>JAYEPQ010000012.1:12661441-13286441 GCA_036321105.1 Dracaena cambodiana
GCCTCCTTCACTCTCATCGCCCTCTCTTTGAGCCACGACAATATGATCCCAAACCCAAGCTCAACGGTCTCCTCAGGCTCCCCTATCAACTGGTGCCACATCCCATCCAACATCCTCAAACTCTTGTCCTCGCTCCTCGCCAACTCATACACCAACTCGGCCGAGCCCGAGTCGCACACCGAATCATCGCTCCCATGAACCATAAGCAATGGCACCTCCAACTCCCCACACCTCCTCTCTATGTCCCCCACCATCCTCATAAACACCAACGCCGACGCAAAGGTAGGATGCTCAGCCACGTCCGCAGCCGGGTTGTTCCGAACTAGCTCCCTCTTCCACCTCTCTTTGTAGGACTTCTCCACTAGTGACTTGGTGAAGATTGCCCTCCATCTTGGAACAACGAAGGCTGCCAGAGGGAGGAACTCCTCGAGCGGCCATATCGGCTTGAACTTGCTCGATACGCCGCACATTGCCCCGTTGAGGACGAGCCCGTTCCATGCATTCTTCTGTTCAAGGGCGATAAGCATTGCAATCGCCCCGCCGAGCGACTCGCCGTACAGGAAGCACGGGAGGGACGGGTGCGCTGCCTTGGCCATGTCGAAGACCTGCATGCAGTCGGATACAAGTGGGTCGATGGAAGTGAGGTGAGTTCTTGGGCCGTCGGACCGCCCGTGGCCACGGAGGTCGAGGGCGACGGTCAGGAAACCTTGCTTGGCTATGGCGACCGCGGTGAGCTGGCAGAGCCAGCTACTGTCGCAGGTGTAGCCGTGGATCATGGCGACAAGGCCGCTGAGCTGAGACCGAGGCAGCTCGGCCGGGCGCCACGACTGAGTGAAGATGTTCATGTTCTGGTGGTTGAGGATGAGCTTCTCTTGGTGGAGGATGCCATGCTTTTGGTAGAACTCTTCCCTTGTGAGGTCTCCAAAGGGGCTCTTGCCATTGGCTTGCTGTATGGGGTGAGCCATTGATCACAACAGTGGATGGGGTTGAGCTGTAAGTGGATGAGAGAGATTGATGGAGTTAGGTTTTGTAGTTGAATGTTGCAAGATTGTAACTCGACATGCAATCAATTGGGAGGGTTGGGAGGTTGGGTCCTGTTCCTAAATTAGAGGCCCAAGCTGCCTTAAAATCAATGGGAGTGGTGCACTCCATTCATCTTTCGCAATCACAGACCCATTGATGCAATCTAGTTTAGCATATTTAGCTTGATTGTTTACTGAACATTTTGATATTTATTTAGTTTTTATTTATTTGCGAGTATTTCCTGCGTATATTATTGTTATAAATAAAAAAAAATGTGTGAAATGTTTATTCATGGAGTAAACATTTAGAATTCTAGTCAAATCTCGTACAACGTGAGAGTCGTTAAATAAGTAAGCAGAATGTGAGGTCATGAGCAGTTTAGAATTCACAGTCAGATCATGAGCCAACCCAAGCCAGCATGAGCTGTTTAAATTCTAGTCCTTTTTCTGACCATTTTCTTGGAATTTTTTTACTTAAGGTTTTGCATAAAAATTCCAAATGACTAATAGTGTTGTTGTGCTAGAGTTTAAATTCTCTACTCTCTCAAGGTAGTCCTAATTGAACCAACACTCTACTATGTTAAATTTCACAGTATTTTCTTGTTATTTGCATTTTTGGATGTGTTTTTTTATTACATATATTTGCCAATTGATGTTCTCCTGTATATTGCATGTGTTTTTCCTGCATTTAGTAAAAAATCAACTATTATGATGTGTCCTATTATATGTTCATATAGTCACATATTTAGTCTTGGTGTTTAGGACTTGTGAATTGTAATACCTCTAACCAGTCAGCTCTTCTAGTTAGTATACTCCGGACCAGTAGTATCAGCCCAAAGAACCTTGGTATTGATACTTCCAATACGGAATGCATTAACTCTATTCTATATTTTTTATATATGTTCCTTAAATTGATTGTACGAAATTAGAATTAGTAGGGGTGATCGTTAACGGATCGCCTTTCAATAGATATATAAATTGGATTCTATACCCTTAAATGACATTCCGTCTTCAGAATTGCTTTACTAAATTTTTTATTTTTGATAATATTATAAGAAATTTCAAAGAAAGTTTAAAAATTGGTAAAATTACTAAAATCGATTGATAATGGTTTCGTTATGTTCTATATTCTACTCTAGACAACAGAAAAAATATATTGTAAAATTCATAGTACTTCTCTCAACCTTACCTATCTCTTATACTTATTAAGAATTTTTCTAGAATTATATAAAATTAGTCGAAAACCGAAAATTTTATAATTCTTTTATTTTCATATCACTTCTTGTCCACTTGGCATAGGGTTTTTTTTTCCCTTTCACCACCTAAGTAAGAGGCACATTGAAAATGAGCTGATAAAGGTTACGTTAGGATTAAAGGAGAGTGGGCAAGTTATTTTTAGCCATAAATATAACATTAAAAATATGTGTTAAAGAGCTTATATTCATTCATCCATCCCAAAATAAACCATCTTCTCTCTAACCAAATTTTTTCTTTCCTTCGGCTAGCAGAGAGGCAGTAGGAGAGAGGGTACAGGAGAGGAAACAGGCAAAAAGAAAAAACAGAGGCAAGTAAATTTATTTTTTTTAATAATAATATTATTATTTTATTTTATTTTTTTTTGGGTGGCTTTCTGATCCTATCCATTACAGAGAACCACCAAATCACTGACCTCTTCGTTAAGATTCACTAGACCGTAAAGGACATCCAGAAGTTTCGACTAAGTTAGGAGCAACCATTCCAGAATTTGGACATGTTTATATACTCAATAGATCGCATGTCAAGGGAAAGCAACCCTAATAATTTCTCTTCCGTACTGCGCTACTAAGAGCAGAGCAAGAGAATATGATTGATAATGTTATAGCCTTTTATGGTCATAATTAGGAGAGGGAGGTTTTAATCATAAAATGTTAGAAAAAGGAGAAACATGTGGGCAAAGCTAGGTCATTCATCAGTTAAAGAGGGAAATTATCTTTTGCTTATGTTACGGCCCTAGCTTTTTCTCTGTTAACATACATCTCGTGAAAGCATAACGTCAACCACAAATGTGTCATGACTAGCAAAAGGATAGAAGACAATATGGTGGTTAGAAAATCAAAGTTCTCGTTTTTGAATCTGCAATAAATCTACCACATCAAATGGATAATCATAATAATTCCAGGGTTAGGATTAGGATTTAGGAAAAATTTTGATGGAAAATCAGCAACAGTTCCTAATCTTCTACTTAATAGAGATCAGAGATCTTCCATACACAAAAGTATGAGGAAGAAAAATTTAGAAATAAGATGTCACATAAGCGATTAGGAAGTAATTTCCTATTTATCTTTTTACTTCCATTCTATTTTCATGTAAATAAATAGACGCTTAATGGACTTAATGAAGTTCATTTTCAGTAATCAAAACAACATTACACAAATAATTAGCTTCTCCATCAAATTAAACTTCCACGTGGAAATTGCTTCCCCATGATTTGAAGCCAATAAACTGCTTCCTCCTACTATTTTGCGGCCAAATATTAATCAACTTCGTTCTAAATTTATCAAGCCGTAAGCGTACACGGCTCTTGGTACAGAGGCTGACAGTGACACCGGTCCCTGCTGTGTGTGTTACATCTCCCTCACTCGATCTCAAGCGCTCACACGTGCGTTCGCACACCCAGTTTTGGTTTTCGTATCGGTTGGTATATGGAAAGGTTTGGGTCAGCGGCGCTTAGGGTGTTTCTAAATGAGCAGACCTTTTTTCCTAGTGAACCCACGGTTATAGTTATAGTTCGGGCAACCAAACTATTATAGTGGGCTCACTAGGAAAAAAAGGTGTGCTCATTTGGAAACTCCCCCCGCTTGACGGGTCCAAGTAGATACTGGGGAAAACACTGTGTAGCATAGTAGATTTCTCTGAAAAAGAAATCAAAAGAGCAATTTAGAACTTAGATCCAAATAGAGCCCCCCCGGTCCGGATGGTTTTCTACTATTTTTCTTCCATCACGTTTGGGAAGAGACTTAGAGGAATCTTACGATCTTACTAAAAGAGGCTGCCAATTTATGATCCACAGAGCTGAGAGAACTGGCCTGATCAAAGGTCTAGATAGTTCCCTCTGTCGCCATTCGTTAATCTCTAGTATGCAAATGACACCTTAATTTTTTGGAATGATGATATCCTACAAGTCATTACTCTTAAATAAATTCTTTATTGCTTTGAGATGGTTGGTGTTGCAATCAACTTTCATAAGAGTTCCTTGGTTCTTATTGGAAGGAGGACACTCTCCTCTCCCTTTATTATCAACATTTTGGATTATCGGGAGGTCTCTTTTTCTATCAAATAACTTAGAACACCGAGTGGGGACCCCTCTTCGACTGATTGGAGAAAGGAAAGCTTTTATCTTTGAGAAGGACCGAACTTCTTAATGCAGTGATCTCCTTCATCCTCATATACTTTATGTCTACTTTTATTCCCCAAACTTCTTAATGCAGTAATCTCCTGCATCTCCATATACTTTATGTCTATTTTTATTCTCCTAGGATGCGTAAAGGACAAATTTGATTAGGTCGGACCTGCAGTAGATTTTGTTTTTTGGGGGGAATATAGAAGGAATTGGTCACGTGTTTCACCTTCTCTCTCGGGAACAGGTTTGTAGAAAGAGGGACGAAAGTTTAGAAATACTAGATTTACGTAGCTTCAACCTTCCACATATGACTAAAATGTGGTGAAACATACTCTCGCAAGTCGCATCCTCAGGGGTCCTCACAACGTTTACTCTATGCTAAATATGGCTCTAAGCAAGCGAGATCGTGCAACTCGTCCAACATTTCATCTTTCCAGATAGGGAGTTAATACTTCGAAAACTATTTTCTGGCCCGTTCTCTCGTATTTGCTTGGGAAAGGCAGCAAGGTCGCCTTTTGTCATGACCAGTGAATAAGGAATGAGAACGGACAGGACCGGGTTGGGCCGGACCGGATCCATCCACCGTCCAAACTAAAATTTTGGATGTTGGACTAGTCCAAAGTCCAAAGCCTAAATGGAACATTGTTAAAAAAAATTCCAGCTCGGCTCAGTGGATTTCGGACAGTCCATGAGCTCTCTAGACCTGTCCATATCAAAAGGTCAAAATCTAAAAAAAAATTAAAGTTCTCAGAGAGTGAAAAATTGGCAAACTGGAAAAATTGGCAAACTGGTAAATGTCAGGCCTTTTATTAGCATAACTATCAGTTTCTCATAACTATCAGTTTCTCAGGTGGTGAGATGCATACAGGTTGGGCTATTGTGCATGAAAGATCGTGCCAGCAATAGGCCATACATGCATATTCTCCGCAAAAAATCTTTCTTTCTTTCATTAATTACTTTGATTATAACGAAAGAGAAACAATAGAAAAACAAACGAGAGGATTTATATATTTTATCATTCTCTTTTGTAATAAAAATGGGTTCTAATGTGACAATGAACTCTATCTAGTAAAACATATTGACGATCCAACGTAAAAATCTCCTTTGAAGAAAATAATGGCCGACCCTAACTTCTCTCTCCGCTAATCTCAATATATTCAAGGTTCTCACGCGTAATTTGAACTCCAAAAACCAAAAAGGGATCCTAAAGCCTCCTCAAATAGTATATTTATAGACTTTAGTTGGTTATGAGAGTTTGCATAGGAATAGGAATAGGAATAGAAGGTCTTTGTATTCATCAAGGATTCTAATCAAATCATTGATTTTGATTTTAAATCTCTTAAATTTAAATTTTGATTGGACTCAATTCGGATATTGAATAAGTCCAAATCTCAATATCAATCAATTTAGGATTCTAAGAATCTGCTCACACAGGGTTAAATACTCTGAACGGAGTTATAAACTTAGTTTCGCATTTTACTTTAACGCAAAGCTAACCCTTTGGTCAGACACGGAGTTACGGATTTAGTTCCGCAGTCTGCGAAGCTATTTGTCATGTTTTCTTTATTTGGAAATTTTCACCACCAACAATGCACAGTATTATTCTTATGCTGGGGAGTGAGAATGCAGCGCTTCCTATGCCTAGAGCTCCGCCATTTACAATGGAGGGGAGCATAACGAAGAGGAGCCAAAATGAGTTGCAGTCAATGGGTAACAGGAATGAGTTGTACTCTGTGAAAGATGTGCCGATCACATAACTTTTGGAAAGATGAAAGCTCTTGACAGTCGATAAGGAGTTTCAATATTTAGTAGCTACTTCGAATGCCACCGGTTTCCAAGTCCAAGCCAGAATGTCAAGATGCGAGAGGCTCAATACCACCATTTATACTAAAAAAAATTATCTTCTCTCTCGTGCAGCGAGGGTGAGAGCTATGAATTCAGCTCCATTGTGTACATGGATGTGAATGAATTACATCATTTTGTTGAAAGGAGAAATTGAATTGTCATTCAAATAATGCAGTTAGTAACATGCCGAGGATACAAATAAAACAAATACTGTAAGCCAAACAACACAGAGGATACAAATAAAACAAGGGGTTTTTACATATCTGTCCCTTACATCTTTAAAAATTAGAATTCAATCCTCCAAATCTTTATATTTATAATTTAGTTTCTCAAAACTTTTAAGTTACCACAATAATCGGATTTTTAAGAAGACATCACACTCTGTTGATGGCGATCTTTCTATTATTTTCCATGAAATAATTTTATGGACATATTGTATCTCTAGAGAAGAGGATCCAGGAACAACAGGCAATGATCACTGCCTATACTCAGTTGGGCTGAACAAAGGGAGGGATGGCAGGCACATTGGATAGGCTCGACTAATATATTTTGACAATATATATATTTTTTTTCCCTGATCTAGGGATGCCAAGCAATGGTCTCTTTAGATCCTAAATTTTTACCATGTATTTTCTTTTCTGATTTGTTCCTCTACTTTGTATTTTTTTTAATAGTTTTGTTAATTATTATTAATGAAACACGGAGAGCTTATGCTCATCGTAATAGTTTAAAAAAAAAAAACACACTGGTACTTGTTACAGTTAAATATTAGTTCTGTGATATCTTTCTTTTAATAGCTCTCAAGCCTCGACCACATTGGCACAAAAAAAAAAATTTAGATATCAGGTCTTTGTGGCAGCGATATGTTCTACTTGGGATAAAATCCACAAAGGGGGATGATAGGGCCCAAGCTGATGCCCGTTTCGTGGCAACAACAGTGAGTCATATGTCCCACCTCTTGTTGAAGTGCAACTTCATTAGGATCATATGGTCCACATGTGAAGCGGATTTTAATGTTTATCAAACCACTTGACTGGTGCAACATATGAGCCAAGGGGATATTTAGGGAGAACAACGGACCAACATTGGATAGTAATAGCCATATGCTGAAACAAATATTTAAAATAGCGATAACGGCAATGTAACGCACGTTTTGCCTATGTTAGGTTATGTCGCATATGGCATAACGAATAACGTAGATTATACAATTTTCTATCTATTTAATTAAATATAAATATAAAACTATATAAAATAATTTTTATAAATTGAAAATTAAATTTAAAATATCTAAAATATATATATAATTATTTTTTAATACATAACATATTCTAATTTTATATTAAGTTTTGCAATAATTTTCACATTTATCTTCATAAATTTTATTAAGTCTGAACTCGTAATTTCAGTCATCATTACAAGAAAACAATATTCCAATTTTTTATTTCAATTACAGTTATTATCATTGTTGTAACTTATATTTTATAATATTCAATTTATCTTATTTGTAATTGTTGATTTAAGTTAAGTTAAAAATTCAATATAATTAGCAAATAAGATATTTCAACAATCGGAGAGAAATTACAACAAGCGAATAAGGAAACAATCGCAAATTAATAAGTTAGTAATTCCACAAGCAATCAAACAAGCCAACAACTAATCAAATAAGAAAATTATAGCAATTCGCTAATAATCAAAATAATAATTAATCAACAATATAGAAATTACTAAAAAAATAATTATAAATAACGTAACATAACGTAGTTCAACATAACGTTACATAATTTAATGTAAAATAATATAAAAACGTACTGTTAAGGTGCACTGAGTTATTTCCAGTTGTTACGTAGCACTGGAGTTTCGATAGGTTATGTAACACAATATAACGAGTTTCATAACAAGTTATTTTCAACATTGACTGGAACGCCTAGAAAGAGCACAATAACCAAATTTTTAAGGACACGTCACACTGTAAATGTATGTTCTTATATTATTTCCTATTACATAATTTTATGGACAGACCATATCTATGGAAAGGAGGATCTAGAGATGCCAAGCAACGGTCACCGTCTATTAGAGATGGATTAGACTATCCTTATAGCCGATGGGAGAGCTTATGAGATTGATTATACTCAGGAGGACTGATCAGGATAGAGATGACAGGCACATTGGATGGAATCAGCCAATGTACTTTTACCATGTATTTTCTTTTCTGATCTAGTGTCGCTACACGACGGTCTCCTTAGATTCTATATTTTTATCAGGTATGTAATCACCTTTTGTTTTGTTCCCTACATTGTATATTTCGGATAGTTCTGTTAATTATGGAAAATGAAGGGCTTATCCTCGCCGTAATGGCTTTAAAAAAACAGTGTAGCAACAGTACTTGGTACAGTTAAATATAAGTTCTGTTATATCTTTCTTTTAACAGCTCTCAAACATAGACCACATTGGCATCCGACAATTTAGCTCTCAGGTTATTTACATTCAGTGCAGGGAAATTTTCATGTTAATTTCTCCCGAATATATAAAGCTGAAGCTCAGAGAACAGTCTGTATGAGCAGTGAAGCTGAAGGATTATATACATGAATATTGTCAAATTAGAACATCTACAAGAGATAACCAACCTACTTATTCTGAGCAATCATTAGAAATTTTATAATGTTATAATTCAATATAGTGTAAAATATCGAAGATAATAGCTAAATAAACAAATAGAACCACGACCTTAGACCATACACATTTATTATGCACCCAATTTTTGGCCATGCTTTGTAAGATTAAAAAAAGAGAGAAGTAAATATTAAAGCTTCCACCCATTTTATGTTATCAAATTCATTTTTCTAGTTCTCATCTTAAAGAACCAACCGCTAACTACAATTGTTCAGGATGACCATATATTTAAAGAAAAAAAAAATCCACTTGTCATATTCTATTAGATGAATTTCTGCTATCAGATATTATATATATATATATATATATATATATATATATATATATATATATATATATATATATATATATATATATATATAATCTGGTATTTCAGAGACTAAAGCTGAGGTACAAGATTTACCCTGTAAGATTTTGATGTCGGCAATAGTTTTGGAGGGCCTCACTCGACAGCTCTTTCGCTCCTTGAGAATGCTAGAGCTTCATCAGCCCATCTCCAGCCCTAATGGTGACACAAGCAAAAACCTTTTCACCCAGGCGTGGATCTGGAATATGTTGAGAAAGCATAACTTCCACCTACACCACCAATAGCATCGATAAGATCACAGAAGTGCTCAGACATGCACAAGAACAGAAACATGCACAGGCACAACAAGGGAGTAGTAATGGATGCTATTGGTTTTGGATTTCAGCTGAGATCCATGAAATGTGTCATCAGCATAATCTTGGATGCTATAGGTTCTCATTTAAGCATGTAGATCCTTTGAGTAGGTTTTCTTGCTAACCTCTCAGATCATAGTTAACGAACAGGAATCAAAATTGAGAATGAATATTATTAATCATGGTCTACAGAAGTAAATCATGTCATGAAAGTATAAACCGTGATGGATTTTGTAAACGTTAATGAGAAGATTGTCTGGAGCACTAATACCTGTTGATTCTAGATCCATATTTATCATGCAGGGTATGATCATTAACTTACAATTCTTCTTCTTTTAATATAAAGAAGATTTTATTAATTAATTCATTCAGTTGATAGAAATACATTCGGAAGATTTGTTATTTTAGATGTTTGCTGTCAGTATATCTACACAAAAACAATGACAGCTTTGCTGTATTATGCATTTAAAGCACCGGCATAAGGTGAATAGAACTTCTACTGTATCTTGAATGGCTTTAAAAATGTTTGATACCTAACATAGCTTGATATTTAAGAAATACCAACTGACAAATTTAATTTTTTGGATCATGAATGGCTTTGCTGTATTATTATTTAATTTGTATTTGTATTTTATTATTTATTTACTTGCCTATTTACTTATTTATTTATTTTGCGTGCTCAGGGGTGTATGCGTGTGGGAGGGAGGGTTGGGTGGTTGAAGATGTTGCGTTGCCATTCAGAAATGGGTTTAAATCACCATATGTATGCCCATCTTGGTGTCACATGGATACAGAGTTATACTAGGTCTTACAAATGTGTCGATCCTCTTCAAATATTAACCAAAAAGTTAATATATCGAAAAGAAAATTTTAAGTTCTACTGTGCTCTTTTACCTCCTCAGGGTAAATATTTTCTCCTCCACTTTTGGTTGTATCCTTTATATGCCCAACCAGCCTTAGATCACCATTGCCATCAATCCATCCTATATCACTTGTGTCAATCCATCCATGATTAGAGGTGGTAATGGATATGTCCATACCCTCCCTACAGAAAATTTTGAATTAGAAAAATAAAATTTTCATTTTTAATTCAAAATTTTATATAAGGTAGGCCAAAAATTGACCCATGGACGCATCCATTACCATCCCTATCCATGATCAACCGAATACATCATAATTTCCATTATTTGCCCTCAGTAATCCAACCATTACATGCAAGCCTCTAGTTAAAATCCTTCCAACCAATGAAGAATCCAAACTGTCAAGTTCACCACTAATTTGGAGTTCAATGTGGGGAGCTGGATTGCCAACGAGCACTCCGACATGCTCATTTCTCCCCTCGCAATTACTAGAACTATATTTTGCTGATTTTTGGATTACTGTATCATAGAGAGTCATGAAGGTAAGGGACAAACATGTCTCTGTCATGCCTTCTGACAGAAATTTTGCAAGATTATGTTAGACACAGATATTTTTGCTTTTGATCATTCATCTAATAAAGAAGTAAGACTTTTAATATATAGCACATGACCAAACCATCATATGGCACGAAATGTTGGGTTTAAAAAGTTATCATTCACAGAAAATAAGTATAACAGAAATACACGGTAACACTAGGAGAGATAAAGTGAGAAATGAAAATATTCATGCTAAGATAGATATAGCCTCTATTAAAGAGAACCAGACTAGTTTGGCGAGTGGAGCTTATCAATGCAGGACAAGTTAAAAGAGAAAAGGGACGATCAGAAAAAGATGGATGGAGGTGATACGAAAAGATATAGATGATAGACCCTTAAATGAAGACATGTTGCTCAATAGGAATAAGTGGAGAAGGAACATCCATGTGACCGATCTGGCGTAATTCTATTTTAGTTCATGTAGGTTAACCCAAGTACTTGGGATAAAAAGCTTAGTTGATGTTGCTGTTGTTATCGGTAAAGAAGCAAGATTCTGGAATAGGTTTATGCATTTTACCACTTTGCTGTATGAACCCAGAAAATTTATGTTCACAGAAATAAGTAGAAGTGGAAGAAGGAAATTGAAATGAATAAATGTGAAGAGAGGTTGGATTCCAGGCATTTACCATAAGCTGAAACGATTTTTGCTTGAGGAAATGTATAAGTGGCAGGATTGATAAGTGTCTATGAGACTTCCACTTGAATTCCTAATTTTGACATGTCGAGTTTAGTCGTAATGCAGAATGACAAACACTGCCAAGTTATGAGAAAAGGGCACAATACCTGGCAAAAGATATCAGATCAGCCAGCATCGCAGGGACAGTGACTGGAGAGGTTACTTGGTACTGTTTAGTGGCTATAAAGGATGACCTTGCATCAAATTTTGGAGTAAATACATGGCAGCCAGCGAACTTTAGCGTGGCTATGCATGAAGAAATCTCACAAATGTGACAAAGTGGAGCTGTATGAAGATACAACTGAAAAACCCTCAAAATCTTTCAATTTTGTAAGGCATCCATTTCGATCATTCGGCTAAGTTTTGACTTTTTTTCATTAAAAATCAACATGGAAAATTTATAATCATTAATCTGATGACTAGGATATTCGATGAAATATGAATAGCTTGAAATTTCTTTCCCAAGTGAAACATGAATAGCTTGAAATTCCCCATTATTTATTAGGTTACAGTTGAAACTGGGGAACGCTCACTAGTAAACAAGAGCATTATCACTCTCACCATAACCAACGATGGCAATCTTCGCAAGGGACTGAACAGTAAGAGCTATAACTTATAGCAACTCCCTTGCATCGTCCCGTGGTTCCTAGATCCATGAAAACATTTAGAAAACATAGAATTGAATTGTCTGAGTACAAATATAATCTATTTAAGAGGACTTCTATGAATGCTACATTTACAAATGCACTTCTATCAAAAGAATGTAAACAAAGAATCATATGGAACACAAATATTAAACAGAGACAAGGAACTAAGAACACCATTAATAAATCCAGAACAAGGATGCATAATGTAGCTGTAAATGCAAATGCCACCAATGTGACCGAAGCGATCAGAAAAAAGTCATGCAACAATCACACATACACAACTATATACAGGTCAGTACCCATCAAGGCACAACCTCTAACAGAGAGGCCATTGCAGTTTAGCATTATCTATGACTACAGACCTAACTATGACATGCCTACTTCCATTTTTATTTTTTTTATTTTTTTTTTCTCCACCTCAATTTTGAGCGGAAGAGCTCTTGAAGCTCTAGGAACAAGATAAAATACTAATAATTTTACATAAATCACATGATTACTCTCCAAATCTAGTACAAGGCACACGTAATATTATTATGATTATTATATTTAATAATAAAGTAATACTCTCCGTACTTCCTACTGCACTTCTTCAAAAAGTAGCACACAAACACTTGAAGTCTAAACTTCTTCCTTAACTTCCATTTTAGAAGTTACTTCTAATTTTCTTCCCTTCTTCCCCTATTTCCAGGTACCCAAATAAGGCCTTAGTGAAACTCTGCTTTGCACATAATAAATATTGGATATTTTCAGATATTAGAAGCGAAGTACACTTAGAAAAACTATAATAGGTCTATTTCCCTTAAAAAAGTTATATAAATGTTCTAGATTAATGTTTCACCTTCTCCTCTTACTGGAAGTTGGAAATGGGAGCATGTGTATAAGCACACACATATGCCCATTTTACAAAGTAATATTCCAGGATACCTTTTAATAGTAACAATTATTTAGCCCCTTCATGCAAAATGATGTGGATAATTCTATCAAACTCCCAAACAAAACTACTATTTTAATGCACACCATCAGGTTGGTTAGCAACTGGACTAGGATCGCCGGATTGCATTTCTTATCCCAAAAGTTGTTTGGAACTGCATCCTGGTTAGATTGTCTAATTAATAAAACACGAGGGAAATTAGGGCTTGTGGTGGAGCAATTGAGGAAGAAAATAGAGATTTAGGAGCCAAATTAGGGTTTGGATCCTACTCTCTCATGAATCACATGCTCACAATTTCATATATCAATCTCTCTCTCTGATTAAAATTAGAGTTCTACAATCAAGATATAGCAAAACCTACTTGAGATGGTGAGTGGAGAATCTCGCCGGAGATGAGAATCTCGCTGGAGATTCCAGATGCGGCTGAGGCAGTGGCAAATTTGAGCTTGGGAGTGACCGGCCATTTTGGGGATAAATTTGGAGGGAGAAATAAAATTGAGATGAAGGGATGATGAGATTGAGAGGGAAGATTGGGAGGTCTTAGAAAGCCACAAGATTTGTTGGATATAAATATGGCGGTTTGGTCATTTGGAAAATAATTTGATACGCCTGGAAAAATTCGATTTATACATGGAAATTTATTCATTACCTACGATTTTAGAACTGTAAATAATTATAAATTTATTATTTATTTTTTTATTAGATTGCCCTTTTAAATTACAAATTAAGATTTTTTTTTAAATTTAGAACTATCACTCATCTTTTCCTCTTCTATTTTTTTCTCTAAAACCCTAAAAAATATTTTTAGTAGAATTTAATTTTTTAAAAAATATATTTCCCACAAACTCATTAATTTGATTTCTTAACCTTCTAAATTTTTTACATTCACATTCCTAAAAAGATTTGGAGGAATTTTAAATTCTTTAAATTTACTGTGATAAGTGAAATTAAAGTTTGAAATTTTAGTTTGAGTTTTTTTTATTCAAATGGAAAATTTCAATATGCAATTGGTGTCGGAGAACAAATCTAAAGTACAATTAAATTTATTCTTAGTTTTTCATATATATTTATTTGCAATTTATTATTACTTATAATGAGAAAGACATCGACTCTGGTCGGGTTTTAATACCCGACCAAACAATTTTTTGGTCGGATATTAATACCCGACCAATATATTTTTAACTTAGTAATTAATATCTGACTCAGAAAATTTTGGAAAAATTTGCGATCGGACGACATAAGGAGTTAGAGAGAATGAGGAGGATTAAAATTGAAAAAAAAAATTGGATGCAGAGAGTAAATACGTCAAAAGTAAAATGCTGTGTGTAAATAGAATTTCCACATTAAATGAAATTTCATTAGGATTATGCAATTATTTTTGTTAGAAAAGATTACTAACTGCAAAAAACTTTTTTTTTAATCTTACTTAGAGAATTTCATCCAAGTCTCAATTTCAAGTTGTTTTCTTTTGCAATTAGAAATTTTTTTATTTGGTTTAGAAATTATCCAGTATGCTCGAATACATATTGTCAAGTTACTTTATGTTGATTGTTGATTATGAAACATGCTTAAATCCTTGTCGAAGATAGGTTAAAATATGAGTCCAATAATTGATATTCTTAGTTTAGCTAAAAATATTTCTTTTTCCTAACTTTTAACTTTTCGGAGGCATCAGCAAAATTCTAGATAATCTGTCTAGATTGTTGGGAACAAACTCATCACAAAGTTAATTAATAAAAACAATTGAGAGAGAGAAGGATCAAGGAGGTCTCCCAACTTCCCATGCAGAAGTGTTGTGATGGCAAGTTCTTTTATGGAAGAAAAATAAGAATACAATCTCTCAATGATTCAAATATCAAGAGATTATAAGTTTATGACTTATTGGAATTGAGAAATATTTATCTTTTCTTCCAGATAATTGAGGATCCATTGAAGGGTATAAATTATTGTTGACTCTGAATATATCAGTTTCAAAGCTTCAGAATAGATTTAGGTATATTGATGATATTCATTTCTTTTATCTTCAATGTTATGACAAATATTTGACATGATCAATCACGGATGTGTTGATAAAGTCTGTATCTTAAATTCCATTGCAGCAAGATATGGTCTCATCATAGTTCTCATACGACATAAGCCCAGTGTCTAGAATACCAATACTATATAACACCAGAAAAAAATAATATTAGCAAAAAAAAAAAGTAAAAAATGAAAACAAGAATAATCCATATTAGTAGAAATTTTAATTTCGTAAGAATGGCTGGGTGTTTAGATTTAGAAACAGCGAGAAATCCATACAAATACTTGGAATTATTAATTGAAAACAAAGTTAATATAATCCTTACTGCTTTAGGTACAAGTCCATCCAATAGACTTGTGAACTCTGGGACCTAAAAGCAAAGGCGGGGGGTTCTAAATGCGCACCACATCTGCTTAGGGAGCACATTTTCCCTAAGTATAAAGTGTGGTGCTCACTAAGTAAAGTGTGGTGCGCATTTTGAATTTCCCAGCAAAGGCAAAAGGCCAAATAACAAACTTTACTGTTAACAGTTGTTAGGTCTGATGTCTCTGTCAATGCCAGAACATGAAGAGGAGAAAGAAAGCACGAACCTCTGTGTTACCAACATCAGCATTCTTCACTTTCTCCCTCTCTTCAGAGCTTGGAAAGCATGATGCTATCACAAACCTTCTTGTTTTCAATCTGCACTATGCAGTATCAGCAGTCCCTAGCCACTGCACCATCAGAGATTACCCTGGTGGCGCATGATCTCACCGGCAATGGCAATGTCAAGCCCCGGTGGCAACAAATTCTTCTGACCCGAGTGGAGATTCCCTGCACCGGAGCTGCAGCAGGAAGGCAACGGAGATGGTGGCTGTTGCGTTGCGGCCAAGAATTGGAAGTCTCGGTCAGAGGTTTGCCCGGCAGCAGTGCAAAACTGTACTCGAAATCATCGGTACCCTGCCAGAATAGAAACAGCAAGCTTTCAACCACCACCTCCAATATGGGTGGTGCACTGGCTGATGCACTTGAAATGTAACCTGTAACATAAAACAAAGCAATGAAAGTTCTTTCAATATGATACATTAAAGCATTACCACATGCTCAAGGCATATTACAAGCAACATGCTGAGTGTTTGAATTGTACAATTAGATAAAGAAAAAAAAAGATCGTATGGACCAGTTAAAAATATTAGTTGATGGTAAGTTTTTACAAGTTTTACACAAGGTTATGAAAACATTCAGCCCACATCAGAGGTTTTGTTACTCTTCATGAGATATCAAGCGTACAACATATTAGAACATTACTCAACAGACAACATGCCTCAATTTATTTACAGACGTGTTCCTTTCGGTATTATCATTGCTTCCGCCAATTATTTTCTCAAGAGAGCTGAGAAGACATTATAGTTCGTCGCCATCACCCACTTGCACTTGTCCTGAGCATACATTTCGGAGTGCAATATTCGTGACTTCTGCTAGATTTCGAGGTCTTCAAGTTGGAAGCAGAGGCAAAGAACCATTTACCACCCCAAGAACAGAAATAAGCTGAGACCTTTAGCTGCTCCCTGTCCTTGACCGCAACTCATTTCCTAACATACTGAACTGTCGCCGGCCAATAAAAACTTCTTTTGAAACATCAGAAGAAACAGCCACAGACCAACATTAGATGTTACTATGTACGGGCACAAGGTACCTTCCTGTGCCTCTTTCTTCATCCTTTTGTAAAAACGGAAGTCATCAATTTTTTACCACAGAGGGCATTTTGCAATTTGATGCTTTGTTTAGGGTGACCGTCGCCATGGCTTCAAGGGCGATTTCATGCCTGTTTGATTTATTTTGAAAGGACTCCAGCTTTTTCTGCGTTTGGGGCTATCAGTGAAAAGCCCAGATGCCAATGCCTGCTGAAACCACAGCTCAAACTCATCATCTTCAGGATTCATCTCTGCATCCAAGCTCCACGGGTAACGTGAAGGATTTGATCTCTGCACCGTCTTCATATTAACATGGAAGCTTGGCTTATGAGTATTTGGCTTGCATGTCATTCCCTGTTTAAAACAACATTGAAAAATAAGGAGAAAACAAGATGTTAGGCTTTTCTACTTTCTTCTAGTTGCATATGGTTTCTACATAATCTTTGTATACGTGTTATCGTCTAAAGTAGATTTAATTGATGGACTGTAAATATATAGTCTAAAATACACGTCATTTACAAAATTCTTCTGTTGTTATAAGATGAATATAATGAGCAGCTGAAAGGTTTTAAAATAAGAACAAGAAAAACAATCAGGACAAACCTTCTTTCGAGAAAAATACCGAGTGTATAGAGTTTGAACTTCACAAAGAAAACTTGTAGTGTAAAAACTCCTCAAGCAAATTGTTGGAATTTGTTTTCTGTGGTAGGCAGAGCCAAACAGCTAAAAACCAAAGAGACGCATATTGAAGAAAGAGAGGGAAGGAAGAGGGAACTAAATTAAGAGTTTGAATGGGTTGGCCTAAGTTGCACGCATTCTTCAAGAAAGAAGAGAATACCCGTATATAATATATACGCTACTTCGGCATTCAAATACCTACCAAATACTCCTTCGACGTATCTATAATTTATCCTGGGCATATTAGAGAAGTATCCTAGACTAAGAAGTTCAAAATCTAATTTCACAATTCCATTTTATTAGTAGGCTGAATCTAAATAGCTAAATTACCAGGCCACTAGTTCACCAAATCTTTTTGGATTTTCTGATTTCTGTAACCTCAAAAAATTTTATATTATAATAGGAATTGTGTGTTGCAAAAAACAGATATCTTACCCACACAAATAGGCACCCAAAATAGTACCACACAAGAACTAATGCAAAATAAGAGAAAATACATAATTTAACGAGGTTCGGTAAATGTTACCTACATCCTCGGGAGCCAACGATCAATCCACTATCACAAATTTTCAAATTACAAAAATCTCTGACAAATTGGAAAGTTCCCCAAAAATAGGAGAATCTTTTCCAAAACTCAAAAATCCAAAATTACAACTTGGAATTTTTCAGATTTGAAAACTTTCCAAAATAAAACCTGTTTTTTCAGAACAGTTTTATATAATAACTAATTATTTTTGGGATACTCAAAACCAAAAACACAAGGCTCTATTATAGGACCCATGGATGGTGTCTCTTTAGCGCCCAGCCGATGTGGGACTAAAACAGCCACACCCAAAATTCAACAATCTCCACCTTGACGAATAAGGCCCACATCGTCAGCATCTCCAAATTAAGATTTTCAAATTGCCAAAATATTAACCAAATCCAAATAATACTTGAATTTGGTCGAAATCATCACCTTGGTCATCATATCAGCGGGATTATCTGCAGTTCCAATCTTATTAAGTATTATCTTCTCATCTTCAATAATTTCCCGCACAAAATGATACCTGACGTCGATATACTTTGTCCGTGCATGATAGACTTGGTTCTTTGCCAAGTGAATTGCACCCTGACCGTCACAATACACAGTAACATGTTTCTGAATAATCCCGAAGTCTTCAAGCAACCCCTATAGCCAAATTGCCTCCTTTACAGTCTCTGTAACTGCCATATATTCTACTTATGTTGTAGACAGAGCAACCGTGGACTGCAAAGTAGACTTCCAACTCACTGGAGCTTTAGCAAGAGTAAATACATAACCAGTAGTTGATCGACGTTTATCCAAATTACCTGCATAGTCAGAATCAACATATCCAACCACACACTGACCAAGAGTATCATCACGCTTAAATACCAAACTAACATTTACGGTGTTCAGAAGATATCCTAAAATCCATTTCACAACCTACCAATGTTTTTTTCCAGGATTATGCATATATCTGCTCACAGCGCCAACTGCTAGTGAAATGTCAGGTCTCGTACACACCATAACGTACATTAAGCTACCAACTGTATTTGAATAAGGAACTTTCGACATATACTCACGTTCCTCATCTGTGCTAGGAGATAACATGCACTTAACTTGAAATGAGAAACAAGTAGGATACTCACAGGTTTTGATTTTTCTGTAATGCCAAAACGCTGTAGCATCTTTTTCGGATATTGTTTCTTAGATAAACAAACTTTGCCTCTCTTTCGATCTCTGCTTATCTCCATGCCGAGAATCCTTTTAGCTTCACCCAAATCTTTCATTTCAAACTCTTGATTCAACTGACCTTTCAATATTTCAATCTCTTCTTGGCTCTTTGAAACTATTAACATATCATCCACATACAAAAGTAGATAAATGAATGACTCATCATGTAGCTTGCGAAAATAAACACAGTAATCAAATCTACTTCTAGTATACTTTAAACTTATCATAAACTGATCAAATCGCTTGTACCACTGTCTCGGAAATTGCTTCAATCCGTACAATGATTTATTCAATTTGCAAACCTAATTTTCTTTTCCAGCAACCTTGAATCCATCTGACTGAGTCATATAGATTTCCTCTTCCAAATCACCATATAAAAATGCGGTTTTCATATCAAGTTGAACTAGTTCCAAATCAAACTGTCCTATTAAGGCTAACATAATCTGAATGAAAGAATATTTAACAACTGGAGAAAATACCTCACTATAATCAACTCCTTCCTTCTGAGCGTCGCCTTTCGCTACTAATCTTGCCTTGTAGCGGACATTATTTTTGTCAGGAAATCCTTATTTATTTGTAAATACCCATTTGCACATAATTGCCTTCTTATCTTTAGATAGTTGAACTAACTCCCAAGTTAGATTCTTCTGAAGAGACTGCATCTCTTCATCCATTGCTCTCCACCACTTCTTATCTTCTGAACTTCTAATTGCTTCTCTATAAGTGGAAGGAACATCATCTATAACTGAAAGTGCATCGGCCACCACTGTATCAAGAAAACGAGCAGATTTCTTAATTTTTTGACGTGGCCTGTCGTGTGCAATTGAGCTTGGTTGCTACGGAGGTTTTTAGGTTAAAACCACTTCCTCTTTTTCTTTGACATCCTTTTCTGTCACTGGTCTGTCGTTATAAACTGGGTCAACTCTGGCTTTTTCAAACTCCACATGTTGCAGAGCACTCTCCACCTACTGCTGAACATTACTGATTTTTCTCTTTTTCAGAATTACTAAGTGTTACTTTTTTCGACATGGCAGATTCATCAAAGGTAACATCCCTGCTAAAAATAATTTTATTCGAATTTAGACACCAAAGGCGATATCCTTTCACACCCGAGTTTATTCTCATGAACAATGCTTTCTTAGCTCTTGGATCTAACTTAGACTCCTTTACATGATAATAAGCAGTGGAACCAAACACATGTAAAGAATCATAATCATAAGCAGCTTTTCCAGACCATACCTCAATCAGTGTATTGCCTTCAATTGCAGCTAATGGTAATCGATTAATGAGATGACATGTATAAGTCACTGTCTCAGCCCAAAATCCCTTACTTAACCCAGCATTAAGCAACATACATCGAACCTTCTCCAGCAAAGTCCTATTCATACGTTCTGCCACCCCATTTTGCTGTGATAAATCTGTGTTGGTGAAGTGTCGAATAATACTTTCATCTTGGCAAACTTTCATAAACGGATGACTTTTACACTCACCACCGTCATCTAATCTAAGTTTCTTTATCTTTCTGTCTGTCTGAGTTTCAATCATCTTTTTCCATTTCAGAAAATTTCGAACACTGCATCTTTAGTTTTCATCAGATACACCCAAACTCTTTTAGAGTAATCATCAACAAAAGTAACAAAGTAACGCATACATCCCAAAGAAGGTGTTCTAGTATGACCCCAAATATCAGAGTGAACATAATCCAAAATTCTTTCAGTATTATGGATAGCAGTGCCAAACTTTACTCTTGTCTTTTTTCCCATGACACAATACTCACAAAAATCTAATTTACAGGTTTTTGCACCTTTTAGTAAGCCTTTCTTCACTAAATTCTGCAAAACTCCCATACTGCATGACCAAGTGGCATGTGCCACAACATGGTTGTTTCTGCATATGTATCATCTTCAGAGACTATAACTGCTGATCCAATAATTGTACTACCCTGAAATTGGTATAAGTTATTCTTCATCGTACCTTTCATCACTACAAGTGCGCCTGAAGTGACTCTGAGAACTCCATCTCGGACAGATATAGCGAAACCCTTTGCTTCTAACTCTCCTAAAGAGATGAGATTCTTTTTCAAATCCGGTACATACTGAACATCTGTCAAAACTCTGGTTGATCCATCATGATTCTTTAAACGGATTGAACCTATCATAGTTGTCTAGCAAGAGTTGTTGTTGCCCATAAAAACAACTCCTCCATCAAACTCTTCAAAATTGAAAAACCACTCCTTGTGAGAACACATATGATAGGTGCATTCAGAATCCAAAATCCACTCATCAGAATGAGAAACTAAAAGTTGACCAACTAATGCAAAATCTGAGTCGTCATCTTCACATTTGGCTACACATGCATCAGAATCAGCCTTGCCCTTATCTTTTTTCTTCAACTTTCGACAATCTTTCTTCCAATGCCCTTTTTTTATGACAAAAAGCACATTCATCTTCATCAAGTCTGTCTCTTGATTGGGATCTGCCCCTCTGATTGGATTTACGACTCTGAAATCGGCCTCTGACAGCATACGCCTCAGCTGTATTATACCCATGCTCTTTTTGATCTTTCTTTCTGATCTTAAAATTGTACAATGCATTGTATACCTCATCAAAAGTCATCTTATCCTTACAACAAAGGAGAGTAGTGACAAAGTGATCATACTCATCAGGAAGAGAAGCCAACAATAATAAAGCCTGATTTTCATGTTCAACAGTCACATCCAAAATTAACAAATCTGCTATTAATTTATTAAAAGCAGCAATGTGATCGTTGATAAATGTACCTGGTTGATACTGAAAGTGAAACAATTTCTTCTTCAAATAGAGTTTTTCATAAACATGTTCTCTAACTCATTCCACATCTTACTTGCAGACATCTCTCTCATGAAAGGATACTTTTGTTCCCTTGTGAGACAAGATCGAATTGTACAACATGCTTGGCGATTGATTCTTTCCCATTCATCTTCTCTAGCTTCTTGTCTTCCAGAGCAACATGCAACTCTTACTGATAAAGAATATCCAAGACTTCGCACTGCCACATACCGAAGTTGTTGCGACCATCAAACTTCTCAACTTCGAACTTTGCATTAGTCACAATAATCTTAGCCGGTGTAGACGAAAAACCTTCTGCCATTATTCAATAATTTGCCACGGTCGAACCTTCGGCTCTGATACCACTTGTTGCAAAAAACAGATATCTTACCCACAGGCACCCAAAATAGTGTCACACAAGAACTAATACAAAATAAGAAAAAACACAAAATTTAACGAGGTTCGGTAAATATTACCTACGTCCTCAGGCGCCAACGATCAATCAACTATCACCAAAGTTTCAAATTACAAAGATCTCTAACAAATTGGAAAGTTCCCCAAGAATAAGAGAATTTTTTTCAAAATCCAAAATTACAACTTGGAATTTTTCAGATTTGAAAACTTTCCAAAATAAAACCTGTTTTCTCAGAACAGTTTTATATAATAACTAATTATTTTTGGGATACTCAAAACCAAAGACATAAGGCTCTATTTATAGGACTCATAGGTGGTGTCTCTTTAGCGCCCAGCCGATGTGGGACTAAAAGAGCCACACCAAAAATTCAACATTGTGTTCTCTTAACCTTTATGATCTTACAGATCCATATTATGGATAAAGAACAATCACATATTCATATATTTTATTACTGGCAACACCCATCACATACTCATGTTCTATATCCTTTAGATACGGAGTATCCAGACACTCATATCATTTGTATCCTGTGCCTGCATTATTGCAACATCGGCCTTGATTAAAATTACTCTTCATGACTAACAGGTTCTTGCTCAACTGGTAATATGCCTAGTTCGAAGGCATCATCTATCCATACCAAGTACTACGATTTAGTATGTAGTATCCAGACATCCATATCATATCATATATGCATGCTGTATCTGCAATATTGCAACATAGGCCTTGATAACATCACTCTTTATGACTAATAGGTTCTTGTTCAACTGGTAATATGCCTCGTCCGAAGGCACCATTCTACCACATACCAAGTACTATAAATTTTCAGCCAAGGCCGTATGAATGAGCTCAATAAAATATAGACACTATCTTATGCTGTGGAAGCTAAGAAGCATACTAATACACTAAAAATGAGCTGAAATGGGGCATCTGAGAAGGATGCATGACAACTCATTAAGGTTAAGGGATAATGGGATATTAGATAAGAAATGAATGTATATCTTAAAAAGATAGAGCTAGCTACCATAAAATAAGGTGGGGGCTAATTTAGATGGTTTGGGCGTATATGCAATGAAGACTCGTAAGTGTGCCAGTAAGCAGTTATAGGATTGTTTACGAAACAGGCATGGATACAGGCAGTTAAGAAAGATATCATTGTTGCGAATGTTATCTAGGAGATGGCCATTTAACTGGTTACAACAAACTCTTGCTAAGACAACGTGGCAGTTTCAAGAATTTCGAACATGGTGGAGTAACTTGGACAACAAAACAGACTAGGTCGTTTAAAGTCAAAATAATCCAAGATTGTTTAGATATCTTTTAAGAATATATTGAAAACAACAGAGTAAAATTTTTAGCAAATCACTCATCAGTGATGAGGGTTCCAGATATGGGCAAATAGATAAAGAAATTTAAAGTTATAAAATTGGCTTCCCTCACTCATCCATATGGGTCTAAGAAAAGGATCAGAAGCAGTTTAGAACCCAGCAGAATACCCCTCTATTATGGCACTTTTCTGGTAAACATGGGGAGAAAGAAAAAAAAAAAAGGGCCTTAACTGAAGTTGCGTAAAGTTAAGCCCCTAAAAATCCAACCAGAGGGTCATTGGTTACCTTTCACTCTTAAGTAAATTGTAGTTTAGGTAAAGTAATATATCTACATAACATAGGCCTAATGTAGTTTAGAAAATCCAGTCAATTGGTTTTTTTTTTCCTAAACTCCAGAAGCTGAGAAGAAAAAATGGAGGTAGGGACAAGTCCATTTTTGTTTTCAAATGTGTCCTAAAGTTAACAAAACTTCGAATTAAACTTCCGTTAAGGTTTTGCAAACTGTATTGTAATCCACTAACGACAAATTAACAAATTACAATAAACTACACTGAAGAAAACTTTAAAGCCAAATAGACCCCAAGAGAATATTGATCTCATCCAAAACAGGAGATGGTCATAAATCTGACTAGCTGGAGTTAATGCCAAAAATGATAGGTGCTTTTGTTTGCACAACATTTTCCTTCTTCGTCGGGGTAGGCTGGTAGCATATTTTGACAGTGCTTTAATCATAATCTGATGCTCTACTTTTAGTACTTTACACACTGAAATCTTTATGGCATTAATTTTTTCCGTATCAGTATGATCTGAACCACTTTCCTTTAAAAAATAAAAGATCAATAAATATCAGTGTTGTGTACTCGTATATGAGGTTGTGAAGGCACTGACCTGACAAAAAGCCCATTCAGACACATCGAAGATTCTACTTTCAGCACAAACAAATGCTCGCGGTATTTCGACCTGAAAGGGAGATGAAAGTTGACAAAAAAAAAAAAAAAAACATTCAGTACTATTAGTTATCAATGCATCTGGCCTAAAATATTAATATAATATAAAAGCCAAGCAAGAATTAAGGATATAAGTAATATATGGTTCGCTCCTCAAATTAGAGAGAAGTTCAGAAACTAGCTATTTTGAGGTAGAAATTATGTGCAAACATCCAGGACAAAGAAAGCTTCCGACCCTAACACTGTAAACTGGAAAAATTGACCAAACTAAGTCTGACATCACATTCATAGGGAACGCATCTCTTCCATGTAGGTTGCAGGGAATTGTTTAATCTAAATTTCTGTAAGCATTTGTCAGGAGTCTGTGGAAACACATTTACTTGAATTTTCCAGCCTCACCAGTATGGAGAATTTTACCAGTTTAGTTAGCTTTTCTGGGGAAAAAAAAAAAAAGAGAGGCAAAATTAATGGCATTTTACCATAATTTTCAAAATACATGACAGTTCAGTGTTAAAATCATGAAAATTCATGGTAAATTTCGTAAAATATAAAAAGCCTTATGCAGCCAAAGAAGATTTGGTTGAGCTGTGGCGGGGCAAACTTCAGGCTAAAATCACCAGGGTTAGAACATGAACATGTTGGGAACAGGTCTTGGTTGGCCCTCAACCTGACCTACCCTGACCCAATTGCACCCCAGATTGGACCAGTCACCATCTTTACTAAACCGATTTACTTCTATCCGCAAGACGAACTTTTTTTAGGGAAATGGATTGAGTTCCACAGTCTATTTATTAAATCTGCAAGACAAAAAATACTTTGAATGTCTAAAAATGCTCACTGTTGTATAAATTGTAAAGAAAACCATATGCCAACATCATCATTAATGGATCTCAGATACTACATCAAACTCTACACGTAAAAATTCAAACCTAGTTGGATGAACTAGTTTCTAGCTTCAGCTTTATTGAATTCCCCTGTGAGTTTTCTAGTTGATGAAACTATTCAACTGGCATGGTCTTTGATCACAAATTCACAATAAGAGAGAATAGGAAAAAGCTTTTAGTTAACGCTAATATGAAGACATCTATATTACTCTCTGAATTTTTTTTTTCCTACTAGCATGGACAAAGACACGGGATATTGGTACGATGCGGACACAACAATATGGCTAATTTTTTTTTTTTTTTTAAAGGACACAAGTAAAACATGGATACAAGAAAAACTAATATAAACATAGTTACACATGCATTTAGATACATGCACAATAAACAGTTATAATATGGTATATGATACATTACAGTATGATACATGGTATATGATGCATTATGTATGATACATAGAGAAGGCTAAATCAAAAATTTTAGGATATTGATAGATTCCAATGTACAACATTAATAGAATATATATGTATGTGTGTGTTATTGTCCAAATGTCCCATATATGTGAAATAGTCGCAAGTTGTCTTAATTAATAATTATGTGCATTATCATATCCTTTACTAGAAAACTCAATGTACTAAATAAATGCAATGAACATGCAAATGAAATAGAATTGTCAACCCATCATTCATAAATTTAAATTTTAACTTTCTAGTCTTGGATTCATCTAGGATACATCTTCACTACATCTAGGATATGTTGCAAATTTTGGATACATCAAAAGAAGTATCCGACACGTACTAGGGTCAAGTATTGGAGCGTTTATCAGATATGTATACAAACTGGTATGGCTCCTCCATCAAAGTATAAGTGCTATATAGGTGTATAATGACATTTTCATGCAGCAATACCATCTGCCATGTGAGTTAACAACATAAAGCACTGTATATTACAGGAAAACTCAACATTGAGAATTGTTTTCAGATGCAAATTGATCAGAATAATACGTGCCAAGGAAATATAAGTTAGTAACATGTTCCTCATTTCCATATAAAAAAAAGTCTGGTAACCAATTTTAAACTTTAATTATGGAAAAGTACAAACATTAGTAACAGAAACAAAGAAATAAAAATTAATTGTGCTTCAACTTTAAAAATACCTTCTTATGCGATGAAAAAATGTGAGAGCACCTATATTCTACCCATCCCTCTCCATCTTTAGCTGCATGAAACTGGGAGCAATCCTGATACGAAATATCATGTGTCAATCAACAACATTTCACATAGCTCAGTATGAAATAAATAAGAATATTTCCATCAAACAAGCCCAGATTAGTGAGACCTGACACCATCTTGCACTTGCTTTACTTTTAGTGGTGCATATCCAAATATGTGAATTGCCGCAGTTTGTGCATTCAATACGCCTGGATTCCTCAGAGTGAAAATCTAGTCCATCCTTAAATGAGAGAGAGAGAGATTAAAAAAAATATTATTTGGTTTCCAGGAAGGTTGCAAAGATGGAAGCACGTCAGTAAAATAGCCACATTGAAACTGGTTGTCTAAATAAGTAGCACTTAGTTAAACAAAAAAGTTCATAAAGGTTAAACATGTAGGACAGAATTAAATTCTATATAAATTGGATGATTTAAAAATCCTTCTTCATTGATTCCTAGTCAAGGACTACTAATGGGGATCCAGTAGAGCCTTGGAAGACATACTTTCAGGAGACATCAAGCTTGAGACCGAGTCACCTTTTTATCTAAGTTTTAATTTTATTTTTTCAGCACATATTGTATGCGTGAGTTGTATTGTGTTTGAGACTTATTTCCAACTGCATGTGGATTGTATTTATATACGTTACTTGTGGGCTTGTCATGAGAAGCTAATAAGACAATGAAATGGGAAAAAAAAAAAAAAAAAAACTTTGGCACGATGATTTGCGAAGTTTTCTAAATCTATGTGAGTTACAGAGTGAGAGATTCACCTAGATAGTCATGCCATTAACATGATTACCATTAAGTATAGATTTTTCATTTCTAAAGTTGATGACTTATTGAGCATGATAGTGTCGAAATTGATCTTTGTGGTGGTTATCATCAAATTTATATTTGTAAGGATGGCAAATAGAAAACTGCCTTTAAGATTAAGAACAAGTTGTATGAGTGATTGGTCATGCCTTTGGTTTTTCTATTGCAGCTAAAATGATTTTGAGTCATCATCCAAATTTTCCTTTTTTAGGCATGTTTATTGTTTACTCAGACGACATTCTCTTCTTTAGTCGAACTCAAGAGGAGTATCTTTCCATTTGATCCAAGTTTTAGAGACTCCTTAAGATAAGTTTGTCAATATGAAGAAGTGTGTTCTTGTCTCTATCTATCCACATCCTAGGCTCTATTGTGTCTAGAGAGGAGTATGTTGGGGTTGGCTCTTACTCAGACGACATTCTCTTATTCCTGTTTTCGCTCGGCACAAAAGTAACTACCATGTGGATTAAGAAATAAAATTCAGAAAGGAAATGAGTAACCAAGTTACATCAGGCCCCCATGGAATCATAGAACCAGAACTCCAGGAGAAGTTTAAATAATTGCCATTAACAACATAAATTCTTATGCAACTCCATCGCAAGTATTTTTATTGCCAAAGATAACATGTATTCTACCTCATTTCTTGAAAAAGGGCTTTTAAATTATAGAGTAGGATGCAACTAGAATAAGTCAACAAAAACAAAAAGTAATTTTTCTATTTTTAGAAGCCAAAAAAAAAAAACCTAAAATACTTCTAAGAGGAACACTTGATTGCTATCTAAAAAGCTTAACCTTTTGGTTGTAGTATTCTGATAGTGCTGAAAACAATGATTTATCAATGTAAGAAACTGTAGAACCCTAGCGGCCATGTAGCATGTTCCAATGACAACTAATCTGTCATCTACGGACGAGCAGTAATCCCAATCCAACATTTAAACAAGAAAAGTTCATTTGGAACCAAAAAGCAGACCTCAATATTAGCAGCAGTTATACCTGTCGCGAGGTGCCATGAGAATTCTGGAATATTTTCCTTGATTCGTCCTTCATCAGTTGATCATCATACGTCTTCTTCTTTGTCAAATCTGAAAGGACCTGAAAATTTGAACAGCAACTTTTTATCAGCACATGTTGAACACCTTTCACAAGTAACTAAATAAATGACGAGAAATTTACCTCATATGCAGATTGAAGCTTTTTAAATGATTCACTTGCTAATGGATTTCCCATATTTTTATCAGGATGAACCAACACAGCCTGCATGCAGAGAATGCAGAAGACAAATAAGGATTTTGGTAGAAATTTTGTGGGATGGGGTTTGGGTTTTTTTTTTGTGGGGGGGGGTGGGGGGGTGGTGGAATTTTGGGATGGGGTTGGAAGGGCAGCGTGGGCTTGAAAATTGCATTAAATGGGAGCACACACCATTCTGCGATATTCCTTTTTCAATGCCTGAGGATCAATGTTCTTGTGTCGAGGAAAACCCAGCGCTTCGTAATGATTTGAGCTATTCATTATCCTTTTCATCTCATCCACAGAAGTTGAATCAGCTTTCAAAACCTTATTCGAAGGAGCATCCTTCTGAATGCTCAAAACAGTTGGTATTGGCATCATTTTACAAGATGATTTGCTCGGGTTTACATTTTCAGCTTCACTTGATGGGGGAGAATAATCACAATCTCCTGGAAAGTCTTCCACGAATGATTTTGATTCCTTCTGTTCCTCAAAACATGTGCCTTCACTGGCATCATAGCCCTGTAGCACCTTATTTAGAAGATCATTTGAAATGAAAGAGAGATTTAATGAGAGAGAAACTCCAACCCAACCGGCTCGCACATGGACAAAGTATAGAGCATATGCAGTTGAGAAGAGTATTAGTGGCCGAGCATTATTCAAAGAAAACATATAACCTGCATTTAAAACCCATTAGAGTTCACCGACTCCAAAAGGACACGGATTAGGTAAAGCTGATGAAAGCTAACTAGTACTTCGCTGCATACCTCCTACTATAAGCAGCATTCCTGTAAGCCAAAAGTTGCCACATATCCATATAACTAAAATTCCAAATGATCCAACAATAAATAGTCCAGGGGTCGAACCCAAAACACGAATAGCAGCTCCAGCAGCTCCCTGGAACAAGTTTGTATGTTAGATTAGCCACTAAGAATAAGGTAAGATAGATAATAATCCATCTTTTTGCCTTCTCGATAGTATGTAAACCAATTGCATTCTAATACCAGTTTTACGTGCTTGCAAAAGATGTATTCCCTTTTCGTACAGTTAGGCCTGCCAAGAGAATAACTTCAGAATATGTATTTCCTATGGACGCTACCTTTTCGTAATAGGCACTGTTAAAAGTATTAATTCAGAGCTTCACTAAGGATGCGTTTTGCTTTTTTCTTTTTTCCCTCTATAATTTGGGTGTCACATACACAGGCTTCACTTGGAATCAGAGAAAAAAATTGAATATACAATAAAATTTAGATACTGGGTTATGATGTCTGTTTGTGTGCATTGTGCACCAATACTGCCAAAGCAACTGTACAACAACAAACAACAACAACAACTAAGCCTTTTATCCAAAGCAACTGTAGTAGCTAAAAAATATTAAATTACTAACAATTAACTTGATCATACTATATGCTCATATCAAAGTTCTAAGGAAAGAAGCATACCATTCTGATAGGACTGTTGTTATTTACCAGCTTGCAAATCAAACCAAAAGAGTAATAATTACTCACCATATGCAACATGTGCTAGAAAGCTTTAGCAAATACATCCAAGGCAACAACTAATTAATAGCATATAAAAAAATTATTAGGTTAGAAGATCTAAAATCATTAGGAAAAAGAAGATGTATATTATCTCTTACGTTTCATTTTTCCCTATTAGCTTCTTTAGTTCATTCATCCAATTTCGTTCTCATTTTTCTTTCCTTTTCCAAAAATTTCTCTGTGCTTCTCTTTCATCACATAAAGTTTTTTTAGTTCAAACTTTAGTCAACCTAAACAGTGAACGAGTGTCAACATATGTGGCGAAAAATGTTGGTTCAGACATACGTGGACACATTGTTTGAAACAAGGGAGGCATGTCAGCTCAATCATAGAGCTCCATATATACAACCCCAACAAACTGGACAGCAAAAAGCATTGATGTGATTTTGGAAATTGGCATTATATTTAAATGTGAGTCGAATAAACTAGAAGGTCCTCGATACAGTTGATATTGAAATCTAAACTTACATTCTTAATTCTTTATGTCCGACAAGACCCACCTATGACTCCATATCATTCTGTGAAATAACTACATTTAAGAAGCTTAATGATGCAGGAGGGAAGGAAAATTAGGGTAAATTAGGGTTTGTGATCGAGTTTTGGAATGGATTAGGGATTTGGGGATAAAACTAAGGCTTGATAAAAGAAATAAGGTTCAGAACTCATACTAAGGTGAGTCACACAACCACTCTCACACGAATCACTCGAAAAAAAATTTGGAGAAGAAACAAGTCACATGCTCTTAGTAATCTCAAAACATTTCACTAATAAAATTAAAATTTTACAAGAAATATATAAAAACTCCCTACATACAGCAGACATAAAAAGTCAACTAGTATAGAATCTCAACAAAACTGGCGTAGGATGAAAGCGGGATTATGGATAGGGATATAAAAATTAGGGTTTTTTAAAAAAATTGAGAAAGAACAATAAGATTTGGGAATCCACGCCCACTCTCAACGAATCCACGAGGAGAAATTTTTGAACACGCGAATCCATGCATAATTTTCTCAAATTTCAATATTTTATTCATTAATCTTAAAAATTCGACATACAAGACATATTTATAGAAAATTCCACAATAAAGATAAGAACAAAATCCTATCCACAATCAAAAAAAAAAAAAACATATCCGTATTCCACAATCAAACTTAACAAAAAACATCCTAACAATAAAATAAGAACAAAATCTTAACTAAATCCAATTCTATCTAATAATCTTATCCGTATTCCATCAAGATATGTTGAAATTATAACTAAATTCCTAATCAAATTTTAACAAAATAAAATCTAATCTAATCACATATAAATTGAAATACTAATAAAACTTAATTGTCCCTATTAATTCTCTCCTACTTGGGAACATTCACCACCTAGTAAATAGTAACAATAGTAACAATGGTGGAAATTCAAGGAACCTGATCAATCTCCCCAAGATCTAGTAAATCTTTCCACCAAACTAAGTATAGAAAAATCGAACAAGTCATTAACCAATTGTACGCTATCTAACGTTTCCATGGTAGCGTTTGTAACGGTGGTGGAACATTTGAAAAGAGATTGAAATTTGTTGCTGCCGTAAAGAATGAATGATTTGAACTGGGAGCTATAAAGGTAAGGAAAACGTGATATTTAGCCGAGAATTCCCGCACTTCACCACGTAACTCTACAACATATCTGTAGAAATTTTCACTCAAGACAATCTATCGCCAGATTTTCTCATGGTACTTAAGCGATAGACAAGCAGTCAGACTATAGGTGTGCTAGGCCTCTGACAATTTTCATGAATATAGTTATTGAGTGCTTTTGCAGGTGGTTATAACATGAAACTCAAAACGTCAACTTCTGAATCTATGACAAGCTCTACTAGACTCGGTCTTAATTATAACATCATCTAAACTCTCATAAATGGGCATATGCAGTAATTAGGCTCTTCGAAGTGCACTAGTATGCATAATGTCAAAATTCTGCATAGTCAGAACATTTAATCGAAAGACAATTGTGAGCAAAGTGTCTCTATCTTTCACTCTTAAAAAACTCTCTAACCTTATAAAATTTTGGTGATAAATTGAAAATAAGATGTGGAGCATATAGACACCTAAAAAATTCTCTAACCTTATAAAATTTTGGTGAACAATTGAAAATAAGATGTGGAGTATACTGTACACAAAAATGAACTTGCAGCCGATCCCAAATTGGACGAGATTTATAATTATTTGCGTACTAAGCAGATGCTTCTTCAACCAACTTTATTTGAACAAAATAATATTTATGTTCCGAAGTCAAAGAAAAAAACGAAAGAAATATTCCTGATAACTCTTCCAATCTTCATAACCATTAAGATCACGAAGACCGTAAAAATCTAGGATCCCATCATATGTATCGCACTTCACTTGTTTGAAATTAGCGAACGTTGATGTACTTTCCACAAAATATGAATCTCATAAAATTAACTCAAATTCAACACACAAAGTTATGACATATCCAAGAGCTTTAGTGGTTCGATATGGCTTGAAACGAAATCGAATTGGGTGTGACCATGGGGGCAGAGGTCATTGGAATGAAGGCAGCGATAGAGGAAAACTTTGACGAAGAAGAGTTGTTGATGATGGTATAGATTTGGTACCATTGTCTTTGGTTGAAGGAGGAAATGGAGTGTGATTTTTCACTCTTTTTTCTTTTCTGAATTTTTCCACTGGATTTTTTAAATTTTTTTTCATGTTTTTTTCTGATTTTTCTCTCTGATTTTCTTTTTTTTAAAAAACTAAATAAAAATAAAAAAGATGATGTATGAAGAAGGTAGACTTTGAGAGGTAGACTTTGGGCTCTGAAACCAATTTGATGCAGAACAAAAGGGAAATTAAGATTTGTGGTGGAGATTTGAGAATGAAATTAGGGATTTCAGATAAGCCAAGGGTTTGATACAAGAGATAAGCTTTGGGTCTCACACCCAGGCGAGTCATAACACCTATGCTCACACAAATTACTCGAGAAAATAATTAGAAAAAAATTAAGTCGCATGCTCTCAATAATCTCACAATATTCACTAATTATAATTGAAGTTTTTCAAGAAATATATAAAAAATTCCTACGTGCACCACACATGCATAAAAGATAAAAAGTCAACTATTATAGAATCTAAACAAATAAATCCTAACTAAATCCCTAATCGAATCTTAAAATAATAAAACCAAATATAATCACATCTAAAATTGAAAAAGCTTAGTAAGATCTTGCCTTAATTGTCCCCATCACCTAACATGCCATATATGTGGGATCTATTTAGTATTCTTAAACTTTTTCCTCTTCTAAATCAGGAATTCTTTACTCTTCTAACAAAAAAAGAAGTCATATGGCAATTCCAGAAGAAGATAAACAGAGGCAAATTTGAGATAATTAAAGGTAAACCATTAATTAATTCCACAAAATCCAGTATCAACCTCCATCAAGTAAAAAGGGTCAATTTCAAAAATAATATAAATCATCGCCTCTAACTGTAATACTGACAGATAGCATACTTGTAATCAAGGTACATAATAGTGGCTCATATACTTGGTAGTTTGCGAGAAGATGTAATTTTTTGAAAAGATTGAAGTCATGGCTCTCCCACTAATCCCTGTTCAGTTGCAACAATACACCCATGTTCAGTTCAAGTACAAATTTTGATCATCTATCTAGCTCCCTCCCTGCTTCATGTTTGTTCCCAGGGAATTTAATCAGCTGTACAGTCCACTCCTATCTTTCACCGGAGTAGATATCCTAAGTTATTTATGTACTTCTGAACTTCTGTTTGGTTTTGTTTTAGATTAGAAAAATCTTATATGCATGAATGTTTTCTACACAACTTAAGGTCTCATATTCACAGAAAATATGACACTGAAAAGTAGCAACTTTAATTTATGTGAACCACATCAATATCAGGACCATAAAACATCTAATAACTGACTCACTAGGCCTAAGTGCAGTGTGTCTAACCAATATTAGAGTTATAAATCACTGCTAAATAGGATTTAAGCATTGGAGACTAGAGAGGTATTTAGTATGAAAATAGAATGCATTCTTAAGTACCTAAACCATAAATATGCATACGAATCCATTCTTAAGAATGGCATCTGATAAAACAACTAGACCTCAGCGACTTGCGTTCTAGAGAATGTCATCTTGAGCAAAAACTCAACACAAATGAATTCACAATCTTAAGGATGATAATCCCTGCTAAGGACATGCTAATTGGTGTCATCGACATAATTTATAACTTTCATTTAAGCGTGACAACTATTATCAACAAGAAAAATTGTAACTGAAGTTATAAACGGAAGATTTCAAAATTAAATTATCTAATTGCTAAAAGATCACAACAACCATAAAATGGACTTACATATAATTTAGGTAACAAAAATTTTTCTGATGTGAATAGGACCATTACCAGACCAAAAAGTGCATATATAAGACAAGATGCCGAAGTGAAGCTAAGAAAACAACTCCACATGATGACAAAGAGCCCCGTTGTCCCCAAACAGGCCATGGACCAAAACCCCTTGACAGTGCAATCTCTCCAATACAACAGTACCATCAAAGCCAACCTCACCAAGGTCACAAAACCAGTGGTCAACATCGGCCAATGGCGATCGATAAGAAATGCAAGCTTATCGGTAGAGCAGCTCACCGCAACTCGAGTGCCTGCAAAGGCCTGCTTCTGATACTGAATCCACTTCCATCCTTGCTTCAGCAACCCAAAATCCCCCATCAAAACTGAACACAAATCAATGGATCATACTGATTTAGAATCTACTGCTCAAAATCCATCCTTTTTTTCCTTCCCACACGTCAACTAGTGGCTTTTTTTGCAAAATCGGAAACCAACCATTAAAGAATTGTACTAGAAAAATGCAATTACCACATCAAAACACTCAAATTTTCCCCTAAAAATCCAGCAATTTTCACTTCCAACACATCAAACACTCATCCAATCACAAAACCAAAAACTACCCATTAAAGCGACGATTCACCTAGTACATCAACAACTTCAAGTTGAATCCAAACCAAACCCTAGGAGACTTGGACATTCTGGGGAAAACTCTGATTGGATGCCGACAACAGAAAATTTGGATGCTCTCTCTCACGAAACCCTAGGAAAAAAGGCCTTTTATGGTTCATTTCCTTCCACGGGAATCTGAGGAGCACTAAGCTTTATCTCAGTCTCAGCCCCTGCTCGTGAAAAAGTTAGAGAGAGAGAGAGAGAGTTAAAGGAAAAGAGAAGAAAGCCAAAAGATAGCAGAAGATCTCAACTCATCACATAGAGAGAGAGAGAGATGAAAATTGTTTTCTTTTTTTTTTTTTTGGTTAATGGTTTGATTGGGAAATGGGGAGAAATTTTTTTCCTTTTTTTTTTCTTTTTTTGGTTAATGGTTTGATTGGGAAATGGGGAGCGGGGGAGTTGAGGAGGAGGGATATGGAGAGTTTTGGGCTGTCTAGTTAAAAAACTGAAAAAGGAGAGAGAGAGAGAGAGAGAGGTTAACATGCAAAATTAGGTAATGGCTGTTTATTATTTATTACACAATAATTGTAACATGATCCTTCCTTAAATATGTGATTTGGTTTTTGTGGATAAGGGTGCTGCCGTGGTCTTAGGAGAGGGGTGGAAGGAGGGTTTATTTGTAAATATTCTTTATTTATATATATATATATATATATATATATATATATATATATATATATATATATATATATAAACGGGAGTTTCGGAAGGAGCACACAACTTTCCCTAATAAGGCCAATAGTATATTTTTTGTTCGGAATTTCAGTTTGGATACTTATTAAGTGGACTCACTAGAAAAAAATGGTGTGCTCCTTTGGAAACTCCCTCATAAACATTTTCCTACAGGTAAGTGGTTGGTTTACGACATCTCATTTGCTTATTCAAAGCTTATTATCATGCACAAGAATGGATCAATAAAACACTCGAATAAACAAATTACACTGCAATTAAAAGAAAAACAAAAGAAAGAGCACGGTTCGGTGTGCCTACATCTATGGGAATATAACCGCTTTTCCACTAAATTCATCAATTATTATTACAAATGTTTTTATACATTGCATTCTATATATAATTATATAAGGACACCTTTTTTTACTGTGTCATACCGCAAAAAGGTACGTCTCACACACCCCCAACCCTTTTAGTTCATGCCGCACGTAGAGAGAAGATTGGAGAACTTTGTTCCATGAGCCCTGAGCCTCCGACCTTTCCAATGCCCATATTCCTCAAACTTTCCTCTTGAAAAGTCCACTATATAATCCAAATGCAACAATCTCATAAGCTCTGTTTTTTTAGTTAAAGAGTTAATTACGATAACTACTCTTGTACTATGAGATTATAACCCCCCCCAAAGAATTTTATTCCCACTTAAATCTCCTGAAACTTAAACAGAGTAAGAGAACCGTCATATTAGACAGTACGTGCACTCAATATAGGTAGAAATGACCAAATTACCCCTAATTTTCAGTCAGATCCCCTAACTTAAAAGGAGAGTCAGGGAGATGGGGGAGAGAGAGCACCTGTGATGGGGAGGTTGGCAAAAAAACACAGCAACGAGCGCCAAACCCCCTCTTCAGCTCAGATCTGGCAAACATAAAATAGGTTTAGTATGAAGATAAAATAAAGGATGAGAGGATATTTTCAAATTTAAAATACTTTGGTATATTTTATTTTTAATTAGAATGTCTGTATCAAACTGTATACTAACTCCGTTAAGTTTCAAAGGTGTAAATGCGAACAAATTTTTTTAGAAGGTATAAATATTACAACCCCATAATACAGGAGTTGTTTCTATAATTAACCTATAATTAAATGAGACATGTTGAAAGACTCTTCCACTGTACCAAAACTCCGAAGTTATGGTGAGAGTTAAGGAAAATTAATAGGCAGAAACATAGGCTTTACGCAGTGGTATAATTTTTTTTAAAACCCACAATTAAATGCGTGTCCCGCAAAAATTGAAACTGAGTTACTTTGATATCATGTTGAAAGTCGCAATCGAATCATCAAGATTTCATACTATATGGTAAACGGTTTCGGATAATATACCCAATATTTCATACAAAATGCAAGGCCGAAGCTGGAAGCTGATCTTTTGGAACCCTTTTATATTTACGGAAAGATAACGATACTTTATAGAGCTTAAGTTTTATTCCCTCTTCGAAACAACGGTTGTGGTGAGGGTAATTATTTTGTAGTTTGTTGTCCTCCTACTCAAGTTTTTAAAGTTGTAGTGAGGGTAATTATTTTGTATTTTAATAAGTCTTTCAGTTGCGCAGCAGTATAATTTTTTTTAAATTCCGCAATTAAATGCGTGTCGGCAGGAATTGAACCTATATTACTCTGATACCATGTTGAAAAACTCTGTCACTATATCAAAACTCCGAAATTGTGGTGAAGATTGAGGGTAATTATTTTGTATTTTAATATTTATAACTTTTCCTAGGAGAGTAAAGAAAGCCAATATATGTTTCTTAATTAAGAAAGAGGATACAGTGGCAATAAAATGGACCTACTCAAAAAAACATCTCTTATTATGGCACGACATTAAAACAACAGTTAGGGTTCATGACACAAAAGACTAAGAATTAGAACTCGCAGTAGAAACTGAAAATATTGGTTTACCTTAAAACCTGCCAGCATCAAGGATTATTTGACCAGTTACTTTTTGTTATTTTTTACTCAATAAAATTTGTCTATTCATGATGCTCTCAAAGTTGCTAAAGGTTATTCCCACCCATATTAAGAAAATCAAGTTGTTCTCTTCTTTGAAATGCTGCTCAAGGAGGTAAAAAAGCACGTGCTCAGCATTTTAATTTATAATTTCAATTACCATTCCTATACTATGAGTCATGAATAGTTCATGGAAAGTGAACAGAAAATTAGAACGAAGCGAGAGTTAGAGTTTTGCAATATAATATACTTTTTATGAATTTGTTCACTGAAAGATCATATTAAGAAATTGTTGTATTTGTTTGCGTAGCATGCTATCCTTTCCCTTTTTTTATCATTTTCTCCCGGCAAGAAAAGGAATATAGTCACCCTCCTTCAAGTTTCTTTCTCTTTGAATTAGTTGTCTCATAAAATTATCGGGCACTGAACACGAACCAAGACATCTGCTAAAGTTACTTAACTTCAGACATCGAAAATACCCAGTAAGCTATTTATAGAAGCATGCCCATTTGTATTACGGTATATTCAATCGAAAATGCTGGTATTCAAATAACATAATTTTAATATTGTGTAGAATCAAACTATGTAATGTATTTGTATTATGAAGTTAGTTGTGAGTTTTATTTGTTATTGAAAATAGTTAAACTTACCGCCTTTTGAAAATAGGTAAATCTGACGAAATTTTTTTTTTATCTTTTTAACAAATATAAGTTTAACTAGAGTGATTATAGTCTTATACTGTGTATCACTTTCCGTAAAATAATCAAGAAAAAGCAAAATGCAACTTTTAATAAAACAATAAAAAAAATTGACAAAAAAAATGAAAAACATGTGGGCCTAAACAGTACTTTTTCCGTGAACAAACAAGCTTCTAAATAAAAGTAAGTTACTTTACTTATTGTGATATGAACCTAACAAGTTCTCCTGTCAAGGGTCCCATTACAATAATTAGATTGGAATTATTATGGATTAATTAAAAGGGATATTTACAGATCTGTCCCTTAAATTATAAATTATAAATTATATTTTAGTCCCTTATATCTTCATATTTACATTTAGTGTCCAAATTCTTTAAGTTACTACAATTTAGTCCCTAAGTTATATTTTGGCCCGATTTTCCCGTTTTACCTCTGATTTCTTTCACTTAATACCTCTATATTAGATAAATTCATTTTTAGGTTTAATACATTTAGTAGAGAATAATACATTTGGTCTCAATATAGAGAGGGAGAACCCAATAAATGAATAGAGAGAAAAGAGAAGAAAGGAGAACCCAATAAGAACTAAGAAGAAAGGAGGAAGAGGGAGGAAATCAGAGTTAAAACGGAAAAATCGGACCAAAATATAAACTGAGGATTGAATTGTAATAACTTAAAGAATTTAATAAACTAAATTCTAAATATGAAGATTTGGGAGACTAAATTATAATTTATAAAGATATAAGGGACATATCTGTAAACACCCCTAATTAAAATTGGACAACTTGAGCAAGTGTTTGATTTTTTTTTTTTTTTTTTTTTTTTTTTTTTTTTTCTACTATAATGGAATGCACCAAAATGGTGGGGGAATTAAAATTGGTTGCACCCACCTTGTTTGGCCACTTGCTCATAAGTTCATCAACCTCCCTTGCGTGACTTGCGTCCATGTTACTACTTGGGATTCTTACAAAAATATTCTTAGAGTTGTTAATACCTTCACCATTTCAAAATACGTTGAACAGTTTTCAAGAATTCCTGATTCGTTGATTGTTGGTCAAGAGTTACGATCAAGGATTAAAATATATTATATGAAACGATATCATATGCAAGTTTAGATATTTCAGTATGAACATTTCAAAATAGATTGAATAATTATCAGAAATTCCTAAGTATTTGTTTAGTCAAGAGTGACAGTCAGTGATTAGGGGAGTTTCCAAAGGAGCACACCACTTTTTCTAGTGAGCACACTATCTAATATATTTTTTGTCCGAACGATTCTTAAAAAGTGGGCTTACTAGAAAAAAATGGTGTGCTCCTTTGGAAACTCCCGTGATTAGTGAGCTATACGTCCTTTGCAAAGTTGAGAAAGAAGCACCTTTTTTACTTAATTATTAATACATATTGAGAAAAGGAAATAGAAATTTGAAGAAAATGGCTCTTTTTTTTAACATAAGGTCTCACTCCTCCTTTTTGAGACGATTGAGATTCGAATATCTTATCTCTTATACATTGTTAAGAAATTTTACCACTGCATTACGTTGATAATTGTGGTCCTAACTAAACCAAAAAAATTGAAGGATCAAACTCTATATATATATATAAAAGAAAAGAAAATAGGAAATTCACCGGCGTTGAAGGGAGTTCTTCACCGCCGCTTAGTTAGACTAATAAAATTATTGCGTGCCACTCAAGGTAATAAATAAAAGTATTTCCTTAACCGTCCTTTGAGTGACGGCACGTGTAATAATTTTATTGAGGCATCTAAGCAGCGGTAAAGAAACTCCCTTTACTGTCGGTGAATTTTCCGTTTACTCAAAAAAGAAATATGGAAATGATCTGCCTTACATAAGTTACCGGAGTTGCTGTCCATTTCCACTATTCCTACTAAAAATTTTTAAATTTTTTTTTCTTTTAGATTACAATTTCAACCCCTTAGTTAGGAGTTCATTCATACAAAATTTCTTGAGTTTTAGTTTTGACTTGATTCTCTATTAAATAGATACAAAATTAACGATTTTCAGTGAATACAACATTTTGTATCCAATTAATAAAAGGGCAAATAAACTTTAAAACTCATGTAATTTGATCCTAAATAAACTAAGGAGGTGAAGATCAATGATTCTAAAAAAAAGAGTTTGGAAAGAAATGATGGGATCATTACTTTTCACCATCGACTCACCTAACTTGTCTGATTTTGCGGCTCATATACAGTAATTCCATCCATGTGCATGCGTGTGTGTATATATATAGAGAGAGATAAATGGAAATGAACTCATAGTTTACACAAATTACTTGAGCTGCAGTTCATTTCTACTATCTCTAATAATTTTTTTTGTGGATTATGATCTCGACTTCCTAGAGTTCACTCATGCCCAATTTCATGCGTTTTAGTTTTGATTTGGTCCTCCATTAAGTTTATACAAAATTAACGGTTTTTTATAAATAAAATATTTTATATCCACTTGATGAAAAGTTAGATGTACTCTAAAAATTTATAAAATTTGATCTAAAAGAATTTAAGAATGTATAAATACTAATTCTAGAAAAAATTTAAAGAGAAATTATTGGAGTACTATATTTTTGCCACTTGCTCTTGTAACTTTTCCTGAGCTTGCGGCTCATTTACAGTAATTATATATATATATATATATATATATATATATATATATATATATATATATATATATATATTAGGATTTTTTTTTTTTGAGAAGGGAAAATATAAGAAAATAGATTTCTCAATTTTTTTACTTGCAAGGACTAACACGGACGCAAGGGAGAAGAAGATTACATATGAAAGAAACACACCAGGGTAAGATATTGTAGGAGCATAGCTTTAGACATGCGTCACAAGCAACGGACTGCTGCAGGCGCAACAACAACGACTGCAGTGCAATGCAATGCAAGGCAAAAGGTGGTCCACTCCTAACTCCAACCAAACTCCACCTCCTACTAATGACAATGTCATGTGATTTTGTTAATCCAAACAAAATAAATGTGTTGGGTTTTTTTTTTTTTTTTTCTGCGGAGAAGCAAGCAAAAGGAGCACACAAGATGAATGTGGTTGGTTAATTATAAAGGAACCACATCAGAGCACATATGATGTATGTGGTTGGTTAATTATAAAGGAACCACATCAGACTAATGCTTCTCATCAATGCTTTGCTCACCGTCCAAGTGCTTTGCTCATCGTGCCTACTTTACTTAGGGTTAGGAGCCGCCAATGTTTATAAAAAGTGAAAAATAGAAAATGGACTAGTAAAACCTAATAACATTCCAATTTTTTTATTTTCTTAACTGGTTCACAGAAAAATAGTCTCTGAAAATTCTTATTATTTCCTGAAAAATAGTTATAAAATGTGGTGCATCAAAAGTTTAGATGTGATTACTGTGATTACACTAAACGGATAAAGTGGATATTGGATAATGAAAAGCCCGATAAAGTGCAATTAGATAATCAAAAACCCAGATTACTTGTTCTTGACAAGAGGCCTGGATACAATTGGTATAATTGGCCCAACGGGTAACATTATGCATAGGAGCCTTCAGTATTTGAATCCGATGCAAGTATCGGGCTCAAGAAAAAACAAATATATCCACCGTTCCGCCCAAGAGTGCAACTTTTGAAAGTGAAGGATATGAAAACGGATGGAAGCAGAGAAGTGTGAGACATTTCTTCCTCCTAATATATATATATATATATATATATAAAGAAAAAAAAGTGTACCTAAGTAGATGCTATAAGAGAATTGTCTATAAAAGCACCATAAATCTTACCATAGGTAGTATTTGTGAAATATCCAAAACATTAATTGTGATTTCCATATTAAAAAATATTGGTATACAAAAAATAAACATTTCAGGTATACTTCGAATTGAATATGTAAAAACCCAACTGTTTTTCCACAATATAACAAATAAAAACTCTTCCATAATATAACAAATAAAAACTCTTGATCGAAGCTAAATAAATACCTAAATTGCATGATTTTTTATATACCACATATTTAGAACATGTAAATTAAAATCAACGGTTCAGATCATTCATATATTTAAGATTTAGAATGCTTCCATAGGCAACACCCTTATAAGGTCACATCCATTCCCATATAAAAATGAATAACAAAAGCAAATTATCAACCAAAAACGACCTATAATTTGATTTATCATATCCAACAGAGCTGAGCGTTGCTTTTCTCATAGCTTTAAGATTCAGTATAAATAATTGTGGATTCCTGATCTCAACCAGCTCACCTCTACATCAGCTAGTGCTCAGCCACTGAATAAAATTATGAAGGGAACCACACAATTTCCCTGCAACAATGTCCTCTACCTGCACAAATCAGCAGCCACATGAATTGGGGGACTATTTCCCACCACACCAACAATTTATCTCTAGTAGACCTCCACATGCCATCGCTTGTTCTTCTTGAGCTGCAACAGCTTCTCGTCCCAGTTCTCTCCTCTCTCCTCCGCTACCCTTCTCAGTGTCTCTTGAATCCCCGGCATCATTCCCTTCAGCCCACAGAAGTATATGTGTGCCCCATCATCCAAAAGCTTAAAAATTTTATCGCTGTACTCCTCGATCTTGTCCTGGACATACATTTTCCCTCCATTTCTGTTCTTCTGCACTCTGCTGAGTGCTTTATCGTACCTGAAGGAAGATTCCATGTCAAGTTCCATAATAAAAATACGGATAATGTTGGCCAAAAAGGTTGAGGCGATGGAAGGAAATGTGTCGGTCACCTGAAGTTGTCAGGATAGTCTCGAAGATAGCTGGAGAACTCTTCATCATAGAGAAGGCTATCAGAATTTGCAACCCCAAGGAAGAGCCAAGCGAGGCCATTGAAATGGTAAGTTGGGCCTGATTCCATAAACATGCGTCGGAGGTAGCCACGGAATGGAGCAATGCCAGTCCCGGTAGCAATCATGATGTGAGTAGCCTTGGGATCATCCTCAGGTAATAGCATAACTTTGCCAGCTGGACCTGCAGTAACATTTGAAGTTCGGTGCTTAAGAGATCCAAGGAACTAACAGGGAAGTCACCAATAGCTAGCTTGTTGCTATATCTATAATCTGTAAGTACTCTTAAGCCCATCCCATTTTCTCTGACCTTCTAAGTATCCCAGCTCCCCTTTTCTTTCTGACATTCAAGTTAATCAGCACTTTAATTCAAAAAACATTCCTATTTAATCTATATTTAATGAATTCTAACTCATTTCGTGTTTCTTCTTATTTTTTTGTTGAACTCCAAGTTAATCAGAATTCTAATTTGAAAGAGATTTCTGTTTATCTTAAATTTAATGGATTCTAATTTTAAAATTCCCTTCCGATAAAACAAAACCTCCCTTCCTGCTCCCTGATATTTAAGGAGGAGAAGAAAAAGAAAAGGCAACTTTCCTTCCTCCAGTCGTATGTTTTTTTCTCCCTCTCTATTAAACTGGCTTTAGATTAGATTTCCTTTCAATCTCATATCCTTGCTAATTGAAATCTAGTAACACAGTTTTTACTTTATTTTTTTGAAAAAAGAGATGATGTTTTATTTGTTAACTAAGAAAATTGTGAAGACATATATGAAAGAAGTTCAAAAGGCCTCGACTCTTGAGTAACACAAGATCCAAGTCAAAGTATCAATTATACTTTTATATTCTGTTATTATTTCTTATTGTTGTTAAAGGTATAAATCTTATTTGATTTTGTTTACTTGTTTTAAGTTTTAAGGAAAAAATCCAGTCCCCCGCAAGCGTGTCCTTTCTACTTCGCCCCTCAGTTAAACTATGGTCTAAGGCAATGTTTCTTCTTGTTCTCATGTCATACAAATTGACTTATGAGAATTTTATTATTATTATTATTATTATTATTATTATTATTATTATTATTATTATTATATACAACAACAACAACAGCAACAACTAAGCCTTCTGTCCCAAGTACTTGGGGTAGGCTACATGAACCAAAAGAAAATCATGCCGAATCGCTCACACTGATAATTCTTCTCCATTCATTCCTATTGAGTAATATGCCCTTATTTAAACCTCTAGAATCCATATCTTTTCGTATTATCTCTATCCATATTTTTTTCGGTTTTCCCTTTGCTCTTCTAACTTATCCATTATTAATAAGTTCTCCTCGTCGAACTAGTACATCTGTAGGTCTACGTTGCATATGTCCAAACCATCGTAAACTATTTTCTCACATCTTATTTTCGATAGAAACTACACCTAGCTTACTCCGAATATCTTCATTTCTCACTTTATCTCTCCTAATATTGCCACACATCCAACAAAGCATGCACATTTTTGTTATACTTATCTTCTGTGAGGGATATTTCTTTATAACCCAGCACTCCGTGCCAAATAATAGAGCTAGCCTAATGGCAGTCCTATAAAATTTTTACTTCAGTCTTGATGGAATGTTACGGTCACTTAAAACTCCCGTTGCACTCCTCCATTTCACCCAGCCAGCTTGGATCCTATAATTGACATTACTATCGATCTCTCCATCATTTTCAATAATAGAACCCAAGTATCTAAACTAACTGTTCTTTGTATCTGTTGCTAGTCCAGTGTCACTGACATTGCACTATAGTCTTGGATTTGTCGTTTACTAAACTTACACTCCATATACTCTATTTTGAACCTACTCAATCAAAATCTCTAGATTCTAAAGTTTAACTCCCACAACTCTAACTTGGCATTCACCCCTGCTCTTGTTTCGTCAATTAAGACAATATCATCAGCAAATAGTATTCACCAAGTATCTCATTCTGAATAGTTTTAGTAAGCTCATCCATCACTATGGCAAATAAGAACGGACTCAATGCAGATCCGTAAAGCAATCCAATTATTATTGAAAAATCACATGTTAGACCACCATAAGTTCTGACATTGAATACTACTATATCATACATGTCCTTAATTATATCAATATAGTTGATGGGGACTATTTTATTCATTAATGTCCACCAAAACACCTCTTATGGTAACTTATCATAAGTTTTCTCTAAATCAATAAAGACCATATACAAATCCCTATTTCTCTCTCGAAATCGCTTTATGAGTTAACGAAATAAATAAAAAGTTTTTGTCAGTGATTGCCCCGGCATGAATCCAAATGGATTCTCCGATATTTTAATAGTCTATCTCAATCTATGTTCAATTACCCTTTCTCAAATCTGACACATGAGTTTTATTCCACGATAATTAGAACAAGTCTGAATATCAGACTTGTTCTTATATAAAGATACTAGAGTACTCTTCCTCCATTCATCTGGCATCTCTTCAGTTTGCCAAATTTTTTTAAAGAGGCCTATCAACCATTTCACGACTTTTCTTGATTCCATTATCTTTAAAGCCTCTTTTACTTCATATTCTTTAATTCTATGAATAAAACTATGATTCATATCCTCAGATTGAACAGTAAGGTCTCCCAAATCACGCATAAAACTATGCATAAATATAATATTATTATTATATATTACTACTATTATTTTATTTTTTTTTGTGGATGTGACAATTAATTTTAAGATCACAAGGAACTACACGAAGGAATTCAAGAGGCAATTGTAAAATGTGATATCAATGTGCCAATTTTATTTTTTATGCTTTGCTGTTATTTCTTAGTTTTACGACCTCAATTAACATAAGGTAGGTTAGGTTCCTCATACTCTCATATTCATAATATGAGAATTTACCCCTTTTTTATTTTTTATTTTTATCAAAAGAAGATAATGATAGATTCCTGTGCAAATAAAGAAGATCACGGAGAACCGTACTGAGAAAATTCGAGAGGCCTCGGTTTGATTCCAAGATATGCGTCAAGGTATCAATTTTTTATAATAATATTTATATTTCATACTTTTGTTTTTAAGCAACTAGAAATCAAGAAATCAAACATTCATTTTGTCTAAACAATTTAAGTTATAAAATACTATGTTTAAACAATTTAAGTTATAAAATACTATCCCACTAATGAACTCACTATAGGGCATGTATTTTGATCTTTGGTGGTAGGACTTTTATCAATTGATCACTATTGTATTTACTCCAAAAATTCTAATGCCGATACAACTGCTTTGAGGAAATATATGTGGGACTATACTGTTGGAATTATCAAAATATTCTACGATATAACCACTGCTTTGATCCTTTGAGATAATTTTCTTTTGGAAATATATGTACGACTATATTATTGTTATCAAAATTAAGTATACATAAACTTGCAGGTATATTATAGAGATAAAGGAAATTGATTACATCGAAAGTATGACACACATACCTAATGAGCTAAGTGTTTAATTTTTGAAGATACTAGCAGCATTTATATACTAAGAGAAATTCGTCAAGTGTGTTTCTTCTCATAGGAAAAAAAAGTGCCTTAAGCATTGTTAACAACTTACCTACATATTAGTATATACATACTTTAGAACTTTATTTTCTTCATATGAACATTAACTTGTATTTTATTGTTTATATAAAATATTAATTTCATTATTTGTTGTTAACCGTACATGAAACACTAAACGAACAAAGTCTTCTTTAAGAATAAGCCTCATAACTATGAAGGATAATCCACATAATTATAATGAATCTGTCGACAGAATGTATGGAATTATTACATTATGTAGGGAAAATGGGCTGATTACTTTTCTTTTTTATTTATGCTAATCATGTTTAAGGATTATTTAAAATTAAATTTTAATATTTTACCTATAATTCATAGTGTCTTACTTTAAAATTAGTTAGATTAAAATTTTATAATATCTTGTTTGTTTGGATGATTGTCGGTTTCTATTATTTTTTGGATGCAATTTACATTCTATTATGTAGAAATATTAAAATGAATTTTTTTTAATTATTCATGTCACATAATTGAGGTTGAACTTTTAACATATGATAAACTTTTAAAATTTCTACTGATTATTTAAAAATAAATTTGATAGTTCTGTGCCATGTTTGAATCTTCCACAAAAAGTTTGTAATTATTACACAGAGTCTTATGACTCTTATAATGCCTCCAAGAAGATTTTCGGTCTTTTTTGTTAATAATTACGAGTAAAAAATTTACCTCGAAAAAAATTATGAGTAAGAAATTAAGAGATTAGAATATGATAATTCTTACTTATTTACTTAATTTTTTTAATTCTCATTTTATTTCAGACATTCTTGATATTTTACATAATAAGAAATGATAATAAGTTACGTTAAATAAGAAAGGGTTTAGTAGGAAGTTAAGTCTCATAATCTAAAATAAGTTTTGAGTTTGAAAAACTTGAGTGAATGCAGAAAAACATAATTTCGTAAGTTCAAGATAGAAATCTTGAGTGAATTGCAAAAAAAAAAAAAGAAGAAGACAATAAAGATTTTTGTCCAGATTCATTGGACTTCTCAAAGTTAGTATGCTACTAAGTAAATTTTAAAAAATATGTTACTATTAAATAAATGGTGCAAATTTTTCTTATCACATTTTGTTTATTTTAAAGTCTAGCAAGCAGCTTACAAGATAGAAATTAACCAAGTGCATAGCACGTGCATTTTACTAGTAATAAAAACACAGTAACTACAGTTGAAAAAAAAGAAATTAGTGAACGACCTGCTTTTGGATAACTAAATAATCTGTATTTAGAAATGTAATCAGGCAAAATAAGACAATGTGTCAACAGCTGAATATGCAACTTATGTATTTGATCAACAAGGGATATATAATATTCTGTTAAAATTTTGGATCCCATGAAGTCCTCGAGGTAAATGTTATATTATTTCTAACACACTGGAAAAAGGCCCAATTACATCGACTTCTACTCTCAGAAAAAAGCGACTATATTCCATTCGTGAGACATGGATACCACAAATATGATTTTTTTTAATATATAAATTACATTTAAAAGACAACCATTTTATCATATTCATCAACTATTTAAAGTTCAATGTTAATCTTTAATGCTTGTATTAGCATTATGATCGAAGGACACATATTCTCGTCGAACAAACAAGTATAAAAACAATGTGCTTGTCCTTTGTTTCCAGCAATAGCTATTGTTCCCTATTTACACACAAGACCAATACAAACAAATTAAGCAGAGCAATTAACACTAATAAGAACAAGCTTTAAGACACATGAAGATCTATGTTGATCATTGGTGATGAAGAGATCTAGGGTTCAAATCCAGGATTGGGTTGCCTAGGCACATGGATTTTTCTTTCATTTTTAAAGGATAAACTCAAGAGTAAAGGGAGAAACAGATTAATTTTCTCAGGTTTATAGGTCTTCAGAAATATTATTAATTCAAAGAGTTTATTTCAGTTTGCTCTAGATAATAATTGTTTTTATCATATACCTGTGATCTGAATCTTGTCTCCTGGCTTTGAGTTGCAAAGAAAATTACTGCATACGCCGTTCTTTGAGGGATCCTCCTTTCCGGTCTCTGGGTCATAATAAACAGCACGACGGACACATAAACTTGCTGTCTTGCCATCAAAGTAGTCTCCATACCTAGTTGATGCGATAGAGTACAGGCGAACATTGTGAGCAGCTCCTGGCTTCTTGGGGTTTTCACCCTGTATAAGAAACAAGAAAGATATAGAGATAACTTACTGATAGGATCTTCATATGCTTGCAGGAAAGATCCAAATTATCAAAATAATCAAATAAAATAACAACAATTCATAAATTCTTGATGTCTTCATTTAAATCCATGGTGTTTCCTTGTAATCTAGCTTTATTCACTGAGATGGTATAAGTTTGATAAGGCCTAAATCCCTATTCAGATTATTTGACTATCCTCTGAGTTCATTTCATAATTCAATGGACCAATATCTGATAAAGACTACAAGATAACTGTAGATGCATGTGTTCAAAATTCAAATCAATATGCAGATGTTACAAGATCCACGCACTATGGATAAGAAAATCAAGCAAAATCCAGCAATTTAGAGATTTTCAGGACAATAAGGATGTAATCTGCCCTGGAATTTGAGCATGTTGCTATACATCAGCGATTGGAAGTCAAGATTGACCGTATATTAGAGAAGAAACTTAGAGGTTCATGTGGTTTTTCCGCATGTGACTGACTTGATACTATTAGACACACATGCATGAACCACAAAAAGCACATGTATAAATTAGAAAGTACTCAACAAAATATTTCTTTTGCCCCTTACAGCAAAGAAACATTGTAGAAGAAACTCTGAAAGAAGCTCATGCTGAAATATAAAAATTATTATGAGGCACTTCTTGCTTTAAACTTCATGATGTAGAAGAAAGAAATCATACATAGGACTGTTGAAGCTAACCTACTGTTCTCAATTCCAGCTACCATCAAGGTATAGATGGAATATGATTCTAATTATTCTAGGAAGAGCAGCTTACGTTATGGCTAAATGCCCAAAAGAGGAAAGAGCTATGCTTATTTTCACCACGGTCCTTATTAATAATGAACAATGAAAGACACTAGCACAATCGAAGTAGAAAGGTAAAAAAAGGTGCTAGCATGAGAAATCTAAGTTTAGGAAAGATGACAAACAAAAGCGATTCCCTCAATAGGGGAGAAAAAGGCAGAGTAATACAACAATTTTAAAACATCTTGAGAAGGAAAAGGCATTTACTACTTTATCCATAATACATGGAGATGCATACCTAGGAATCTCATAAAAAAAGTACTTACAGGAGGAATAACGCCATAGCTCTGCCCTTCCCAGTTGGGGACATTGCCTCCATGATCAATTACAATATGGCATGTCTCGCCAGGGGCTTTTGGTCCAACAAGCCTCTCAACTGAGACAATAGTTGCTGTGTAGGGATTCTTAGGCTTGTACAAATTGATAGGTGGTTCTTTAGCACCTTCCAGTTCTAATGGCTTGACTGCAACTTTACTTATACTGGTTTCTTGTACTGGTACAGACATGCACAATACCTTGTCCGGGAATTTTGATTGCAAATTCCTAGTTTTCAGATCTGAAGATGTGATTACCCATAATTTATTCTTGAAGCCCAAACTATTCCGAACCTAGAGGAAAAATACAAGTGATCAGTGCACTATGAAATAACTACTCAATTTTCAAAAAACGTATGGAAAACAGAACAGAATACTTTCATAGCTCTAAGAGCAGGTCTGCTAATAAAGCATGCAAAAGAAAAGAGAAAAAGAAACATATTTACCAAAACAAAAAGCAAGCATAAGGTATTCACACCAAAACCTGTGGTGAGCACCTTAACCAATTCCAAGTTTAACCAGCATTATCACAATTAGATATATCTTCATTGTGTCTCCACACATCAGTAATGAAGTCGCAGGCTACCATCTTTCTAGATTTTATTTTCAACTTAAAAAGAATAAATCAGTTATGATGAATCTCTACTTAAAAGTTAGTATCTTCCTAAACTTTCTTTTCAAATTTAAAAGGAAAAGCCTAATAAAATCAATCTCTATCTTAAACTTAATAATTTTGTAGATTTTAATTTCAAAATTAAAGTAAAATATTTAAGATCAATCTCTTTCTTTAAAAGCTAATTATTGTTACTGCATACGGGATTGGCAAATCATCTTTTTCCTTTAGTAAATAGTGAAGCATCTGCTTTTTCCCTTTTTAGTAGAGAATATTGCGAGAAACACTTCTTTTTTCTTTTTTTTCTGGTTATATTTTGTGCTAAACTATATATAATTTCTAAAACCTTCAGGGTCAATTTCTTGGGGAATCTGAGTCTGAGCCAAATTAAGGCTAAATGAAATACATTTGAACCCAACTGGGCTTGCAATATAATATTAGACATCGTTGTAATTTGTATTTTATTAATATATTATTAGAAGTATTGTCTAGACATTAGATGCATATACATGTCTATGTATGCATGAAAAATTGGACTCTCCTTACTACTTATATTGTTTGTGCCTTGTCGCCAGTATCCTACACCTTAAGGAAATTGCCGTGTAAACGCCCAAGTTCACAGGACCAACCAAAATGTGGGTAGTAGAAAGGCTTCACGCTCTAACTCCACCTCTATCAGTCTTTTAAATTCAGGCTACTGCTAATAAGTTTCGCGAATGATCTCATTCAATCATTTTATACCTGTAACCTCTCCATTGATTTAGTTATCATTGGAGAAATCATTAGCTTTTCAAGACAACAAGAAATTCACCTCTTTTTAACGAACACCTTAAGCAATAAACATCTGGCACATTTAGTAAGGACCTTATGTTGACTGTTTTTCCTAACTCGATCACTATCCCATGACATCATGGAGTGACTAGCAATTACAATACCGTTCCATATAAAACTATGCCTTATGCTTGTAAACTGGTATAAGTGTTTCTTTAGTAATTCTATCATCAGTTATCTTTTAACATATAGCTCTGGGAAGTGGATTGAATCAAACTTCACTCTAATGTTTCCCATTTTAAATGACTCAATCTACAAAACCTACAAACATCTAACTTGACAAGTTTTTCAATATAAAAAAGGAACGACTTAACCAAGTAAAACGTTTGAGCTCTAGTAATAAGTAAGAGATCACAATAATGGGACTTGTCAAAACTGAAATAAAGAAAATTTCCATATGTACAGCAGGATAGTAAGATCCTTCCACTACAGCAAATATGCTTCTATAATCGCACCTTCAAAAAAACTTAAGAAAAATACTTCCTCCAACTCCTTCATAAATTGCTAGCATTCTATATTCACTTTGCAGGAAACCTACAAAATATTTAAATTTTTCGGATAATAGCATGTCCCTACCAGTGAATATTTCTAAAATTAGAAAGCTAAATGCCACATTCTTTATAAAATCACACCATTCAAATTGTTGCTATTCCAATAAATACATAAAATTTATGAAGTTATATTATGCTTTTGGCTAACATACATTCATCCTTCTATATTTTTTTTTCCCGTCTAATCAGGGAATTCAAGCCACTTAGAGTACCCAGCTAATCCCTCAAGCATGTGGAATGCCCCTCCAACACATGAATGATCAAGTAATAGGGATTAATTTTCTCAAGACACCATTGATGAGAATTAAAATGTCAAATGCAAGAGTACTATCTTGGTTCTTAACTTGACAACCATCACTTAGGCCATGTTTGGTTTGACAGAAAGTGAAAGAAAAATAAAATACAAAAAAATAAGAAAGAAAAATGTTTTCCATTGTTTGGTTGTGAGAAAAATCAAAGGAAAAGAAAACGAAAACTGAAGGAAAATAAGAGAAAATAAGTTTAAAAAAACTTTCCCCATTTTCTCTCCCTTAACCTGGAAAAAAGAAGAGAGAAGATCATTTGGTGGTGTTGTTACCACGTGGAATAAAAATGGTGTTGTTGCCACATGGAATCATGGTAGAAAATCAGAGAGAGTTTGGAATGATATTTTATTTCCTTAATTTTATTTTTTTTTTCACTTTTTTTTCTTCTTAATTTTTTTTTCTTATTTACCTCAATACCAAACAACAAAGACAATCTTATTTCCTTTTCCTTTCCTTTTCTTCTCTCTTTCCCTTTTCAGTTCTTTTCCTTTCTTTCACTTCCCATTAAACCAAACATAGCCTTCAGGTTCTAATAACTTTAAAAATAAAAATAAAAAATAAAATTACAGTAAAATAAAATTAAAAAAATTCCCTTCGTTTATGTGAAGATCCTATCCAGTACAATAAAGCATACATTTTTTTATTTAAAAAACGAAATTTGTAGCAAAATGGAGCAAATCAAATGGCAACTATAGGATTACTCTGGCTTGCTAAATTGCTATAAGATATTATCAACAAAAGAGAAAAAAAAAAGAGTCAGGCTCATTCGATCAATGTCACATATACCTTGGATCGAGGCCTCCCGAGACCTGCATCGCATCCAATCGGCAGAGTTAGAAAAGTCTGCATACCACCATTTCGACCATTAGAAAGAAAGTTGCAGGCAAGATTGGACCGCTCAAAAATGGAATCAAATAAAGATTAGGGATTGAAAAGGGGAGGAATCATCAAATAACTGACCTGAGCTGCAAAGGCGTGCACCATCGTGATCTCCGAAGCAATTAGGGTTTGCTTCTCTCACGTTCTCAGATTTGAACTTAGGGCTTTGATTTATGGAGAGAAGTTTGAGAGAAGAAAGTGACCTCTTGGAGAAGAGGAAGGGTCAGTATTAGTATCAATTAGTATCCCTCGCGCGGCTGCTCTTTGCCCTTTCGTGACGCGTTTCGATTGCTCTCTGGGACTCTGCTTCCCTGATCCTTTATTTAATTATTTTTTCCCCTTTTCTTTCCGACTTTTTAATTACCGATTGTTGCATTCTATTTTAATAATCGAGTCAACCATCCGGGACGAGTGGCGTGTGAAAACTCGGTCGTCGACCCAAATCTTGGGGAAATTCTAAATGAGCGCAGACTTTTTACATAGTGAGCACCATTTACAACTAGTTAGCACTGCTTAACTTAGTGACTTTGTGGTGCTCTTTAATTCAAGTGGTGTGCACATTTAGAATTTCCCCAAATCTTGACTGGCTGCGAAAAAGGGAGTGTTTAAATGAGCACACTTTTTTTTTTTTTTTTCCGAGTGAGCGGACTTTATACTTTCAGCCTTTTAAAATAACACTATAAAGTTGACTCATTGATAAAAATAGTGTGGTTCTTTGGCAACTCTCCAAAAAAGGAGATCGGTAAAGACATCACATAAGAGTAGTCTATGTTTGGTAAAAACCTAGAAACGAATATTAATATGCTCACTTGTGTTGGGTCGTCATGCTCAAACTCTAAGCCTCTAACTGCTTAGAGCATGACTAGGTTTGGTGTGAGTCCTGCATAGTCAAGATTTATTTGGAAACATAGTCGTATTATTAAATCTTGTACATAATTAAATGGGGTTTTTACATATCTGTTCCTTAAATGTTTAAAAATTAGAATTTAGTCTTCAAAATCTTTATATTTATAATTTAGTTCTCCAAATCCTTTAAGTTACTGCAATTTAGTCCTCAGCTATATTTTTGGTCCGAAATTTCCATTATACCTCTAAGTTATTTCACTTTAGTTCTCCCTTTTCTCTTCCTCCTCTCTTTCTTTTCTTATTGGATTTCTCCCTCCATTCTTCTCCTCTCTCTCTCTCTTCCCTTCCAGTTAACATTTAAAGTGAAGTAATTTGGGAGAATTTAGTAAGAAGAGGGAAGAGAGAGATGGATGAGAAGAATGGAGGGGGAAACCCAATAAGAAGAGAAAGAGAGAAGAGGAGGGAAGAGAGGACTAGAGTGAAGTAACTTATGGGTACAACGGAAAATTCGAGCTAAAAATATGGCTGGGGAACTTAATTTATGGTAAATTAAAGGATTTGGGGACTAAATTATAAATATGACGATTTGGAGACTAAATTCTAATTTTTAAACCTTTAAGGGACATATATGTAAAAACTCCTTAAATTTAATGATAATAAGTTTCAAAGTTTTTTTTTTAGCTCTCGTCCGTGAAAGTGTTGTATAAGCTCAAATAACAGTGGATATTGTTTTATTTTTTCCAACTTTTGAAGAATAAGACTGCAATTTGATTGAATGGCTAGATTAGGAGAATACGCACCAATTTAGCTTAACGTTCCAATGTATCTTACATCTTTTTTGTCTTTTTCTTGAAGGACTACAATCCAAAGCTTTTAAGTAGGCAAGTTCTGTACATACGCAAGCAACCCTTTCTTGACTAATTAAGGTTAATATTTAAATAAATGATTAATTAAAGTCAGACCCCTGTAGTATATAGGGGTCTGTCACTTAACACCCCTGAAATTTGAAACTCTCAAAAAAACCCGTGGACATCTTAACAGCGTCACTGTTTGGGACACGTGATGTGCACGTGTTATAAAAAATCTAAAATGCCCCTAAAACTATGATTTCTCCATCTTCATCCTTCCCCCAATAATCTCTCTCTGTGGTCAGGAAGCAGCAGCAGTTCCCCCTCTTTCTCTCGCTCTCGCCGACAGAGATGCAGCGGATGCAAGCTGCTGTTGTGCACAGTTGCAGTTGCTACTAAGAGAGAGGAGGGGAGGGGGAGAGAGAGAGGGGGGGAGGGGGGAGGGGGGAGAGAGAGACACGAGAGAGAGAGAGAGAGAGGGAGAGAGAGAGAGGAGGGGAGAGAGGGAGAGAGAGAGAGAGAGGTGCTGGCTTAAAGAATAGGATGGGTAAAATATGTATTAGATAAAAGGAGTGTATTTTAGTATAAAAGGGAGTGATAATAACTAACTGCTCACTAACAGGTGTAATGGTCTAGGAGTTTTTTTGAGAGTTTCAAAATTCAGGGGGGTTAAGTGACAGACCCCCATACTATAGGGGGTCTGACTGTAATTAACCCTTAAATAAATACTCTACCTTTTTAAGGTCTTCAAAGCATTGGAAGATCACTCTATTATTTTGCTGATGAGAAAAATGTTAATTCAAAAGTCAGGCAACTATAATACTCTCAAGTCCAATGCCAATTCCATCTGAAATCAGCAACTACGCTATTGTGCATGTCAAATATGTTAATTCCGTATGAAATTTCTTTCAGATTGCGTACCTATCACCAAGTATATTAATTCCATTTGAAATCACCAAATACGTTATTGTGCAGATGACACATTGCCATTTGAGAGAAAGAATATAGAACAAACAGTGGTGTTAAAATGGATGTTGCATACATTTGAATTATGGCCGGGACTAAATATAAACTTCAACAAGAGCCGGTTAGTAGTTTTTTGGGAAGTGAGGATATAAGGACGACTATCATTGAAAGAATCTATAGTTGCAAAAAAAACAAAGTTTCCAATTAATAATATACTTGGGCTTCCACTCAGACCAGAGGTACTAAAAGGAAACGATTGAATGAGATTAATAGAGTGAATAGGGAAAAGATTAATGATGGTGGAAGGGTAGAATACAATCATTAGGACGACAAGTAACACTACTTAAGGCTACACTATCGGCAATCCCATTGTACTATATGCATACTTTAAATTATCAGTATGGGTAAGAAAGAAGATAGATAAAAAGAGAAAAACGGACCAGAAATAAAGAATAAGAAGTATCATCCAGTTTGATGGAGCCAAGCTAGAGAAGGAGGAGGATTGGTGATACAAGATACAGAAACAATTAACACGGTATTGTTGTGCAAATGGTGGTGGAGATTTGCTAGGAACTTGAAATTTTCATACATAAAATATTAAAAGAGAAATATGGGCCACGAACAAGGTCATGGCTGGAAAAGTATAAGAGCTCTTTAAACATATCAGGGTTTTGGAAGGGTACAATTGATAAAAGAAATATTCTAGATAACATTAAAGTTTGAATTAGGGGATGGAAAAAATATAAGTTTATGAGGAGATAGATGGGGAGAACATCAGCGGCTCATGAATTCATATAAAGACATATATGAGCTGGTGCAAAAACTAAAAGCCACAATTACAAAGATATTTAGAAAGGGACGCTATAGATTACTGATGTAAGAGATAAATAATATGGTTATAAAAGAAGATACGAAGAACTATTACAAAATATTAAATACAATAGACCAATAATATATAAGAGTAATACACCAAGCTGGGTATGGGATAAAACGGGAGATTATAAAACTGCTTCTTTAGATAAGATTATAACAATACGTCAATACCTGGGCAAATAGAGAAGAATCATGAGATAATATGGAAAAATAATGCACCATTCAGAGTGCGAATATTCATATGGTTGTTGAATAAGAACGTCATCCTAACATAGGATAAATTGCAAAAGAGAGGTTTGGTAAGAACCTGGATTGTGAAGCCTATGTAATAAAAGCAAGAAGAATAGTAATCATATATATATATATATATATATATATATATATATATATATATATATATATATATATATATATATATATATATATATATATATATATATATATATATATATATATATATATATATATATATATATATATATATATATATAAATGCGATTTCACAAAACACACCTAGGACGAAAAATAATACAAGGGATTGAACCAATTAGGAAGATAGACGATTTCGAAAGTGTGTGAAAAGGGTGGATCACAAGAGAAAAAATAATAATAATTAGATGAACACTTATTGTAGTAATGTAGAGTATTTGTCTAGAAAGAAATATACATATATTCAACAATAATAAAATTAATTTTGTATCACTCTGCATTAAAATTGAAGATGATATTTGTCTATGGACAGGTAGTGCAAGTAACGAACTTGACACAACATTAGTAGTCAGATTCACTAGAAGAGAAGTTAAAAGAAGATTGTATTTGCAACCGAATTTTGAGCACCAATAGGAGACGGGATGGGAGGAGGAAAGGCCGACAAATGTAGAAGTGTAGGCATGAGCTGCAGGGAGCAAAGGAAGTGAAGAAAAGAAAGGGAGAGAAAATTTGTAATCTATTTGTATTTGATATTAAATAAATCTATGGTCTTTTGATAAGAAGGCCGTAACATGTAGTAAGGATAAATACAGATATTTGTGAGTGTGCATGCGCGCGTGTATGTGTGTGCGCGCACTGGAATACAGGGGTTACCTTTTTTAGCTGAAATTGTTAAAAATTAGTTTTTTTTTTCTTTTTAAGTCCAGCTGCATCTATGTGCATCATCTAGGGATATAAACTGATGAGATATGTCCACTTATTATTGAAGGTAGCGAAAATACGGTATGGTTATGGTCCGAGATGGAAAATCTCATCCATATACACTAAAATTGGATATGATCCAATATGATATGGATATCAATCGGTATGATAAGGAAATAACAAGTATGGTTATGAATACGGGTACATATATTGATATTGTCTTCCCATTTTATTTCTCAAATACCTAATTATAGGTCATACAAATTACTTGAACAATATCCCTATTAGTTTTTTTTAAAATGAAAATTGCCATCTTACCCATTGTTCTTAGTTAACTTATTGGATCACAACAAACCTACATAAATCAGTTGGATCTTGGGCCCTCAATTATTTGGGCTCGCTAAAAAGCCCACGGTTCTTTTTTCCAACCGAGCAACAAATACCAAGGCAAACTAAATCAATTGGGGCCCGAAAGCCAGAAACTCGAAATGCGAGCATTATCTCTGCGACCTTCCCTTCCCCAGAATTCAATGGAAATCCTAACCCTAACCCTAATTTCACCTCCATTTCTAAGACCTCTCGGTCCCCTAACCGTAATTTCACCGCCATTTCTAAGACCTTTCTTTTCCCAACTCCATCGAAGGTATATCCTCAGAGCCCATCTCTCGACGGCTGCCACCAAATCGATCCCAATCTCAGGTAAAAAGAATTAATTGCTTTGTCCTAAATTCAATAATTTCAACGAATTTATTTCTTACTTAGTGACGAAATTTGATGTTCAGATGAAGCTTTGATGGGGTTTATCACCGGCAAGAGAAAGGCAACTGAGGTGGCTCATTCGTAGGTACAGGACACCCATTATTATTACAGTCTTTACTCTCTCTGTTTTTTTTTTGTTTTTTTTAAAACTATAGGGTTGTTTTCTGTTGCTTCTAGTAATGTTAATCGTTAGAAATAATATTAAAGTATAAAAAAAAAATTGAATCTTTCCTTAAATTGAGCAATGCCAACTGTGTTAAACTTTCAAGAATGCATAACCCTTTTTGAGAGTTCATTTGAGCTTCTGGACTCATGCTAAAGTACTCATGCAAGCAGTTGACGGATTATGTTGATTAACTTCTAAGTCTGATCAAGTTAAACCGCATGGAGACTAATTAGGGGGAGGCTATGCATATGAAGTGCATACCTCAATGCAACATGCATGCCATTGCTAGCGGAAGTCACCACAACCTCGGAAAAATATGAGTCTGTCAACACTGATGTGTAACAAACCATAAGTGAAATTAGATTTATCATTGGAAATATTGACACTGTGGTTTATGCATGTGACGTGAAACCAACATAGGAAATATTCTGACAAGGCCCGTGAGAAAGCTTTTATATGGAGCATAAGCATAAAAAGGAGCGCAAGTAGAAAACACCAAATAAAGTGGCCAATGTTAAGTGAAGATATTGTCGGAAGCTTGATTCTTTTATTGATGCCCTCCTTATCTATTCCTAAATTTCCAAGTCAATTTAGTTCTTGAGTGATTGGGATATTACAATTTAACTTCTGAGGTCACTTTCTCCTAAGACAGTTAGATAAGAATTAATAAAGAGCCCATGCTAACAATTATGGTTTCATAAGTAACATTTTTGTATTGACCTAATTCAGTTTACCAATCACATGCATATAACTTAGCTTCTGGTATTGTTTCTCTTTGTGACCCTCGTAAAACTTGGCTACACGATGTTAAGATAACTAATTATCCAAAAACTTGAGCATATAGATTGTTAATCAACAATATCTGTCAAGCAATCTTAATAGTTAAATTAATTATAAGGCTCACAAATGACTGTGGAAAGGGATTTCAGTAGTAACTTGTTTTGTTTTGACTGGTTCACCATATCAAGTAATATATTCCTTCCCATTCGAAACCTAGCTCGTTGTCTTGTTAAGAAATAAGGTTTTGGTCCCACCACACAACAAGATGTGCTACAAAAAGCAAATAAGATTGCGGACTATGAAACAAAGATCAAATGTATCACAAAATGAGAAGCTTCTTATCTCTTTTATCATGTGTGTAGTTCACAATGCTGCTTTGGATAAGCAAACACGGTTGTTATTAGAGCACCAATTTTTGTTCATCTATATATAGTGACACATGTTGCACCATCATGGTGTTGATGCTTCTTTGTCATGCACTTCATTACGACAGCTTAGTAAAAGATCTCAGAACCTAGATGTCAAACTATATCTGCCTAGTGGAAATGTTTGTCTAGTTATGTAATTATCAACCACAATTAGGTTTTGAGTAGTTGAAAGTTAGTCCTCAACTTCTCCAGCAGAATCAACACCCAAATGCCCAATTATACATGCTGCAATTAGTTGCTTCTTGTAAGAAGCGATGCAGTGCTCCCTCTGTACAACTGTTGTTAATCTCACTTTTACATACTACCTTCAGTAGCAAATTACAGTGCCGCTTTTGTTAAATTCTATGGCTCATTTTTGTATTTGCAGATAAAATGAAATTTTCATCCTGTTTAATCAAATGAACGTTTCTTGAGTTTAAATGTTTATATTAATATGTTTTAATATAAAATAACTTTTTTTTTATTTGTCTTTCCTTTGTTTCTAAATAATGCATGACATCGAAAAGTTGTATAGCACGAGAAGTATCTTTTGGAGCTTGCTATGGAGATCAGATCTGATATGAAATGATTTTGTTTGATTCTGAGATCTAGTAGGATTTTATTTAGTTTGATTTTGTTTGATTCTAAGAATTGGATTTGTTATGATTAAATTTTGGATTCTTTTGGGATTTTGTTTCTTGGAGTTTTCCTATAAATAAGTTTTGTATGAAGTATCTTAAGTATGATGATTAAAGAATTGAAATTTGTGAAACATGCGTGATTCGCTGTGTTCCAAAAAAATCTCTCCTTATTGATTCGTTGATAGTGTGTGTAGATTCGCCTGAGTGGATTCTCGAACCCCTTTGTTCTTCCCCAATTCTATCAATAAACCCTAAATTTCCAAATTCCTAATTCTAATCCGCTTCCGTCCTACGTCAAATTGGTATTAGAGCCTAAATTTATATCCCCATCTTCTCTTTAATTTTTTTTTTATTATTTGAGAGGGGAAAAAAAAAATATTAGTTAAAATAAAGAGAAAATAAGATCTGAGAGCAGCCAGATCTAGAAAGAAAAATCAGAGGAAAAAATTGAGAAAAAAGGTAAAAAAAAAGAAAGAAGGAAAATAAAAGAAAAAAGAAAAAAAAATAAAATTTGAAGTTCCTTCTTCAGATCTGACAGCAAAAATAAAAAAATAAAAAAATTTCAACAGACACGATTCCATCTCCCCCTTCTTCTTCTTCTTCTTCTTTCTCTCCTCTACAGCACAATCTCACCTCAACCCACTCCAAAATAATAGCATTAATCCCATCAATAATAACTCTATCCCCTCTACTTCGCCGCCTTTGATCAGGACTACTTACATCCCTCAATCACCTCAACCCTTCACCCTCTCCTATCAACACTCAACCACCCACATGTCATCTTCCTCAACAATCAAATCCCGCCATCTCTCAAATCCCTAATTCCCCTTTCCCTCTCTTCATCTTGAAAGCCACCTCCACGCCAGTCAAGGCTATCACCACCCATCATCCTTCACCCTTCCATATTCGCAGCAAACTCCCTCAGCCCACCCTCAAAGTTTGAAGCAAGAAGGGAGTACTTGGGCTTAATTTGGATCCACTCAATCACACCCACACCCAAAAGCAAAAGAAAAAGTTGGATTCTATTTGAAGTTCAGACCCGACTCGCAAGCTCCAGATTTAACTCACTTCAATCTGGGTAGTCCAACAATCTGGGTAGTCCAACAGTAGTGGACCCGATCTGACAGCAGTGCAGGCCCATTAAGAGCACCCGTTAATGGTTAATTAACGATTCGTAGCCTGTTCCGATTCGAGCCGTTTTCGAGATTGTTATCGTCCAGTCATACCCAACACCTATTACAATTGTTCCTCGGCTTCATTACATGATTATCAAAGCTCAATTAGGAGTAATCTTTTGTGCGTTTGGGCATAAACTACTCACCTTTCAGGTGATACCTAATTTAAACCGAAATTATCAATTGCTAAATTCTTTGTAAATATTAGTGAATTGGAATAATTTATTAACATAATAGCTAAATGCTTGTCTCTAGTGATCTCATATTCATTTGCATTTAACAATTGAGTTATTTGGATATATTAATTTAGTGCATACATTTACTTTGCCTGAGTCTTAGATTTTGCACTATCATTTGTATATTTGATTAATTTGCATTGCATGATCCATTCTACATATTAAACATGTTCCATTTTATAACACGATCTAGTCGTCATCGAGAGTCAGATGCCTAATCATATCTATGATTTGCATGTCGCTAGAAAGATATTAGATGAAAAGTTCTAGTTTAAAGATTCTGTATTTAATCGTTATTTATCCACCTGGGACTTTATTGATTTGTTGGTGAATATGAAATACTAGTTCGATTGTTATAAGATGTTTAACAAACGTAAGTTTCAATTTGCTAGAACATTAGTGGAACAAGCTAAAGATGTTTGGATTTCAGTAGAGATGGATCATGAGGAATGTTATAGGAATCCTATAAATTCATGGGAAGAGATGAAAGATGTTTTTATAGAGAAGTATCTTTCTACGTATTATAGGAATCATCTCTTTGATAAATTGGAAAGAAAATTCACTCTAAATGTTAGAACGCAACGCACTAATTGTGAAAAATATGGATACTCTCTCTCAATGTATCTCGATTAAGTGTTCTAATTGTTGTGCATCTTGACATTATGACTATGAGTGCTTCTTCAAGAGTCAACATATGGATATCGTGCCTACTGATCACTTAGACAATCAAGAATTATTAAGATTGTTCATGTTTCTTAGAAAGTACTAATATTATCATTGAACTACAATTAGAATTTAGTACGTCTATTCTTGTTTCCAATACTACCATTCCTTCTATTGTTAACGATGGTATTGTTAATGAGTTACCAAAGTTTGATACGCATGCACCAATTGAAATCCATGTTCCTACTGAGAATCATGCTCTCATAAAAAATACTACTCAGAATAATTTAGTAGAGTCTAGTGCACCCCTACATGATACTAGGTGTTCAATTTCAGAACCAACGATAGAGGAAGGGACCGAGCATGAAATAATTGATACTAGTATTGCTACTAGTGAATCTTTGAAGAGAAGATAAATTACTCCTAGTATTTCATCTCTTAACTAATTTTTGGAGTTTTCTTTCGAAATTCACCAAGTTCCAAATAAGTATAGTGACATCATTTGCAATGGGTGATGTATACCCTTCTAAGGAATCCATATATCACTTTTTAGGAGTTATACCACTTAAGTCTGTCACATTGCATTTGCATGTTATGCCTGTTATGCATGATGAGATTTCTAGACATATAGCAAGTTGCAACGATGAGTACAAATTTGTTGTATGTCCATGTAATATTTTGCAGAAATTTGTTGTTGATAATGAAGTGAATGTTTCAGTTTTCTCTGAAAGGTTCCTTACAGAAATTGTGGAAATCACGTTTCACATACAAATTTATGAATTTTTAATGAAGATTGTTTCCACTACCTATATCCTTGATATTTCATGGGATCTTTATTTAATTACTTCCATTGTAAGTGTCTATCCAGATCTATCATTGTTTGATGTAAGTTCACTAAAAAAGCCAGTTTTCCCTCCATCACTTTGGTTCAGATGTGATGCACGAGTTACAATTTCTTGACCGCCACCATGACTCAATTGGGATGCTTTGTGGATGTTGATCAGTTCAACTCGAATGTGTTTTAACAATTCTTATTTTCACATTCATCATGGATGAATGTTTTGAAGCCAGGGAGAATTGATGGAGATCAGATCTAATATGAGATAATTTTGTTTGATTTTTAATTCTGATAGAATTTTATTAAATTTGATTTTGTTTGATAGATTTGATAGGATTTTAGTTTGGATTCTGTTAGGATTTTATTTTTTGGTGTTTCCTATAAATAAGTTTTGTATGAAGTATTTAAAAATGATGATTAAAGAATTGGAATTTGAGAAACCTATGTGGATTTGTGGATTTGCTGTATTTCATAAAAATCTCTTCTTGTGGATTCATTGAGAGTGAGCGTAAATTCGTCTGAATGGATTTCCAAACTTTTTTTTTTATTTCCCAATTCTATCAATAAACTCTAAATTTCCAAATCCCTAATTCTAATTCGCTTCCGTCCCGCATCACTATGTTTCGTGTGTGTCTAAGTATCTTTAATTGAATGCAAATAAGCTAGATGATGGTAGATAAAACCAAACCAAATGACAACTATTTTCTTGGGAGATATTAAGATTAGAAGGCTTACTATGTAGAAGTACGTGATGAATACGGCAGATTCTTACACTTTATTCTGCTTATGAATCTCTTATGCGGCTTATCAGAGTCTGGAAGAATGTCATTCAAAGAGGAGATACTGTCGTTGATGCTACATGTGGCAATGGCTATGATACCTTAGCATTGCTTAAAATGGTAGCTGATGAATCTGGAAAGGGTTGTGTTTATGGAATGGACATTCAGAGATCCGCACTTGAGAGCACATCTTCTTTACTGGAAGAATCAGTTGACCAAAATGAGGTAACAAGTGACTTCTTTCTTGTATCATCGATCTATTTCATGCCACAGAAATTTGTAAAGTGTTTATAATACCAATAATGCAGCATTTTTAAGCATGTCACTGGGGCTTATAAGAGTTTGTATGGTGCTTATAATACGATCTGCAGGTTTATACACGTGGTATATAAAAATTTATTCTTGTTTCTTTTATTATTCTTGGATCCACATAATATTGTTTCAGATGTTGAACCTATCTTTTCTGTACTTAGAAGCCAGCAGCAAATTTCTATTGGTAGATTTTGATCTGCCATCAGAACTCCTAGGTTTTCTAACTTCATTGTTTTGTGCAGAGGAAATTGGTTAGGCTATCCTTGGTTTGTCATAGCAAAATGGAGGATGTCATCCCAAGAGACACCCCAGTCAGGTACTCTGTTATTCAAGACTTGAGTTCTTGATTTTTTTTTTTTTTTTTTTCCTTTCAATGACCCTGAAAGTCTGCTACTTTCTTGCACTGGTGTTTTATCTTTTTAATGATGTGCACCTACCTAGGGCATAGTATTCAATCTTTTGCTAGTTATAAGTAATTTGGAATCAGATAAACTATAGGTACTTGATGCAAACACCTAAGGTGACATAAACATGTCTAACTAAAGATTGATATGGACGCATATGGTTTCTAATCCAAAACCATCACCTATAAAGTATTGACAATTTAAATTAAGTGCCATGTCCATATCAGATTCGATCGGACACCGGCACTTGTCGATATGTAGTGGACACACTGAAATAATGCTGGATTTTTAAAACCTAAAAACTTGCAGGTTCAATCCGTATTCGCTTTTAAAAAGTTATACATATTGCGTGTCGGAACCGTGTCCGCTTTCAAAAAGTCTTAGAGCTCGTGTGTTAAGAACTATAAAGTCATACATCGCCTCAAAAGACAAAAAATTCTTTTGTCATAAAAGAGATACAAAGCTATAATAGGCCACAGATGCCTTGCAAAGAAAGAATTTTCAAATATTTTATTCAAGATATTGATCGATTGGATTAAATTTAGATTTTTTTTTTTAATATAGTTACTTAACTAGAACATATATTTTAAATTATTAAGATTTTTTTCTTTCTTTTTACATCATAAAACATTTTTACATCAGAAAACATGTCTTAACCAATTACAAATTTTAACATGCATTATATATATCGGATGCATAAATGTGGGCATATTTATATCGTTCATGTCGTTGTGTACCTGTGTCCTACTTTTTCAGGTGTGTCATGTCCCCGTGTCCATGTCTATGTCGTTTTTGTATCCTGTGTCTGTGTCTATGCTTCATAGGCCATCACATAGCCATCAATCCTATATTTTGGTCTTTTACTAAGGTTCTCAGAGCCGAGGGTTTAATCTAACTATATACTTAAAATGAATCAGTTTTAAAATATAAAAAAATGATGCTTCTTCTGGAGCTTGAGTATAGAAAAATTGACTCAAGCATGCAGACTTAGCTTTCAAGCTGAACTCGGACTTTATCAGGGTGACTAAATCTGGGCCATCCTTTTAAAATAATCTAACGAACCCTACATTCACCTTATCATCATGTTACTTGGATGTTTTGTTGCTCAATGTTGTCAGAATTTCATGTGTGAAGATGGTCCATAATATGTTACAACCAGAAGCCATTGCACTGGATATATGTAACAGGGGGTTAGAGTTCTAACTTATGCTCTGATTTGAAGGAGAATAAAGGACATAAGATAACTTGTATAGTGAATAGAGTGTGTATTATGAAACCTTTGCATTGCTAACGGACTTGGTTGCTAGGAGGATCGATTTAAAGTCTTAAAGCTGATTCCTAATTGCTGATAGCTCTATAGGTGAGCCTGAGAGAAGTTTAGGATGAGTGAATTAACAAGGATGATTTCTAATCATTTGTCTTTCACAACAAGCCTCAACTTGGTAGCTGAAGCTTGGGATGTATACTCCCCCCCCAAAGGTAGAAAAAGTTTTTGTAGAGATGAGAATAATAAAATGCATATTTACGTGCTGTCATTGTGGTATTCTATACTCCCAAAGATGCTGCTAACTAGCTACCATAGACGGTGGGCTGATTTGTGGTTGACAGCTGGTAGTAGAAAAAACAACTATGATTATGAGATAAATCTTATTTGATGTCTGTTAATGTACCTTTTAACTCATGCATATCTGACGAACTAATAGCTTTGAAAAGGCGGAGATTCTCAGTAGAAAATTGAAACTGTTGAATAATAAAAGTAAAGCACATGAAATGTTATGTTATTAACGGCAATGACTGACTTTTTCTTAGTAATCTGTCATGTTTCTGTTTGCTTTAAACGATATCATTTTACTCAAAAGAGTTTAATTGATTAACGTTTATGTTTGGGTGCTTTAATCATATTAATTTCAAATTTCCCAGGCTTGTAGCATTCAACTTGGGCTATCTTCCTGGAGGGGATAAAACGATTATCACAAGATCACCCACAACATTGTTGGCACTGCAGGCTGCAGGTAGAACGCTGCACTCAGGAGGGCTTATCAGCCTGGTGGTTTATGTGGGTCATCCTGGCGGAAGGTAACCCTTTCGAAATGCTTGTTTTCTTTTCCTTGGCCATCAATACTTGATTATTAGTTTGATACATATTTTCTTCTTCTTATTATTCTTTTTCTTCTTAAGGGATGAGCTGGAAACTGTTCAATCATTTGCATCTGGGCTGCCTATGGAAAGTTGGATTAGTTGCAAGGTGGAAATGCTTAACCGCCCAACTTGCCCCGTCCTTGTTTTCTTATATAAGAAATGAAATTTACTTAATAGATTTCGGTATGGAGTTGGATAAAATGGTTAGAATGCAGTGAATTATGATATAGTTTTATTTGATAACTTGTTGGATCTAGTAATTTTTATTTTTTTTAAATCTCTAAGTGGTATATGGAATAGCTGAGCAAAATGTTTATTAGACATAACAATTTATGTTTGGCTTGCTATATTTCTTTTTCCAAAATGGTTTTGTTCCTGTCTGAGAGTATAATACTCCTTTGTTCTTTGAATCCAGAAAATGCAAAACCTTTCTGGGGCCGGCTATACTGTACCAAGCTTCTCAGGTTCCTATCTGATCCGAGTAATTAATAAAAGTTGAAAAATAATGTTTGCAAATTTATAGCCAAGTTTCTTAGGTTCCTATCTTATTTGAGAAATTAATAAAAGTAGAAAAATAATGTATGTAAATTTTTTTGGAAATTTTAAATGTCAAAATAGGTTTATGTCTTTAACTAGTCAAATATTTTCATTACATTACTAGTCATAGAGGATTCTATTTCTATTTTGTCATATTCTAGTTATGACTACTTCTATTTTGTCTTATTCTAGTTACATATTTAATATATTCTAGTTATAACTATTTCTATAAAATCTATTTTCTTCTTGAATCAGAATAATCATCCAAGGGAAAAATCGAGAACACAATATTTTTTACATTGTTCTTCTTAATTCGTCCTAGTTACGAATTGATATGTCCCCAAGAATGAACAATTGCATCAGACTGAATAATTGCATCAGACCGAGTCCGAGAGTCAACTTTCTTATGTAAAGTTACTAACTAGATCCTTATTCATAATTAAGGATAAGAATAAACCAATTAAAAATTCAATTATTGATCATAATTAAGGATAAGAATAAACCAATTAAAAATTCAATTATTGATCCGTTATATTTAAAAGGGTTAATTATAGTCAAATTCACTGTAGTAAGGGGTATGTTATTTAACACTCCTGAAATTTGAAACTCTCAAAAATTCCTCTAGACCGTTACACCTATTAGTGAGCAATTAGTTATTATTACTCATTTTTATACTAAAGTACACTCCTTCTATCTAATACCTATTTTACCCATCTCATTCTTCTTTAAGCCAGCACACATCTCTCTCCCCCTCCCCTCCTCTCTCTTAGTAGCAGTTGCAACTGTGCATAGCAACAGCTTGCAGCAGCAGCAGCAGGCTGCAACTTGTTGCACTACTGATGCAGCAGCTCTGCAAGCTGCTGCTGCTACTGAAGCTTGCTGCTACTACTTCTTCTCTGTCGGCGAGAGCGAGAGAGGGGGGGGAACTGTTGCTGCTTTCCGGTTACAGAGAGAGAGATTATTGGGGGAAGGATGAAGAGGGAGGAGTCATAGTTTTAGGGGTATTTTAAACTTTTTATAACACGTATACATCACGTGCTCCAAACACTGACGCCGTTGTCTCGAAATTTTTTTGAGAGTTTCAAATTTCAGAAGTATTAAGTGACAGACCCTCATACTACAGCGAGTCTAACTGTAATTAATCCTATTTAAAATTTTAAATTAAAAAAATTATTTTTCAATACGGGACAGGCCAATGGTTGGCCTTTGACCAATTGGTCCTTGCTCATGCAAATCATCATCAAATAAAGATTTCTCAAATCAAACTCTTATGCATGCAAATGAAAAAAAAAAAAAATGTTAAGGTTATCGTTACAATAACAATGGAGAATGTAGCGGTTGCATATCAAGATCCTGTTAATTAAGTGTAGTCAGCGGGAAACAGGTGGGTAGATAATGGAATCATCACATCAACAGAATGCCATGGTGGCTGAATGACACCGGATCAGTGAAACCCCTGTTTCTCACCTTTAACCCCTCGCAAATCTCCAACCCAATCCCAACTTGGTTACCAAGATCTTTACAGGTCCTACTGAAGGATGCACTAGGAGGCTGTTTGGTGAAGGGTTACAGCTCATAAAGTGGGCTTGAACTGAGCGTTTTATACCATTCCGTTATAATTACAATTATAAAATTTTACAATTACAATTACAACAGCTTCAATATTTGCAATAACTACAGCTATGAAAAAGTATGGATAATGAGTTATAGCTCTTATTTGCAAATAATAATTACGATTAATAAATAGAGGTATTTATAGATCTGCCTCTTAAATCTTTATAAACTATAATTTAGTCCCTCCTAATCTTTATATTTAGGATTTAGTCCTCTAAATCCTTTAAGTTAAATTACCCGTAGTTTATATTTTGGCCCGATTTTTCTGTTTTACCTCTGATTTCCTTAACTTAATTTTCCTTCACTCTTTTTCCTCTCTTCTTAGTTCTTATTGGGTTCCCTCATTGTTCTCTTCTTCTCTCTTTATTCATTTATTGCGTTCTCTCCCTCTATACTGAAACCAAATGTATTATTCTCCAGTAAATGTATTAAACCTTTAAGTCTCAATATAAATTCATTTATTGGGTTCTTCCTTTCTATATTGGATAAATTCATTTCTAAATTTAATACAGTTAGTAAAGAATAATATATTTGGTCTCAATATAGAGAGGAATCCAATAAATGAATAGAGAGAAGAAGAAGAAGGAAGAACCCAATAAGAACTAAGAAGAAAGGAGAATGAGGGAAGAGAGAATTAAGTAAAGAAAATTAGGAATAAAATAAAAAAATCGGACCAAAATAGAAATTAGAGAACTAAATTGTAGTAACTTAAAGGATTTGAAGAACTAAATACTAAATATAAAAATTTGGAAAACTAAATTATAATTTATAAAGATTTAAGTAACAAATCTATAAATACCCTTAATAAATATAATACTTCTAATATCTCTTCATAATAAGAAATTAAAATTATTATTTTTTTCAATTCTACTTATCACTTATCACTCTGAATCTAAATATAATAATATAAATTATAACAATTTCTATTACATGTAATAATACAAATTGCAACCTTTAGTCAAATCACAAACAGCCAGCTCTTTACTTTTTAGGTAGGTCTCTTGATTCCCAATCCTGACCTAATCAGAGTAGGCAATAGGTTACAAAGAGACAATGACAAGACTCTAATTCCGGTCAAATCACACCTCCACCAAAAGCTACTTTCTTTCTTTCTTCCATCCCATCTTAACTACTACCAGGTCACCTGCAAAGATAGTGCACAGTATAAAGACAAATTTAACAGACTCACCCATTACCAGCATACTGCAGTACACCGTAACAAAACAAAGGCAGTTCAAAGCCATCGATCTAGGATTTGATGTAGCCCTACAGTCATCAAAACAACCTCTGTCGATAAATGGTGTCAGGCATGAGATTCCTCTGCAGCCCTGACAAATGAAAACTCAGGCTTTAGCAGTTGAATGAATGAAAAAATTTATCCAAAAGACTTCAAGCTTTAATGCTTCATGTAAACAAAATCTGTGAGTCTCATCATCAAGAAGAGAAAAATAAGAGGCAGATGCTTTTGTTAAAGCATAATAGATGAGAAAGCATAGAAAACAAACATAGATAAGCTGTCAGCATAACTTTACTGAGTACAGTTTATAGTTGGTTCCATCATAAGACAAGACATTTTACTAACTTATGCTAGAAGAGCTCCATAAAAGAGTTTCAACTCTCCATAACCAAACGTTGAAAGGAGAACGGTTCAAACGAAAGACCAGTTCACAAACATGAAAGCTAAACAGTGGTGTGCATCCTCTTCGTTCAGGACCTTCCAGGCCACGGCCTGCTCGTAGGATACTGGCCGCCCCATGCTGGACACGCATATACCACCAGGTAGATAAGCAAAGCCCTGGAGAGGAAATCAAATCAAGATTAGTACTCAGATGAAACTATACTCCATGAAAACTCGGGAACACGAACCTGTTGCATGATCTTAGGAAACTCGGTGCAAAGCACCTTGCGGCCACCATCGTCTAGTATCTTCTCGAGGGTTATGTCTTGAAGGGCAACAAGAGTTGTTTCAAGCATGTCAAGGCCAGATTGATTTGCAAATGTGAATACAGGAGATGACTGCAAAATTAATCCATATAATTAACTGTTAATTTCTCCAACCATGGCATCTGGGGACTTCGAAATACAACAGAACAGGACTGGGGAAATTATCTAATGACTGTCTACTACTAAGCCAAAAGTAAATTCAAAGTTACCTTCAGAGAACAACACATAATTGAATCAGAGTGCTGCCACAGGAGTTTCAACAAAGAGTCACCCGCTTGAGAGTCGGCTCCAAGAAGCTCCATTCCAGTATGGAACCTAGAATTTTAAACGAAATTAAAGCCTTCGCATTGTATAACAAGATAATGGTGCTTCATTTTAATGATTTAACGCTGTAACAAGTATTTCCTCACATTTCATAGATAGAAACTGTATCTCATCAAAAAGGTCTCAAAACAAGACAATTAGAAATATCCAAACGGTTAAGAGGTTGATTTATCGCAGTGGTGGAAGCATAATAGCGGCAAAAATTGGAAAAGAGGTATGACATAACTTGTATCGCAGTGGTGGAAGCACAACAGCGGCAAAAATTGGAAAAGAGGTATGGCATAACTTGTATCGTAGTGGTGCTTCGAAAATAACCCAACAGTATCACTTAACATAGTCAAAAGGACTGCAACTAAATCCTCCGGAGTGCAATAGCATTCGTGCCAATAAAATGGAGGCAACAAGAGCCTTTTAAGAAAACACAATACCTGTAGCTACGAGAAATCCAACATGCAAGAGTTTGTACTTCAGGAGATCCAGGTGGATGCTTCACTCCGAGATGGCTGCCCAACCGTGAAGGAGCAATTGCCATAGCAACTCTCTGCACCGAGGCAACAACACTTCTGACATACTGTCGAGCCATTGCTGCCACATTGTCTCGGAGGTGATTGTCATATGTAAATTGGAAAGCAATCGTCAGAATAGATCTCCGGTTGTACACATTCGATGCACTGTCACTTGCAGTACGTGCTGCAGCACCAGGTCCAATCTCCAGTGTCGAGGCTAAGTCAAGCGTTCGAGTAGCAGCAGGTGAATCCTGTAGCACATAACAGACGCTTGCACAATATCCAAAGGCAATAGAAAGTGGATAAGTTGAATAAAACTGTTACAGATAATGCATTATTTCTTTAAGAACGTAGGAAACAGGTTTCTCAAAAATAATCTAATATGCATTGGTCAGTTAGGAGTTTATGCCTAGTGAAACCATGTAAGCGTGCGTCTCCAAGATGTAATTACAAATGCGCTTCATGCCTCTCTGATTTAAAGAAACAACATAAACCAAATAATAGCTTCTTGAAAAAAAATTTTGCAGAGACCATATTTCATGTCAAAAACGGATAAAAACCAGAATATTTTACTAGTTTTCTTGCAGAAATTCTTTCCCAACAATTGTGCTCATAATTAACTTGCTACATTGTGAAGAGACCTCACCGATTTAGGGTCAAGTGGTATCACACGGAATCCTGAAGGTAGCAGTGGAGCATCATCAGCAAAAGACTCGTCTATAGGAGCAAATACAAGCTGAGCACATGCACCAACCGAGTTCTCATCAACTCCACTACATAGCTGTCATGCAGAAAGGCAAAAGAAGAAAGGAATCAGACTAATGTCCTAATACAGAAAAATATCTTCACATTTGATTTTAGAAACAAACCTGCAGTAGAAACATATCTCTCAACATAACTATGTCATCGTGATTGAACCCTTGACCTTCTAGCCTAATTACTTCCAGAAACTGTGATTTGAAACAGAAAGTTACAAACCTTCAACAGAGATCATGTACTATTACAGAATGAAGAGCAAATTGATTACCTCTTCATGTTCTACGGTATGTGCAAGTGGTAATATGACCTGACCACCCAAAAAGCCACTGCTAGCCCTTAGACCAGGAACTGCATATGGGCTAGCTCTCAATGACCCAGCAGAGTAGGCATCAACACCACAGTCAGCCCATTCTGATCGATGCTCCCTCAGAAAACGAACAAGCAAAGCAGGTGACACATTCTATAGCAAACAAACAGAAAATGAGACCAGATATCAAAATTAAGATACAGCAACAGAATTTTTTTTACTACAATTTCACCAAGCATCATAACATGGCAATGAGAACAGGCAAAAAGTTGTAGAACAGTTAAGCAAGGGGAAAAAATTGGCAAAGAAGTCCTGCAGTCTTACTGCAAACTAACACTACAAAAAAAGTTTTATATAAAAAAAAGGTGGAGAGTAAAACCTGCAACAGCATGGAGGCCTTTGCACATAAAATGCCGCCGCCAATAGGAGAAAATATGGAAGAATTAGCATGAGATCCAAGAAGCTTATTTGGTGATGTGTTTATCATAATTGTCACATCATCAACACCATCACCGTCCAATAATGACCAACCATCATCAGAAAATCCATTCACAGCATCATTGAAACCCCTGCCAATTGAGCTTGAAGTTCAGGAAAAAGAGACACTATACAGGATTAAATAATGATTATGCATAAAACTGCAACAGAGTGTTTACTTGCTCAATCGCTGGCTAAAGGTCCTCAACACAGCAGGTTGTCGACCGCCTCCATAAGCAATTTCACCATTGGTCTCTTGCGCAATCTGTCTAATATGACGCAGTGCCTGAAAAGAGAAACAGTTTAACAAGTAAATTTCTATTTTCAAAATTAAACAGGAACAGATTATGTAACTCAAAGGTTACACTTACAGCTATAGTCATCTTCTGTGCCAATATTTTTGGTGATTCATACAAGGGTCTCAGAACCTCAGGTACATTCCAAGCCTAAACCACACCAGTGCACAAGAAAATCAATCATGGAACAAGAAAACACACACAAAAGGTTATTCATCATGGGATACTTACATCCAAATCCACATGATCGACAATATAAATCATTGAACCACCACCCTCACAAGGTCGAATCAGATAACCACTGGGCAGCATCTCAGCTCTAACAAAACCAGGAGAAGAAGGTCCAGCTGGACCACCAGTTGAAGGAGTCAAAGACCTTTCACAAATCTATGAGGACAAGTAGCAGGACAGTGAGAATTTACAATGAGAGAATAGCCTATGAAAGAGCAACATAAAACAAGAAGCACATATACACGCACAATCTTTCCTTCTGCACTGACCCTAGATAAAAGCGCTAGCATGATATTCAATTTAACAGAAGTGACTTCTTACAATTATAGAAATCCCATTAAACAATCAGTAGGAAGCTTCAGTCACATTGCTAGACTAATGTATCCTTATACACACCTTATGTAACAGAACAGTCAAAGCATGGATAAACGAACATGTGATGAGAACAGTCAAAGCATGGATAAATGAACATATGATGATCAGATATAAAGAAGTTACCACAAGACTGCCATCTTCAAGACCAGTTGTATATCGAAGAGTCCAAAAGTCCCGTGCTTGTGCCAAAGTTGTAGGCGTGTATGTCTGAGAAATTAAAAATATCGTTAGAAATGAACAAGTACACTACATCACCACTGCATGTACTACAAAATCAATTGCCACTAGTTTTCACTAAGATAAAAGGGTCAAACCTGCATATATATAAGCTCAATATTCCCTCCATTTCCAGTAGGGATAACATTCAGCACATCAAGGGAGCGGCAGTCACGATACCAAGATGGACGATCTTTGAGAATTTCAGCGACCTGAGAAACAGTCACTAGTTCAGAATTATTTGCACATGTTATATGTTGATGGAACTTCTTAGAAAAACCAACCTACCTTTGTGGGTTCTAGACTCACAAGACCGCAGGCTCTTGCTGCTACACCACTACAATTGTGGGAAACAGCAATGATTCCAATGGAATCCGGACCAGGCTACAAAACATTATAATAAATAAATAAAGACATCGATCCCATAGTATGAAACTTATAATAGAACTCACACAAGTATTTGATGATAAAGTAGAAATAATCACCTTCATACCAACCATCTGAACCCATTCGACAGCAGTTCCAGTTGCCTTGGACAGGAACTCTGCCAGGGTCTCCTCAGCAATCGCGAGTAGACTGAAATAAGAAAATATCCAAATGACTTTGTTAGATGCAGCAGAAAAAAAAAATGCAATGAAGCAAGAAGTAGCGACATCCATTACCCGGCTGGGTTGTTAGCATCCCTTTGAGGATGCTGAGGTGTTGGGTTTTGCTGTTGGTGGTGTTGACCACTTGTCACTACAGACTCACAGCTTGTGTCTGTAGTCGCCACAGTTCCCTGCAAACATTTACCTTCCTAATATGAAATTGGTCAAATGAAAGCACCAAGAATTTAATTATTACTGGAAAATAAGACATCCTAATAAAATTTTAATCTACTCACGCTGCCCCGCCAAGGAACTTAAAATAAGTTCTCTTTCTTTAAATTTTCGACAATATAATAGCAAAAGCAACCGTTATAAAGGGAAAATATCATAATGGCCAACCATGTGCTTAGTACTCAATCAAGCAGATGTTTTATTTTCTTGGCTAAAAAGAAAGCAAAACAAAATAAAATGAGTTCATTCTTACAGTGTGCATCTGTTGGCGCATGTAGCCATTCTCATAAACAAGTTGAGAGACTTGCTTCTGCAGCCGGTCATTTTCCTCCATCAGCAGCTTGTTCATAGCAGTCAGCTTTCTGTTTACAGTTTGGAGGCGAGAAGCCTCCTTCCTTTGTTTCTCACGGCACCTGAATAAACAAATGTAATCCAATTGTTAAGTCTCCAAGCTACTGAACATGTGATGAACAAAACTATAATGATCGATCAATTTAAAAACTCAGGAAACAAATATTGTATAATTTTCTAGTTGCATGCCGACTTACAAGCTCGATCATTCTTTCATAGTGTCACATGGACAATACAACACATAGATTGAAGTACAAGCATCTGAGTGGATACAGGAACCAAGAATAAAAAAATGTGCAAACAAACAAATCGAATGTAAGCCCTCGAACAAGGGTCATTTTCTCCAATGATTTCTTATGCTCACAACGCAAGAACATAGATCTTTTTAGAGAAAAAAATTAAACTTTAGAAACCCTAAAAAGAAATGTCTTGTGCATTCAGCTGATGAGTATAAAGAACCAACAGTTAAAAGAAAAAACAACCCCTTAAAATGTTTGCAGGGAAAAGCCAAAGCGGTAACTGAAAGGCCACACAATCTTTACTATTATAAGATTGCGTTGTGCCTGTAGGAAAGATAGTAACAGAATCTAGATAAAATCAACCCATCAATAGAAAGGAATTAAATTATTAGAGTAAGTGACTGATAACTGCCAAAAAAAGAAAATAAAGTCCAAACATTTCATTCGAAATAAGCATTTAAGATCCACAGAATCTCAACCCAACAGTAGACGGGGCCAAAAAAAAAAAAAAAGTCTCATAAGAGTTCTTTCATTATCCATAAAAAATTATTACAACCTGGAAAGAAAAAATAGAGTCTTTATCCAAATCAATCAGGAAAGTTAGAATAAAGGCATAAATCCTGTAAACTAGAACAGTGAGATTTAGGAAGATAAGAACAGAAAAGATAAAATGTAACGAACAAAATCAAATTTATGACATGAACACATCAAAATCACCACTTTCTAACAAAAATCCCAACTTCTAAATAACCAACAAGCAAGAAACCTCATTGCAACTCAATTGAGTAATCCCACTAAAAAGAAGAAAAAAATCAAAAAAATGATGTACCTTCGGTTCTGGAACCATACTTTGATCTGCTTGGGCTCGATATTGGACAGAATCGGGCAGTCTCGAATCAGCTGCTGCCTCCTCATCGAGCTGGGCTTAGGGCACTCGCTGTACACCCTCTCCAGCGCCTCCACTTGCTCCGGCGTGTACCTCACGTACTTGCCAGCGTCCATCTGCTGCTGCTGCTGCTGGCTGCTGCTCTTTCCAGCCATCGCCATCGCCATCTCTCTCAAAACCCTAGAAATAAATAAAAAATCAAACTTTCTTCACTGAAATCTCCCTAAATCAAAACCAGCCAACCACCACCTTCCCCCTTCTTTTTCCGCGGCAGGAGAAGAGAAGCAGCCTCTTCGTCCCGCATCAAGGGGAGGCTTCACGACTGGAACCCTAAGCCTTGGTTGAAGAGAAGGGGAAAAGATTGCATTTTTAGGGTTTCAAATTTGGAGTTCTTTTGAGGTAGTAAGAGCTGAGAGAAAAGGGGCTTAGCAAAATGAGCAGTGGCTTTGGTATTTGGTTTGCTTTGGGTTTGCTTTTGTGGAGGAGCATTGGCTTTTTTGTGCTTTGGCTCCTGTATTTTATTGTATTTATATACATATTTATGGTGAGGAGCGAGGGGTAGGAATGTAAAGGGCAAAAAGTCTTTTGTGGCTTCGCGCCGCCGCTCTGCGACCACTTTAAAAAGTCGCGCGGCGATGCAGCACGGGCAGCGCGGGAGCTGGGGAATTTCTAAATGAGCACAGCACTGGTTTTGGTAAGTCCTTTTGGATTTATAAATTTCTTACAAATTTGTCATTTATTTTTTAAGTTTAAAAGTGTAACATTGTCTTAAAAGAGAAAGATAAGCAGCAAAAGAGAAGACCCTGAGAGAGAGAAAAGCAGTCCTAGGGAGAGAGGATAGCTCTAAGAAAGAGAGAAAAGCAGCCCCAAAAGAAAGAGGACAACTTTGAGAGAGAGATGAGGGTTGGATGGGTAATAGGTGAGGGAGAAAGGAAATGAGAGAGATGGAGGAGAAAGGAGACAGATATAGTGTTGGAGGGTGAGTTCACTAAGAAAAACTCGCTAATTTCAAAAAAAAAAAAGTGGGCTCACTAAGAAAGGTGTGTTCATGAGAACTTATGATGTGCTCATTTAGAAATTCCCAGGAGCTTGGGGAATTTCCAAAGGAGCACACTGTTTTTCCTAGTGAGCCCACTTTTTTTGTGAGCACATTCTCTCTTTTAAGAAGAGATGGTTTTTTCCTAGTGAGCACAACAATAATCTCCAAAATACAATCTCTACATCTTCTCACCTACGTCCCCTTAAATCCAACTCCCCAATTCTCTCCGTTGCAGAAATTGTTGCCACTGAAACCCTCTCTCTGCCGTAGAACCGCCGCCTTCGCTCATGACTCGGCTCTACTCACCAGCTCCGCTCGCCCGCTCCATTCACCGAACCCAACCTAGGGTTTTCATTTCGTAAGTTAGAACCCAACCTAGAGTTCTATTTTTTCTCTCACAGGATGAGCCCAGAAGAGGTCCATTACTGATTCAATTTGATCATTGCTTCGATGTCACTCGATGTGCTTGAATTCAGAAATTTAAAACAACAAGTGTTATATCTACGTTCTCCCCTTTGTTCATTAACTTTATACTTGTGTCGTGCATTATATATTGTTTTCATTGTCGACATTCTTTGGATCCCTGAGTTTCAACGGTGTTAGGATATCTTTCGGCTGTACGTGAGACTTCAACATTTCTATTACAACAGAAGTTTCGCTTTCAGACAATCTCCCCTCGTACAAGTGTCCTTCGAGATATTCTATTGTGAGATGTTTATACACACCAGACATAACTGTCAATTTATATTCGGGCCTCCCAGTAGAGATCTGTTGACCATTTAAACGAAAGGGACATCCGCATTTTTTGCTACTCTTGTGCCCCTCATCGTTTCCCGCAAACTCACGCTTCCTTTTGTTACCTTGGATTTATGAAATTACAATAATTTTCTAAAATATAATGAAAAGAAAATAGGAAAACAAACGAAAAGATTTATATAACGTTTCTCTCTTTTACAAATAGCGTGGGTTCTTAACGTGGCTATGGAGTATCGAGCTCGTACTCTATTGACGATCTGATACTTGAATTGGTTTTGAAAGTGAAAAGTTGATGAAGAAATCTTCTGGCTGGCGACTTCTTACTGTTGGTCGGCGTGCCTTCGTGCAGGAAATCAATTGCCAAATATCTCCAAAGTTGTTTTTCTCCTTTCCTCCAAAAAAATTTCTTCAGAACCCCTATTTATAGTTTTAGGAGTTTCCTTAGGAGATAAGAATTAAATTTTATCATAATTCAATCTCTGAATTTGTATTTTGGTTAGATTTGAAATTTTTAATTCGGAGTAATTGGATACAATTAGATTTGGAATTCTGATAAAAATCCAAAAGAAAACCCTATTTGGAAACTGAATCAGCTCCCGCGCACAGGGCCATTAGCCTCGCGTGCTTGAACCTATTCGCCCTATGTGGCCAAATTCTTTTGAGTTTAAAAATTTTCTTCCTACAGTCATCATTCTTTAATTTCTTGAATCTTGGGTGTCCACCTCGTTCACAATCAAACTAGATCCTTCCCTTCTTATATTGACCTTCAGTTTCAGATTTTGAAATCATGATGACAAAACTTGACTTCCTTCCCTTATTTCGTCTCGGTTTGCAAAAATCTAAAATCACAATAGATAAGTAAGACTTTTAATGGAAAATGTTAACTTCAATATGCATAGTTATTTATGTTATCATATATGACTTGTTGTGAAGTCCGAACTGTAGTAAACAATTAACTCATTCTAGACTCGGCTGTATTGTGTTGAAGCATCATCCTATAACCAACATTTTCAACATATTAATACTTATAAATTAGTTCAAGACCTTAAAATAAATAGTTTAAAAAAATCTCAAAACCAAACCTATTGTGTGAGGTGGAAACCGCAGACAATGAATATTTCGTCCGGAATAACAGTCCGAACAAGATGAGCTATGTCCGGATTGTAATATTGGTCGGAGCTCTACTTTCCAAGCTGTAAACCCGGACAGTGGAGCTCTGGCTGAGTTTATAGTCCGGACAAAAATCAATTTGTCCGGACTATTATTCCGGACAGTGACATCCTATGTGGGATTCTAAATCAAGCAAAAACGAATTTAACAACCCAAAAAACCCTATCACAATTCTATGCTATTAAAATCTAAACCCTAAGTTAGATTTTGACAAACTTTAAAGAGGAAGATGGAATTATATCTCCAGAGACTTTTGATCATCAAGTGGAACAATGACATATTCGTATTCTCCATTTTTGTCGGTTTTGACCCAACTAAAAAAATTCTCTTCTTTAGAATTTGTTAGGAATTGATATAAAGAAATAAAGCAAAATCACGACTTTAATATATGAGATGATCTAGTGGAACAGTAGATCAACTCAAGTGGATTGGATTTGAAGTTTCAAAAATAAAAAATTTACAGTAGTTCACACGGGAGGGAGAGAGGGGGAGCTGAGGGTTAAAGGAGAGGGCAACTTTGTTCTAAAATTTTAGGGGCAATTTTATTATAAAAGGTGTGCATATTGAACTTTTAAAGTGGGCTCAGGAGTAAAAAGGTGTGCTTGTCAAGAAACTCCGAAGCGCCTGTGACAGGGATTTTAGCACATTGCTCCTCCGATTTCTTAAAATTTCAGATTGCCACCAGCATCCTGGATAAATATTCTAGAGTTCGCACAACATGAACGAGAGTAAGAATGATTTTGCGAATGCAGTTTGCATAAACTTGATTTTATTTTACAACACAAGGTTGGTTTCTTAGAAGTTAAATACAGTGAGAAATTTTACATTAAAACAGGATTGGGAATGCTAAAATGATATCCTAAACACTTTTCCACGTAGTTGTAGATCTGTCAGCAACTCTAAGCATTGGCTAATTTATTAACAATTAGAGACTAATTGCTAAGATAGTTTCACAGGAATATTTTTCTCCTTGACTAAAAGAAATCGCAGTGAAAAATGTTTTTGGTTTTCGATATAAGCGGTTATAGGCGTTAAGGTCTTGTCTTAGCCGGAAAAAAAATATATAATGTGGAAGATGTTACATGGTTCTCTAACGGGATTCCTCTACCATTCTATAAATGGAGGCTCGATTAGCAATATAAAATTAAGTTTATAAAGGCTACATGAAAGGAATTTGATATATAGGTATGAATGAGTTTCAATTCATCATATCTAACTTTTATATCTTACCAATAAATTTAACGTTATTAAAAGAAAAAACAATATAAAACTTCTCGTTTCCTTCTCATCGTTAACCATTTGACAACTATTATCAGTTATAAATATTGTTGTGCATTGTATCATTTGAACCCAAATTACATTTTTTTTTTTAACTTTGATATAGAAGAATATGTCAGTAACTAAAACATAATGAATTGTTATGCCTCTGACCTCATAATACGATATCTTATAAGATCAAATTTAATGATAAAAAATAACAAAAATAAGCTACTACATTGAAGTCTATCACTTCTTATAACGGACATACGACAGCTATTACTAAATAACACTTGCTCTAGACCTTATTCCATTGTTTCTTCTTAACTTAAAATTTATTATTTTAGGAAAAATTTAAATGCATCCTCAACTTTATAAGTACTCTTATTGAAAAGTTAAATTTTATTATATATTTATCATTATAATTTATTAACAAATTTATTTTCATCCCCTTCACTTTATTGCAATTTGCTTTTTCTTCTCTTCTAGCATATTTTAAATTCTAATAATTCTCAATACTCCAAAAATAAAAAGAATTCAAAACCTAATAATTTTCAATAATCAAAAAATTAAAAAAAAATTAAAAATAAAACCAAAAATAGTTAAAAGAATTATCTTTTTAGAATTTTTTGAGAACATGCTAAGATTTTGAGAGGGGACGAGGATGGTCAGGTAGGTAGGGAGAAGATCGATGACGAGATCAGGCAGTTGGAGAGAGACAATAGTGAGAATGGTCAGGAGTAGCTAGAGAGAAAAGAGAGAAAAAAATAAGGGTAACCGAGAATATAGTGGACTATACTTATAATAAATTTTTACTTTTTTAATTTATGATCCGTCGTACTTAGAAAGTGTGGGTAATAAAAAGTTTATGGGTGTATTTAAAAAAAAATCCCTTTTTTAAACTTTAATATGTAACTTTGTATGTCAAGGATATTATCAACATAGACATTGGGAAAAAAATAAATACAGAAATGGAAATGGTACGTTAATTAGGAATAGTTACAGAATTAGTAAGTGAAAATTTGATTTAAACCTCCACATTAATGCATCTAGATAAAGTCTCTCATTCATAGAAGTTATGTGATACATTCTTGAGTTAAAAAGCAAAAATCGAAAAAACCTCTGAAACTCAATTTATATGTATTTTTAATGTTTTATAAAATACAAAATATTGTATACATATTGACATCGTATTTTAAGATTAAACGTAAATGCCCTCTTTTTTCAATTATTTGGGATATTATTTGATTATTTATATTTTTAAAAAACTGGGAAAAGAAATCACAAAATATTGCATAAAATCTGTGGATAAGATAGATTATAATAAATTTACAGTTGTTAAAAATATTAAAAATAATAATATTTGTCATGTTTAATTTATGCGTTATTAGGAAATATTTCAATACTAAATTAAGATGAGAGAAAAGGGTTTCTCTCAAATTATTTTGGAATACAAAGGGCCTAAATTTAAATATGTTTATAAAGTAGGAATTTAAACTAAATTTGTCTAAATACCAAACATACAAGGATACGCCTAGCTACACTTTTAGTCAGAAATGGAATTTAGCCATCACACAAGGAGCATATTGCAAAAGTCCGAACTACAGAAGCAAGGGAGTTTCTAAAGAAGCGCACCGATTTTTCTAGTAAGCCCACGTCTCAAATGTAATTTTTATTCGGGCTCAAAATTCGAATCGCTCAAAATTCGAATCGTTATTAAGTGAGCTTACTAGAAAAAAAGGTGTGCTACTTTGTAAAAGCCCCAAAAGTAAGGGAAATTCTAAATGAGCACACCACCTGACTTAGTGAGCACACCTTTTTTTAGTGAACCCACCGAAGAGAGAATTTTCCTCAATGAGCACACTATTTTCACTATTTTTCCAAGATTGACCCTCTCCTTTTCTCCCCAAACCCTCCCTTTTCCCCAAACCAATGTTCTTTCTCCAAATCCATGCCCGCTCAGCCTCGCTTTCGTAATCCTCGATCGGCCTGTTTTTGAGTCCTCCCCACTCAGCCCTTGCGAACCCTCCCCACTCAGCCCCTGTGAGTCCTCCCTTGTGAGTTCTCTCCAAATCCAAATTTAGGGAAGAAGGTGGATGTGGTTGTGTGGAGGAAGAAGACAAGGGTGTCTTCTAAATAAATGATAAATTTGTAATTTCTTAAATAAATGATAAATTTGTAATTTCTTACGAATTGAATTGAAGAGGTGAGGCGCTAAGACAAGTGGTGTGCTCATTTAGAAATTCTCAAAAGTAACAAAAAAATCTTTCAGTTTATTTCAAATTAATTGCTTATTTACGGCCACTCTGATGCTTTTTTGCCTCTTTCATGTATTTGCAGCTACTGCCCCCAGAGAAAGTACTCTCTCTCTCTCTCTCTCTCTCTCTCTCTCTCCAACTCTGTATCCTAATAAACATTAATTATTTAAAAAAACCTAAATGGTGGAGTAAATGTATATGCATGCATGATGCATAGGACTCGCATGCATGACGCATGTAATATATGTATGTATGTATGTATTGGACAGCTCACCATCCAGTCAAGTCACCTCAGTTTGAAAAGAAATGCTGCTATGCAATCAATTTACGAGAATTTTTTTTTTTTTTTTGGTTTGGTTTGGTCGAACGTTGTTTTGGTGTTTGTATTAAGGGGTTTTTACATATTTATCCTTTACATGTTTAAAAATTAGAATTTAGCCTCTCAATTATAATTTAGTCCTCAAATCCTTTAAGTTACCTCATTTTAATCCCCCAATCATATTTTTAGTCCGAATTTTCCGTTATACCTCTGAATTACTTCTGTTTAGTCATACCTTTCCTCATCTCTTCCTTTTCTTATTGGGTTTCCCTCTCCATTCTTCTCCTCTCTTTCTTCCCTTCTACTTAATCTCTAAAGTGAAGTAATTCAGAAGAACCCTATAAGAAGAGGAAAGAGAGAGAGAAGAAGAATGGAGAGTGAAATCCAATAAAAAGATAAAGAGATGAGGAAGAGATAAGAGAGAACTAAAGTGAAGTAACTCAGGGTATAACGAAAAATTCTGACAAAAAATATGGCTAAAGGACTAAAGTGATTAACTTAAAGGATTTAGGGATTAAAATATAAATATGAAGATGTAGGGGACTATATTCTAATTTTTAAAATAAGGGATAGATATGTAAAAACCCCTTGTATTAAATCTCCATACTGCGGAGGTGGACAGTCTTTTTCAAAGTATTTAATTAGATGTTACCACTGTTCTTGGCAGTGATGAGCGGCTTTTACCGTGTCATTGCCATTTCCACTCAATTTTGACCCATCACAGAGCTCAGCAGAGCTCTGATCAATTTTAGCCGACAAGAGATCTGGAGTATGAGAGTGCAGTGATAGCTTTTATGAGGAGAGTAATGCACGTTCTTTGGGATGCTTCGGAGTATTTGAAATTGGAAAGTAAAGTAGAAGTAATACATGTGTGTGCATGAAAAGAGATGAAAAGAGAATAATAAAGAGTTGCCGGTCATGTAAGTTATCTTAGTTACGATCCATTTATACATCTCTAATAAAAAAAAATTTAGAAATTTTTTTTATTTTATAATGGTTTTGACCTCTTAGCGTTCACTCATACACTGAATATAAACAACATGGACATAGCATTTGTTCCATGGTATCATAAATAAATTTCTTGGCTTTGTTTTGGTATATACCTTGGGAAAGAAGAATCAAAGACATTCTCTTAATAAACTCATCAAAATATGAATCAAAGACATTCTCTTAATAAACTCATCAAAATATAGTATCAATTCTGTTATTAAAAAATTATGTCGTGCAATGAGTAACCGGAAACAAATTGCTTTTCTAATAACCAATTCAATATCAAACCGATATTTTCAAATTAACATGTTTGAGTGTATTTTACGACAAGGAAGCTACTAGTAGCTTTTAACACGACCAATATGATATTTACAAAGTGAAAAGGTAAAATCAATAGCTTATCAGCTTATTATCGAATATATATAGTCAGACATGGTGATATGTGCGGTATCCATTTATAAATGGGTGTACACTGAAATTATAATTGGACTTGCGCATATTTGAATAGGGTTACCAAATTGACTGCATCCAATATGAACCCATACATCTATCAATTATAGTAAATTTGAAATTTCTATAACAAAAAATGTTAAGGACTTCATAAAAATTCAATTCTCAAACATAAATCAATAGGGTAAGGTCCAGATCTTACACCACTCCCGAGTAGATTCTTAATAGAATAGACCATCGGGGTCAAAAAAAATTTATAGAGTTATAGAGACCTTATATAGGCTACAAATCAAATCAATTTGATTCTAAACTTAAGTTATTAAATACTAATCTCAACTTTCTATTTAAGTTTTGTATTTTTTTGGGTTAATTACGATAATTATCTTGTACTATTCAGCGTGCATCGCTTATACATCTTATAAAAATTTTCAAAGAGAAAGCCTCGGATAGTGGATATAAGTACATTAAAATTTGTTATTTTTTGTTGTTACACTTATAAATCCTATCAGAAGGTCTCACTTAGGAAAAAAAAAAATTCTTAATAGCATACCTGTTATACACCACCAATAATACATGAATAGTTACTACAAATTTTTTTGGTTAATTGTAGTAAAATTCCTTGTACTAATATAACTTATTACCCTTAATTTCAAGACTCCGTTTAGTTCTGTACTTCTAAAGGAATTAATTAATAGTTTATTATTCTCACTTACATTTAAATTGAGTTGTACATGAAACCCTAAAATACCCTCTGAACTTCGGTTTAGGATGAGTGCCTAAGGGAGAATAAGGTATTTTGGAGTTTTATAAAAAAAAAAAAAATGTGCAATTCAATTTAAATAAATATAAGAATAACAAAACTGTTGACTAATATTATTAGAAATTCAGGAACTAAATTGAAAGTTTTGAAGTTAAAGAGCAATAAATTATACTAACTAGCATGTAGTACACGGGGTCTGATGAAATATTTGATGCAATTAATATTTCTTTAGTGCGAAAGATATCAGAAGACAAAAAGAAATGGAAATAGAGTAGGGCCCGGCACGCAAGAGGGGGATTTGCTTTGGGGAAAGGTGTGTGTGGGCGTGGCGTGCATAAAGAAGGCAAGCTAGAGAGAATTGTTACCTTGTTTCTTACGCTGGAGTGGGGAAATTTTTGTTTTGGTGGTCCAAACAAAACCAAAAAAGAAAGAAAGAGATCAGCATCAGCTTCAGTTTTGTTTTTGAAGCTTGCTCCTGCTCGAGGCGACAGAGAATTTCACGCTGCCTCTGCCATTTTGCACCCAAATGGAATGTTATGCCCCCCCCCCCCCCCCCCCCCCCCCCCCCCATGCTCCTCGGATCCCTTTCTTTTTTTTTTTTTAATCATTTACCCACCTCAATTATATGAAACTTTATTAGGTTAGTATTTGTTTGATGTATGTTAGTCGGTTAGTTAACTGGCGAGAGAGTTACAAAGGTGTGTTTGTTTATATGTAAATAGAATGAAAATAGTAAAAGTAAAATTATTTCAACTACTTCATGTTGTTTGTCCAAAATGAAATTAGATATTACTTCATATATACGGTGTAGTACGATGGCGTTTGTATAACACCACACTCTCCCAATTCGCTTCAGATGGTTTTTTTTTAGGGAAGAGCCCATAGAAGTAAAATATATATATATATATATATATATATATATATATATATATATATATATATATATATATATATATATATATATATATGAGAAAATGGAAAATTTATCAGCGGTGAAGAACCTTTACCACTGCTTAGGTGGTCCAATAAAATTATTCCACGTGGCACCACTTAAAGTAATAAATAAAAAAATTCACTTAATTATTTTTTGAGTAGCGCCACGTATAATAATTTTATTGAGTTATCTAAGCGGCGGTGAAGAAACACACCTCAGCTCAGTGTCGATAAATTTTTCATTTGCTATATATATATATATATATATATATATATATATATATATATATATATATATATATATAATTTTGTCCTTCCTTTATCAGTAGAAAATAATAACATATCCCTCTTCTTTTGCCTCCGAATTCTAAAAGACGACAAACTAATACTTTAACTTGAAGTGACTTACTTTCAATGATTTAACTTTAGAATTTACTTCTACTTTTACTTTCTTACTTTTCCTATTTCAAAGTATCCTAACATGGCCTTAGTGCAAGTAGACACATTAAGCCTTGTCGCTAACTATATTTTCTTTCCAATTTATAAAAAGTTCCAAGTTTAATTTTGATGGAAACAAAATTGGAATAATATTTAAAAAATATATGTAAGTTTAACTAAAAAAAAAGATTAATTATACTCAGATCCCCTGTAATACGGGAGTGTATAACTTATCACTCATAAAATTTTAAACTCTCACTTAGACCACATGGACTGCAGAAAAAATATTTTCGTCTGAGCTTTCCTGTCAGTTTTTTTTCTGCGGTCTAAGAGGTCTAAGTGAGAGTTTTAAATTTAGGAGTTATAAGTTATACATACTTCATACTAAAAGAAAAAAATCTGAGCGTAATTAATCCTAAAACAATAATACAAACAGACAATCTACTGTTGCTTGTCGGCCAATTACGGAGTGATTAGCTGTTATTTACCCCTTATCCGCAGTTGCCTCGTATGGTGAACTTATTATTATTATTTTTTATTCGATTATCTAGTATGTAGGAGTATTAGCTCATTTATTTTCAGCATCTTGCACTCAAATTCTGTTGTGGTTGTTATTTAATTGAGTGACATTCAATCCAAAAAGTTGTGGTCGGGAACACAAGTTCCTTAGTTAGGTAGATTACAATTTAGTATAAATATTTAATTAATATCTGAATTGTTTTAGATTTATAATAATATTTTGAATTTGTATTTCTTATCATGTTTAGAGTGTTTCTCCTATTAAGACTTCCCATGTATTGCCTCTATATGTAGAGAAAGTAGCCTCCTTTTGTGTAATAATTCTCTATTTGATATTTCATAAAATTTATCGTACAAGATAGGAGTCTTGTATACTTTTTCACTTGCCTCTTTTACAAGAAACTTATCTATACCAACCAGTGGATTCAAAAAGAGGTATTTCTTTTTCTGTTTCCAATAAAAATTATAGTCAGTTATGAACCTGCAGCTCTTACCTGTCAAACTTATGCATACATAATTTTTGAAATATTATCCAAATTAAATCAATACTTGCTAGTCAAATCGTATACATACTTATATTTTTTTAATATTATCTAAACTACATCAATGTTTGCAAGTCAAATTTACACATACATATTTTTTATAATATTGTCCAGATTAAGCTTCGAAATTTGAATTCAGAACTTTTTACAAATTGAAGAGAAATGATGCTACTAAAGACAAGTCCCTTTGGTGCTTTAACAATCATTACATGTAAATTTTTTTATTTTCATTCATCTTTTAGCACAATAATTACACTCCAAATTTATCTTTTTTAAAAAATTTTCAATTGTATAAATAATATATATATATATATATATATATATATATATATATATATATATATATATATATATTGTGTGTGTGTGGGGGGGGGGGGAACGTGCACATGGGCATCAATTTCTTTCGATTTGACTTTTCAGCAGAAAACTAAATCCATCTTTTCAGTCGCTTTTACTAATATGGACTCGAAAACTTGATTCCACACATAGATGATAATAAATGTATCTACGGACTAATTTTTAGCTCTTTATATTCAAAATTTTAAATTAGAAAAATAAAAATATCATTTTTAATTCAAAAATTTGTATAGAACATGTCAAAAATTGACCTATAGATGCGTTCATTATCATCCCTCGTTACCATCCCTAATTCCATAATATGATATTTTGTAAACTTTTAATGGTACTCCCACATTGTTGGTACTGTTGACGTACATGCCCGATCGCATATGTTATATTTTATGCCATGCTCAAAACAAGCGAGAGGCTTCGGAGGGGGAAAAAATCTAGGATGAAGTTTCATTTTAATTTTACATAACTGACTAATTAATTGAAAGATCAAAATATTAAATGAAAAATTAAGGTAACAATTTGATTAGAAAATTAAAAATTCATATAAAGATTTCAAATTTAAGTATAACTAAAATAATAAGATAATGAAACTAGTGTTAGAGCTTCCAAATTTTTACTAAAATTTTTACATTACATTTTCTATAGTAGATAGCCAAATACTTTCAAAATTAGATAGACAAGAACTTAACCAAAATTAACTAGTCTAATCAAATTATATTTTAGATTATATTTTTAATTTAATTAAGAAATACTTATCATTTAGGATCAAAATTTAATTAAGATTACTTATATATGAAATCAAATAAATTGGAATATCAACTCCATAGAATTATGGAGAATATAAGGATGTGTTTGGTTCTTAAAAGTTGGTGAAGTAAGGAAGAAAAAAAGAATAGCTTCTGAAATATAAGTTTAGAAAGAGAGTTACTTAATAGATTTCAAGTATTTGTATGCTCACTTTTGAAAGTAAAAAGCGTAATAGAAAAAATATTATTTTATTATGAAATAAAATAAATAATATTATTAATCTATTTGTTACTTTGAATAGAATTGAAGAGTAATAATGAGAAACAAATAAAAAATAATATTTTACCTTATTTCTTGAGAGTATTTCCAATAAAAATGAGGGAAAGAGAAAATGAAAAGTATGAATGCCACATAGAATCCACATCATACTTGTGGAAGTAAGTTCCAATTCTCAAATATTTTATTTTTTACTTATAATTTAGATAAGTAAACAAATATAATAAACAAAAAATAATAATTATTAACACATAATTAACTTAGTACCAACAATTGCTCTTTAGGAGGAACATCCATTGAATTTGGAGTTGAGTTTCTTTCTTCAAAAAGAACCCTATTAATATTTTGACTTGAGTTCCGTTTTTTGCAGAGAACTGAATGTAATAAAATGTCAATATTTTTATCTTCTAAAGCTATAATTTAAGAATTATTTAATTTTCAAAAATTTATATTTCGTTTTAGGGGAGACTCTAATTGAATTTTTCTAGCAGCATCAACTCTCTTCAGTTTATAAAAGGGTCCAAATTCCACTCTATATGAAAATTCATTTTGGATAAAGTTAAAAAAATTATACGTATAAGTTCGACTAGAGAAAAAGAAACCGATATATTTTTAGATAAGTTATTATATTGGAGAATTCGAATTAGTGGAGCATTCAGTTATCTTCTATTCAAGAGATTTGCAAGAATTTAGAGGTTTGGTCGACATCCTATTTCTTCATCTTCAGTAGTCTTTTTTTTTTTTTCAATTATTCGTTTATTTGTTAGTAAAGTGATAGGGTTCTATGAAGAAGCTCACGGCGTTGTGCAATTTAGTTAGGAGCCCACCCAAAGATTTGTGGCTTATTTTTCAAACTTCATCTTGTTCATTAAAGCAACTACTATTAACAAGTTTATTGGGAGTCACAATCAATCACAATGGCTGGTCAGTTAGTGTTGTTTTCCTTACCGTAAAGCCCTAGGGTTAGTTAGGGTTTTAGCTTTACCAACCAAGACGCTGACAAAGTTAGCTATAAGCTTACCTTTTGTTGTGGCTTTATGTGATGTATTAATCTTTATCGACACAATCTTCACTTTTTAAGTTTAATTTCTAATATCACCCACCCATAACCATGACAAATTCAACCCTTATGGGGTATGACCTAATTATCGGCATTAAAAACGAAATATGTATAAATTGTAACAACTCCTCTACTGTAAAATATTTGTAAACAAACCCCTCGTTCTATTAGATGTGTCGTATAAGAATGTAGATAACTTCCTTAATCCATTAAATTCTGCAGATGAATCTCATATTATATCAGATTATAAAGATGAACCAATACACTAATTGAAAAAGATAATTCATTCATTCCATTAGCTCAGCTAATGTCACCTGCATAATCTAATAGGACATGTATATTAGTATTCTTTGAATCCAACAGAATATGTGATTTGCTACCAAACCTGTAGAGAGAATTTCCAACTAAAAATATATAAAAATTAGTCATCCAAATCCACTTTCCAACTAGTGGTGTACTATCAAAACCTTAACCCTAAACCTAGAGCCCATAAAAAGCCACTTTTAGTGTGGCCTTCAGGTCCACCAACACCAACCATCACTTATTTCTTTTTTCCTGGGGTGGAACTAGAGAGAGAATTTGCTGGCCAAACCCAACCCACCCAACACCCCACCCCCCAACCTCTCCCTTCACTCACAAGCTTGTCACACTAGCTTTATTCAAGAAACTAATGAAGAGAAGGGAATGTGTGGAAAGGCTGTTGGGGATATGCAGAAAAAGCAACTGCCTTTTAGTTTTGCCTTCCATCGACATGCACACATAAAGATCTCTCATTGTAGCTTTTATCATCAATCTAGAAAGAATGCATACCAAGCACAGGAAGAGGAAATAACCAATCCCCTCCTTGGTCATGCTCTCACTCTCTTCCCCTCCCACCTCAGGCTATGCGGTACACCACAACGAGAATAACTCCCAACAACAACAATTAATGGGTTATGATGGGGTTTTGGTGTGAGAGTCAATGGCTATGGATACTCACATATGTGTGTTTTTCTGTCTCCCATTGGTGACATGATGAGGGCTCATGTCACTTTTCCCAAGCCCCTGCCTCTCTTTGTTACTCCTTTTCACGTAAAAAGGAAAGAGAGGAGGGGCATGGGACTATAAGAGGGCATGCCTCGGTAGTGAAACTGGTGCTACTACTACTCTACTAAGGCATGCCCTCAGAGATCCCTTGCGTGATCTCGCAAGTTTTGGAAAAGAAGGAAAATGTGGATGTCCCTTTCCCATCCCCCACCCTTGCTACCCTTAGCAAGGATGGTTGGTGATGGACCCCAATGATTGGAGATCAGCACGCGTTGCATGGCTGGCTCGCTGCTGATCTCTCCGTGTGTGTACGGGTGTGTGCCTGCTCACCTTTGCGTGCCTATTAACACCTTAAAGACACTTTCTCAAACTGATACATAACTCTCCCAGTACATGAATTAAGGGATACACAAGAATTTAGTACACACATGCAATTAATTGTATGGGATTATGGAGGAATACTTGAGAAGGGTTTGTTGGTATAACATAGTTTATTATGCATGGGGGGCGCCAGTGGGGGGTGGACTAATTGCATGCATGGATTAAATGATTAGGGGTGCAAAATTAGTGCTTCTATGATGATTTGGCTAACATTTTGTCCTTGTGCTGTTATGTGCATGTCGTGCTCAACTGAAAAGGTTGTTACCTGCATGCTTACCTTCATAATGCAAAGGGGTCCAAACTCCAAAGGCAAGGTCCTGTTAATATATACTACTATAGTACTTGCATGGATTGGTAAAATCAAGAGATTAGATGTGGGAATGCATTAATATTGCATGCATGCATGAATAATAATTAGTGACACAAGCAAAATACATTAATGGAGTCATGTACTATTTGATTGTAAACTGCATGCTTGTACTCATAATGTAAAAGGTCTAAGGAATACCTTTCGAGTAAATACATGAATCTTGCTACTCTCAGTTGCACACAGATGCAAGGAGACACACAAGCACACATGTCCAAGTACACTGCGGACACTGGCCTGTATTTTAGTAATCGGGCTATCTCCTGCCTATACACCGTACACAACCTGCAAGCCTACAAACTAACTACTTTCGATTAGTAGAGTAGCATTCATGCAACCAGAAATTTGATTCACAAGTCGCCATCATCATCGACAAAGAATACACCGGAGCAAAGCACAAAATGTACAAGAATTAGTCTCCTATTCAGGTCTAGAAATAAAATAAAATAAAATAACTCACAAGAGCTGTACATAAATGTTTGCAGATACGCAATCATTAAAAAAGATTCTGCTTTTCATTTTTATGCCCCACTAAAGGACGTAAATCTTGTTAAAATGATACTGGAGATGCACCCCTTTCTTCTACACTTGATGCGGAGATAAGAAAAACTTCACAATAATCAAGGTCGTTATTTATATGGAGGTGTAATACCAGACTCTCATATTCGTCAGTAATAGCATGAAAATTGGACTAAAATTGACATGCCATAAAGAATTTAATGATGTAATGCACTAATTGCAACACAATACATTGAGCTGAGTTTATTCTTCAAAAACACCTGGAAATTCATGCAAATCTAATAATAGGTGTGAACAAGACCATGCCCCCACAAAGCACTATATAATTAGTCAAATTAGCTAATGTAGAAGCTTACTGCTTCATATTATTTGCCATTTTTCTCTATGAGAAGATCTTCATCATTACTGTGGGTCAGTTAATGTTGTTCATAATTATAACCAAACATGATGGCCCCTATATACAAGGAAACCAGAAAGAAAACTGCCCATCATTTCTTTTCAACATGCAATTCATGCTACCAAGCACCATGAGACCCTTTGAACAACTATAGATAAATTTTCACCCACTACAAGAAGTTATCATCAGCATCAAGTATTTAAAGGCACATATCTGCATGGGATTTACTTGATGAACTTTAGAAGAAAAAACTTGGAAAATGACAATCCAAAGAAATTAATAAACCATTGAGCTTAACATTAAAACATTTGTAAATTCTAGAGTTTATGGATGTCAGTCATATAAGATGTGAATGATTGCTAAAAAGACCAAACAATAGCAATTCCATTGCTTGCCTCCACTAGCTATAAATTACATACGCCATGCCTAGCTATCTAAGGTGAAATAAGATGCACTGATTAACCATTCCAAGAGGCATGAGATGCTTTGCCATGTAATTTCTGAAAGAGCCATTATGCGTACATTATTTGTGTGCTACTCCTTTGCATTTACCAAATGCTCAAAAAAGAATCATAGTGTGACTTGTATTGGTCGAAGAATTCCAACAAGGAAGTGGTTCAGAGAGGGTCTAAAGCTCTATACTTTCACTGAGATGTTATTGAAATTTGAACAATTAGGATGTTCGTATTAATAATCTGTGATCAGTTAAAGCACATCAAATATCCATGATTGCAAAGAACTCAGTTTAACAAATTATCTTTCCCATCATTTAACAACTTCAAGCAATTAATTTGGGTCAAGAGTCAAGTGTACACTTCTCAAAGATAGAGACTGTAATAGTGCTGTCATGGTCACCCGAATGGATACTGAAACCATTCATCATCATCCACGCAAAATTTGGCTTCGAAGAACTTTATATCTTCTATATGATATCTTAGGCATAATATATATCTTGTCAATTCCAATCCCCCACATGAAATTAAGAATCATTCCATATTCACCATAAAATTGTTATGAATAGGGTCCGCTAGCCATGTGTCCTTTCGATGTTGGTTGTTTATATGCTTTAACTGTCATGTTTGATATAACCTTTTTAGCCTTCCATTTTTCTTTTAGTGTCAGATAGCAATGTGCTTCAGCAAATGCTAACAAATAATGTCTGCTTTTAATTGTGCTACGCTAACTTTTTTATTTATGTTATATCAATCTCTGTACATTTTTTATTTTGCTTGTATGAATGCTGTACACATGCAAGATCAATTTATCAATCTGCATGCAGAATGCAATCTTTTTAGTGTCTCCTTTCTTGGACAGCATTTTAGTGTAGGTTCTGTAAATAAAATATAACCTACTGTAAACTGATCAAAGAATCAAGTCATAGTAATGTGTTGACAGCGAATTATATCTCCCAACTGCCTTAAATTAGATTGCTAGTAAGACGGTGGTTCTCATGATTGACCCCACTGAAACCTTATTTTTTGTATAAATGTCTAACGGAGTGAAGGGTGTTCTAGCAGTGTGGATACCATTCTTTTAGTTACATTTACAAGTTGTGCCTCTTGTATTTGCACTCAAGCTATCTACATACACAGAAGATTTATAGATAATTGGCCATGTGCAATCGTTAAACAATTGTCCTTAGGTTGATTATCAATACTTATGGCAATTACCAGTCTAATTTCAATTTCCCACAAAGAGCTAGAACAGTGCTTTTAATAAAGTCAGAGAACAGATAGTGCTCCATAATGGATTTCAGTTTAATGGGCTAAAGAAAGGATGCAGCTATCATGCTTTGCCTCTATCACTTTAAGAGCATGTTAACTTTGGCAAGCCCATCAGCCAAATTTCTATTAGAACTTTTAAGCATTTTATATGATGCAATCATTCATATTTGTCACCACATATATTCTTTCTGGAAAGATAATATACCTCATTGCATCCTTGCAAACACTTAAGGATGCAGTTAAACTCACAAATTTGCAATCCCACCATTAGTTTTATCAGAATATCCTTTTGCCTCAAAATATTGGCATTCCAGGCCACCCAATTTATTTGAATCCCTGTCATCACTGTTATCAAGAGAAAAGAAAAGAGAAATAATCAGTTCTTCATGCAAAGGGGTTGCTTGTAATTAATTTATAGTCAAGTGCAGAAGTAATATTGCCTCTCAAAGTAAAAGAAAATTTATGAAGACATCCCCTACAAAAGTCGAAAAAAAAGAGGGGAAAAAATAATAACCTAATTATTCTGGGTGACACGTGTAACAGAGAGCAAATAAATCCTCCTTTCTGAATGCATACAACGGGCCTTGAACTCCTTATAGATCTTCAGCCAGCATAATCATTATGCTTCCTTGTGTATATAGGAATAGAAATCAATTTTTAATGTCATATCAAGCTTCAATGCACTAGGTTTCAAGTCGTTCAAGATAAATCTATGAAGAGAACCACACTTAGCCGTTGCCTTAATCATTATCTGCAAAAGAAATAGCTTTGGTATCAAGTTTTTGCATCCACCAACACTAAATTATAAACAAATAAACACAGACAATACAATAAGCTAGAAATTTGTTAAAAGAATGAAGGTGGAAGATTGGAATTCCCCTTCCTACTACACTGAACGAATGCTACAGCAAGGACTCTATCTCAAAGAATCCCATGCAAATCTAAAGAATTACACATTCCAAAAGGTTACCTTGGCAAGGTTCTTAAATTGTCACATGGAACGATACACTTTGACTAGAAAGATATAATAAGAAGTTTCAGAAAGACTAAATTGATCAATGCATTATTGTATTATTAGGAACCATCATATTCTAAGAAGCAGGGGCACACCATTGGGGATGCCATATCGGTTTCAGACACGTGTCAGATACAGACATGCCAAAAACCATGTTAGACATGCCACGCAGCGTGTCCAATAAAATAAAGGAAAAAAATATCATATCATCACTATGTTCGAGGTTCTTGTAGGCTGTGTCTGGAAAAAAGGAATTAAATAGTCTGAAAAAATTAAAAATAAATATGACTAAATTAGTAATATCTTTCTATAACTAGTTAGATTTATGAAGTTATATATTAATGCTTTCCTGTGGACATGTGTCTTGTTTCATTTTTATGTTTGAAGAAATAATTTTTTGCATTCATATTTTATGTTGATTTATGATCCGCTATCATCACCACTTTTTTTAATCTCTGTCTCTATAGGAAGAGGAAGTGGGATAGATGTATGGTTAATGATGAGACTTATCATTGGTAAAGGAATGAAGAGACACAAACCCATACATTGTCAGTGCTTTCGTATTGGATATTTTAGTAAAATTATTAAGTTAATAATAGAAGAATATATACATATTTATATTTTTTTCCCGTATCCTTGCCATGTTGTCCTCATTTTTTTCACGAATACTATGTCCTGTGTCCATGTTTGAATCCATGTCCAAGTCTGTGTCAGTATCCATGCTCCCTAGATCATATTAAATACGAAGATGGGCTTCCATTTCAGATTTTCATTTATAAGCTCATAACAGAAGCAGTAAATCATGCACTACATTGTCTTTTAAAAAAATTTTTAAAAAAAGTTACTGCTGTTACATCTGAAGTACATGGGAAACACGAATGCAACAGTTGCAATATAGCCTTGCTGAAAAATACTACAGTTGCTTGAAATGATCATCAATCAACAGATAATATGAAGTACATTAGGTTTTTCTCCTTGGGTTATATTCAAATGCCAGGATTGAGGTCATAATGACACGGCATAGTATCCCTGTTTGGACATCCAGAAAGTGTTTGATGCCCATGGAAATTGTGAGCATAGGTAGTTGGTGGACATTCCGCAAAACACCAGCAACTTGAATGACGCGTTTGAAGGAGCCAATTCTTTCTCCAATTTGTAGTTAGTACTTGAACTTTGATGATTCCTTTTTCATTTCAAGATGATCTTATGTGGAAATCCTATTTTTCTCTCAGAGTTGGGGTTAAGAAATAACCTTGGCTCCAAAGCATGCAAGTACATCATTAGTGTAGAAAGGTTGCAGAGACTTAAATGATGAATACAGTACAAGAAGATATTTAACTAAAAGGGGAAAATGCGAAGAAAATAATTATTCTGATTGAACAATTTCATGACAATATATGAATCCAATAGCATTTACACTAACTTTCTCTAAAGTAAACCAGTTCAATGGCCAGCTTATGGGAAAGCTAGGATTGCTTGGGCAGAAATAAGTGTAGCAAAAATGAGAAAATTAAAATGGATGAGTGGTACTAAGGGGCTATTTGGTTTGATATTGGAGTTGGAGAATGTATTTCCATTTCCTGCTGCAGTGTTTGTTTTGCTGCAGTTTTGCATCAGATGCTGCATTTTGCAGCTTTTGCTGCAAAACTACAGCAAAATAAACAATATAGCTGGAAAATGGAAATGAAATTCCATTTTCAGTTCCCAATTATAAAGTGCAACCAAACAGCCCCTAAGACATAAAATAAAAAATGAGTGCACATTAAAAATTGATCCAATTGAGAATAAAATGAGAGAGAACCGATTGAGACATATTGTGCATGTGCTATGGACGGTTTTATATGAATCAGTTAGAAGCCATAGAAATCGTAGTCTGTGAAGATAGGAGGTCAAGAAGTAGGCCAAAACAAATAAAGATGGAAGCAATTAAAAGAACATGAGAATGGTGAATTTAACTATAACGATAGTCTTTAACCAAATTGAATGGAAGAAAAGAATTCATGCACCCAATGCTAAAATTTTGGAACAAAGGTTTTGTTGATGTTGTAGTATCATTTAGTTATGGCATTGAAGTCTTTAGTAATCAGGTTTTCTTTAAATGATGGAATCCTAGTAGTCTTTAGTCCGTTAGAAAGCCATTAAAACAATGAAGAGGGGAACATATAAGCATACAAAAGGAGTCTTACAGTCACCAACATATCCTCTGTATTCAGAAATAAAGGCTCTGCATAGCGGTTGATAAAAGAAGATTAAGGGACTGACAGGTAACAAGAAATCAGGATTAGGATTGGCCCCACGAGAGGAAAGATTAACATAGTTAATGAAGTGGATATTGTGTATGCTGATTCCCATACTCATATAAAGCTCTGTACCAAATTCGCATATGATATGGATCGAATGCTTTTCACATACTACATATTTGATCATAGGCTAATTATAGCATGTTAAATTTTTTAACTCAGATCATGTGGAAGCACATTCTTTGAAAAAAGCAACCAAGCATTACCTTTCATAGTCTGTTTTGCTAGTACTAAATCTAGTTCAGAATCTTGTATACAATATAAAACGACAAACAATTGGGTTATGAATGCATATTTACCTCCCTCATTTCTATTAAAGATCCATCTGTCGCTGGATCAGACATTCCTACAAACCATATATAACTGTGGAGCCCAGCTGACTTGCCATCATGCTGAAGAAATATCTAATCAGAAACCACTGTAAACAATGACAATGCAAGTTTTGCAAAATTGACAGGTTTTGGGGCTTCAAAGTCACGATACAGAGATCAAATTCAGACAAAAATTTAGCAATGAATACAAACCTTTGGAAAGCTAGGCCCTTACAATCAATTTAGCAGTGTAAGCATTAACAAAATACAGTATCACAACACCGTATAATATTTCATCAATTTATTCATTGATTCTGCTTTTGCATGAAACTAGGAACTACCTCATATACCATTACATCACTTTGCACTGACATAAACAGGCTCTTCGACCACCTCTGTGGGCAATGCCACTAAAGGATATTGCATTCTCGTAAAAGCATGGATAGACCTGAAACCTGTATCACAACATGAAAATGAAGGCAAAATTGCTCTTCATTCTTGATTATGATGGATACATGGAAGGCACAGAAACAGCATAATAACAACTACGAAAGCAACAATAAAGCCTATATCCTAAATTGCAGGGGGACCGCAACCCTTTCTCCCCATCCACCTTTGTTAAGGCCCAACTCCTGCTTTTCTTAGTCAGCAATTTCCATGCCCTTTGACTGCTACAATGCATGTTCTTCGGTTATTAGTCCTAGTTGCAGCAGTAACTGTTGCATCATAATAATACACCCTCCAAATTCAGTTATTTCTATGGTAACACACAAAACAATAAAAAAAATCATTAGCTGCTTATCCTAACTTCATGAGATAGACTTGGCTACTTCAACAAGGAATTGGAAGCAAACCATGCCATTCAAAATTAATTAAAACCATCAAGATGGGAATATCCATTTCATTAAATGACATCTAATTTTTATTTCCAGAGTATTTAATACCTAACAAAAATGTTTGTGAGGGTTTTCAAATGCTTGGATTATTCAGCCATCCATTTTGTACCCACATAAGCAAGACTCGTATTCACTTGACTTTGGGTAAGTCATATGTTGTTCTGAACAACGGAGTATCTGAACAACGTTTGTTCAGATACTATGGAAATACTCTGAACAATGTAGACAGCTTAAACGGAGTGGATCTTCAATTTAGTTATCGAATTTGGATGGGAAGGATTTGCTTCCAGGTCCTTCCAAATGAAGCAAGTCACAGCATATGTTGTATTCCGAAGACTATTTGGAAAAACCTACTCAAATAGATCTTTTGTTTAAGCATTGATGCTAGAAGTATCTATTTTATTTTCAAAATTTACTTGCATATAGATTAGAATGAAGAAATTGATTACATGTTTGCATGTTTACAAAATGTCTCCAGCTGAATCAAGACTGCCACCAAGTGCTATAGTCGCATAAAAAGGTATGAGAAAAACATTGATGCTAGAAAAATGGTAGAGAGCTGAAATAGTTGGAGAACTCACAGTCATAAATTTATTGATCCTTAATATACTCTTTATAAATTTGTTATGACACCATGTATAGCTATGACATGGGAACACTCAATCAGCTAAAATAATCAGAATCTCTTCATGCATGAAATTTTGATACGATTCTCAATTATCTTATTTGGCATGCAAGAGTCTGTTTTGAACCCAAGGCATTTGACATAAGCATCACTCAACATCTGCGGAAAACATTTTGAATCACTTTTCCATATTTTGTGAGAAATACAGTTCGTTTCGTCATAATATATGGGTGAGTTATATACCTATCAAATGGTACTACTATAAAAAGTTCCTTTTCCCCCAAATTTCTGCTCTTTCTTCCTCCCGTCTTCCCTTTCTCCTCTCAAATCTCCACCACCACCACTTCTGAGAGTTATTGCCATCGTCACTGTTACAGCCACTACTTCAATCAAGACCATCACCATTATTGACATTATCATTGTTTCTGCCACCATCATTGTTCATCATCAACACTGTCTAACTACTACCAACCACACCATCGTCCATACACCTGTACAAAAAGCCCTGATCCAGTGCTCTGTCCGGCACCCGGTCGGGCCCAAGCGCGGCCCAAACCCATTGACTAGTCGGTTGACCGAACCTGGCCTGACCGAGGTTTGAGCCACTCTTGTTGAATCCCAGACTGACCTGTCTGAATTTTTCTCCAATGGCAGGTTTTCACCAGGCCTGCTAGGCCCGGCATGCTTGGCAGTAGGTCAACGATCTGGTCCGCTTTTATCTATAACTATCAGTTCGATAAAATTGAAAAATACTAGTGGAAGTTAATAATGTCTTTATAAAATGCTCTTCAAGTTTTTTATACTTTTACTATTTGTTTATCTGGTTCTATTATCCCACTATTACATATGCTCCTTTATAAATTCATGAAATGCAATCAAGATTTAGTAAGTTGGCTGACGATATTAATTTTGATCCATGTAATCAAAACATAAGCAAATTTTAATAAATGTTTTTTGCTTATTCATAATTATTTTTGTATGCTTATTAATCCCTGTATTAAAGAAGCAGGGGAGCCATGTAACTAGTTATGTAATATAAGCATAATATTCATCGCTATATACAAGGTTTGGAAGTCGACAACTGCAAACTCAACAAAGATTTATTCTAAGCAAAAGTAAGAGTTTTATATCGAGAAACTTTTTAATTAACTCTACAACTGATAGATGTAGTGGCTCGGAATCATATTATCGATAAGATAAATTTCTGAACTTGATAGATATTTATATGCTCAACTAGTAGAAATCCCATGTAATAAAAATGATTTTGATATTTTCGAATGGTGGAAGCAAATTGGATCACCAATTTATCCAGTTATTTCCCGAATGGCCTTGATTCAGTAACTGTTCAAGTTTCAACTATAATTTTCGAGAGTGCATTTCCCATAGGTGGTCAGAGAATCAAAGATCACAGGTCTATCTTGGCTGTAGAGACGGAGTGCCTAAGGGATTGATGGATGGAAGAGAAGCAACAACAAAGATTTGATGTTGTTGATATTGCGCAGAGTATGTTGTAAGACTTAGAAGTAGATTTGGCAATATAAAATAAGAGATATTTTTTTCTTTAAGAAATATGTGAACATGATCAAAGTAAATGAGTAAGTGCCAACTTAATTGGTCTATACTCATACTACGATGGTATAATCATTTTCTATTTTTTTAAAATAATAAATTTCATGTAAATATGTAAAATTATAAAGTTTGTGAGCAAGAAAACTTCATTTATTTTTAAAAAGTACATGAGTCTTGCTATATTTTTTAGCTATTTTTCATATTTTTCAATTTATTTAAAATTCATGCTCACCATATCCAAGTCGATTCGGAGCTCAGCCAGAGCTCACACCTACCCCCCCCCCCCTCGGGATCCAGATCCGCGTCCGGGCATAGGTCAAAGCCTAGCCCAGGCCCAGGTGTTCGGGCTCGGCCATTTGGACACCCCTAGTCGTCCACATAGCCATTGTCCTCATGTCACTCCAACTGTCACAACAAATGCCATAACCTCACTGTCACGACAAGTTGTTGATATTGTCATTGTTCTGACTACGCCACTAATGTCACCGTCACCATCACCATACCAGCAAGGTAGGGACTTAGCTTCACCTCCTCACGCCACATAATCTATACGATTGGCATGGAAAAATTATGCTCAGGGTTGTCACGTTCATGTAAATCTTTTAGCATCCCAAACATGGGAAAATATTGTATTTTTCGGGATGATCAAATTATAGCAAACATGATAATGTAATACTCTTAGCAACCTAATAACAAGGTATTGCATTTCCAGGAATGTGAAGGTAGACAAAATGTTGTCTTCTGTGTACAAAGGAAACCTCAAAGTATAAGACTGAATTTATGCAATATTAAGAAGGAAGAGACTCTTTTGAGCATGACGCATGGAATGAGCCAGCATAACTCCTTAGGAGTCTATAGAATGTAGTAATTGAGCAGTCACAAGAACAAAATTAAATCATAATCAATCAAAAAAACACCAATAGTACTATCTAAGAACTTGAGCGACCCTAGAATTCTATACTCAAATAGCACATATGAGGCATACGTGTAGACCTACATTGTTCAGTTTGCATAGTTCCCTGTGAACCAAGTAACAATGTTTGCATACCAGCAATTTCTCACCAAATCTTGAAATTATTCTAATATTCTTTTCCACAGTGATCATACAAGTAGGCCTAGAGTAATGTTTTGTCATTTAGCTTAAGAAAAGGATAAAATAGCAGGAGCAAGGGCCACAAACCACTAAACTATAAATTGTAAAGTAAAGCTGTCCTGCATGTATCTACATCCTAGAAACCAAGGTTCTCGTAAAGCTCCTCCAAGATATCTAAATACTAGAAAGAAATAGAATATTTGAACCATAAACCAAGTAAGGAAGTTTAGCTTGACCTAGATTAGCAAATATATACACTAACAATACAGTCATTTTTTCAATATTTATTTATTTATTTTACTTCTTTAAATAATGATACGAGTACGCTGTTGTGTAGCATATCAGTCCTCGAACTTTAACTGGGATACTATAGCCATGAGAGAAATTAATGGTTAAAATTGTACTGCTATAATGCTTGGCTCTGCAAGTTATATCTGCAGTATTTAGTCATATGCTACAAAACCATTAAAACAAAAATTGGGTCTAATAGGTAAATTTTCCTACTTATTTATATGAATTCCCAATGTTAAACTTATTTTGTAATTTTTAATGTTCAGAAGCAAACCATTACAAGAAGAGCAACAAAAAATTTATCACAAAGTCCAAACTTTTGGGGTCGGTTACATGAATTCAGTTCTTCCATTTAACTCCATCAAAGGCCATTTCCTCAATTAAATTAACAATCATATCCTTTACATGCCTCCAACCACAATGGTTTGGGACAATCCTAATTCTTGTTGCTTCATAAACTATGATTCTATCACTCCTACTACCAGGCTTATTAGCCTTCTACTGCACACATCTAAATCTTTCAAGCAAATGTCCTTATTTGGAGCTATCTCTAACTTCCCAGGGACACAAACATTTCTTATCATATCATTAGAGCATAATCACCCAAAAATATTTTAATTTTCCCTACATTAATGTTTTGGACATATGTTGTTTCTTAATCACAAAATTATGACCCATAAAACATTACTGGCTCTGCATCGAGTTCAATGATCACATGGTCTCAGTGTCTCACAAAATGTGACTGACAACCTCCCAAATTGTTATACCTTGGTTACTAATCCATGAAACATATTTGAATCACATCAAATTACCGAATAGATACTTTCTCCTTAAACCCTTTGATAAGCTGCTTTTTGAGGGAAAACGCCAAAACCGACTGCTTTGTTAAGGAAAAACTTTGTTCTTGTGCAAGAATTAAACAAAGCTTCAAACATAATCAAAGAATTGCTACATAGGTTTAAAGATAAGGGATTGAGTTTATAGACACGGAGACGAGCATCATACCGTGACAATGAGACATGTACATGGGTGCAATATCTACAATGAGGACATGCAATCTATGTTTGTTATTTAAATACATCAAGATGTATATTTTAAACATCATATATATATATATATATATATATATATATATATATATATATATATATATATATATATATATATATATATATATATATATATATATATATATATATATATATATATATATATATATATATATATATATATATATATATATATATATATATATATATATATATATATATATATTCGTATGTTGTTGGTACGCACATTTGAAAGCATCTATAATAGTAAAATAGTTTGTAAAACAATTCGTTTGGTTGAAAAGGATGGCATAGCATACTTCATTTTTACAGACTTTCGAGGTGAATAAAGATTTACATGTTTGTGTCAGATGAAGTTGGACAGAAGTCTCGTGTTTGCTTGTGCCAGGCACACCAAGTTTTGGTTAAAAGAAGTGTTTTATATATCAAAGCCTTCAAAGATTTAAGTTAATAATTGCATTTAAGTTGAGATCATTTAAAAATAAACCTATGTATTTCTTCAATAACAATCACAATGTATCAAAGAGTAACTAAGACGTATAGGTAGAGTACTTGCGTACCACAGGCTACAGGTTCAAGGCATTCCAACACATATAAGGAATTTTCATGCATAGTTGGGAGGAAGATGTAAGTCCTCCATGTTATTAGTCCAAGAATAAGTAAAACACACCAAATAAACCTCTAACCATTGGCTGGCTTCAATAAAAGTTCTATTCTCTTCACTTTTGAATTATATACCACCCTTTCCATAGGCTTTTTTTTTCTTCTTTTTTTGACATAAAGGCTTAAGCTTTCATCTTCAAATAATAATTGACTAAATATATCAGTAGCAGATTGAATTTATTATTACCTTGAGATAACTCTTTCAAAAGAATGCCCTCAGGTATATTCACAAAAAAAAAAAACTACAAGTTCTGCTGTCCTTTTTCTCCGGAGCTTGTCATAACAAACAACAATACAAACAAAATGTTTGTTCTGAATTTTCCGCTAAAGATTAAGAAATGAACTGTCACATATTGTACGCTCGATAGAACCACTGTACCAACATTAAGCACACACAAAACTCGGCCTAGGAACATGGTAAGGGATCACCTCAGTAGGGTCGCAAGAACTTTTTAGCACTATGGTCCTCTTCCTTTAACAAAAGGATCCAACATTGTAAGATAACCCACGTCCAATTAGCTTTCTCCTAGGAAAATTCTAAATGCACCCACATTTTCTGTTAAGTACGCCCACTTTCTAAATATGCCCATGTTAAAGTTCAAAAATAAGGATTTTTACACTCCCACTATTCTCAATTTTCCCTTATTCTTTTTCTCTCTCTTATCTATCTTCCCAATTTGTCTTCAACTCTTTTTGAATTTCTCTGCATACTTCTAAATTCCAATGAGTATTATATTTAGATTAGGCTTTGAAAATAGATTTGAAGAAAATAAAGAGCACTTTTATGATTTTGATAGTTTAGGTTGACACAGAGAGGAAAAGAGAGAGGTTTTCAGATTAGGATTAATGGGTTGGATTATGTAGGAATATAACTGGGAAGAAGAGGGTAACTTAGTTAAAAATTTAAAATGGTCAAGCAGTAATAACAATGAACTAAAAAGTGGGGATACTTAGAAAAAAGTTGGGTGCATTTAGAATTTCCCTTCCCCCTATTCTCCTTTCTCAGAAACCACTTTGGAATCTAGTTAATAGTGCATCTATTTCAAAATATCATAATTTCTAGTAATGCCCTCGATTTAAGTTAGAAAAGATAATTACTTTTAATGAATCAGAGCCCCACATTCAGATAATCATCTAATAAGAAGATAATCTTGTACAAGGAAAATGAATGATTTGGCAACCAAAATACAAAAAAGGCAAATTGAATGCAAGGTGAAAACTTTGGGTTTCTGAACAATAGAACACTAGAAATTGCTAAAATTTTGAGAAGAAACGACTTAGTAGAGAGGAAAAAGGAAAACCCTGAACCCAGAGGTTAGGGTTTCTTAGTACCTGAGGCCACACGATTCTCCTCCGCACGAATTTGAAACTGATTTTGACCGTCATTTCTTTCGCACTCCGCATCCTTTCTCACGATCTATTTTTCAATTTTGTAACTTTTCATTTGCATGTATTTTTCTACTATAACCCAAACCAACACAGAACCCTTTGCGCCTTCTGGTTTGGGTTCTGCTTCGATCTCCGACAACCCGACCTCCAAGAGGTTCTATTAGCACATTCCAAATTTCTAAGAACACCCCAAAAGATTAAAAAATGTTATAAGTTTGTCATTACTTTTTTGACAAATTTCTCATATTTTCAAGAAAAGTAATTAAAGTGTGGTGAGAAGAATTGACAGAGTGAGAGAGCAGACAGGAGGTTCAAGATTGGCGAAAGGAAGGGGAGATCAGAAGCAAGAGGAGGGATATTTGATGGAATGCCCTAAAAAAGTTTTTTTTATTCTCCTTTAGAAATTTGGTATGTACTCCTGGAAGCTCTTAATCATGTAGTCCTACTGAGAAGTCGCAAGGATCATGTTGACGCTTTGATCCCATACAAACCCAAGCCCCACCCATCTCAGTAATAGCCTCCCACACACGAAGGAGAGTAAACACACACATGTTGTTCAATATTCCTCTTCCACTTACTTAACTCCAACCCTTTAAATTCCCACTTCTAGTACCTTATAAATAACAACACTAAACTAATCTCTTATTGCAGTAAATTTTGACTCAACTAATTTTCTGTAATTTTCAAGGAGAAAATTAAGATACACCATGTTCTCCTCTCATACACATAACCAAAATGTTTTTCTATCTTTTTTAAACTAGAATTATGAACCACAAAGCCTAACATGTTCTTCCTCAAATTTACTTCACAATTTACATATAAGAAATAGTATGACGTTCAATTACTCAAGTCAAGTCTTCTGATCGAAATTCGAGAAAATCAAATATCGAAATTTCTCTAGTGAGAAAGTGGCGTTAGTAATGACCTAATTCCATAATTGGTCGCCAACAATTGCTTATCAATTTGTTCAGGATCATTTTCGTTTCTTTCAAATTCATAAGAAATTATTCTCCTATAATAATCTCTTTTATACAGGTAGGAGTAGAAATGAAAAAAATGTCTTAACAAAAAAAAAATGACAAAAATGCAAGCTCCTCCCATATATGCATGGGTATAAATTTAACAAGGCTTCATACATGCCTTCTCCTATCAGAACCACATGGATAGACCATTAGTATACAACTGCTTTGTTGAATGATATTAGCTCTGCTACAGATTCTAGCCCTGTTGTCTACACTTTTCTACGTTATAGTTCTTATGGAATGAATTATGGTTTATATAATTATTTTCTCTATGAAACAATATATATTTCAACATACTCTTCTTTCTTCCGAAACAAATGGTGGGGATCTCAAACTTGATACGATCATAGGATTATCAGTGTTTGTAATACAAGCATATACATGCCTCATTTGATCAATATTTATGCCTCGTTTTTTTTCTACTGCCATTTTCTAACCATGCTTAATTTCATTTTTCTTTTTCTATACTTAATGTCCATATTGATCTGTAAAAATAAAGTTGACTAGTCACATTGATGGATAGGCCTTTAGTAACACATGCAATTGTCACTGGACCGACAAGTTTAGCACTTGAACTATTAAACCTACGCAGCACCAAACTCACTTTTCAATCTTCAGTGGCTAGGTTTGACCTTTTTCTCAACTCATACACTTACATATGAACTCAAAGAAGAATGTGACAGTACTCTTATTACTTCCTCACTTTGATTAGAATCGACCAGATGCGTTATAGGTGAGGGTCTCCTTAATATTTATGGGTAAGACCTCCATATATATATATATATATATATATATATATATATGGCTAAGAGTCTTGTGGATAGCTTCATATCCAATAATCCACAGGAATCCTTTAGAGATTTCTTCTAGAATATCTATCCATAATAATTACAATGATGTTTACAAGATTATCGTAGAACAGTCTAGATACACATAGTTCCTAACCCACATAAGAGTAGCAAAAGAAAAGACTGCTCAAATGAATCTGGATTCTAGATAAAGTTCAGACAAGTTCATTATGGCAATATGCAGACATAGTTATTGACCAAAAAATTCCAATTTCAGTCTATTTGCACTGCAACGAGTATCCATCAATAGCTTTGAAATAGAATGTATACAGGATACGGTTGGATTGTCAACGAGAAAAGTCCACCAAATAGCGTAAAAAAAGATTAAAAGAAGAACAATACAACAACTGTGCTTACTTCAATTTTGTGCAGAATTCACAATTTACCAACTGAACATATGAATTCCTATCGATGATGAGCTTGTTATTTTGTTCAAGTGCAAGACATCTAGCTCAATCTCTGCATAAGGAATTAAGAAAAAGGCTATGTGTTTACTTCAAATTTGTGCAGAATTAACTATTTACCAACTGAATACATAAATTCCTATCTGACAATGAGCTTGTTATTTTGTTCAAACATTAGACATATAGCTCAATCTCTGAATATGGAATTAAAAAAGAGGCTACATTTCTTCACTAGAAAAACTAGTTAACAACATCCTGCAGTCAAAGAGAACAGCAAGCCCCACGCATTAATAATATTAGTCAGTTTCAGTGAATTCTGAAAGAACATAATTGGATATTTATCACCCATGAATACATCTACAAATAAAACATATTGTTGTAAGTTATATAATTATGTTATTGACAAATACCAGAATATATCATCACAATCCGTAAAATATGCCTAATACAAGTAATAAATTTCAGTACCAAAACATAGAAGTACAAACAATGGCTAATCCAGTTTTGCTTTGTATAGAAAGATACATACACCAGGCACGACCTATTTTGAAAATCCACTTCTCCATACCTGGATTCTCATAAGTTTCTTGGTGAATTCAAGATAATTAAATACCTGTAGCACCAAAATAAATAAATATGTGGCTGGTAGATAAGGATTACCCAACAAGTAGCTAAGAAGATAACTACAATCCCTTCACCAATCTATGCCCAGTTCTCTTGAAATGAATAATTGTTCAACATAATGAATGACAGGACCTGATGATGTTATGTATTTCTGCATCTCGACCTTCGCTGATGCTTCTGCAGGCATTAAATTTCGAGTCAGGTCAGCGCATGCATACATGGATCTTCGATCCACCAAACAAAGTATATAAAGATGATATGCTATTAAATGGAAGAATTTCGAACAGGAAACTGGAATAAAGGATTTGGTGCTGTTGTTGTTTCCATGATAAAACAGAAGAAAGTTGAAACAACAACAAAAGACCAAAGTTTTGGGTTCAAGCAAATTAGAAGAAAGTCCATCACATTCAAATTTCTTTCACAAACTGATTCGGCTATCAGAACTAAACTCAATGCATAAGATATTGTGACCAATAGACTGGTTGAGAAGAACACACCATCATCATTTAGCTTTTTCAACAGTTGTGATTTTGAAGGAAGGACAAATAGTCCTGCACTGACTGCTTTCCTGATAGCCCAACTGTGATGAGGTGCAAAGACCTTGTTATAAGCCACTGAAGCCGAATCCCTAAGAGAATCCCCCCTGTAACAAAAATTAACATTGAATACACAATATTAACACACTCTATAAGTAACTATTTACACATTCACATAGATGTCAAAATACAATATGCATAGACTAAGAAGGAAACCTACAATTAATGGAAAGATCAGGAGATTCAAGACTCAGTGGTCCATGATAATCAGGAAGACAAAATATTTCATCAGAGCTTTTGCTTCTCATTGTCTCAGTTAGTAAAGGATCGATAATTTGAAGGACTGCAAGGAAACCAGGGCATTAAATACCAAAGACTTGCCTGAAGGCACCTCTGCTCAGAGAGATATAAAGCAGTATGGATGAACTACTTTAAGCTTGGATTCTATAATATTGTTGAGCATTATTTCTAAGAGAACTATGCTTCTTGCTCCTCCACAGAAAGAATTAAGTACATTGATGAATAGCCACTGTTAGCTGTAATATCCCATATACAAAGAAAGAATGCAGCTTCCTTGCCAAAAGGAATTAGAGCAAAACAAGGTAGTTCTCGACTTCTGTCTTTGTTAAATTTACCGTTTCATATTTTGCCTCAAAAAATTATTTGTATAAATTTTGGTTAATTTTCATTCTTGAGTGGTGCCTCGGAAATTTTCAAAGCCTTTTGAGGGTTCTCCTTTATCCTGACATGCTGCAGCCTTCCTCCTCACTGGCCTTACATCCACACCCACTCTTGTGTCATTCGACCATTCTATTCCAACATCCAGATCCACCTACTATTAGGGATGGTAATGGACGCATCCATGAATCAATTTTTGGCCCGTTTTATACAAAATTTTGAATTAAAAATAAAAATTTTATATTTCTAATTTAAAATTTTGTATAGAGAGAGCCAAAAAGTGATCCGCAGACGCGTCCATTACCATCTCTACCTACTGTCATAGGACAACTTCTAAACTGGTAGAATATAACAGTATACCCCCTGGAAGGGCAAATTATCTGGAAACAATTGAGATGAAGTAATACCTAAAAGGAGCTAATAAGATGATGTATAGGGTTCCAGTTGATTCTTTCAGGACTCAAATACTAGTTACAAAAAAGATGATGCATAATTTCTGCAACTGCATAGGAGCATTTCACATTTTCGATATTAAATGGCCACAATTTTCGAGCTTTTCCTAATACAAAACCTATAACAATATAAAGAGATAAGGCCCCCCTCCATTCAACGTGAAGGTATATATACCTATCCAAATAGCAAATATACATATGACTGCCTTAATCTAAGTTTGTTTAGGACTATCCGTAGTCGAAATCACTCATTCAACTATGATCTTATTATCAGAGTCACATGTTGCACATATCAAAACTATCTTTTACTCCCTCGGTTTCTCTGCAGTTGAAGCTACCTGTAACTCTTTATCCATGCACTCATTTTTATCCTATGTTCTCTCTATAGCCTCCATAATCCATTATCAAGTGTCAATATCCTCATCCGGCTCAAGTTATTTTCTCACCATATAACACAGATAAATGGCTTGTCATATTTCCATCTAATAAAACTTTCTCCAGGAATTGATGAGATAATCAAATTGTTACACGCAAAAGTATTATAGCAGCGAAATCCAAATAGTCATCAAATTTTAATTGAATAGATCAAAATATTATCCAAAAAAAGGGTGAAATTTGATGCATACTCTGAGATTAGGATCTGTTCGAAAAGCACTTTAACCATGTCGATCCCACGCAGCACTCTGAGGAGATTCCGCGAGTGGCTTCCGCCTTCTCTGACGCGATTCTCCTTAACGTCCTGCTCGATCATCGATTGCAATGTCGAGATCGATTGCGACGCCCCTTTTAGATCCTCGACCTAATTAAAAAAAAAAAAAAAAAAGGTAATAATCAAATAGAGAGAGAGGAATTGAGATGAAGAAAGGTTTAGAGCTTTGTTACCTTGGAGACGTAGTCTTTCTCGGCGAACTTGAAGGCTATGCCGAGGCAGCCGAAGAGGATGGAGACCTGGGAGCAGGCGTGGGAGAAGGGGGCCACCTCCATGGCCGAGGTATTGGAGGTCGCCGTCGTGGCAAGGGCCTCGAAGGCGTCGGCGATCTTCTTCAGCGGCTTCTCGCCTGCGTTCGCCATTATTTATTATTTATTATTATTCACGAAAATCAATCTACACCGAGAGAAAGTAAAACGATGATAATGACGAAGTGTTGTTAGAAAAGAAAGATGCTTTAGATTTTCTGTAGCTGGATGCAAATAATAGGAGTCAAATGGAGCCTCAGTTATTTGTTTTCATCTCCTAACTTTTTTTTCCTTCTTTTTTTTTTCGAGTCAAACTCACCAACACATATCATTGTCCAGATTGAATTTCAATTAAAATATGGCAAATTTAAAAACTCTCATGAATTAAAGAGGAATAATACCGTTTGAATAATGCTGCTTGAATCAAGACTGATCGATTCATCCCTGACCATCAGGTTTACTGATTTGTAAAATGTATATATAATAGTGAATAATCTTTAAAAAAAAATTATTTCTTCATGTTTGTTTTGTTTTGGTGAAGATAGGGAATGTTAGTTGTGGGGGAGGTAGGAAAAGTTTTGGTAATAAGTAAAATATTTTCTTATTTTTAATGGACTATTTCATGTGAGTGCAGTTGATAGAAAATGGATGAATTTGGTGATAAAGAGGGTTTTCTCTCTCAAATATTATTAAGAAAAAGAAGAAAAATTCTCTCTTTTACAAATCAATAAAAACTTAAATCCATGTTTAAATATATGATTTCCCCATAATTTTTTGTAATTCCACTCGAAGCCAAATTCATTATCACAACATTTTAAATCCATACCCTAAATTCTTGAACCAAATTTGGGATTTTGCAGATATGATATTTCATAACAATGAATATGCCAAGGATTCAAATCATGTCCAAAGCCTTGAAGCAAATATGCTCTAAGTCTCTGTCTTATTTTCTATAATAAAAACCCTATAAATTTATATTCTCTCACATAAAGTCCTTCATTTTAGTGTTGACTGCATTCTCTTCGCCCTCTTCACCTTCGTCTCTGCATTATCGATCTTAATGAAGTTATTGTCGATGGATGTAGTGGGCAGTTAAATAACACATAAGATAACAACTTTTAACTATCTATTACTCTATTGACTATCTGCTATGTTCTACATGGTACATCTTTATCGTGATATTAGCTATTTACTATGACTCCGAGGATTTCAACTATTTGTTACGTTAATAATTATCTAATGTATACTAGATATCCATAAGTGTCTACACTTATTGACTATCTACCAATGATCTTGCTTTCTGTTTGCTCTTAATTTGGCTTATGATCAAATTAATTGTAACTTATAAGTTGGTATTATTTTTCTTTCAAATATTTATATCTTATTAAAGATTTGTGAATTTCAATAGCGCACTATAAATTTGCGTCCTTGAAAATTTAAGCAACGAGAGTTCTTGGGTTTGAGATTGTTATAGCAAATAGGGGTACTCTATATTCTATTAAAATGAACAACATAACAAGAAGTTATAATATATACACCAAAGCAATTCAAGTACTAGCAGAAGATAAAAATGAGTACAGAAACATAATTTAAATAATAACATGTTTCACCAAACTGGGGGGAAGCAACTTGCATGAGGATCACTTACCGTGCATTTGGATATCGTCATCTGTCCTGCAATCATTTACAGTAGTGCCGTCTGGATCAATAATCACAATATACCTATAAAATGTGAGTGGTCATGTGGATTATCTGAATCTTCCAAGGTGAAACTATCTATGTATTTTGGATTGATACTTGATCAGGAATCACCATCATAATGAATAAAGGATCTGCATATGTCAACAGAGTGTGCAATGCAAATGAAAATCTTATTATCATGTTCCTCTAATAAAATTTCCAATATATTCATGCAGTCAAAGTACGTTTAATATGTGGCCCATCCTAGCTCCGCTTGATTCTTAGTCAAATACCATGACCAATTTTCAAATCGATGCTAATGCTACATGTATAGGCATATTGGGACCAACTGTTGACGAAATATTCACAAAACAAAACAGAAAAAGATGGTTCGTAGTTTTGTTGTTTAAGCCACGATGATCATATCTGTTTGGGCTTTATCGACATTTTTTTCCAAATCGTTATATAATATTGGAATTCTTTTCGACCAACCAAAGGAATATCTTGATCATGAGTGGACAACTTATCCTATAGATGACCCTCACGTGCACTATTCGATAGCTCTCGTCATTGGTAACTCGATATGTTGATTTTACTAGAAAATACTCAATTCCTTCCATCTCCAAAGGGGTATATCGTTCTCCTCTACATTTAAAAACATGAACCTTTAGTAAGGTCTTCATAACCTGCTTCTCTTCTAGTTTCTAGATCGATAATGCAGCCCAAAGTAAGGCCCATCTCTCTCGGATCTATTTGTCCTTGATAGCTACCTCATGATCAAGAGCAAGGCTATATAAATATGGAGAAAAAAGATCATGTGCAAATTTGGATGCATCAAAGGTGGTCCCAAAGGGAGATCTTATCCCCTTATGGAGTTTAAATTATAAAATGATATAGAAGATGAGTTTAGTAACGGGGACTTTTTTCTAAACATCAAAGGTGTTAGGTGAATTATATGGTTTGTTGTTCAATTTTCCTTTCAAGGGCCATACTTGTTTTAAAGTAGTTGTTGTTGAAGAGATCTTTGAAGGCAACTAATATAATTCCACCATCTCTATTGGAAGCATACCAATGGAACCAAAAGCATTGGCGTTGTTGAAAATAGTCGATAAACCAAAAAAGTGTTTTAATTTGTAGTTTTGTACACTTTGTGTCACATGCCGAAGCCTTCTATATTTCTATCGATCCTTATCTGTCCATAAATCTAACTTTGAAGATTTAATTATATTTATGAAATTTCATTGCAATATTGGGTTTATTTTTCACATTGATTATGCTAATATGTGTTTTTGGTATATTTATTAAATTACCAAATCTCTTTTTTGTATAATCCATTTTAAGATTTGCAATTAGTTCAAAATTGTTTTTTCTAGAACTCTTAGCTTTGTAGGATAAAGAAGGTGTTTACTTCTTCATATGCTTTTTTAACTCTACATATTAGTTTAATAGAAGTGTGACTTGTGGGGAGTTTTTGGTGATCTAGTTAGTTTTTCACTACTATTTCGTTGTTAAAACTTTTTCTATGTCGCATCGTTTATGCAATTACACTATAATTCAAGAATAATAGAAAGTGTTTCCATAAATTTAAGAAGTGTTTACTGTGTTATCATAAATTTTTAAGCTAATAAATTATTACACACAATTTTATTTTTTATGCATCAATAGAAAATTATACACGGATTAATGCATGCATTTCTGTTAGCTTCCATCAATAATTACCATCACACTACTGTAATTTGCACTAATACGTACTTTACACATATAAATATATTAACCATTCATAAAATTAGAGGATTTATGAGATTGTGTATTTTGTGTCTGTCCTTACATTTGTTATGTTTTTATATTGGTCTCCTACCTTCCTAAGGATAACAAAAAAAAACTTAATAATAAAATAATAATAACAATCCCTCTTACCTCGAACAATCTAATTGGTGATTCCACGAATAATTCTACTAGAAATCTACCAACCCCTCAAAGAAATCCTAGGCCAAGATCTTATGATAGGTGCATGTTATAGGCCATGAAATCAAATTTGTCTATAAAGTTATGCAAGCATCAATGCTCTCTCCAACACAACTGGAGCTTGCCATTGTCCAATATCAGCAACAAAGCACCTAAAGTCACACTCATGCAACAGCTTCACATCCTTCTCAGATCTTTCCTTCGCTTGGATGACAAATTTCCACAACTTCATCCTTTTCAAGAGATGATCTTAGTATTAATTCACAACTACTACTCAAGACATCCCACCTAGATTAAGAATAAAATAAATAAATTTGATCTCTAATCACGATGATTACTTGAAAATCAAATATGCCAAGCACATAGAGTGCACTCCTTGCATGGATTAGTTGGGAAATCTTTGTCCATCATTCATTCGCATAGATCTTTCTAAAAGTTAAGCACCTAATTAATCACTTTTCGGAGTTAATGATCACCATTTTGGTTCACTTATTAGCATGTTTACTTACATTTGTGTTTTTTGGGATATTCTTTTTTTTTTTTTAAATGGGTGTTTGGACAGCAAAAGAAAACTACATTTTGTCATCCAACGAAGAAAAATAAAGACAAAGGAGAAGTTGAAGTATTGAATTGCACGCAATCACGAAATTAGATCTAACCATTTTTACTCTTGAAAAACTTAATTCCATGAGGAAATTTATTTATTTTAAGAGATACATTATAAAAGTGGTATAAAATTCTTATAATATAAAGATCATTATCGCTAACTTTTATGCTCTCTATATTGTTTAGTTGATTGGCAAAAAACAACAAAAAGATTATTTTTAAGAAATTCTAGAAAAAATCATTTATACAAGTAATTTATTTGTAATAAGATGGCCATAATTTTCACATTTTATTATTTTTGAACAATAGCAATCCACAAAGTCCAATATGTCTTGATTATAAGAGAGATCAGCAAGAACAAACATGAGTTGTAATGTGTAAAGAAAAACCTAAAATAATATCTATGTAACCTCATCACAGCAGTGGATTAAATGATTCTCCAATCCAGATTTTTATTCTGCCACGAGTATATGGCTATGTTTTGTTTGATAGAAAATGGAAGGAAAAAAAGAAATAAAAAAGAAAGAAAAAAAAGAAATGGAAAAATGATGAGACTCTTTTAATTGTTTCGTTTAAAAAGAAACAAAAGAAAGAAGATAATAAAAAATAATAATAAATTAAGAATTTATGGAAAAAATATTCAAATTTAAATTTTTTATCCTATCCTCTTCATGATTGCACCCATATTTTCTTTATTTTTTTTAAGCTCGGAATGAAAAAAATAAAGATAAAATTTTGAATTTATTCTCTCATAATTTTTTTTATTGTCTTTTTCATTTATTCTTTCTAGTCGCAATAAAAAATAACTTTATTTTTTATTTTTTTTTATTTTTCTCTTACTTTTCCTCAAACCGAAGCAGCGCCAAAAGGTCCGTTGCTCGGTCAAAAAGTTTATCCACTGTTTATTTTTTATAATCTTTCATTTGGATAGATACTAAACTGGCAGTTTCGTAATTAGCACTTAATTAATACTCTGCTTGATTATAGCGACATAATTTCTGTCGGCGGCGTATTCCCCGGGTCCTGTTACTCCTTTACGCTATCCAAATGCTCGCCAGCGGTGATTCGTTCTTTTAAAATTTATGCGAATAACCCCTTTACATTATCATATTTGCTAAGAGCGCCTTTAACACTAAACTGACCAAATTATCCTCAACCTTCCCCTCAAAAAAGAAATTTTAATCGTTTATGGCTCAAAATTAAGGCGTGAGATTAAAGCAATCTTCCAGAGAAAGACAGATATTTTACAGCTGTCCCTGGATCCAGTTTCCCCGCTGGTTACAGTCACCGTAACCGCAACATTCAAAACCAGTAACCACTCGTCCACTCCTCCAAAACAGCGGAGCAGCAGACCAGAGGCCGGTAAGATCACCTCAGGCTAATTTGTTACCCACATTAATCCGACCGATGAAAGGGGCAATTTGGTAAAAGCGAGCACATCTGCTTTCTCTGCTGCTTTTTGAAATGACATCTTTCCAAAACGTTCTCACACGCCATTTATTTTTTCAATTTTTAGTTTGTTTTATTTATTTTAATTACTGTTTGCGATGCTTCTATTCGAATCTTTTTTCTTTTGAGCGCTGCTCATCACTCGAGCTCTGCACTGCCGATGCTTGGCATTTTGGTCCGTGAGAGCCAATGGTGAGAATTTTTCTCCTTTTCTTGGTACTAATTTTTTTTTTTTGGTTGAAAGTAGATCGTATGTAGTTTTCCTTGGGTCTCTCTATTACCTGCATTCCGTCAAGATCCGCAGGAAATAAGGAGATAGCGTTCGATTGCAGTTATATTCTGTCGATCTTGGGGCTTCTCTAGGGTTTTTAGCTGCATTATTGTTGATTTTTTAAAAAAGGAAGAAAGCATTTTGTGGTCTTTCTCCAAAATTGAATCTTTTTCTGGGAGGAAAAAGAACCTAGTTAAGGTTAGTATATTTTTTATCTGTGCTAGCTGATGTAGAGCACTTGATGTTTGCTGTCAACTGTTTTTGTCTAGTTATGTACGTTAAAGAAACAGAATGAGATTTTGTTTGAGTTTGCGGGCTTATCCGATGGAATTTTAGGGTTTTGGTTGCCTTCAGGTTGTTTTCTTCAAATTCTTAGCTCATTTCTATGAAAACCTAGTTACTTATGGCTAATTGATGCAAAAATTCTTCTAATTTCTTTCAGATTCCAGTGTTCCTCTTCAGTTTTCTTTTAAAGTTGCTAGGACTTGCTAATTGGTTTTGATTTCAGAGGTTTTTGAGAAATTTTTGGTGGTAAAATGTGTTTTTCAGTGGTTTATCATTTGATTTTGACAGAGAATGACACCGCCAGCTTCTGTTTCCTTGTAAAGAAGTGCGACATTGGGGCGTTTCATCATTGAAACTGCAATCTAACAGAAATGGAGACCGGCTCTCGCAATCACATCGAAGATTCTGAGAAAAAGACCGACTCTACAACATCAATAAAGAAGTCCCCAGATGCTTCATCAGAAACTAAAATTGCATCAAGGCCTTCGAAACCTAGCGTAGCCACGCCAAACACGAGGGTTTCAGGAAACGTTTCTTCTGTTAAAAGAAGAAATGAAGCCAATGCAGCATCAGATCCGAACTCTGCAAAACTGGGATCTACTCTAATGAAGCCAACTCTAAGATCGAGTACTGTCACATCACTTCCGAGAAGAAACAGTACTGGGGGGTTGTCGGAGAAGAGGGCAATCAGACGACCAGAAAATGGAGCCGGAGCTGATGGTAAAAAGGCTTCTCCCTCAGTTTCTCTTTCTGGAAAGAGGAGTGCTGCAGAGAGTAGAAGAGCGTCACTACCTGCTCTTAGCCCGAAGGCTCCTGTCCCTCGCTTATCTGCAAGGGCACTCAGTAACAAGTCAGATTCTGCAGAGAAGTCCTCTATTAGATCATTGACATCAAGTGCATCTTCGATTCCCTCATCTTTGAAGAAGGTCCCTTCATCTAAGCTTGATAGTTCTACTGGTCACGGTAGCCTCAGAAGAGTGCCTTCCAGTGTTTCGTCACCACGTACACCTTCAGGTACGAGCAGCTTCAGGTCAGGGTCCTTCTCGAAATCAGTGGATAAGAGTTCTTCATTATCTGGCCGGAGGAAGACTTCCACTCCAGATAGTCGAGATGCGCGATTAATGATGCTACCACAAGTGGACGTCAAAGCGGGTGATGACCTGGTAGGTGAAGTTGGTATAGCTCTAAGTATCTAGATTCTAATTCTTTTCTGTGTAGTTGTTCTGCTTACTTTTAAGCAGAATGGGCAATTATAGCTTGCTCTCTATAGGTTTTACTGATTTTTGACCTGTTCATGCAGAGGCTGGATCTACGAGGTCATAGAGTTCGTAGTCTTAGTGCCACTGGACTGAATTTGTCACCAAATTTGGAGGTAAGTTATTTACTAGATGTACGTTCTTAGGTAATCGAATAGTTAGATACGACATTCAATGAGAAGAGATGCATCTATTTATGCCATTGCAAGAGAAAGTCATTACAGTATGTTAGAACTAAAGGCCATCTGCATCCTGCAACTCTTTTGGATATCCCAGTTTCCTATGTGACAAAATTCGGGTTTGGGTGGTTTTTACATTTCATTTTGGTGGCTAAGAAAAAGTCATTTGTTAAAACTAGTGATAATGAACTAGCATATGGGGAAATGAAGGTTAAGTTGCATAAACATGCAATTTTGAACAGTGTATTATGGTTGGTTGACTTTGATATTGTTTATGAATAAATAGACACACAATTCTGTGAACCACAGTTCCTAAAGAATTACTCTTTTATGATTAATAATGTTCTAGTCTGCAGTTTGTTTATCTCAGAGACAACCTGCTGTCATCTGTCGAGGGAATTGAGATATTGAAGCGGGTGAAGGTATGTTTCTCAGTCTTGTTATCCAGTTTTTATGCTCTAGTTAAGTTCTATTCTCTTAAATTAATCATTATGAGACTACAGCTTCTGGCTTACCCGTCCTTGGTCCATTGCCTGTATTTAGGTTCTTGATCTGAGTTTTAATGACTTCAAGGCACCTGGATTTGAGCCTCTTGGGAATTGCAAGGCTCTGCAGGTCTGCGTAAATCTTGTGTTTAGTAATTAAAATAAGAACAATGCATTCTTTTTGTACGTAAGAGTTTTGAATCTTAACTATTTGCAACATAGAGTTAACACTTTTTTATTCGTTCAGCAACTTTATCTTGCTGGGAATCAAATAACATCACTTGCTAGCCTCCCTCAACTTCCAAATTTGGAGGTGTGTGCATAACATACTACTTTTAAACTTGCTTATGATGTCTCTTTCATTCAAATATTCCATACGACAGTTTACATACTATATCTTTTATGAGTCTGAAGCACTCCCCATTTCTTCCAGTTTTTATCTGTTGCACAAAACAGGCTAAAGTCTTTTTCCATGGCTAGTCAGCCACGGCTGCAGGTCAATCATCTTAGACTTTTCTTTAATATTTTTATTCTTCGTTCGATACCTAAAGTTTCTTTTGTTTTTTGGCCTTCACCTAGGTACTGGCTGCAAGTAAAAACAAAATATCAACTCTAAAGGGTTTCCCACATTTACCAGTTCTTGAGGTTCGTTTTCTAGCTGCATATTTGTTATTTTAAGTGCGCATGCTGGTTTCTCAAAAATTTCGAGCTTTCAACTATTTGTCAATTTATCCTTGAGAGTGCTTCTGTGCCATATGCTGGTTTTACCTTATGATTTTTTGCACTGTTTAAAGCTGTTGGCTGCTAAGCTGTTTTGCACTATTTGCACTATGCTTTCTATAGTTTACCCAAAACATGTTCACAGACTCCACGCAGATATGATTTCACTTATGCAGAATATGTTAAAAGCCTATAATCTGTAGATAAGGACACATGACATAAGTAAGATGTACCACATGGCAAACTCCAAAACTCAAGAAATTTGCATGTGCGCGTAATGTGCAAGTTAGTAATGGCTATTGTTATGAACTAGTTTATACAATTAAAGTTGTGAAAAGTATTTTTGTTTAGTAATTTCTTGAAGTTTTGGAATGGGCTGTCCCTCTTTCTTTTGTTGAGAGGAAGAAAGAGAGGGCTTCTCAAGATTCAATGAATATAGGACAGAGAGATGTAGAAGTACATGATAAGATGGATTGAATTAATAGATAACACCATATATAAAACAAGAAAGAAATGCCATCAAAAGGTGGGAAAAATAAATTTGTGGCTTCTAATGGTCATTTAGTTGTATGCTACGAAAGTTTGTTTCCCATTTATTTAATTTTTAATGGACATGCAAGAGTATGTCCAAACATGTGTCCAACACATGCTCACACGCATGTTATGTCAAGGCATGTCTGAAACACCGATAACTCCATAAGTAGGCATGTCCCCAAATTTTAGTTAAAAGTACAAGTTATGCAAGATAATAATTGTGAAAGCCCCCCATACTGATGGGGATAATAAATGCCTGATTTGATTATGAATTTGTTAATAAAGGCTAGATTCAATTTGGATTTTGTTTGATTCATATTTTATCTTAAGAGATTTTACTAGATTTGATTTTATTAATAGAGATATTAATTAGATTTTGGTTGTTTAGATGCACGCGTGGTGTACATAGATAGTTTCCTATTAATAAGCTTGTAATTAGGATTTAGATATTATAATAAGATGATGAAATATTAGTGAAATTTAATCATAGCATGTTGATTTGTTTGTGCTTGAAATCTTTTTTCGAGCATTCATTGAAAGTGGGCGTGGTTTCGCCTAAATGATGAGTCCCGAACCCCCAAGTATTCTTCCAGAAAATTATCAAAATTCCCAAATTTTAAATCCTAATAAACTTCTGTGTTGCGTCAAATTGATATCAAAGCTAAATTTACTATTTCATCTTTTTCAAGCCCTATCTTTCCTTTCTCCATCTTTTCTAAGTCAAAAATCTCAGATATGAAAAATAGCATAAATAAATAAAAAACGAACAAGAAAATCCATAACGGCAATTCTGTCTCCTCGATCTTCTCGAGCCCGCCATCCCCTCCCACCTCATTCAACACCTCCACCACCACTTTCTATGGCAGCACCACCGCCTCGATCTACTTGGTCGACTACCGAGTCGAAAACCCCTCTAACCTTCTAGTCTACGTCTGAGTTTGAAGTTGCCAATGCTGAGCTCTTTGTTCAATATCACTTCTAGACTTGATAGACGTCCATCACCTCTCTTCCTCTGTCAACATCATAGCTGCCCAACAAAGCCAAACCCAACGAAGCTTCCTGATCGAAGCCCTAGAGGCCCACCCACCTTGATCAAGTCTCCAACCCATCTTCTCAGTTTGACCGTCGGAGAGCCTGCCAACAGCCCTCGCTGACTATGCGTCCCGATTCTTTCCTTCGAACAATAGCCGCCCATCCCTATTTGACCCCTTCGATGCCATCATGCTCTACTCCAGCCTCACTGGAGCTCCACAAGACCCATTGACAACTCTCGGCTCCGATAAAGCCTTGCTGAGCCCTTCCGATCATATTTGCAACGTCCTCGTTGTCAGTCCTCCTACACTGAAGCCTTACTATCTCTTTGAGCCACCACCATATTCGGTAATACCCCATATCCTCGCCGACCATCCCAATGACCATGTTGTCCTCTCTAATCATCCTCGAACTTTGGTTGAACCATTGCTAAGTACAATCAACTCTCTACTGTCTCCAATTAACTACTCCACCGTCAATTTTGGAGACCTGCCTCTTCTGTGGATGCATCGAAGACTTTGAATCCAACTACTTGTAGGTCTAGTTGCTTTCAAGCGAACCCGACCTGTTTATAACAATTCGAATCCATTCCTTTCAATTCGGGTTCAATCAATAGTAGAACCAGACCTGCAAAGCTTTGCCAAACCTGCTTGTAGGTCTCCACCGTCAATTTTGGAGACCTGCCTCTTCTGTGGATGCATCGAAGACTTTGAATCCAGTTGCTTGTAGGTCTAGTTGCTTTCAAGCGAACCCGACCTGTTTGTAACAATTCGAATCCATTCCTTTCAATTCGGGTTCAATCAATAGTAGAACCAGGCCTGCAAAGCTTTTCCAGACCTGTCAAAGGCTCGACTGTGTTTTTTGAGTTGTTTCGAGCCTGATTCACGTCCAATTCTAGCCGGGCTTTTCTACTCCAGAATTTGCACAAGGTTCCAAACAAACCTCTAATGATTTGTGCAAAGTGTGCACTACTCTCCCTCTCTTGCAAAATTGACTTGAACTAAATTTTCAATTGCTAAATTCTTTGCAACTATTATTGGATTATCTAATTTGTTAATATTATTTTAATTTCTTCTCTCTATGTGATTTGCATAATTATTTGCAATTTTTTATCAAGTTAAGATTGTATATCATTTGCATATTTAACAATTGAAGTACTTGGAGATTTTAATTTATTATTTAGTGCATGATTTTAGTTTGCTCGAGTCTAGAATTTTACGCCATCATCTATATATTTGGTTGATTGATCTATTCTAGATTATGTTATAAACATGTTCCATTTTATCACTCGATTTAATCATCATCTAGGATTAGATAGGTCTAATTATACACTTGATTTGCGTGCTATTAGAAGATATTAGAAGAAAATATGTGGATTTAAGATATTGTATTTAATGGTTACTCATCACCCATGTCTTTATTGATTGGTTGGTTGGTTGATGTGGAGGGCTACTTTGACTGTTATGAGATGTCTAGCAGGCTTAAATGTCCATTTATCAGGAGAAGATTAGTGCAACAAGTCGAAAGCTTTTAGACTTCATTGAAGATAGTTTGTGAGGCACGCAATAGGAGATCTATAGACTCATGGGAAAAGATGAAAAATAGACTGAAGAGAGGAATATCTTCCTACGTGTTATAAGGATTGGCTCATTGATAAGTAGGAAAGGAGATGCACTCTAAATTAGAACACAATGCTATAAGTGTGAAGGATATACTACGAGTGCCTCTCAAAGAGTCCGTATGTGGATATCTTGTCTGCTGATCATCATATTACCGGTTCGAAAATTGCTAAGAGTGTTTATGTGCTTGACGATAGTACTGTTAGTATCATGATCCCCTCTTAGAATATAGTGCACCTATTCTTGTTGCGAATACTCCTATTCCTTATTTGGTTACCAGTGATATTGAGTTAGCAGAGTCTAATACACATGCCTCTACTGAGATTCATACTTACAAGGAGAATACTAGTGATGTCAAGGATACCTTAGTGGATTCTAGTGCACCCCATATAATGCTAGGTGTTCACTTTCGGAACCTAGGATAGAGGAAGAGACTTAGAATGAGATAATTGTTAGTAGTGTTGGTACTAGTGAGTTTATAAAGTTTCTTCATATGGTTTGGCAGGTTACTTTCTAGTATTTCATATTCTAGAAAGTTTTTGGTGTTTCCCTCCAAGATTCATTAGGTTTTCCATAGTGTAGTGATATTATATCATTAGCGGTGTGTGATGAATGTCCCTTAGGAAGCCAATATATCTTTTTTTCAAAGTTCTGCCATATGAGTCTATTGCATTATATATATTTTTTTAATGCATGATGCAATCTTTAGACAGATAATAATTTGCAATGATAAGTTCAAATTTATTGCATATTCACATAATATCTTGCAGGAATTTGTTGTAGATTATGAGGTGAAAATTTCGGTTTCTTTTGAGAGGTTCCTTCAGGAATCGTGAGGAAATTGCATGTTCAATATGTAAGAAATTGCATGTTCAATATGCAAACTCATAAAGTTTCAGTGAAAATTGCTTCCACTACTTATGGCTTAGATATTCTGTGGAATCCTTGTATCAGCTCAACTTTACATGAGGTTCGTTAGATTATTTCCATTGTAAGTACCTCTCTAGATCTAAGCTGAAAACCCTTACGAATCTTTTATGGTCACTAGTGCTTGAACATTATTGGTTTATATGCCTAGGTGAAAAATAACAGATAGTGTCACCAAATTGAATAAGTGACCCAATCTATTTAGCTATTTCATTTCTTAGTCTCAGATAGGGATATGAAACATCTAGGATGCATCATAACTTTTAGAACAAGTCAGGTGTGTTCAGTGAACTTCCACCATTCTTTTAGTATCTAAATATTGTTTACATATCCAACACGGGTGGTTCCTCTGGTTGAAGCTTCTATGCTTCATAGATAAAAGCCAAAACTAAAGGAAAGCTCAAACTCGAAGTTAGAAAATGTTGAACATAAACTTTTGTGATTCCTTTTAGTGATAGGTGACTTCATTTTTTCTTGTCTTGTCATGGTTCCTTCCATCAGTGGTCACAAATATGTGGTGGACTTTGTCCGTTGTACTATGCACAGAAAATATAATCATTCAACGGTTTCTTTTCTTTCAAAGCTCAGTTACATCTTGGATGCTCTGTTACTGTGTAGGGTACTGCTGCACTTGGTTATTTACATAAGTAGTTGCACATCCTTCTAAGTGTTCCTCTCTTGATATATTCATTAGTTGCTAAAATAAAATATCCACTGTGATTTCCTGGCACAGAGCCAGGACAGTATTTTTGAAAAATTTCCATTTTCATATTTCATAATTTGTAATCCTTGTTCTTTGACCACCCCTTTGCTTCACCCTACAGCTTTTCTTATAGGGTGAATTAGCTCTTCTTCCACTTTGTTTAAAGTAATAGCACTGATATTCATTTACTATAGATCAATGTATTAAAATAATGCTGCTGTGTCAGTCACTTATGCAAGTAACTATTGCCGTCTGCAGCATTTGCGGGTGGAAGAAAATCCTATACTGGAGATGCCTCACTTGGAAGCTGCTTCCATATTATTAGTTGGCCCTACTCTGAAGAAGTTTAACAACCAAGGTACATTTCACTTTCATTTCTTTCATTCTGTTTTAGAGTATTTTATAACATTCTCACTTTTTTTAAAATTATTTTTTTAGCATTACACATGGCAACTTTCTGACTACCTTTTGCTTCTTTTTTCTCTTCCAAATCTCCTATAGTGTGTGCTTTCAACATGACACATTGACATTCATGACCATATTTCTTCGTTTTCCAATAATAGTTTATTGAAGATATTTTACTTTCCATCTGGATTATTTATATCACTGACATTGTTGATCAGGTTCATTGCCATAGCTGCCTTCAAGGAAATGTTGGTCTTCCCTAAAGGGATAGGGGATTAAAAAAGCCTTCCATTTCAATAATATAGAGAATAAGATGTAGGCTAGCATGATTAACTTTAAAATCTAGATACTTGGAATTTTCTGAATTACTTTCACCCAATAAATTTCTGTCAGGTTCACTGCTGTAGTTGGCCCAAATGCAAGATTAATTTCAACATCTAGATACTTGGAACTTGCTGAATTGCTTTGACCTAATAGATTTCCCGGTACAATCACTTTGCTAGGAGAAGCTTCCTTTTTTTTGGCTTGAATTCCTTTTCATGATCAATCAAAATCAAGTGGTTGAATTATCTAAATTGGATTTTGGTTAGAAGTTATCAACAAAGAAGATAAAACACTGTATGCTGTTAACAACAAACAAGTTTGGCAGAACTTTTTGATTAATTATTGATATTGGTATTTCCTTCCCTAAATGGCATATTCAAATTCATGCAGATCTTTCACCTGCGGAGTGTAAGATTGCGAAGCTATATCCTGCTTATACAGCTATATGCATTAGGGACGGTTGGGAGTTTTGTCGTCCTGAGCTTGCTTCAGGTTACTGGATAGAAAACTGTTTTTTATATAATAGAATTCTGTAGTTTAATACTTGCTTTTATTTTATCATAGAAAACATACTTGCTTTTGAAATTTGTCTGGATCACCTTTTCCATTTTCACCTTAAGTTCCCAATGGCCATTTAGCCTGTTGCTTTCCTGTGTAACAAAATTACTGGGAAAACTCAAGATTCTTGCAGGAACTGTTACTTCAATGCTATCTAATTGCATACAGATGGACTCTATATCGTGATAATTTTTACTATTTTGTAATTTTCCGAGAAATGCTGGTTTTCCTCTGTTTCAGTTTGTTTGTGAAACTCTTGTATATTTACAAGTCTTTTTAAAATTCAAAGTATTTAGTTTATCTATAGCATTCTAGTGTAACATCATCACCAATAGTTTACTTAGTGCCATGCTAATAAAACTAGTCCTGTTCCTTGCCATGGATTTGTCTGCTTAAAATACTGCATGATTTGCATCAAACTTCTTGCTATAATGAAGGATTAAGAGTGTAATTTAGATCAGTGAATCTGTTAGACAAGTTGAACTCTGTAGATGACCTGAATTTACAAAATTCAAGAGTCAGATCCTCACATTTTTTTTACGTTGTCAATCTAGAATGCTGTCAGGAGAAGTTAAAAATTTATTTTGGGGGGAACAAGATAATCTTTTCTGAGTTCTCTGGCTCTGCTGACATACAAACTGAAAAATCACGATAACTGTTTCAGTTTTTGGAAATGGATTTCAAACAAAGCTATCAAATTGGGATACGCATAATGTATCGTTACCTCTATATATCGTATCGCATATTGTATCGCGTATCGTATCGTAAGATACGTGGATCAATATATAATAGATTAGTAATAAGTAAAAATCAATATATAATATAATAAACATATAATCAAATTTAAAGTATAAGTAAGCAAATAACCAAAGGTATATATTAGAGCCGATAAAATGTTAAATATAAGTCAATAGTTATATATAAATAGATGACTAACATTCAAAGTATAATGACCATGGGTCATTAATCAAAATATACCACATTAGCAAATATATTGCTAAATTCACTTGGAGTTGAAAATAATATTTATTTTTCTCATATTCGTCTCTTTTTCTCTAGTTGAACTCATCTTTTAGTTGTTTCCTGCGAAAGTCGCGCTTCTTTTCATTGCCATGGATTTAAAAATTACAATAAAAATTCTCCAAATTACAATAAAAAGAAACAAAGTAAACAAAAGAGAGGAGTTATAAAACGTCTCTCTTTTACGAAAGGGTGGGTCCTAAACGTGGCTATGGAGTTTCGACCTTGTACTCTGTTGATGATCTAATGCTTGGATCGGTCTTGAATATGGAGATTTGATGGTGATGGCTTCTGCCTAGCGGCTTCTTGCTGTTGGTCGGCGTGCATTCGTGTAGAAAATCAACTCTTAGTCTCCAAAGATCTCTCCGAAAGATCCTTAGAACTCTCGTCTTGGCCCCTATTTATAGTTTTAGGGGTTTCCTTAGAAGTAAGGATGGAATCCCAGTTAAATCCAATCTCTAAACTTACATTTGGATATGAAATCTTCAATTCAGAGTGATTGATATGATTGGAAATGAAATTCTGGTAAAAGTCCAAAAAGAAATCCAGTTTAGAAACTAGAATTAGCCCTGCACGCGAGGCTGTCATCCTGCACGAGGCTAATAGCCTCGCGCGGGGCTATTAGCCCCACGTGGGGCAGTGCGAGGCTGTTTGTCCTATGTGGCCTTATTTTTCTTATTTTGATTTTTTCCTCCTATAAGACTCCCTATAAAGTTTTCAAAATCTCGTATGCTGATTTCTAACGAGTTTTGAAATACTTTGGACTTCGGCTCTTCGAATTTCCATCACATAAACTCCTTTTGTATGCGGCGCTATTTAGCTTCGAGGAGCTAATAGCCTCACGGAATAAATAGCCTCGCAGAAAATAGTCTTGAAGAATTCATAACTGCCTTGCAAAATTTTAGTCTCGTTGGGCGCCATTTCCCTCTTTAAATAGGCTCTTCACCTTCCTTTATTCATTACAAAGAAACCCATCCTTTCTCCTCAAGAATTCTTTCAAATTTCCTTCGAATTTCTTCAAATTTTCGAGTCAATATTCGATGGTAGAATGCAGCCTGGATTTCGTGGACCAATCTCCTCGTTCACTCCAAGTAGCAGCGATCGCAGGGACAGGCTATCCAGTTTCAGTTCGTCTACATTGAAAGAGTTGATAAGCGACCCTGGCTGCTTGAGGGTGCGAATAGAGAAGAGTTCGAGAAGCCGACCTTCCTTTATGGCGATTCTATTCTCGTCTCGGAGGAGTTCCTTTATGAGGAAGAGTGCAAGTGGTTTCGCCAAATAGGCGATGTAAGGATGCTCATTCCGGAGATGGCAAGGAGCTAATCTTTGACTTATATTCAAAATATCTCTGTTCCTCGCCAGATGGAGTGGAGTCTTATTAAGAACCAAGACTGTATTCCTGTTGGTAGGTTTGACGGTCAGAGTCCTTATCAAGATGGTCCCGGTAGATTCTGACTGGTCTATTGTCGGGAAGAGTAGGAAAGGACTTTTCTCGTGGAGAGTCTTCTCGGCTAGCTAGCACTTTCCTTAATGATTTCTTGGAGTTAAAAGGACAATACCATGGTCACAACTTCCGCACTCCTGAATGAATTCATTCTATTGACAGGATGTGGTGGAGCAGAATGATCAGTTTTGTTCTCTCCAAGTTTGAAGCGATTCTGAAGGATATCGAGTTTTATGGAGCAATCAGAAATGTGCAGTATAGTCTTTCCCATCGTGCTTATCATTTGTTCAACGTCCTGGAGATGTACAATCCCAAGTCCGGGACGTTCTTCACTCCCGTGGGTGAGCTCGATTTTGCTCTGCATGAGATGTTCGAAGTTTTTTTATTATCGATGGGGGAATTGCCGTATGAGATAGTTTTGACAACGGAGGAGCTACGATGGATGAAGAAACATGATTCCTAAGTATATGGGACATATTGGGAGGTGATGTGCCACTTCTGTATCTGTTTGGAAGTTTCCGACACAAAGCATCAAGGTGTTAGTTAAAAATTATGGGCTAACTAGCTGTTTCAGGATGTTGATCAGCCGGAGGTTACGGTGACGAAGTTGGACCCTCTTAGCCAGGCCAGTATCGAGACTCGGATAGCTCATTTAGGGGTCACTTCATATGTAATGGAATTGGATGAAGATGGGTTCAAGGTGGGCACAAGTTTCCAAAGTTTTCACTATCAATCACAGACACCCATTTCTGATAGGGGTTGATAGTAGGCTTCCTCATGCTATGGCTAAACCTGTGTATCGTTCTGTCCATTCCTCAGGATGCCATAACTATTGAAGTAGTATACCCTGCCATCCTTTTGGCAAATGGAAAAACTCTCGGACTCTTACCTGCCATGGTCTGCAAGCTACAGAACGACCTTTGGGAGCTTGCAGCAGAGTTTTGCCCAGGAAGAAAGAAGAAGAAAGGTAGAGGCACTGAACTCGAGGCTGAGATGTCAACCTCAAACCCAGAGTGGAGTTACTTTATACTTATCTTATAGTATGGTTCGTGATGTATTGTCCGAGCCTGATGATTTCGCCCCCAGAAGACAGTAGTGAGTTTCATTCATTCAAAAATATAAGAGATGTGATTGGAGAAACCACTACATGCGCGCAATTTGAAGGCTGTGTGCAGCTACCAGAACTATTACATTTACTATTACTTCCCTGACTTCTCTGAAAGAGCTTACGGAGAGGAATTCCAAGATACCATCGGTCCTGACGGCTACACCACCATTTTTTCTGGTTGTTTCTGGTGGTTGATCAACATCAGACCAGGTCATATACTATACCGTCAAAAATTGATCTGTTTTCTTGAACCGTACTTCCCTAGCAGATTTGCTCGTCAGTTTTGGTATTCTGCACGGCTATTTATTCTGCATATTTATTCCGTGAGGCTATTTATTCCGTTTACCGATATATTAAGAAATTGATTTGAGCGATACTGGGATTTTGATAATCAAGTACTGTATTTACGCTTGATGTTATACTCAGATATGTTTTGAATCTCTTGATGAATGCCTTTGTCAAGAATAAATGGACTTGGTCCTGTATTGAATCTCTTGATGAATGCCTTCATCAAGAATAGATAAAGGAAACCTACTGACCTGATTTTCTTAATTGTTTTATAAGGTTAACTAGGTGAATGGGTTACTAGGAGGAGAGGAAGCTTTTTGTGCGCTTTTTGTGCTATATAATTTAAATGTGGAAATTGGGTGTACTATGGTAGGGAGGAAGATGCTAGCAATTTGTTTTTTTGGGTGAAATTAAGTTGGCAATGGTGGTAAAGGAGGATTTTATGGTACCATAAGGAATTTTGATACGGATGACAATAGTCGTCAGGGATGAGGGATGGGTTTTCTTAATTGAAAAAGGAGGTAACTCTATAGTTTTTAACTGCATTAGATCAGTATATAAATTAGGAAGACAATTATTTAGTTTTGAAAGGGCATATTCTCATAACCTGATTCAAGGCGATGGCATCTGTTCTTACTTGGTTGAACAGATATCAAATCAGGTAGTACCAAGTATCGGCTGTATGTTAACACCTAATAAATACCTTTCAGAATGATTTGCTCAATTCTGTCAGAAGTGTGTATGTACACATCCACACACACATATCTATGCATGCATGGATATGGCAGGCTCCACCAATTCTTCCATGTGTAAGAGCTCATAAATTCGAACTTCAAAGTAATTAAAGATGATAACAATAACATAAGCTGCAATCTGAAGCTGTCGCATTTTCTTCACCATAAATGTTCCTTGAACTAATGTGACTTAGTGGAAAACTTTATGATGTACTACACTAGCTATCAAGAAGATGGTGTCTTTGTCCCTTGATATTGCTATATTGTTTGTCAAGATTTTAGGCGAATAAGTTTCGCATTTCAAATAAATTTCTATCGTATCAGTATTCCATAATTTTTCTTTGTTGCCTCTAGGTTTTATGCTCAACTCCGTTGCTCTTTTTATTTCAAGAAATCAACTTTCACTGGTTCTATTTGACAGAGTCATCCTTTTCATTCCTACTTGAACAATGGAAGGATCAACTGCCGCCAGGATATGTGGTTAAAGAAGCCTCCATTGATCATCCTTTTGAAGAAGATGCATGTCGCTGCCACTTTAACCTTGATAATATGAGTGGTTATTCTGAGCTGGTTCTTAAGTATCAGTGGTATATTGGAGACAAGACTCCTACTAACTTTGTAGCTATTGATGGTGCAGTAGGCGAGGTACTGCATTCTTCTTCCAGTGAGCTTAAAAGTTGGTTTCTTATAGCATGTGTTGAAATTTTATGTGGCTTGTTAATGACAAGGTATACTGGCCAAGACATGAAGATGTTGGCAAATTCCTGAAGGTTGAGTGCACTCCGGTATTGAAGGAGACAGAATACTCTTCTATATTTGCTATATCATCTCCTGTTTCACCAGGTATTTCATGATATGCATTACTTAATTAACCATATCTGATGATCTGCTAAAATGTGTTATTTATTCTAATTTCCAAAAAAAATGATGATGTCAACATTGAGTGCATATTTGACTTGCTTGCGTAGATACCAAAAGAAATGTGACTAAGCAAAAGTTTTCTCACAGAAGTATTAAAGATATAGTTTTACGTACCTTTAAGACTTTGCCTTTGGACAATCATTTTGTAGAACCTAGGAGATTTCAGCCGATTCACAAACTGTCACACACACTATACTTCCCTTTAATTTTATTTCCTTGAAAAAAATGATGTACATGTTGAAAGATTGCTTAATTATCATCTTAAAAATTCCATCAATAGCTTGGAAAACTGTTTTTTAAATGTCAGTTGCTAGAATAGGTAAATAACTAAGTAGAAAATTCTAAAACGTTGACAGAGCTTGAAGCAAGAGTAATATTACATACCTTGCGGGCATTCCAGTTTGGAGTGTTAGTAGATTGATAAAAAAGGTAAATTTTTTATGTCAAGTTGAAGGCCTTCACTTGGTGAACTCTGTGTTGTATTTGTGTGTGGCTCCAATAGTCCCACATCAGTTGGGAACTAAGGAGAGACCATCCATGGGCCCTAACAAAAGGGTTTTGGGTTTTTGGTTTTAAGCATCCAAAAAACAGTTAGCTTTTCTTTGTTTTATAAAATTGTTTTAGAAAACATTTTTTTATTTTGGGAAGTTTTCTAATTTGGAAAAATTCATAGTTGTAATTTTGGGGTTTTTGGGGTTTGGGGAAATTCTCATGTTTTTTGGGGAGTTTATAATTTATCAGTGGTTGTTGTAATTTGAAACTTGGTGATGGTGGATTTATTGTCGGCGCCCCAAGATGTAGGTAATATTTATCGAACCTCATTAAATTTTGTATCTTCTCTCTTTTTTGCATTAGTTTCTGCCATTAGTTCCTATTTGGTATTCCATTTGTTACTGTGTGGCAATATTCTGAGTGCCTATTTGTGTGGGTAAAATACTCATTTCGTTTCCGCAACACTCTGATGTTCTAAGTTATAATGATATCTAGAAGCCTAGAACTGTTGGTAGTCATTAGAGAATCATGTCATGACCTTCTGTGTGATCTGAGATAATCTGACTGAACTTGTTTAATAGTTATGAAACAAAAGCTAAGATTTTTAGATGACAAAGTGCAGCTGCTAATTCTCCCTGCAATTAGGGAACCATGTCTCAAAATCTACTTCATTAGATATTTGTCCAAATAATAAGTTAATATGCACTAACGTTAAAATTATGTTAACCCCCACCCTTCATCATTAACCTGATTGTTACACTGCTTTAATTAGGTTCAACTTTCCAATTATGAACATGTGGTATTTGAGCTTGGAAACCAACCTGATCTAAACAGGTTAACCACATATAGTGAGGAGTTTCCTAGTATACTGGTATTAATCCAATTCAATTTGTTACCACCCTTTGTTTTCTTTTTTGTGGTCGTGAAGTACAAAAATTATTTCATTACCTACAAATGCGATTGGTAGTTTTAGGGAAATGCCAGAGCTACAGGATGGGGACTCTACATGGTCTCCATGCAGAGGCTGACAACCGTGCGGGGCCCTCTGCTGGCTTCTTGGGTGAGCCAATGTGGCCTGCTGTGTCAGTCTCTGAATTTGGAGTCATGTAGGACCTTTACCGTGGACTTTTGTAGCTTCATTGTTTAGCAATACACAATAGTTTTCTTCACTTACTCAGTAGAGTAGAGTATATATCATGATGCATGGTTGTTCCAATTACCCTATGTATATTGCATACCTGACCACAGTGTTATGATCAGGGACTGGATGTCCTAAAGTTTTGATCCTGAATGTGACTGGAGAACTTGTTGAGGGAAATGTGATAAAGGGGTCTGCTAAGGTCGCCTGGTGTGGTGGCACACCAGGGAAAGGCGTTAAAAGGTAAGAAACATGCATTACCACACAATATAGATTTACTGTGGCTTAACATGGAAAATGAGCTATCATCTTCCTGTAATCAAATTGTCATCACTGAAATTCTGCTGCCATTTGTTTAGCTGGTTGAGGCGAAGATGGAATGGTAGTCCTGTGGTGATAGTTGGGGCTGAAGATGAGCAGTATCGGTTAACTGCAGATGACATTGATTCAAGTTTGGTTTTTATGTATACCCCAGTGACAGAAGAAGGGACAAAAGGAGAACCACAGTACGCTATGACTGATTTTATTAAAGCAGGTGAATGCTTACTGACTTTTCATGCAACATCCTCATATTATTGCAACTTCTTTCTTCAGTTTCTGTATGCTAAATAACGTCATCTCTTATTCCTTCTCCACTGGTTATGTAAAAATGTTTGATAATGCATGTGCCATGGAGCCTCAGTTACAGCCCTTACACACTCCTGATTTTGATAATGGTCAGAAATACTGCTGCTTGTTGGTATAAGGGTTGAAAAAATGTCTGCTTTTCTTAAGTTAAATATCACTGAAAAAAGTGCAAATTTTATAGTGTGTATGGATTTCTGGTACAGAGATGATAATCTTTGATGTAGAAATTTATTGGCTGCTGCTACTACATTTTAATGGATGGATATGCAGCAAACATCTTTACATAAATGATTGATCTTTGAAGCAATCTATGAAATCTCAGATTGGTATTGGTATCAGGCAGTTGTTTATGGCATTGGAAATTGGCAATGTCGGCTGTACATATCTGCAAATTTTGCAATATGGTTTTCTATATTGTAGGGTCAATATTGTATTGGTTTCCTTGAAATTGGGTATAATATTCATGATGTATATCGGTATGGCTCATTGTCTCGATATTTTTAACCTTGCTCTGAAGTGATACACCAACACACGCCATAGTGGCGAGCTTTGTGTCTGCGATGCCCAACCCACATTTTCCCTATCCAATAACGTAAGGTGACCTCAGAAATCATGTGAAAGTAGGGAGACATGCAAAGATACTCAAATTGTTCGTAAAGACATAACTATTCCAATCAAATTCAAATAATTCATAAAATTTACTAATGAAATACTTCATTTGGTCTGAAGTAACCATCACGTAACAGTATTTTGCTTATGCATAACGATGGATCCACTTATATACAGGAGATGTAAATGCTAGTCAGCATGTTGATATATTTATTCCTTTTAATATCTTGCTGGCAGCAAAGGAGAAGGGTGATGACTGTGATTACTCTTATGTGTAATTATGGAAATTATAAGAGAATAAAGAGAGCTTAAGGTTAAAAAAAAAATCCATTTGATAAAAGCAATTTACCCCTATTTTTCGCTTTCATGTTTGTTTGGCTTGTCCTTATCCTTCATACATACTTATAGTTAGCGTTCATTTTGAAAAGAAAAGATATAAGTTTAACAACCTTAAGCATTTTAAAGTCCTAAAAAATGGCAATGGAGTTTGTGGATTTGAGTGATTGTGGCTAAGATGTTATGTCTACAGTATTATGACAGGTTTTTAAGTTTGACGTTGAACTGGAATTTCATAGTTTGATATCTGTTAGTTATGCAATTTATGCACCGTCAATAAAACAAACCTACAGTCCTAGGTCTTGACTGTTACATATAATGTAGAAAACTTGTAAGAATAAGTTTACTGACTTGGGCACTTCTACTTTTCTTATTAAATGCAATATACATGTATATGCATGTCTTTTACGCATCTATAAGTGAGATTTCCTCTTTTAATGGCAAAATGGATGTCATCTTCAGGTCTTGTAAATTTGCTTCTCTTAAGTGCTTAACTTTCAGAAGGCACCCTCATGCAATAAATGCAATACAATCAACAGTTTTTTTGTGGGCACATAACCTAATTAAAATAGCTTTAAGGCTATTTTGTGCGCCATTACGCTTATTTTCTCACAGTGAGTATTTCCTTTCAAAGCGCTTAGTGGATTGCTGATGTGTGATTGTTCAACTTGTTTTTTGACGCTGTGCTTGTTCTATTTGTTAATGGGTAAACTCTGTTTAATGATTGTACTTAGTATTACCTTCAAACCGGTGTATTCGATGCGTATAGTTTCATACTCCATCAAGTTTAGTGCCGTTGTACCAATCAGATAAACCACAATGTCATTGGCTGTCTCTGGTTATTTATCAGTTTCTTGTTATCTTGGCAAATATAGTGTTTTTCCATAGCTTTCAGTAGTCCTCTAACTCAAATTTCAATATTTTTTTCCTAGTGCTTTTGGATTTTGTTTCTTGTGATTCTAATAGCAGTACTGCTGTCTTCAGCTCCACCATCAGTGAATAATGTACGGATTATTGGAGATATTGTTGAAGGAAATACAATTAAAGGAGTCGGAGAATATTTTGGAGGAAAAGAGGGTCCAAGCAAATTTGAGTGGTTGAGAGAGAGCAAGGAAACTAGGTGTGTATCTTAGTATTTCATGCTTAAAGTTTTGTTTAAAGTTGATTTCCTTGTACTATTTACATCGCTAGCAAATCACCCTTATGATGCAATATTTGAATGTAAGTAGTAAACATGAAGTTTTTCGTAAAGTATCTAAAGTAAATAGTAAATACGGAAGCCCCATGCCATGCACACTTCATCTAAAGAATAAATATTTTTAATTTTTTTTTAAGTATGTCTAATTTAAAGTACAGGTTATATATATTGTTTAAGTTTGTAGGTTAAATAATGGGTCACAACTTGAACTTGACGTACTGGAACTGAGTTTATTTAATTTATTCATTAATCTTCTATGAGATTTGACAAACAACTATTATAGTGGGACAAAATTATTTCGGTGTAAGTTGTAACCCATGAGATTTGGGGAAAAACTGAAAGCGATAAGTTTGGCAAAGAACTAAAAAAGTTAGATTAAGAAAAATGATTAGCTATTCATGAGATGAAAAACAAGTCAAAAAGTTTGGTGAGTTCATTGTGCGTTTGAAAATCATAAACATTAAATTAAAGAACATACCTTCTTTAATTTTATCATCTTATTTAGTCGGGAATTTATCTTCATCACTTTTTCCTTAATTTTGACTATAAATAGATAGGAGGAATTTTGAGTTTGATTAGAAACATGAATTTCATTTGATTTATAAATCTCTACTTCGATTGAAAAAGAAAGTTGTATTTTAGTTTCCTGAGATTTGGCAAAAGATTCAAAGCTTGAGATTTAACAAAAAACTAAAAGAGTTGGATGAATGAAAAATTAATTCGTTACTTGTGGATATGGAAAATAACTCATACAGTTGGTAAGTTAATAAATTATAAGTAAAGTATAAATAACGATTCATAAATTAAAAGCCTACCTTTCTTTTTCAATTCTATCCATTTTATTAGGTTGAGAATTTCTCTTCATACACTTTTTTCTTCTTTATTTTGATTATATATTGACCTGAGACTTTGGAAAAAAAAAAAAAAAAAAAATCCAAAGTGTGAGATGGCCAAAAACTAAAAAAATTTTAGATAGAAGAATTGTGTAGCTTCTTGTGAGATGTGCAAAAGAACTCAAATGGTTGGGGAATTCATTATATATAAAAAAAAATAACAATTCATAAATTATAGCGAGTAAATTTCAGAAAAATACCATGGACTTTTAGGCTTTTCCAATAAAATATCATGGACTAATCTATGTTTATAAACTACCATAAAAACTTCCTAAATTTTAGTACAATTCCTTCAATCACACCTTTAAAATATGTGCTACGTGCGCTGCACGTGACCCTTTAGTGCCCGACTACTGCTAATTCATCTCTCTTTAATTTTCTCATCTTCTACAGCTAAACCCAATCCTCATCTATGGTTCTTCATCACACAAATCTGTTCTAGATCTCTCCACCCTTCTTAACCTGCCCCAACTACTATCCCCCATCAACTTTAATCAAATCTAAGGTCTCTCCATGAGCTATTCTAAGGCCTCAAGTGTTAACCATCTAAGGTCGCCAAACCTGAGTTTTTCTGCTCCCAGTTATTAGTGAGATCTGCTCTCAAAAAAGAGAGCAAATTTGAGAGCTTGTTGTTTGTCCTCTAAGTTAAGAACTTGATTTGCGTAACTTTGATTTGCTTGAAAGGTTTGATTTGGGAGAAGGGAACTAGAAGGGGTAATGTTTATTGGGATGAACTCAATTAGAGAATGAAATTGGATCCTTCAAGGCTTTTACATGTTGATTGTTGTCTTTGAAACTGCTGTAGACTACAACCTGGAACATAGTCTGTAAATAGAAGTTGAGCAGGAGGGAAGATGTGTTTTCTTTTTCATCCGCACCCGACGAATCAACTTAGTTTTTCTCTCTGAATTGGGTAATAAAGGGATTTTATATACGAGTGCAAAAGTTCTGTAAAATTTACGCCACTAAAATGGCTTAACCCCATGGTACTTTTTTGAAAAGAAATAATTTTATGGTAGAATATCAAATATAAGTTAGTCTGTGGTTTTCTACTAAAAAAAACCTGAAAATTCATGTATTTTCTTGAAATTTACTCAATTAAAACCCATGCCTTTCTTTTTCAATTTTATCCATCTACTTCGGTTGAAATAGGTTGATTAACTCATGGTAAATAAGAAAACATTAATAAAGATTTATAAATGAAAGAAAGTACCTTCTTTAATTTACACTCCATATACTCCATATACTCTGTTTTAGACCAACTCAATCTAAAACCTCTAGATTCTAATGTGTGCCTTCATAACACTAATTTGGCATTCACCCCTGCTCTTGTCTCATCAAATAAGACAATATCATCAGCAAATAGCATACACTAAGATATCTTATCCTGAATAGCTCTAGTAAGCTTATCCATCACTATAGTAAATAAGAACAGGTTCCATGCAGATCCTTGATACAATCCAATTGTGATAGAAAATCACTTGTTAAACCACCACATGTTCTGACATTGGCCACTACTCCATTATACATGTCTTTAATTATGTTAATATACTTAATGAGAACTTTTTTCTTCATCAATATCCACCAAAATATCTCTCGTGGTACCTTATCACAGACTTTCTCTCAGTCGATAAATACCATATACAAATCTCTATTTTTCTCTCGGAATCCCTCCAATCTGCTTCTTATACTACTCTATTTATAAAAACTTTTTGATTATCTTCTAATCGCTACCACTTAATTTTAAGATTTAACTTATACTTAATCTTTCTAAGTCTCTTTCTAAATTTAATATCTAAAACTAAGAGTATGTTGGGTAACTACACTCTCACCTGACACTATCTTACAATCGATAAAACTAGCTCTATCTGTCCTCCTAGTTAAAAAGAAATATATTTGGCTCGAATTCGATCCACTTTTAAAAGTAATCAAGTGAGAAACTCTCTTTTTAAACCAAGTATTTACTAAAATCAAATCATAAGACAAAACAAAATTTAGAATTGAATTACCTGCTTCATTTCTTCAAAACCAAATTCTCCATGTACACTATCAAATCCATTACGACTAGTTTCTACATGCCTATTGAGATACTACCAATAAATAGTTTTTCTCTATCAGATATTTCTTATACTATCTCATTTAGATCCTCCAAAAAGTGATGTTTACTGGATTCATCAAGTTCTACTTATGGTGCATAGGCACTAATAAGATTAAAAATCTCTCAATCTAAAATAAACTTAACTAATAAAATTCTATTACCCTTTCTCCTAACCTCCACTACATCTCCAAATAATTGCTTATTTATGATTACACCACCCCATTATGATTTCTATCTCTACCCGTATATCAAAGTTTATAACCCCAAGACTCTACGACTTTAGTTTTCTCACCTATCCACTTAGTCTCCTGCACGCACAGAATATTAACCCTCTTTTAATTAGAGTATCAACGAACTCTGCTAATCTACATATAAAGAAACCTATATTTTACGATGCCAACCGAAATCTATGTTTATATTTATGAGCTAACTTTTTTATCCCCACTCGCTCATTAAGATGTGGGAACTCTCTTACATTTGACATCATATCTGGGCGCCAACGTGGCGCGTCGCTTCTGAACGACGACCTAGCAACCCTCACACATTTTTCACTGCACCCGGGCTTCGATGTAGCGCGTCGCTCAATAGGGAACGTCCCAGCAAAATTTATATTTTGGCTCATGTCATAATATGTGAATATTTTACGCTGGCTGTCACCGGCCTATCACAACCCCCCTCCTTTATCCTGGTTTGGGACATGCAGTGAAAGGATAAATCTTTAAGCACAATACTGGCGGAGTTAATTAGTTAATAGTCAATAGGATATTATAATTGGACTCCAATTATAAGAGAATTTTTAAGAGTAATGAGGTGGTGCTTCTGTAATTGGATTCCGATTGGAGGAAGCGATGGGGTGGTGCAATGTGGTTTCAGATATGACCCCAAAAAATCCTCTAAACTCTTGAAAAAAATCCAAAAGGAAAAACCGCGGAGGCTCAAAATATACCTACAAAATATAAATAATGTTTGATTGTGCAACTTGACTGCAATTAAAATATGAGTATGACCATAGAAGTTTTATTCAATGTTATTTATTAACTTAATTCTTAAATTGAAGTTAGAATTGATTCATTTAATTATAAGGTGATGCTCCCTCTAAGTTCTATATTCTAAGCTAGCTTTATTCTTCAGGCGAAACATAGATTAGAAAATTAATACCCTTAAAATCTGAAAAGGAAGGAGAGAAGTTGAAACCTTCATATCCAACAATTTTTAAAATTGCGATAACGGTAATGTAACGTTTTGCCTTTGTTAGGTTATATCGCATATAATGTAACGCATAATGTAGGTTACGCAATTTTCTATTTATTTAATAAAAATAAATATAAAACTATATAAATTGAAAAATTAATTAAAAAATCTAAAAAGAATATCTAACTATTTTGTAATATATAATCTATTCTAATTTTATATTAAGTTTTATAATAATTTTCACATTTATTTTCACAAATTATATTAAGTCCGCAACCGTAATTCCAGTCATCATTTAAACAAAAAAAACAAGATTACAATTTTTTATTTCAATTCATGTTATTATCATTATTGTAATTTATATTTTCAAGTGATCAATTTATCTTATTTATAATTGTTGATTTCAGTTCAATTAAAAATTCAATAGAATCAATAAGTATGATATTTTAGCAACCGAATAGGAATTACAATAAGCGAATAAACAAACAATCGCTAATTGGCAAGTTAGTAATTCTATAAGCAATCAATCAAGCCAAATCAAGTAACAAAATTTTAGTAATTCGCTAATAATCAAAATAATAAGCAACACAAATATAGATATTACTAACAAAAATAATAGTAAATAACGTAACATAACGTGATTTAACGTAACGTTACGTAATATAACGTAAAATAATATGAAAAATGTACTGTTATGGTGCACTGAGTTATTTTCAGTTGTTACGTAGCGTCGAGGTTTTGTTAGGTTACGCAACGCAATATAACGGGTTTCATAATGCGTTATTTCCAACATTGATCTCCAATATGGACATGAGTTGTGGTCTTTATATAATTCTGCTAGTTAATGCGTTGATTTTTTCTTTTTTGCCTGGCAATTTATTGTTCATTTATTTAATTAGTGTGTCATTTGCATTAACAAGGTGAACAATTTGGCTAAGGACATCCATCATGTCTCTAAGTTTACAAAAGGTAGGACCAGATAACTAACAATCATTAAGAGGAATTTTTCAGTTGAATGTCCTCAATAGAGAAGGTATGAGTCACCACTCTCTCCATCAGAGTTTTGTGGTCTTGTTTTTACATGAAACAGGTCCCAGTTTTTTGTCATTTCACACTGCAAAGTCACCTTTATGACTCCTAATGTGAGTAATGCCCACATGTCTTGTCTTTATCATAAAAATGCCAAATTTCCTTTTACACCAACTCTCATTATGGTAAAAATGGATATTTAATTCATGATGATTGGTTGTAATCCTTGAATGGATTTTTTCTTGAAGTGTGTGCTTAATAAAATAAAAAATAAAAAAAAAACTAAAATGTGATTGTGCGAGTATAATTTTAATTTCCTTGATGAAGAAGTAATTTGATTAATGCTACTTAGGAAGGTTATGAGAATTGTACTAGATTAGGGTTTTTCCTATGATATCAGATGACATTCGGAGGTACGAGCACATATTGGGCGTTCTAATTGAGCATTATATATACATGTCAAACATGCTACTTTCACACCATGTAAGCGGTTTATGTCATCTATCTATCAAGTATGACATAATATGTATGTAAAACTATGCAGCAACATATACATACAAGCTAACGTAATAACATAAATAATAGAACAGATTCAGCTACAGCTGAAAATATTGATTATAAAAGTAATTAAGGTCAAGAGATGACAACAATAGTGGTTGATGGTGCGAGAATGATAATAGTAGCAACAACAAGAGCAACAATACTCTAAGTAATAGAGTTAATGAGAAGAAGTATAAAAGGAAGAGAATTTTGAAGAAGGTTTTAAGGTTTTAGTAGCACTCAAAAGAAGATTTGCACGGTACATATATAGCATTTTTAACTCTTGGTATGTAAGAGATTCTATCTTTCATTTCTATGGTATAAATTTAAAATTCTAGTTGATTTAAGTATATGCGAAAGATTTTGTATTTTTCCGTATACACAAGAAAGGCATTCAGAATGAACAAGTTAAAAACTCATTTAAAAAAAATTAAATATTAGGTGACACATCGTGATGGTATGTCAGGGCAATGTTGCAAATATCAACTGATATGTGTTGCTAATGGAGCCCATTGCCGCAGCGGGTTTCGGTCTACCGAAATGGGTCCAAACCCGGCCCAAACCCGCTATGATATAATATATATATGGGGTGTGGTGCTAGGGTTTTGATTGGGCCGAAGAAAAGGAGCCGAAAAAAGCCGAAAGAAAAAAAAAGTGGCTGTTGAATTATTTTTGGCCGGCGGCTGAATTATTTTTGGCCAAAAATAATTTTTCTTTGCGAGGCGGCTTGAAGCAAAGAAGAGAAGAGGTGGTGGCTGTTTTTCTTGTGTGTGGTTTTGAAACAAAGAAAAGGAATTGCTGTTATTGTTCCTTGTGGTGTGTGGCGGCCTGAAGCAAGGAGCAAGGAAAATTTCCTTTAGATTTTCGGCGGCCGAAGCAAAAAGGTAAATCACTGCAACAAGAGGTTAGGATTTGATCTCAAAATCTTGTGTGATTTTTTTGTGATTTCTCCTGTAGTTGAGAACTAGAAAGTTGTAATTCTCTTTTGATATAGTGGAAGTTTTTCGATCGTGTCCCCGTGGACGTAGGCATATTGCCAAACCACGTTAAAATATGCATGTTCTCTGTTTCTGCTATTTTTCTCTTCGGTTAACTATTTGATTCCGCTGGTTGTTGCATTAGTATTATTCCGCTATCTTTTGCTAACAATTGGTATCAGAGCCCTGGTTCGGGTCAGATTTCACTCAGATCAGTGTTGATTTTGAGTGGGAGTTATGGCGGAAGATAGGAAGGAAAAAATTGAAAAATTTGATGGGACAGATTTCCAATGGTGGAAATTGCAGATGGAAGATTATTTATATCTAAAGAATTTACATCAACCACTGTTTGGAGAAAAGCCAGAAAAGATGACAAATGAGGAGTGAGAATTGTTGGACAGGAGGGCTTTGGCGCAGATTCGATTGTGCCTAACAAAGCAGGTTGTGTTCAACGTCTCTAAGGAGAAGACCACTTCAGGTTTGATGTCAGCGTTGGCTAAATTTTATGAGAAGCCGTTTGCTTCAAATAGACTGTTTCTAATGAAAAAGTTGTTCAACTTGAGAATGCTTTCTGATAGTTCAGTTGTTAATCATTTGAACGAATTTAACACATTATGGGCACAACTTGAATCCTTAGATTTTGTCTTTGCTGATGACATTAAAGCTTTGATGTTTATGTGTTCGTTACCGGATAGTTGGAGTAATGTTGTTATGGCCATCAGCAATTCTTCCAATACTGCTCTTAAATTTGATGATGTTGTGAGTACAATCATGAATGATGAATTGATGAAAAAGAGTATGGGTGAGAGCACAGTTTCTACAAGTACTGCTCTGTCGGTTGATAATGATAGAAGAAAGGAAGGGGGTAGAAGTTTAAGTAGGGAGTCGAAGCAAAGAGGGAGATCAAAATTTAAGGGAAAGTTCAAGAAAAAATTAGTGTGTTGAAAATGTAAGACAGAGGTCACATGAAGAAGGATTGTCCAAACAAAGACAAGGAAGGAGCGAATGTGGTGAATCCAAGTAAGGAGTATGATGACTTGGGCTTGTCTGCTCATACAGAATCGAGGTCAGATCTATGGTTTGTGGATTCAGGGGCTTCGTTCCATTGCACTGCTCACAGAGAATGGTTTGAGAATTATGTCAAAGGTGATTTTGGGCATGTGACTGTTGGTAATGGGTAGGAATGCAAGATTGTCGGTAAGAGGACAATTCAGTTGAAGTTGCACAATGGAGGAAAGTTGCTTTTACAAGAGGTCAGGCACATACCGGATTTGAAGAAGAATTTGATATCTGTTAGCAAGCTGGATGGCGAAGGTTATCAAATCTCATTTGATAGGAAACAGTGGAATATCAGTAAAGGAGCAACGGTAGTGGTCAAGGGTGAAAGAGTGGGAACTCTATATTTACTCTCAAGCTCAGTGGATCACGTTGTTTCTTTGGCCACCGTGAAGAATGAGAAGGCTACCTTATGGCATCAGAGGCTTGGCCACTTGAGCGAAGGTAGCATGAGGGTATTGCAATCCAGAGGTATGTTGATAGATATAAAAGATGCTAATTTTGATTTCTGTGAGAACTGTGTGTTTGGAAAGCAGAAAAGAGTTAGCTTTATAAAGGATGGCAAGGAGAAGAAAACCGAGAGATTGGAGTTGGTATATACAGATGTATGGGGGCCTTCTTCGGCTAAGTCTCTTGGAGGTAATTCTTATTTTGTCACTTTCATAGATGATGCAAGTAGGAAAATATGGGTGTTTGCACTTAAGTAGAAATCCGATGTTTTCAAGATCTTCAAGGTATGGAAAACTCTTGTTGAGAATGAAACATGTTTGAAAGTGAAATGTCTGTTGTCAGACAATGGTGGAGAATTTTGCAATACGGAGTTCGATGACTATTGCTCTACCCACGGGATTAGGAGAGTGAAGACTATACCGAGGACACCGCAGCAGAATGGCGTGGCTGAGAGAATGAATAAAACCATTTTGGAGCGAGCTCGGAGTATGAGACTACAAGCAGGTTTGCCTTTGCAACTTTGGGGAGCCGCTGTAGATACGACAGTCTATCTGATCAACAGGAGTCCAGCTAGTGATTTAGATGGAGAAATTTCAGAGGAGGTGTGGTCTGGTAAGACTGTGAATTATTCATTCTTAAAAATATTCGGTTGCATAGCTTATGCACATGTAGATCATGAGATGAGAAAGAAGCTTGATTCTAAATCTCAGAAGTGTGCAATCATTGGATACGGTGGCGACAAATATGGTTATCGCTTATGGGATTATGAGCATAACAAGGTAATTCGTAGCAAAGATGTAGTATTTAATGAGGGCTGTATGTATAAAGACCGAATGGAAAGTAAGAGTGACAATGCAGTGGAGAAAGAGCACTTGGAGCTGGATGAGCCACAGGATGTGATGGATCCCATGCATAAAAGATCATGAGCATATGCATATGCACATGTAGATCATGAGATGAGAAAGAAGCTTGATTCTAAATCTCAGAAGTGTGCATTCATTGGATACGGTGGCGACGAATATGGTTATCGCTTATGGGATTATGAGCATAATAAGGTAATTCGTAGCAGATATATAGTATTTAATGAGGGCTGTATGTATAAAGACCGAATGAAAAGTAAGAGTGACAATGCAGTGGAGAAAGAGCACTTGGAGCTGGATGAGCCACAGGATGTGATGGATCCCATGGATAAAAGAAAGGAAGAAATACCTACATCTGAAGGGGAAGAAATGGCTACACCTGAGAATATACAAGTTTCAGATGAGACCGAACATGAGAGAGAGCTACTGACTGAAGTAGATGGTTCCAGTACTTCATCAGAGAGTGTTCCCACTTTGAGGAGGAGCACGAGGATAAGGAAGCCAACCCAAAAACTTTGTCTTCCATTATATCATGTTTTGTATACTGATGCAGGTGAACCAGAGAGTTACCAAGAGGCTATGCAGGATAAACTTCATCTTAAGTGGAAGCAAGCCATGCGTGATGAGATGTCTTCTTTGGAGGAGAATCACACATGGGAATTGGTGAAGCGACCGGAAAAAATGAAAGTATTGCATAATAAGTGGGTATGGGTAAAATATGAGGCAGGAGGGACACAAAGGTTCAAGGCTAGACTTGTGGTGAAGGGATACGGTCAGAGAAAAGGTATTGACTTCAATGAAATATTTGCACCTGTTGTCAAGATGACTTCTATCAGAGCAATACTAAGTATTGTGGCTGTGAAAGGATTATATTTAGAGCAGCTCGATGTGAAGACTGCTTTCCTTCATGGTGATTTGGAGGAAGAAATATACATGGAACAGTCGGAGGGATATGAAGTTAAAAGAAAGGAGAATTAGGTATGTCGACTGAAAAGGAGCTTGTATGGGTTGAAACAAGCGCCGAGGCAATGGTACTTGAAGTTCGACAAGTTTATGTTGGATTCGGGTTTTGCCAGAAGCAATTCAGATTATTGTGTATATCTACAAAATTTTAAAGATGTTAACTTTATTATACTTACTTTGTATGTAGATATGTTTGTGGCAGGTACATGCATGAAGAAAATCAATGATCTGAAAAGGAAGTTGGCAGGGAGATTCTCTATGAAGGACATGGGTGAGGCTAAACTTCTTGGAATGCAAATTACCCGAGATAAGAAAAGTAAGAATTTGTGGTTATCTCAGGAGGGGTACATCAAGAAGGTGTTGGAGAGATTCAACATGGATAATGCAAAACCGGTAATTACAACTCTTGGTGGTCAGTTCAAACTGTCAAAAGAGTAAGGTGCTATGACAGATGAGGAGACGAGATACATGGAGAATCAGCAGTTGGGAGTCTCATGTATGCAATAGTGAGTACAAGATCAGATATTGCACATGCAGTGGGAGTAGTGAGTAGATTCATGAAGAACCATGGAAAGGAACATTGGCAAGTGGTGAAGTGGATTTTCAGATATTTGAAAGTTACTTCAAATTATTGTTTGTGTTTTGGGGGTGATAACATTGATGTGCAAGGTTTTGTGGATTCGGACCATGCGGGTGATAGAGACAATGGTAGGAGCACTATAGGTTATGTCTTTACTGTAAGAGGGACATCGGTAAGCTGGGTTTCAAGATTACAATTAATTGTTGCTTTATTTTCGACAGAAACTGAGTATGTTGCAGTTACAGAAGCAAGTAAGGAGTTTATTTGGTTGCAGCGATTGATGAGTGAGTTGGGTTTTGATGGAGTAGATTGCAGGTTATTCAGTGACAGTCAGAGTGCAATAAATCTTGCTAAGAACTCGGCGTATCATTCACGGACTAAACATATTCACTTGAGATATCACTTCATTAGATCCTTGTTAGAGGATGGCCAATTGAAGTCGGAGAAGATTGAGAGCAGTAAGAATCCTGCAGATATATTGACAAAATCGGTTGATGGGAAAAAGTTGAGCTATTGCTCAACTTTGGTGCATTTGTGTTGAATGCTGAAATCGGAACTTTAAACGATCGAGGTAAAAGTTTTGGACACTAGTATTATCATGTATAGAGATTACAATTTTTGTAATAGGTCTCAAAGTGGGAGATTGTTGCTAATGGAGCCCATTGCCGCAGCGGGTTTCGGTCTACCGAAACGGGTTCAAAATCGGTCCAAACCCGTTATGATATAATATATATATGGGGTGTGGTGTTAGGGTTTTGATTGAGCCAAAGAAAAGGAGCCGAAAAAGCCGAAAGAAAAAAAACGTGGCTGCTGAATTATTTTTGGCCGGCGGCTGAATTATTTTTGGCCAAAAATAATTTTTCTTTGCGAGGCGGCTTGAAGCAAAGAAGAGGAGGTGGTGGCTGTTTTTCTTGTGTGTGGCTTTGAAACAAAGAAAAGGAATTGCTGTTATTGTTCCTTGTGGTGTGTGGCGGCCTGAAGCAAGGAGCAAGGAAAATTTCCTTTGGATTTTCGGCGGCCGAAGCAAATAGGTAAATCACTGCAACAAGAGGTTAGGATTTGATCTCAAAATCTTGTGTGATTTCTTTGTGATTTCTCTTGTGGTTGAGAACTAGAAAGTTGTAATACTCTTTTGATATAGTGGAAGTTTTTCGATCGTGTCCCCGTGGACGTAGGCATATTGCCGAACCACGTTAAAATATGCGTGTTTTCTGTCTCTGCTATTTTTCTCTTCGGTTAACTATTTGATTCCGCTGGTTGTTGTATTAGTATTATTCCGCTAACAATATGTGCACAAAACAGTATGATCCTTTTTTAACATATCATCACTGACCTCGAAAAATGATATATCTGGAAAATATTGGCGTATCAGAGATATTTAGAAAATACTACTCAGAATGATATGTTAATTCTGAGTATGTTTCCTTCTAATTTACAATCTTGAAGAGAAATGCAGGTTTTTATCTTCAACGGTACAAAGGGTTTCTCGATGGTATTCAGGATCTTTATATTTTTAATTATATATTTTATCAAACTTTAAACTATTTTTTCTCTTACTTTGAGGCACACACTCTAGTGGCAAATATGGATGACAATATGAGATTTTCTGCTACCAAATAATTAAAGAATGTTGTGTAAAAGTGGTCAAATGGCTATGATGACCATTGATATTACTGATACTAAAGTTAATATGGATCCTCCAAGATATAGGGCATGAAGGTAACGCTGATTACATGGTGACAGAAATACTTGCTGTGTGGTTCTATATTCTAGCATAAACGGTAGCATTAAGTATGTCATATACGTTGATAACTTTTACCATTTATTTATTTTTTCTTCATTGGTGTTTTATTTATTTATTTATTTATTTTTCCATGCTTTGGCCAGTGGTTTTGTACAAGCATCATCAGGTAGCACTGAGTATGTATTGACCAAGGAGGATGTAGGGGGACGCCTGAGATTTGTCTATATTCCTGTCAATTCTGAAGGTGCATTTTTCTTTAGAAGGTTCTTTCATTCAGATATTTAAGACTGTCTTTTTATGAAGTTACCTAACATCATTGCGCTTTCATTTATGGATACTTTTCCAGGGCAGGAGGGGAAATCAGCATCAGTTATGACTGAAATTGTAAAGCAAGGTAGAAAAAGATTGTGTAATTCCATTTCTTTTTCGTTCTTAATACCTTCTCATTTGAATTTCAGCGCCTCCAAATGTAAGCAATTTGAAAATGGTTGGAGATCTTAGAGAAGGGAATAAGGTGACTGTTACTGCTATAGTTACTGGAGGAACTGAGGGTTCCAGCAGGGTCCAATGGTTCAAAACAAGTTCGCCAAAGCTAAATGGTGAAAATGGCCTAGAAGCTATTAGCACGTCCAAAATTGCAAAGGTGAACTTTCCAGCTTGCAGTATTTTCTGTATAGGTTGTGAGCTATTGCCTGTCAATAGCTAAGGTTATTGTTAATGTATTCCCTTTCTTCTCTAGCGTAACAGAAATGCAAACTGCCTTTTAGTAATTAGTGTTCAAATTGTGCTATAGGCATTTCGCATTCCCCTTGGAGCTGTTGGGTATTACATCGTTGCAAAATTTACTCCTATGGCCCCTGATGGTGAAACTGGAGAGCCAGCATATGTGATATCTGAAAAAATTGTCGAAAGTAAGTTGCCCAAGCATTTCATTGCATGAATGTAGATGTCATTTCCTTGCTTTCGAAATAAAAGGAATTTCTATAAGTAAAATTGTAATTGTGGTTTTAACACTTTCTCCAGATTTTTTTTCCCTACTTTCATAATATGGAAGTCCACTAAACATAAATTTTCAGATAGTGATTGATCCGGCAAAATTCTTTTTGGTTCGTGTAGCCTACCCCAAGTGTTTGGGGTAAGAGGCTTAGCTGACTTCAGGGCTGGCTATGGTGGTAAAAGTTTGGGGGTGTAATGTGGAAATTCCCTAGTTCAATATTTCTGGAAAAAAAGTATCAAGGCTATTATCACTGGTAGGACCAGTGTTTTAAATATCGGCCGATATACCGGTATATCGGCCGATATATCGTTAAAATTGAAGAAACGAGACGATATGGGCATTTTTTTACCGTATATCGTTTTGGACCGGTATGGGCCGATATATCGGCCACGTGGCGATATATCGGCCGGTATCGATATGTATAATACCGGCTGGTATTTAATAATATCGGTTATTGGGTTTTGGTTACGGTTTAAACCCAATAACCCGTTCAGATCCGACCCGTTAAGATATAAAACGGGTCGGGAGGGGAGAAAAAATCTATTTTTTCGCGTACTCTCTCTCTCTCTTTCTCTCCCGGCGATCCGAGGCTCCCTCCCGCGACCAAAACCCTAACCCTAACCCCAAATTTCCCCAAATCCGCCATAAATCTCTCTCCGATTCATTTTCTTCCACTCTCTGGCTCTCTCTCTCGTTCTCTCTCCTCGATCGTCGACCGATCGAGACGAACGGCCGAACCCTAACCCTAATTTTCCAATCCATCTATAAATCTCTTTCGTGTTCTCTCTATCTTTCTTCTCCGCTCTCCATAGCTCTGGGAGTTTTCGAAGGGTGCTCGCCGTTCGCCAGTGGAGCAGTCGCCGCCGGCCAGGTAAGTGCAGTTTGTTTTCTTAATTTAAATTTGATTTAGAATTATAAATTTCTTCAATTTATTTTATAATTGTGCTATTTAGGTTTAATTGATTGCGATTTATGTTGGATTTTTTTTTTTTTTTGGTGTAATTTGAGGGGAATTGTTAAATTGGGAGGGCTGAACAGTGAACCTGCGGGTAGGGGTAGTCTACAGTGATTCCTTGAATCACTGATTCACACTGAATCAGTGATTCGGTTCACTGATTCAGTGTGAATCAGTGAACCGAATCACTGATTCAGTGTGAATCAGTGACTTGAATCACTGATTCACACTGAATCAGTGATTCAAGGAATGATTTTGTGTGAATTTTGAGTATTTATTATTTATATGTAATTATGTATTCACTGATTTTGTTTCATGCTAGATTCACTTTTCATGAGATTCCATCTACGTCAATAACTAGAGTTTAGGCAGACCTGATCAGTAGAATTAAGAAAATATGTTGTAAAGATTGATATTTAAAGTTTCCAATATGTTTCAAATAAACTCATTTAAAAGACAATGTTGTAATTTTATAAATTATATCACTTATGTACTGTAGAAACACTTTTCTTTTCTCTTGAAAACTTATTTTTCTTAATTTTATGATTGTATGTCGCTCTGTGCATATGCGAACGTTCTAAACGGTATCTGCAAATTCGTAAGTTGAATGTAAATAAGCCAATGTAAAAACTATAAACTTATTTTATGTATTTTATTATGTTCTATATAGCCAATTATATGATTATTCTTTAACTGGTATGACACCGATATGACACTCCGGTATTTAGGGTCATATCCCGATATCCCGCCCGGTATCCGGTAACCGGTATGTAATTTGACTGACCGGTACGAGACCGGTATCCGATATTTAAAACACTGGGTAGGACAATATTATCGATAATCTATATCTATATCTATAAGTACTCTTAAAAGAAAATTGAAAGAATTATGTGCCACTTTTTTCTCCGTAGGACAAGGGTAATTTGGGTATTTTTTTGTTTAAAATTTAGATAGGAATGAGTAAGAACTAGATATGACCATAATGAAATCTACATTATGTTGCAGAACATCCATATTCAAATCAAAATTTTAATAGATTTTTTTTTTCTTTTCTTGTATGTCATCATTTCTCATTGTTCTGAACTTCGAATGTGTCATTAAATTACAACTGTAATAATGGATAAGGTTATGAGAAAAATGCAAGATTAATAATGAAATCCACCACTCCATTGAATCTTGTAGTTGTCAACTTCGAGCATGTAGAGAATTACAATTCGTATTTGTGGATAAGGTTTTGAGAGTGCAAGTGCAGGGTATGATTGGATTGTAATAGTTTCTTTCTAGTAGATTTCCCTAGCTTTCATCATTGTTACCACACTAAAATTCCTAGCTTTCATCTTTGTTACCACACTAAAATTTTCCCTCTGTTCTTCTCAAGAGGACCATTGTAATCTGCATAAACCCCATCCCTGATCACCATACTGCAACTTGTAGCACGACAATCTTAGGTCAGTTTGTCCTCAGGATTCTACATAGTGTTCTAAAACCTAGATAACTGGGACGAGTACTCATTCGAGTACTTGGGCTCCTCAGAAAATGAGTCGAGTTGAGAGAAATCGGTCGAAAACTCGGGCAGAATGATAGCCAACTCGGCCAAGTACTCGAATGAGTTTTGAGTTTTAAACTCTATCTGATCAAAACTCATTCTTTTTTTTCTCTGTTGATTTTTTTTGTTTTTGTATAAATATGCAATCTTTCTTTATTAATACCACAAATTTCGGCAATTTTTTTCTCTCTGAATTATAGCATCTATAAAAGAGGGTAAAACGTTTGATTTTCTTTCTGAATTAATAAATCTATTTTGCTGATTTTTATTTGTGATCTTTTTTATTGATCCAAATTTTTTTCTCTGTAATTTGAAAATTATAGGAGATGTAAAGAGATGAGATGGAGATGGAATAATTTTTTCATAATACATATTTGATTACTTGATAAATATTAAGAAAATTACAAAAAATTATAACGAAGGTGCATTGAAATTATAGTAAATTATAGTCATGTAGCTACTTTACAGTGAATTATAGTAAATTACAAAAAATCACGTTATTACTTTCCACTTGAAAAAATGATAATTAGAGTTTCAAATTTCTAAATAGTTTATCAATTGCTAATTCATTACTAAGTTGCTAAAATATAATATGATGAGTAAATAGCTCTAAGATGATATTAGAAAGATATGAAATTTATTTTATAATATTTATAATATTTTGATATTGAAATTAAATATTTTCTATGATATTTTAGTATACATATAAATTGAAAAATAAATATTCCGAATTATGAACGAGTACTTGCCAAGGTCTCTGAGTACTCGCTACTTGCTCTCGGACTGAACAAGTAACTAAATTAAGTTTTAGAATAATTAAATATGAAATTCTATCCTAATATGTAATGTTAATCTTTTCCACTTTGCCTTCATCTTTTTTTTTTTTTTTCGCAGGAGAGCGAGGAGAAACCAACAAAGATGAGTGGCGAGTGTTGGGTTTTGGGTCACTTTGTAGGTCGGCCACATGAGTTGGTTGACCCTATTTAACTTAGGATTTGTGCCAAACTAATCCTGAGTGTTGGGTTTTGGCTAACTTTGTAGGTCGGCCACATGAGTTGGTTGACCTTATTTAACTTGGGGTTTGTGCCAAACTAACCCAATTTGTCTTAGAATTCGTGTCGAACTTACCCTATTTGTCTTAGGGTTTGTGCCATAATAATTCTATTTGACTTAGGGTTTATGCTAAACATCCCAAAGCTATATAAGGAGGTAGGTAGGGCCTTTAGAGGTATTCTTGAAATTTTTTGGAGATCTTAAGACTTTTGAGAATTCTTTTACAACCTTTGAGATTTTCTAGTTGTCACCTTAATTTGAGAGTAATTTCTTTGTAATTTTAAGAAATTTGAGAGATATCAAGATTTGTAATTTCCAAACATCATCAATAGTGAAGTTTGATTCAGCCCATGGACGTAGGTCTTGCTCTGAGCCACGTGAAATCCTTGTGTTCTTTGGTTTTATTTTCTATTTTTTTTTCTCTCTTAAAGTTGTTTTTCTCAATTTATCTTTTAACGTCAATAATCCTTATATCTCTATTTGGATTACTTCCATTTATGTAAAAATGGTATAATAAAATCCAGGTTGATTTCTAGAGTTTTGAGAAATTAGGGTTAGTGGAGATTAATAAAGGTGAAACTTTTTTTGAAATTTATGCGACGAGATTCAAATTCAGGTCTTCAGCACCACAATCGACTTCAGAAGAGTCATCTAAAGTTTTCAATGATCTCAAAATCGACTGTGACGAATGCTAAGCTCAAGGTGGAGAAGTTCAATAGAACTAACAATTTCAGTATGCGGCAATACGAAGTTATGGATGTCTTATTTCAATAAAATTTGCAGATAACAATAGAGAAGGATAAGCCTAAAGACATGACAAAAGCTGAATAACAGAAGATAAGTTATTTGGCATTTGGAGTGCTTAGGCTTCGCCTGGTAAAAGATCACAATTATTTTGTATTGAGGGAAACTATAACAAGCGACTTTTGGTAGAAGTTAGAAGATAAATATATGTCAAAGAGCGTAGAGAACCATCTCCATTTGAAGATGATGATATTTGAGTTCTAATATAAATCGGGTACTTCTACATTTGAACTCATCTATGGATTCAACAAAATACTTTCCGACTTGTAAAATTTAGATGTTGAATTGGATAGGTACAAAATGAACGGTTGTTCAATAATAGGACAACTAAGACCTCTTGATTATTAATGGAGAATGTCTAAATCATATAATTTTTTACACACCATTTATTAAGAGTATGGAGATTCAGATCATCCACATACACTTTTTATGTTGAGATTTAAGAGTGCGTTTATAAATAACTCCCTACGGAGACACTTTAGGTAATACCATTCCTTGTGTGCATACGTGCGTACGTGCATGCATGTGCGTGCATGCATGTACATTTGTGTTTATGGGATTACTGTAATTGAGTTGTCAGCTCAGATAAGTTACCTGAGCTAGCATCAATCAAATGGTAATTCTGTTATTTTTTTTCCAAAGTGTTCTTGGAATTATGATCTCTAGAGTCTTAGCTTCTTTAGGATCAAAAATTCTGTTAGCTCAGATAAGCTTCTCTAGAGTCTTTTCACCAAAAACCATTAATTTTATGTCTACTTGATGGAAATCCAAAGCAAAATTACGACCCATGTAATTGGGCATGAGTGAACCCTATGGGTTGAGATTATAATCCAAAAGAACAATTTGAAAAAAATATTAGAGATATAAGAAATGGACTGCAACTCATATAACTTACTTGAGCTGTCAGCTCATTTTCATTATTCTCACACACACACACATATATACATTTACATATAAACAAACACACACACATCGAAAAGATTGTACTGCTGAACTTAAAGATTTTAATTGCTAAAGTGACCTTTGTTGGTTTCCCTCATCAGAGTTCTTGTTTTTTCATTTATTGAGATTTCTAATTTTTTTTTTTTTATAAAAATTTCTGCAGCACTTCCACCGAGTCTGAATTTTCTGTCGGTCACTGGTGATTATTGTGAAGGTGAAATGTTGACTGCATCATATGGATATATTGGGGGTCATGAGGGCAAAAGCCTATACCAGTGGTATCTTCACGAAGTATGCGTTAAGAGTGGACAAGCTGGTTTTGCAATGAACTTATTTATACTTATGATAGAAAGAAATTGCAATTCATTCTCTAGAATTTCTTCCTTGATATTGACTACTCCTTGCTTTGCAGACAGAAACTGAAGCAGGGACATCAGTACCGGAGGCTTCAGGTCTTCTTCAGTATCGCATAACAAAAGATGCTATTGGCAAGTTTGTTTCTTTTAAATGTACTCCTGTATGTGATGATGGCACCATTGGCGAACCTAGAACTTCCTTGGGACAGGAGCGAGTCTGTCCAGGTGATTAAAGTTATATTCACATAGGACACATGCCATAAATCATTTAATAGAAATATCAAAATATCATCGAGTATTGTAATAAAAATGCAAATTGTATTTATGTATCTATGTTTCTTAACGTCAGACTAATGAAAATACAAGTTGTGTCTATGTATCTATATTTTCTTAACATCAGAGAAAATTGTGTCATGAAAGACAATAAGAAGTAAGAGTTATAGTAGAATTCATAATAATTAATAAAAGTATTGAACCATTGCTCGAGGCTAGTAATTCTTTCCATCTTTTTTCTCATTGCTTAAATAAAGGCCAGATTCTTTGATACTAGCATGGAGGTAGAGACACTACTTTTATCTATGTTTACATGTCTTCAATTAAATTATTATTTTTTCATTCTGGTAGACAAGGTTTTGTATCAGTCGATACTGCAATGTATCTTGAATATCATATCTGATAGACCCTGTAATATCAGTACTGATATTACCAAAAATCTTGTGATATATCCATTATTGATGATGTGGAACATCCGATATTACTGAATACTGACCATAACCCATTGGCAATAGCTCTCCATATGGATTCAGAGATTTTTAAAAGTTGTTGATTTCTTTTGTGGAGGTTTTTAATTTTTTTTTTCTTTTTTTGCTTCATGACCAACCCCATTTCCATGGTAAATATTTTGGTTGATTTGATGGCAAACTATGGCAGAACCATTTTCTTTAAGGATCTCCCTCGTTGCTGACTCTGGCTTACACCTTTCAATATCATCTTTTGTTTAAACCTATAGGAAGCCCAAGATTGCTTTCTCTTGAGATATTGGGTAATGCTGTTGAAGGAACCACACTGATTGCTGAGAAGAAATACTGGGGAGGAGAGGAGGGTGATTCATTTTTTCGGTGGTTCCTGGTAAGAGGAAGCTGTTAAACTATTCCATATATTGTGTAAAACATGTTTCAATACTTCTGGTTAAACTTGTCACATATATTGTCTTGCATACCTAGAATATGTTGATCTTCTTATTGTGGGGGAAAGCATGTTAGAATATACATCATACATTGTCAAGCTACTCACTGGAATGAGAATATTTTTGATTGCAGACTAGCCCTGATGGTAGACAGACTGAAATCAAAGGCGCAACAACTGGATCATATACTTTGTCATGCAGTGATATTGGATTTCTTGTATCTGTTTCATGTGAACCTGTTAGAAGTGATTGGGCAAGAGGTCCTATTATGCTTTCAGAACATATTGGTCCCATTTCTCCTGGTATGTTGACCGCTCAGAGCCTTCCAGGATTTTCTCTCCTTCTGTACAAAGTATAAACAATTTTCAATAATACAATACTAATCAAAGCTGCCTGCTCGCTTATCTGCTTCTCCAACTTGAATGTTATTATAAAGAACTTTTCTTTGTCCTTGTGTAAAAAAAAAAAAAAAATTATTTTCTGATCTTTGCATCATGTGTTTCTGATATTGTACCAGTCCCAGGTTCAACAACCACCGGGTCACTGTCATAGGTTATGTTTATGAGTCATACTCGGTCATAATTCATCACAGCAAGCATGTTTCGTTCTTCATGGAAAACTGGCTGCCTTGTTGTTTATATCTAAACTCAACTATCATTTTTATTTTTTATTTGATCATGCAGGTCCGCCGAGTTGCCAGTCACTGGAATTTGTAGGATCAATGGTTGAAGGAGGCCGTCTGAGCTTCAATGCTGCATACAGTGGAGGGTGAGATCCATGTAGAAAACACCATATATTTCCTTTGGATGACTTCCGGTTTAGTTATCTGTGCATAACCCATTGATTTGCCGTTTTTACCTTTTAGCGAAAGAGGAGATTGCAGCTATGAGTGGTTTCGTGTTAAAAATAATGGTAGAAAGGACAAATTAATTGGTGATGGTAAGTTTCATTCAGTCTGCTAATAACCCTTCTTTAACCAATATAATATAGATATTGTCACGACTCAGGTATGTAATCCAGAAATTGATCTAATATATGCAGAGTTTCTTGATTTGACTATTGAGGATGTGGATATGTGTATTGAACTTGTTTTCACGCCTGTGAGGAAGGACGGACTAAGAGGACCACCAAGGACAATTACCTCAAATGTCATCGTTCCTGGTATGTTCTTTATTATTACTTATATTCCCTATGGAATGGTTTTTTTTTTTTTTTTGAAATAAATTATGAAATTACATGGAGAGCAAGTATATGTGCTTCATAAATTTAAAGTTACTTAACTGGGAAAGTTAACCGTTGAATAAATGTCACTTTTTTATTTAACAAGTGCTTTTGTATGCGTGTTAGTTCTATTAAGTTATGTAGCATTATAATTTATGCTGCCAAAAAAAAAAGTTGGGAGTTCTGTTTGAGTACTACACTGAGCATGTGGTACTTCACTTTTAAGGCCACTTACATGGACCTAAGCCCATTTGATTCAAGTGAACAATATATACCTCTCTTTTATGGATTAAATGAGTTCTGGGGTATAGTGTTTGGGATTTGGCACCTTCTGATAAAATAAACTTTTAGCAATTGTATAATCTTTACAGCATGCCAATAATTTAGAAATGCAAAAGAATAGTATTGGGTCCATTTGCACTTTTGGTTCACTTTGATTTATCCATTAAGAAATATTGATTTGATAATGTGAAATTGTTTGTTTTATGTTCAGTTTGCAGTAAGTTGAGGCTATAAGGAATCATTTGATAAAATATTGCAAGTTGTTGCATATGAAGTTAGCCTATGTCTTCTTTTTATCTGTTCGAATACATCGGTCTTGTTGGGAAGCTAAAAGTATCTAAATGCTCCATTCTTGATATCAAATTGCTAAAATTCCCATACTGTTCTCTGTTACAGCGGATCCAAAGGGTATAGAGCTTGTGATTCCAAGCTGTTTTCAAGACAAGGAAATTGTTCCTATAAAATCATATTACGGTGGGAAAGAAGGCAATGGGGAGTACATGTGGTACAGAATCAAAGAAAAACTTGAGGAGTCAGAATTGCTGCATGGCATTACTGCTTCTAAAGATGCTCTCCTTGTTGAAAAGACCTTGTATGATATATGCTATAGGCTACCATTATTTTGTTACGATACGAAAGTAAAACTTCTAACTATTTTTATTGATTGAATCCTGAAACAGAAATTACACACCTTCACTTGATGATATTGGCTCTCACTTAGCCCTGTATTGGGTGCCTAAACGTGCTGATGGGAAGCTTGGAGATCCACTTGTTGCCATTAGTAGTGATCCAGTCATTCCAGGTTTTTTTTTATTCTTGCGCAATATTTTTGACCAGCTTTTAACTATTATCCATCTTTTTTACATCAACAAAACCTTTATTAACATGCATGGTGAATTGATTATTTGGTTTGGTTTTCACTTAAATGGTACTGTGTAGAATATCTACTGTATATTTAGTATAATATTAATGACATACAACAGAGCCATAATTGCAATATATCAATATTCAAGATAAATTCATCTGAATTAGATTCACTCTCTCTCTCTCAAAAAAAAAAAAAAAAAAAAAAAAAAATTAAAGAAAGAGAGAAAGGGGAAAAGAAGAAAAGGATGTAAAAGAAGTAGATCTTTTAATATCAAAATGTATCAGTATGGTGGAAGATATCCACCTTATTATAAAGATTGTCATGATGAAAGATATATTGGAAACAAGTTAAAATGTTATTTATCAGATATGGAGTTGATTCTTATTGAAATGTTTTATTGAAAACACATTCAATTTCTGAGCTAATGTTTCTTTTGTTTGTTTCCTTTGCCTGTTTGTATTTCACAGCCCTTCCAGTTGTGTCTGATGTATCCTTAAAGGAAATTGGTTCTGGTATGTATGAAGGAGAAGGAAAATATTATGGTGGTTATGAAGGGTCAAGCATGTATAGCTGGTATAGAGAAACTAATGAAGGGCACATTGTTCTCATTAGTGGAGCTACTTCTACCACATATGAAGTTACAGATACAGATTACAACTGTCGTCTATTGTTTGGGTACCATAATGTCTTTCCAACTGAATTGCCTATTGGTTTTTGTTGTCAATATATTTTATCATGTCAATTCTAAATGAAAAGAAATAATGTCACTATTGTGTTTAAGTAGTAAGGAGGATTTATGTTGAAGGATAAAACATAAGTGCAAATACAAAGAAAAGGATATCACTACTTAACCGCAATGTATCTTGGAAAAATTCAACACATACATTTCAAAAGCTAAATATCATTGTTATCTATTATTTGGCAGCTATACCCCTGTTCGTTCAGATTCTGTTGTTGGGGAGCTTAAACTATCAGAACCATCCGATATAATTCTTCCAGGTAAGTGAACTTTAAGCATTATACAATTTTAATTCTAGAAGACCCTCAAACTATAGTCAGTTGCATCACTTGTACTGAATTTTGCTTCTTAAAGATGATAATGTGCTGCCAAAGGAAACCAGCCCACTGTTTCCTGTTCGTCTACATTGGGTCTTTGGTTTGTATTTCCAGTGTAGGCACTGGAATTTCATAGTTTACTTCATCAGCATAGCGGGAGTCAATTTTTCACGAGCTTGTGGAATATCTAGTAGAACTCTAACTTGATAGGCAGGAGATTTAAATTATTGGTACACCATACATCTGGCCCAGGACTTCTGAACTAGTAATACATCTGGACAAATAACATTCCAGGACCCACCATAGGAAGGGGAAATTAATGTTGAATAATTATAATCAGCAAGCAATATAGAAAGTTTAACTTTATTCATCGAGAAACACTTCTATCATTAATTATACCCATTGATATATCCAACCTATAAGATTATACTTCAGGATCCAATGGAATGGTTTGGCACACCACAGAAAATGCAAGGAAGTAATTTGTGAGTCATTACTGCAACTTGGACATTTCCCTATATTCCGAGGGTCAATTACTCTTTAAATACTTTCGGAGTTTCTTAGCTCTGGCTAGAACACTGATATGATGTTGAATTGCTAGCTGAAATCAGGTCTTGTCTCGGTACTAACATAAAGTAAAACTCCTTTACGTTTTATTCACTATCTATTGAGAGTCTGCTTAATGTTTAACTACTTTCTGCTTGCACTGGTTTGTACTCATTCTAATTGGAGAAGAAAGTCTGGGCAGAGTGTTTTCATTTCATCTAAAATCGAGATTTTACATTTTAACAGAAATCATAATTTTCCTTTTCATTTTTCCCTTTCTTTTTTGTAAAATTTATTGAAACAGAGTGAATCATTTTCTTAGTTTTTATTTTTGGTTTATTTATTTATTTAATGTTTGGTATGATGCATTCGTCATTTATCTGCTGCAAAGACATAATTTACTTGTTTTCCTTCAGAACTCATGAAAATAGAAAGATTCTCTTTGAATGGAAAGGAAGTTGAAGGTGAAATACTTAATGCTGTTGAGGTTATTCCGCAAAGTGAGATTCAGCGACATATTTGGAGGAAATACAAGAAAGAGCTTAAATACCAATGGTAAGATGCATTCATCAGAGTTTCTACTATTGTTTTTGAAAATGTATAATAACCAAAATTTATGTGGGCAGGTTCTATTCAATAGGGACGCAACCCTATCAATCCTTTGAACCATTTCCTTCACAATGCTGCAACTCATATAGGGTCCGGCTGGAGGACGTAGGTCGTTGCCTGAAATGTGAATGCACTGTCACAGACGTGTTTGGAAGGTCAACTGGACCTGTTTCAGCAGTGACTTCTCCTATATTACCAGGTTATTTTCATCATTTATTATCTAGGATTGTGGAACGTAGTGCAGTGATGTTGGCATCTCTCGAGGTTGCATTTGAAACATTCATTACATTGAGGTTAATGGAGCTGCATGGAGAAAAGTATTCATGTAGCTGACCCCAATGGTTTGGGATAAAGCTTTCTTGCTGCTGTTATACAAGTGTAGAAAATCCTGCTTAAATGGGTCTAAATGGCTTGCACTGTATTCCTATTTTCCTTAAGCGGTTTTTTTTAGCATATCCTTAAGCAGATTTTGTTAGTTTGTAATCTGAAAATTTCTATATTCCAGGGATTCCAAAAATTAGTAAGCTGGAAATTGAGGGAAGAGGTTTCCATACAAATTTATACGCTGTTCGTGGTATATATTTTGGAGGAAATGAAGGCAAGAGCAAAATTCAATGGCTTAGAGCAATGGTTGGCAGTCCTGATCTCATCTCTATACCTGGTATACAAAATATGTCTTCAGATTTGCTCTATGCATTTTATATAAGTTCTTCAAGCTAAATTTTTGTGATACACGTAATGTAGAGTTATTTGTAGGATGAATGTTGGTTAAATATTCTTACTTGGCCATAGTTTCTAAGATGTACATTTGAAAGACAAATGACAATATGGGTTTAAATTTTGTTCACTTGCTTTATTCACTTTTATCTTGTTGGCATCTGGGTGAAATAGTTTTCCTTCTCCGTCCAGCACATGCTTCTACAGCTTTCACTCTTTTTTTTTCCTTCCTTTGAATGATTGACAATTTAATGGGCTGAATCCAGCATTGCCAAGGTTTGATCTGATCTGAGTTTTCCTGGAGCCTCGTCTAAATTCCTGAGTATAATTCTGGGCTAGTTTTTATAGATAGAAGCGAACAAGAGATTCAAGACTCGGATTTTCCTGGTTTTATTTGTGTTAAACATAGGGGACTCATCTTCAACAAACAAGCAGGTCATGCGCTAGTCTGAGCCTAACCTGATTATGTTATTCATTTTACTCCCTATGCCCTCTTCCTCTTTTGTTATCTATGGAGCAATGTCGAAAATAACGCGTTATGAAACTCGTTATATTGCGTTACGAAACCTAACGGAACCTCATTGCTACGTAACATCTGAAAATAACTTAGTGCACCGTAAATGTATGTTCTTTATTTTATATTACATTATATTACGTAAATTTACGTTAAATTACGTTATATTATGTTATTTACAATTTTTTTAGTAATTTCTATATTGTTGTTGATTATTATTTTGATTGTTAGTGAATTGCTATAATTTTCTTACTTAATTAGTTGTTGGCTTGTTTAATTACTTGTAAAATTGCTAACTTGCAAATTTGTGATTGTTTCCTTATTAATTGTTTCTTTATTTGCTTGTTGTAATTCCTCTCCAGTTGCTGAAATATTTTACTTGTTGATTCAATTGAATTTTTAACTGAACTGAAATTAACAATTATAAATAATGTAAATTGAATATTACAAAATATAAATTATAACAATGATAATAACTAGAATTGAAATAAAAAATTAGAATCTTGTATTCTTGTTTCGATGATGACTAAAATTATGATTGCAGATTTTATATAATCATTGTTGAAAATAACTCGTGAAATTCGTTATGTTGCGTTATGAAACCTAACAAGAAGATAATGTTACTTAACGGTCGAAAATAACTCAATGGACCGTAACGGTGCATTTTTTACGTTATTTTTCGTTACGTTACGTTAAATTATGTTATGTTACGTTATTTACAATAATTTTTTAAATAATGTTTACATTAATGTCGATTATTTATTTTGATTGTTAACGAATTATTGCAGTTTTTTCACTTAATGACTTGTTGTTTGCTTATTTGATTGCTTGTGGCATTGTGAACTTGTCAGTTTGTGATTATATTCTTATTTACTTGTTATAGTTTCTTTTCAATTACTAAAATTTTTTACTTGCTGATTAAATTGAATTATCAGCTAATCTAAAATAAACAATTTGAAATAACATAAATTGAGCATTATAAAATGTAAATTATAATATTGATAATAATTAAAAATAAGTTTGAAATCTTGTTTTTTTGTTTAGATGATGACTGAAATTATGGGTGTTAATATAATTTAATTATGAAGATAAATATGAGAATTATTGTGAAACTTGTTAGAAATTTAGAATTAATACTGGGATATAAAATATTTTTTTGCTTTTCTTTTAGAAATTTTTAATTTAATTTTCATTTTGTAAAAATTATTTTATATAGTTTTATATTTGTTTTTATTAAATAAATAGAAAATTGCGTAACCAACGTTATGCATTACGCTATATGCGATATAACCTAACAGAAATAAAATGTTACGTTACTGTTATCGTTATTTTAAACATTGTATATAATTTATGAAGATAAAAGTGAAAATTACTGTAAAAATTAATATAAAATTTGAATAGATTATGTATTACAAAATGCACCAGTTTGGCGTGAGGAGTTTATTAATGTAGGATAAGTTAAAAAAGCGAAGAGAAGACCGAAGAAAATGTGGATGGAGGTGATATGAAAAGATTTAGATTCTAGAGGTTTAAACGAGAACATATTACTCGATAAGAATTTATGGAGAAGGATTATCAATGTGATTGATCCGGCGTGATTATCTTTTGGTTCATATAGCCTACCCCAAGTACTTGAGATAAAAACTTAGTTGTTGTTGTTGTATGTATTACAAAATGGTTTGGTATTTTTTTATAATATTTTAAATTTATGTTTCAATTTATTCAAATTATTTTATATAGTTTTATATTTATATTTATTAAATAAATAGAAAATTACATAACATACGTTATGCGTTACGCTATAGGCGACATAATCTAACAAAGGTAAAACGCTACATTACCGTTGTCACTATCTTAAACATTGCTATGGAGTTTGACTATTTGAATATTCTCAGGTCCACATGATATGATAATTTTTAAGGTTTTTTATAGGTATCTTTGGATGGTGATTTCAATGTAGAAAATCAAAGCAAAAACTTAAGAAATTAGATATGAATAAACCATAGGGGATGGAGATCATTATCCTAAGAAGAATTTGAAAAAATAGGAGAGTGGGTTTTGGTGCTGCTATCACAGTTAATTTCCGATGCGCACAAATCAATTTTTTTATATTAGACCCCCAACTTATAGCTTAGACTGTCATATATCAATATTTTTAAATTACTCTCTCAAATAATATGAGTTTCATGATACACCTTTTGGTTAAAGTATTAAGTTAATTGTGGTATTTTTCATCATTAGAACATTTTCCCCATAGTAAGCTCACACAAACCACTAACCCCATCCATCATCCTCTTCTCTCTTTCTCCATCAATTATCTACACATTTGATCAATTCCTCTATTTATCAAATATCTATCAATTCTCTACCCCAACTCTCCTAATCCCCTACCAAATTCACCCCAAAGGTGCAATCTTAACTGTAATATCTCTTTCTGAGAACCAAAGAAAAACTTGGAATACTCCTTTGTGCCCCATCCCATCACCTCGTCCATTGTTGTATTTGGCTCAATTTTTGGGATTCCTATTTGATTTAAATTTGTTGAGTTTTGGCTCAATTTCTAGTATTTCTATTTGACTTAGGATTTAAGCCAAGCCAACTATATTTAACTTAGGGTTTGTGTCAAACTAATGCTGTTTGATTTAGGGCTTGTGCCAAAAAATCTATGCAAGGGCATTAGATAGGGCCTTTGGGGGCATCTCTCTTTTACATCCTTCAAAATCATTAGGAATTTAGAGAGATCTTTTGTGAGAAGAAAACCTTTTTGCATCTTTGGAGAATTTTTTGTTGTCTCAATTTGAGAGATCAGTTTATAACTTTGAGAGATTTGAGAGACCCAAAATTTATAATTTGCAATATCATGTACAGTGAAGTTTGATTCGGCCTGTAGATGTAGAACTTTCTCCGAAACATGTAAATTCTTTGTATTATCTGGTTTATCTATTCTCTCTACATCTTCTGCTTTTAATCGATATGTTGAATCTCGACGATCCCTAGCTTTCGTGCAACATCCGCTTCATCTTCTTCATTCCCAATATATACATGTCTATCATAATCAATATCCGAGTAACAAACAAGATATGTTTCTTCGCAAAATCAAGTTAACAGGCAAGTCAATATTCATGGCGTTATCAAGACATATTTATGTACTAATCAGGAAAATCCGGCATATTTTCATGTATCTTGTACAAGTAACTAGTATGTATATTTCAAGGATAAGTATGATGGAGTCTAGAATGATGGAGTCTAGAATGCTAGAATGAGTGTTATGGAAATTATGATCATGTATGAAAATCATGCATATACAATTATGTATATAAGCACATATTATATAAGCGGATACTAAAGTGTAAGGAAGGGAATTAAATAGGCTCAATACTTTTATAACCATTACATTAACAATATATGAATTTTCCAAATTCTAGCATGATTTCTTGGTATGGAAAGTAATAAATTTATTAAATCTTACTAATGTATATATAATTCAAGTAAACTTGGATTAATATAAAAAGGATTATAATCTAACGTAATAGTTTGTATGAAAGAAATATTTTAGCAAATTAATTGTAAAAACTTATGTGAACACTCTCTTTAAAATATAATTATGAATCAATATCAATGTTTAAAATAGCGATAACGATAATGTAACGTTTTGCCTCTGTTAGGTTATGTCGCATATAACGTAATGCATAACGTATGTTATGCAATTTTCTACTTATTTAATAAAAATAAATATAAACTATATAAAATAATTTCTATAAATTGAAATATAAATTTAAAATATTAAAAGAAAAGAATATAAAACCATTTTATAATCATAATATATTCTATTTTTATATTAAATTTAATAATAATTTTCATATTTATGTTCATAAACTATATTAAGTCTACAACCGTAATTCCAGTTATCATTTAAATAAGAGAATAATATTCTAATTTTTTATTTCAATGCTTGTTACTATCATTGTTGTAATTTATATTTTGTAATGTTCAATTTATCTTATTTGTAATTGTTGATTTCAGTTCAATTAAAAATTTAATACAATTAATAAGTAAGATATTTCGGCAATCAAAGATGAATTACAAGCGAACAAGGAAACAATCGCAAATTAACAAGTTAGCAATTTCACAAGTAATCAAACAAGCCAACAACTAATCAAGTAATAAAATTACAACGATTCGCTAATAATCAAAATAATAATCAACAACAATATAGAAATTATTAAAAAATAATTGTAAATAACATAACATAACGTAATTTAACGTAACATTACGAAATATAACGTAAAATAACATAAAAAACGTACTGTTACAGTGCATTAAGTTATTTCCAGTTGTTACGTAGTGCTGGAGTTCCGTTAGGTTACGTAACGCAATATAACGGGTTTCATAACGTGTTATTTTCAACATTGATCAATATATACATATATTATATAAAAAATTTCTAATGGCAAGTGGAAAATGATTTAAAATCATTGCATTAAACACGAAGAATTTATATGGAAAACTTTTATATTTATATCTAAATATGATGAACATTCATAAAAGTAGTTTCTTTATAATTTAAAAATATAGCATATAGTTTAAATTTGCAACTTGTAGTTTAAATATGAGAGGCCATAAATAAAATCATAAATTTGATACATAAACATAGAGTATAGTATAAAAATCATATTTTTATACTTAGAATAATCATAGAGAATTTTTTATAAAGATATCATCTTTCTAAGATTAAACAAATTAAGATTCTAAATTAATTATAAAATATTTTAGTTACAAAATAAAATCATAAGAGTGAATGTGATTCTACTTGTCTTGATAGGTTAGGGAAGGTAGGCTTATGTTGAGGCTAAAGAACATCTCCTTGAGAGTTGGAGTAAAAAGAGGAAGAGAAGAATGAAAAATGAAGGAGAGAATAAATGAAAAGAAAAGGAGAAAAAGATATAATAAATAAAAGAGAGATATGAGGACAAGGCTTGTCATGCTTGGCCAAAGGATAAGCATGGTGAAGGTAAGGTATATGGTAGGTTAGATTGACTTTTCATTTGATATTTTACATTAAATTAAACTATATTAAACATCTTTATAATGAGACCATGTATGAGTGAGTTACAATAAAATTATGTGGAATATTCTAAAAATCTGGTCAAAGTCAAAGTCAACAATGTGCAGTCTTGGTGAAAGTGGGGTTCTCAATTAAATAATATTATTTTAATAGGTCAAAATTTGATTATTTCAAAAAAATATATAAAAATTATCATAAATCCAGATAAATGAGACGAATATGTCTATCAATTTTTTGGACTCATCTGATGATTATAATACAAAATTTATCAAACTTACTCTGAAATGAATCGATATCGGTATAGGCACCCGAGTTGATATGGTTAATACTTGATAAATTTGATACAGAAAATGTAAAAATTTTGGGTCATTTCAGATGGAGAGAGAAGACTGGAGTGAACCTCTATTTCTCTTCATGCTTTTAACTAAACCAGGGATTGTTAAAGTCCTTTCTCTAATTAACTCTTAGCTTTGCTCAAAATAGAATTATTGAGGAAAATTACAACAGGGGTGTAATTTAGAACAACTTGCGTAATGTGAGATTGTAATTTAGAAATAATAAGATTTAGGGTCTAATGTGGAAATAGCTCTAATTTGGGGTTCTAATATAAAAATTCCTAATATCAATTAACTTTTAGGTTTCAGAGGAAGGAGAAGAGTCATTCTTCAGGGTTTCTTTTGGGTGTTTTTCTTATTACTACGGATTTATTGCTTTGAATAGTTGTTTTGCTATATTAATGTCCCTATCGCTGACCATTTGATTCTATGTATTTCTGATGGGTCATTCTTTAGGAGAGAGTTAGTCTCCTGTAGTGTTGATTTGATTCAGTCTAGTTCCAAAGACCAGACTCTTCCTAGGGTAGGTACAGGCTGTAATATTTCCATTTCGTTGTTTGCAGGAGGTTCCGTTTAAATTTCTTCTGATGGATTGGTTGGTCTGTTTGCAGAGTAGCCTTTGTAGGTTTAGAAAGAAGCCTTCTTAGTTAACATTGCAACCATGCCCTTGCCTATTTTAGAAGAGCAAACTTCGATGCGGTTTTAAAGGTGTATATTTTAAGGAACAACTACGAAAAGCATCCAATAGAAGATCCACTGGTGTTCAAGTTTAATGGCTCTAGAATCAAATAGAAGTGTTATTTTTCTTGAGAATGACACCAGGAAGGCCCTCACTTGATTGCATTTCTCTCATTAATTTGAGTTAACACATATTGTATCGGATTTTGAGGTAATAGATACACGTTATATTATATAAGATATCGACTGTATTTTTTATATTGTCAGTACGATATGCCTGATATACTGATTTTAATACCATTAATGCGGCTAATATCATTGCCAATTCTGATATTTTAAATCTTGATATAAAAAACTTTAAAAAGATAATCCGTTGTAACTTTAGGACCTGTTGTCAAATAGGCATCAATATTCTGCAGGTCAAGCTTGAATTCCTAACCAGGGAAACTATTCCATAAATCTAAGGACTTTTGTTGACAGGTAGGTAGACCTACCATATTGGTCTTATATATTAATTTCTTGCAGCCATGTAGCAGCCATTCAAATTCGCCTAGTCCTTGAAAGAGGGAACGAGAGATACTTTATAACCAAGTAGCAGCAATAAAATAATTTTGAAGTATTAAAGGAGCAAATACCACATCAATTTCCGTTTTTCTATCATTTTACATAGAATGAATAGTTTTTGTAGCCAAACAAACTAATGGAATTGTGATTTTATGCATGCTAGAATTTACCTACATGTTTTTAGTTTCAAACTTAATAATTCAAAGATGAGGGGATTAATTTGAACTGGGAGACTTGGTAACTAACAAGGTATAGATGCTGAAGGCACAGCGGGAATGGACATTGTCCTCAAGGGAATTGTTAGTTTCTTCTTGCCTTCTTGAAATAATAACTTTCTCGATGATTATTGGAGGATTGTGGCGAAGTTTCATGGCTCATGGAACTATTGTTTTGTTTTCTGACTATCGAGTGTTGACCATGTTAACATGTTCAGTCAGTTTAAGGTTTTTATCAGATTTGGTAGAAACTTTCCTTCCATTGCTGGAATACTACAGCATCTAATAATGCAATGGAGGTGTTTATTGCAGTGCAATTGAGAGGGGCTTGGAGGAGGGCAAATTGAAGATGAGAATTGATAGGGTAGAGGTCATAACCTGATAGCTTGCATCGCTAATTATATATCATCTTAAGAGGATACCTTTTAAAATTTCCTGTCATCTTCAAACATATTGGCCCTTATTATTGTCTATATTTGCAATTTAATTCCTTGTTTAGAGACCATGCTGTCTAGTTTTGGCTTTTGTTTATTTTCCTGCTTCCGCTTCTTGGATCTTAACAATTCTAAAAATCCTTGTCTAGGGACTCAGCTATCCTTGCAACATTGTTTGATAGAAGAGGATATCTTGTATCTAGAATTGTATAATCTGATAAAACTTTGTGGCATTTTCAGGTGAAATGGGGAGGATGTATGAAGCTAATGTTGATGATGTGGGATACAGGCTTGTAGCTGTCTATACTCCAATTAGAGAGGATGGCATGGAAGGGGAGCCAAGCTCTGCGTCAACAGAGCCAATTGCTGTTGGTATATATTTCCAGTGCTTTGTACTTCAATTTTTTTTTTTTTCCTGTTTCTACAAATAGCATTCATATTTATAAGCAGTTATTGTATTTTATGGTCCTGGACTAATTTGTCAGACTATATTGCCTTCGATGGAGCATGGACATAAATACCGGACACAGATGATGCCAGCCGAACGTAGGGACCTAGCAAAGCCTAATAAACTAGGACAGACATTGCGATAGAGCTATGCATACTTAATGTTGCAGAAGCGGAAGTAATACAAATAGAGAACTAAGGATTCTTGAGATTAAAAGATAAATTGAGAAAACAGAAACTTTAAGAGAGAAAACAAATTAGAAAATTAAATCAGAGAACGCCAAGTATTTACGTGGTTTGGATAAAGTTTTACATCTACATGCCGAATCAAATTTCACTATTGATGATATTTGCAAATTCCAAATATTTAGATCTCTCAAATCTCTTAAAGTTACAAAGAAATCATTCTCAGATTGAGATGACAGTTGAAAACTCTCAAAAGTTGCAAAAGAATTCTCGAAAGTTTCAAGATTTCCAAAAGTTTTCACGGTTAACTCTAAAGGCTCTGTCTAACCCTCTTATATAGATTTGGGTGTTTGGCACAAATTCTAAGTCAAATAGGATTAGTTTGGTACAAATCCTAAGATAATAGGTTTAGTTTAGCGCAAACCTAAAGTCAAGCTGGATTAGATTCAGCCAACTCATGGGGTCAGCCTGGAAATTAAGCTAAAACTCAACGATTTATGTGTCTATACGTGATTCATATCAGAACCTATAATCATTGACATGTTTTATTCGTAGGAAAAAGAAAAATAAGATCTTAATTATTCAACTAGGGAGTGATTTCAGCACCATAGGAAACACACTCTTTTCAATTAGATATTTTTCTCTATATGTGTAGGTGTTGATATTCTGTTGTTTTCAGAGTGTTTCATGTTGGGGTTCCCATGCCCTAGCATTGACAACTGCATAACACAGAGTTTCAAATATTAGTTAATATTTATATGCATCACAAATATCATTATATCCTATGTATTATTTTTGGTATCAGTAACTAAATTTAAAAAATAATATCAAAATTCTATCTTTTTTTTTTGTGTGTGTTAAAATTCCATCTAACATCTTACATACTGCTTCTCACTCCATATTGGCGGTCTATTAGCTTAGTATTCTGATGTCAAAATAACTTTTGTGAGTTTTGTCAAGTAATGCATGGTTTCAGCATATATCCATCACATGATCTTTATGACTTCTGAAAGCTGCCATGGCTCCAACATGTGACTTTCTGGGTTCTTCTGACACGGCTTTGGACTGACTTGCTGGGACAGTGTACAACATTTATCTTATCACGGATCGACATTCATTTTGAAATATCCACTATTCATAGGTTGCCCTAATTTACTGACAGGTCTACTGGTAGTTGTCCCTGATTATTTATCCAACTTAGCTGAGTCGATGTATTTACAAGAAATTTAGTATCATCTAAGATGTGTTTATATCCAATCAGAATTTTGGTTTCTGATCGTTTCATCACTTTGAACAAAAACCACCAGGTCTTCACTTTACCTAGGACCATTTTAGGTAATCATGATCATGGCACAACACAGAATTGAAGTAGAATATGGGGAATAAAAGTCCTGTTGATTATCGCATGCTGCCTAATGCTGCTGTGTTCCCTATTAGGGAATGTTTGGTTGCATTTTGTAGTTGGAAAAATGGAAACCTGCTGCAGCGTTTATTTTGCTGTAATTTTGCAGTAAAAGCAGCAAAATGCAGCATTTACTACAGTGCAACCAAATCGACTGCTAAATTAGAGAAAAACAAACAGTGTAGCTGGAAAATGGAAATATATTTCCACTTCCCAATTCCAATGTCAAACCAAACAGCCCCTTTCTGTAATGGATATTACTATGGAAATAAGGTAGGGGCTTTTCTAATGAAAAACAGTTCTTAGTTCATTCAAGCAGACCACACTTGCACACATACTGGAGAGACCTGGCAGTTTTATAGATGTCTTGAAAGGTCGTAAGAAATAGTTATTCACATCCAACTCTGACATGGCTTTTCCTTTCGTATGTCTTGTATTCATAAGATGATAATTATTTACAGTCAACTGTTTTGTTTCTAGAGTCAGTTACTCGTTCAATTGGTTCTTTTGTTTATTTGTAGAGCCTGATGTTTACAAGGAAGTTAAGCAGAAGTTGGACATGGGATCCGTGAAATTTGAGGTAACGTCTGGTGCATATTAAGTGAAATTGGATACAGAGTTTCTGTCAAGAGTTTTCAAGGCATAATAAATTTGCAGAACAAGCGAACTGGAAATCAGTTCTACAAAGGCTGCATTTGTTTAATTTGCTACATGATGTGTCTAGATTTCATGAAGTTAACATACAGCCTCTTTTATCTGGAAACAGGTACTGTGTGACAAGGATCCAACCCCAAAGAAGGTAGTCTCCCTTGTTCTTATTTCTAAAGTGAATCACCTTGTTGACCATGTAATACCGAATACCCTATACATGTTGGTTACTTTTTCACTCTCCACAGGGACCTGGAGCTGGATATCTTGAGAGAAGAGTTCTGGAAGTTAACAGAAAGAGAGTCAAGGTTGTGAAGCCTGGTTCCAAGACTTCATTTCCAACTACTGAAATTCGGGGAACTTATGCTCCTCCTTTTCATGTAAGTTGTGCGTTTTATTGCATCACAATGATTAAAACAATTGTAAGCCAACTGAAAATAAACTAGTGATCTTTGAATTAGTAATTCTAAGAAATTTCAGCTATAAATATATGTCAAGAGGCTCGTGGCACTGAAATCACCAAAATTGTATAAGATGTAGATTATTTGGAGGTCACACTTTGGAGATTCCTGTCATCCTTACATTATAGTGAGGTCAAACTGCTGAGATTCATGTCATCCTTTTCCTTATAGTCTCAACTTGTATTATAATATTCATCAATATTGTTAAATATCTTTATCCATCAAAAGATGGTCGGCTATGGAGTACGTAGCTATCTGAAGAGGCTAAGAAATACTATCACCAATGTCAACCTCCTGCCAATCCTCAAATTCTTAGCACAGGAAACTACAACGGTTTGACGTGGTATCTTCAGAAGGACACCAAATGATTGCACAAACATTGGTCTTCAATCTTACGCTCACGCAAGTTAACAATTTTACACTGGTGTTATTATTCATCCTTAAATTATAGTCTTCGTGTTGTACTGACCAACTGGTTATTTGTGACATTGAAGCATTATTGTTTACGTCAGTGTTTGTTTATGTGTAATTTGACTAGAATAAGCTTCAAGCCTGTGTAAATAACCTTACTATGGGTTTTACAGGTGGAGCTTTATCGAAATGACCAGCATCGCTTCAAGATTGTGGTTGACAGTGAGAACGAGGTGGAACTAATGGTGCAAACTCGTCACATGAGGGATTTAATTGTCCTTGTTATAAGGGGACTCGCCCAAAGATTTAACAGCACCTCCCTTAATTCCTTACTCAAGATAGAGACATGAAACAAACCCAACACAGTTTGTCAGCAGTTGGGTGGGAAAGATACCCGTCGCAGACTCCGTCGAGGCACTGCTGTATTTAAAAGTAGTACTCTCAAGATTCTTACATTGAATTTGTCTGGGTGTGAAAGCTTGGAAAGAGTTTGATTTGTATGCTTATGCAGTAGAGATTGAAATTGTGTTAGCTGACAGAACACTTCCCATCCACTAAGAAGTCAGATCAGCTGATTCTGCATGCTAACTGATACTCGCCTGTTTGCTGCCTCCATTGGGAGCTGGAGGCTACTAACTTATTTGCTGTAAATTATGATGTATTCCTCTTCGTCATGTGGGTTTTTGTTTTGTGTGGTTTGCAAAATGTATATTACACTGAGGGGCTTGTGCCTTGTATTTTTACTCTCATTCCCCTCAAGTCAAATTGTTTGATGTATAAATCTTCCTTCTTTATTTTTTTAAATTTCCGATCGTTTGTTTGGCATGTAAACTACTTGAAACATTCATGATCTTACCATGGGAACCAACGAATGTTTTCTTTTGTAGCAATCTCAGTTATTGAGACATTCTTCGTGCCACTTGTATTAGCCCCTTGTTAGTGTGGTAGCTTCATATAACGAGTTGAGGCCCCTCGTATCGTTCTTTGTTTCCAGGGGAATCTGCATTTTGTTGTAACAAGAAATCAGAAGGCCTCTGCAGGTTGACCAAGATTATGCACCAGAAAGTTGGTGGTTAGCTCAATGTGCAGAGATGATAATTTTGCCCTTGAGAAGCAACTGATTGCTTGATGTATGTAGTTCAAGTGAAAACTGACATCAATTTATAAATATCTTTGTAGAGCAGCAGCAGTAGTCTTCGGTTGTTCTTCAAAACCTAACACAAGATTGAAAATTTTGAGCTTGGAAAAACTTGCTAGCTGATGGGGTTGTCCAGTTGTTTACATGTTCAAATGTCAATACATTTGTTGTAGAATTCTATGGGACACCTCAGAATATGAAACTAAGAAAGGCATGTATACGAGAGCGTTACTGCACATTCTTTTATCCTCCATAGTTTTTCTCGCATAGGTAAGTTCTTCAGAGGTATCTGTGATTGGAATGATAGCTTCCATAATTCATGTGTTGGACTGATTAAGAATGAACCTAATCACATTATTTGAGTAGTGTCACCATAGGGATGAAGGCAAATGCATCAAGGCAAGTCCCGTAGGAAAAAATTTCGAGTTTAAGTGCTCTATGTGAATCTATATGAGAATGACCTGTCCACCTTATTTCTACCATAATTTTTATCACGACACCAACTCCCCAATCAAAAAACGTGGATTCCCAGTGTTAGTGGTCTTCTTATATAGGTTTAACCTCATCCTCCTCGATGAATTTAGGACTTCCCTTCTAGATGTGCTCTTTACCAATAAATATTTGGATAGAAAAATCCAGGATGATATATTTTAAATGGCTCTGTGAACTTTATTCTTTTGCAATGTAACTTTGAAAACACATTATGAATATCATCTTCCAAAATTTCCCTTATAAAAGTAAAAACTTTAAGAATTTATAGTATCAATAATTATTCATCATAGCATCAATATACAAATATGCATGAATAACATTTTATGCTCATTTTCTAAATTAAGGATAACATGTATATAAATTGTGTTACATGAAAATAACATGAAAGAATCTTTTTCCAATATCCACAAGAGAATATAAAATTAATTTGTCTTTGTTAAGTTAATAATAGTGCAAAAGTTTGTTAAATAATTCCAGGGTCATGACTGCATTTTGGTTACTTGTATAGTAAACCATTAAAAATTGATTTGCCATTTTATTGAATACAAGTAAATACAACATGTCATTTCTGCTATACAGTATACGAGTATATACAATATAATATACGAGTATATATTAGTACATGCAATATATTTAGTTATGAATATGCTAAGCATCCAGAAAATAACAAAAATTATAATAGTTTATAATTAGCCACATATTTCTCCGTCAAGAAAGCTAACTACGATTGCTTTATAAAAATAATTATAAATTACACTAGCTCTCCTCTAATATCCAATATAGTACTATCCGAGTTAGAAGTATTACAAGCAGAAGCATACTAATAAACAAATAGATCTTCAAACAGAGTCACAGATCACAACATAACATGCAAAAATTAGTTGTACACTCGCACCCTTACAGGCTTATATATCGGAACCAAGAATAAGGTTTCCGCAGCATCGTCTCAGTTTCATTGGTTACGCATCAAACTTGCTAAAGGTATTACATACGATATAGCAATCTCATAATCTAAATAGGATAAACAACATAGCTTACCTCACAACCATGTCTAGAAAAATTGCAATTGGTGAAGAAGAGGTGTGCGCTTAGAACTGGCCTAGGTTCAGTAGAAAATTTAAACCAGTTATCTGCAAAATGACGTACTCTTAAAAAATCAGCCAACAATATATAAAACTTGACATAATACAGCCTTTGGACTTTGAAATCTTGGGATTACTATTACAAGAAGTACAGAGTTACACGTAAGATCGCTAAGAAAACTTGAACTCTACAACGTTGGGGTGTTGATGCAGGAGAGACGAAATTTGCTAGCCTATGGATAGGTTCTTATGTTTTACGAGCTTTGCTTGCACCAGCTTCTCGACCTTCTCACTTCCACTCCTTTGCTGCTCGCCAACCGAGCTCTCTTGTGCACTGCACATCTGTGACTTGACCTTGAAGCCAAACTTCTTCGACACGCTGCTCCACCCTCCTCCTGTCTTCCCCCGCCCCAACTTCTCGATCTCCTCCCTCATAGTCGAGCACTCTTTCTCAAGTTCGGAGACCCTCATCCTCATGTTGTCCATTCCCACCTTCAGCACCTGGTTCTCCCTGACAGCAGTTGCCCAGCCGCCACCTCCGTCGCTGGGAGCAATAACCCCACTCCGTAACGGCCTTGACCCATCAAGGTTGTCAGACACAAGAAAACATCCGGCAATTGAGGTCCTAAGCTGAAGCTGCTCAAAGAAGAGAACCTGGACCACAACTCGGAGGGGAAGCCTCTCGTTCTGAGCAGCGTGAGTGCAGGCCTCGAGGGAGAGCTTCTGGCAGTCCATGAGACGGCAGAGTTGTTCCCTCTCAGATTCTGATAACCAAGGATGTGCCTGTTTGCAGATAAAGAAATTAAGAATCACTACATTAAATAAAGACGCACAAACGCATCAAAACAGTATACCAAACGTTACGCTAAAATTTGGCACTTTGGTGAGACCCCAGGAGATGAATATGTTTCCTGATACGGCATATGTGTACCGGTAAGATATTAGGTTTGGATATGCTTAAGCCTTAGTAGAATAACAGGAGTTGAAATAGTTTATAATTAACTATGAATTCCTCTACCAGAAAAACTGGCTACGATTACTTTATGGATTCATGGGAATTATTATAAACTATACTAATTCTTATCTAACATCCGACATGGAACTATTTAGCTAGGGGTCTTACATCAATTATACATTGTCCTCCTTCGCGGATGAAAAGAATTTGGAAATTGATTGTATCTATTTCATTTATCAGTCAAATGACATTTATATTTCATGGAAGATCATTTTCCGACTTCTCCTTTGACTAATCTTCTTACAACCTTCTCTAATTAGATGTTCACCATTGGCAAGCCAAACTCTCGAGTCTCAGCTTGTAGGAAGAGCTGAACTACAGAGCAAGCAGGTGAATGTGAAGTGCATAATAGCAGTACAAACAATACGGCATGCAATTCAAACTAATCATAAACATATGGAGCAAAGAACCAATTTTTTTTTTGGAGACTTCTTCCTATGCTTGACGCGGCGACAAGATCTTTTTCCATCAACATTGAAAGAGAACTCAATATATATTACATATTAACAAATAAGCGATATGTGTATTAATACATACACACACACATACTTCAGAAGGCAAAGCAATCTAGTCAGCGACCAAGTTCTGCAGGAAGAGAGGGGGAAGTACAAGAGAAGGATTTAGGCCCGGAAAACTGGAGGGCTAGAAGATCATAATTTATAACAAGCAATAGAGAGGAGATTCACCTTCAAGACAACAATTATAGCTTGAGCATCCATGTCTTAGAATGTTTCAGAGATGTGCCTCCCCATTCAAAAGATGATGAAATTAATTTGTTTTTAAGGATGGGTGTGCCCTGACACGGTCAAAGGAGTTTTGGAAGATAAAACATGGACGCGGACAAAGGCATGCCATAGAATGTCTGTTCCCCAGCCAATTACCGTTGATCTTAATTATAAGGAGTAACAATATGGAGACCATGTTTGTGCCAGGTGTGTGCGTGCGCGCGCGCATGCTTGTCATCTTTTACTTGGGGGCGCATGGTGAAGGAGAAAGATTAGCACGTAAGGGTTTATCTAATAGGACTTCTTAGTCATATGACTGGCTAGTGCCAGCATGAGATGCACCATGCACAGGTCAGAAATTATAAAACCGTTTGAATTCGGGTTGTGGTACTAATCAATGCCACGGTCCTCCACTTACACACTAAACCTATGCAAGTTTTGATCAAGGATCACAAGCAGACTCATGGACATCATAAAATAACAAAAGCGAAGCATTTGAACACCATTATATATGAGAACTGAAGCACAAATACAATTATAAGAAAATGTAGTGATATACTACCAAAAACATGCACGCACATACGGAAGGGAACCATCAAGATTTTTCTTTTAAGTACTTGTTCAAGGGGGAAATATCTATTGAGATATTAAAAAAGAAAAAAGAAAAAGAAGTGCTTCAACTATATGATTAGATTGACTGGCAATAACCATGAATAAATCAATGTGCATGTTTCAGTTAAAGTATTATGCAACTATCCATGGTCCAGTGGTTTATGATTACCTTAAGGTATATGTCAATCGCACGATATAGTCCATCGTCCAAAGGTCGAGCATAATCAGGCACAGCCGCAGCCAGAGACTGAAACTTTGGCAGCTTTAGATTAACATCCGGTGCAACCTCTGCAAGGAATCCATCAATAATCTTGGCAACAGTAGTAAGAGGCGTCAAAGAAGGTGAGCCCATCATCTGCTCACCCTCAACCAAACAAGGTGAGGCCCCGCCCGCAGCCTGATCCATTGCTAAGAAGTGTTCAAGAATTCTCAGGACACAATCAACATCGTAAAGGGTTTCCATGGAGTAAGAAAATGTGGGCATCAGCAGATCTTCTAAAGTAGCCTGATCAAGTTGCATCCCTATCCTTTTCTCCAAATTAGACATGCAAGAAGGGCTAGCTTTCAGAATCATGGCAATGCGAAGAAGACCAAATAAGAACTTAGTTGATACGACGCCCTTCTGACGAGGCAACAGGTTGCAAATCTCCTCAAGAAGATCTCTCTGCTCTTCTTCGGTGAGTGCAGGTGTCAAAGCTATGGGAGCCGGATGTCGTTTGTTGAGACCTGGAAGATATTTTTGGGAATAGGATGCTATGGAGCCAGCGATGATCTCTTCCCTGATACCCCGAGACTCCATCACCAAGATCAACCTTTTATACAAAGGAAAGCTCAGAGATGAGACATCCTCGTACCACCAATCTGAGCTAAAACTCTTTGGCCTGGCTCCTGTACTTATGCCATTCCACAAGACACTTCCACCAGGACTCTGCCTGGACCCATGCTCCATCATGGGCCAACCAAATAGGTTCGGGTCGGTGCATGCTTTGACAGCCAAGGACTCGATGCACCGCTTCACAATGTGGAGGTCCTCAGCATAAGGGAGGAGTTTATCACATGTCTGAAGTGCCTTTATAGAATCTTTCCACCTACGTAAGACTACTTGGTTCAAGAAGTTCTCGGTCTGAGAAATCAAGTTACCTTCTGTGATATCTTCTGTCATCTGAAGATGTTCTGCTGCACAGCGGAGATAAACTACATTTGAAGCAGTCAGCTCGAGCTTCACCCCGTAGCAGAACTTTGCGACAAGCTCGAATGATTTTGCACCTCCAGGGATGTCAGATAGATTTATAACACAACCCTCTTCATCATTGACTTTCTCCTCAATCAATTTTTCCAACACAGCACTCTTGGATAGAAGGGGAAACTGCAGAAAGAGTTGGATACATTAGGGTTCGAAGTAAGAAAGAGTATCAGTCATGCAGCAGGACACAAAATTGCAGCTGGAAACTGGACTAAAACTTCCAATACCATGAAAAAAGTAATATTGAGGCAGAAAAAGTAATGCAACAGTGAAACAACATCAATGTGATAAAACCAAGTATAGGGTCCAACAGAGTTTCATATGGGGAGTGACACCTTGTGGAGATGGAAGGACATCTCTCCAACTTCAACAGTAATGTCACTAGGAAGGCCAGTTGAGCAAAACCTGCACAAGAAATTAAATAAATAATGCCAACACTGAGTATAGACAACAACAACAACTAAGCCAACACTGAGTATAGAATTGAAAAAAAAATCATAGAGGGACAAATAACTTAGGAAGATAATTTCAACAAAATTAGAGCACAAGGAAAAAAAAAATAGCAATGCAAAGCTAGGTTGCATGGATATGTACGAGAATCTGATACACTACAATATGAATATGAGGATATGATAAATCTCCAGAAAATAGTGGATATAGATTCTTCACAGATGTCAATTAAATAATGTTTTACTCTATATATTATGAAGAATTATGACTCAATCACGGTAAGTTATTTTAACTTAATCTCTATGCTTCTATGGTATGTGGGGAACTTCCCTAGCAAACAAAATTAGCATGTCTAGCCGTGTCAGACACTTGTGTCCATCGGTGTCCGATACTTACAAATGTTTAAATCTTTATTTACCTAAAAATATGTATAAGACGGTGTGTGGGTGGGTGTGCGCGCGCGCACGCATACATATATATAAGCACCAATCTAAAAGTGGATTCTGTGAAGAGAAGATATTATCCACTGATATGTCCATGATAAACACCAAACTTTCGTTCTATCAAGCCAAAAGGATTAGTTATTAGAATTGGCACTATAAAATGAATGGTTTGGATATATTTGACAGTAAGTTGGCCCCCTTTGCAAGGAAATAAAGGGGTCTTGTTTGTAAACACTAAAAAGATAATGACTGAAGATCATGAAGAAATTCTATGGTCGAAAAACGAGTCAAAAGAAAGAACAGAAAAAAAAAAAAATCAAATTCGTTAAAGGCTATGCAACAACATCAATTTCAAAGCTAGATTTGATATAGGTCAAGCTCAAAATGGAATGTAGGAAGAAGTTATAGAGCTCTGAAATTTCTTTCCAACAGTTTAATAATAAGGTTAATTGGAGTTCGGCATAAAAAAGTATGGTTGTTTTTATGAAATATGAGATCAAATGAACAAAAGAGCCATCAAGAAGAGGATCCCCACATCAACAAAATTGTTCCTTTTTTATCTTCTTGACCAAGATCTTCATTGTCGTATCCAGAGGAGAGAGTTTCCATATCAAGCCAATATAAAGCCACTGAAAATCAAGTCATCAAAAAAAAGTCTTCACACTAACAAGATCTCTTATATTTTCTGTGACCCTCACCCACTAGAAGATTTCCTTTACTTTGCATTAAGAGAAGGCTTTCAAATCAAACTGACCAAGGAGCAGGTTCTGATACTGCTAACTGCTAAGATCTTCCTTGTTACATTAACACGACCCCTCTTAACAAGTAAGCTTTTTCCCTTGTTCTTCGCGATCTCCATGTCAAATTAGTCGTCAGATCGTTAGAGGAGATCAAAAAGATAGCTCTCATCATGTCTCTCTCATAACATGTTTCCATATTTATATATGAATGTTGTGATTTTTATTGAGTGATTAAATATTAAACAGTGTTTTTATACTACTTGAGAGTAGAACTGTGCATTTTTACTCTTGTAATTGCTCAATTATATAAAGACGCAAACTTCCCTCAACTTTATAGGTTTGTATGAAATTCTACCCGAAACCTGTTCACATCTGAACCTGATCAAACTAATCCCATCTCTCTCTGCCTAGCACACTTCACCTACTGTGATCCTTGTCTGTTGTCTCAACCTAAATTTATAGTAGTTGCACTCTATGCTATGCTGAATGACAATCGCATCTCCTCATCCATTGTTCAGTGGCCTTTGGAGTTGGCAACTGGCAGGACTTGATCATGAGATTCGAACAGTGAGTCTCTACTCTTTTTTTTCACTAGATGGATGAAGAAAGGAAATATAGATGATGAAACCCCTAGAGTTGGGTCCATGATCATGTGTGTAGTTGTGGAAGCATAGGTGCAAACGGGCTTTATGGATCAACTACTAAGAGCAAAGGCCTCACAAATCATGACAGCAGCTGCAGCTGTCAGAACCATTGCTAACTTTTCAACTCACGAGTACTTCTGTAGTAAGATATCCCATAATGAATTTCCCTCTTAAAATTCAAAAGTCAGGTATACATGAACCAATAATATCATACATGATTAAACAAAGTGAGACACTGTGGTACACCAGAACTTTATACACCAATTAACTGCTGCGAACAATATAATGAGTATGAATCTTCAATTAAATAATGACAACACTGCTAAACTTCAAACAGCAATTATTTCCCAAACACTCTAGAATTTCATCTGGTAAACAAGAAATATAACCAGAGAAAATAGTGATGCAATTACGTATCTGTATTGATACTGCAGGGATTTGAACATGATAGATAGTCACTTTACAAAATAAGATGCATAACATTTATGTGGATTGGGTCAGCACAGGTTGGTTTTGTGAGCGTGTTGTGGACTGGACGAGCGCCGAGAGGCTGGATTGCGACCGCTGATTAACAAGGCTTTATTTCAGGATTCTCAAGTATGATGATTAAACAAGGGGAAAAACTCATGAATGGCTTCTATCTTTTCAGTTAAGACTCTGTATATCATCAAGGCGAGCATCAGAAGATGATATGCTGACTGTAAACATATACTTATGTGATTGACTAAAGTTGTAATATGTTTATTTTTAATTTAAGAACACTGCAAATAAGCAATGGGTTTTATACCCGTAGCCCTTTTTTATGCAAAGTAGGCGTTAATAGATTTTAGGAGAGGCATAATAGGGAGTAGGATGGGAACAAATGTCCCTTCAGTCCTACTCCTTAACTAAAGGTGTAATTGGTCCTCTTTCTCCACGTGCACGCATGCGCACGCACACACACATATATATGTATGTATGTGTATACATGTATGTATGTGTGTGTGTGTGTGTGTGTGTGTGTGTATATATATATATATATATATATATATATATATATATATATATATATATATATATATATATATATATATATGAGAAAAATAGAAATGAGCTGACAACTCACGCAAGTTATCTGAGCTGCAGTTCATTTCTACTATTTCTAATAATCTTTTTTAAAAAAAAAATTGGATTATATTCTTGACCCCCTAGGATTCACTCATATCCAATTTCTTGGGTTTTAGTTTTAATTTGGTCTTCCATCAAGTTAACACAAAATTAACGGTTTTTAATAAATAAAATATTTTGTATGCACTTGATGAAAGGGTAAATGAATTCTAAAATTTATGAAATTTAATTCGAAAGAAGTTAAGGAGGTAGAGATAGTAATTATTAAAAAATTGAAAAAAAAATTATTGGATCATTGTAGTTTTAACGCTAACTCACGTAACTTTTCCTAAGCTGGCGGCTCACGTACAGTAATCCCATATATATATATGGGATTATTGTACGTAAGTTGTCAGCTCAGGAAAAGTTACGTGAGCTAGTGGTGAAACTATAATGATTCAATGATTTTTCTTCATTTTTTTTTACAATTACTATCTCTACCTTCTTAATTTCTTACGGATTAAATTTCATAAATTTTGGAATTCATTTACCCTTTTATCAAGTGCTTAAAAAAATGTTTTATTCATTGAAAACCGTTAATTTTTTGTTAACTTGATGGAGGATTAAATCAAAACTAAAACCCAAGAAATTGGGTATGAGTAAATCCTAAGAGGTCGAGATCATACTTCGAAAGAAATTTTTAAAAAATGATTATTGGAGATAGTGGAAATGAACTATAGCTCAGGTAATTTGCGTGAGCTGTCAGCTCATTTCCATATCTCTCTCTCTCTCTCTATATATATATAGTAATGAACCCAACTACTTCCAACTTCACTTACCAAACAAGGTCTTAGTTCTACAGCAGCAATGGAACAAGTACACAAGGCATTGGTGTTTCCAATTTAGCATCCTTATTTAGTGTGGTTACATATAAGTAGCATCCTTATTAGGCCAACAGTAGCGATTTTGATACATCAACTAAACAGTTGCGAAATAAATTGTCTAAAGGATGAACACAAAATGTCTTTGTTCGACTAATAAATATGGCTAATCACCATGTTCTGCCAATTAACATTTCAGGCATGCGTTAACAAACATATCCTCACATGATATGCATCTTGAGACATAAAAATCTTCATAATCCATTAAGGTACTAAAATTCCTACGTTAGGGTCTGTGAATTAGTCGGCCAGAAAAGCCAAATCTCCTCAATATAATCTTGTACAACACACCATTCCACAGACTATAATAAGATCATATTCAAGAATACATTTTAGTTAATTAACTTCAACAAAATAACACAGAGATCATGTTAAAGAGAATAAGTCTATCTAATCTGAAGAACAAATAGCTGAAACCTTAAAATCAACGTACGAAGAAGACATTAACATTAACAAAATGCCATTACAATCAATTCTAGTCGGAAAAAAAAAAAAAAATCTAGAATTCACTAAAATTAGTCATCTAATTATACAAAAGGAAGAGATTTTGTCGCTTACCAGGCCTGCCCTTGGCGTTGGAAGGCATCGGCTTTCGATCCCAGCTTCACACAAGCCATGGCGAAAGCACGACACAGAGAACTTTAGAGAACTCCTCTGCAATTTTGAAAGCGCTTGCTGGAAAAAAATCAACCAAATGTACCAAAAAATCCACAGAACTCTACACATTGACGAAAACCCATTAAAACCCACTTAACAAAAACCGATCTTTAACCCAAAACACTAGCAAAACCCCACCCCCCAAACCATTAAAATCCAATTTTGAACCCACTAGACTTCACCGAACACAAGAAGACCAAGAACCCAGATCACATAAGTATCAAAGTCGAATCTCAAAAGTCAAAAAGAAAGAAAATTGATGGAGGAAAGGCCAAAGAGAAAACCAAAAGGAGGCGGTTTCTATTCTGTCTTTGTTTTTGTTTTTATTTTGGTTTTCTTTGTTTTTTTTTTTTTGCTAGGAGAGTTATAATTTTCTGCAGGCTTGCTTGCTTGCTTGCTTGCTTGTTTAAGGGGAATAGAGAGCAACATGTCCTGAACGAGACAAGAGAGGAGAAGCGAAGAACCTAAAGCCAATGCCCTTCTTAAGATAATAATAATTAATTAATTAATTAGGGATTTGGCTTCTTAAACCTTTTTTTTATTTTTGATTTTGATTTTGATTTTTCTTTTACTTTTGGCGTTATGGCGGTGGGAGATAGATTCTCGAGCAAGAGCACCAAATAAAATGTAAAAATAATTGAAGGGAAATTAAGTGAATTAGATATCGTATTTATTTTTGTTTCAATACCGGAAATTTTAATTAATGAAAATGATGGGTACGGTACAACCAATGCCCATGTGGATGATGTGGGTTTGGATTTGGCAAATCTCTTTCCAAATGCACGACCAGCCAAGACCGGGAGTTTCCAAAGGAGCACACCTCTTTTTATGGTGAGCCCATGGTGTAATTTTAGTCCAAATTTTCAGTCTGAGTGCTCCTTTATAAACTCTCCTAAGACGAAGAAGATTCATAGTAAAATTTCAGCTAAAATTCATATATATATTAACATTATTCAAATTGAATATATTTTTATCGGTATCAAATTTAAAATAAATGCAAAAAGAAAATGTGATTTTTTTCCCTCCCTTTACAGCTATGATTGGAAGTCTACTTTTGAAGTGTTTTGAATGAATTCATTATGAAATATTTATAAAAATACTTACTTGTAAGTTTTTAGACAAGTATTTTGACATGTTCTTCGAACACCTCAAAATGCCTGGATGGATATTTTGGAGTGTTTTTAGAACACTCCAAATCGGGATTGTTTTGGAGTGTTTTGAATTATTTATTCAAAAATACCTTTTCTTTTCCATGTTCCAACTCTCTTTTATTTTTATTTTTTCTAATTGGACATACATATCTTTTATATGATAATGAAATCCACGAAAAATCACGAAAAAACCAAACTCCCAAATATAAACATTCTAAATCCATAAACAGATCACTCCAAACACATATCACCGGAATATTTCGAAACACACACTTTAAAAAAAAAAAAAAATCCTTAAAAGACTTTGTTTTCGACATCTAAGTACAGTTTTTTTTTTTTTTTATGCAAATCCGTATATAATAGCAAAATTTGTTCTAGATTTTTTTTTTGCTAAAATTGAAATTTTAGAGAGAAAATTTTCTCACAATATATTCTTTTATTTTTCTGATAATATTAGTATATTCTTTCAGTACTATATTTTAAAATTATTTTTTTTTTTTCCGTTATGTCCATGTATTGACCAATTTTTGCATAAGACTTTAATTTGGGAATTAAGCATGTATTAAAATGAAAAAAAAATTAGGTTAGTCGATTGAATTTTCATTAGTTCTTCCTTAAAAGTTAGAAACTAGATTTATTGGACTTATATAAATATAAATTAAGTTAAGAAACAAAGAGTAGCAAGGATATGTACTAGTAATTAAAATGGAGACCTGGTCAAAGTAAAGTAGCCATCTGATCAGATCAGTTACAATATGAACGGACAGGATTATCTAAACAATGATTGTCGGTGGGAGGCCTAACACTAATGTTAATTAATTTAATGATATAATCAATGCAAGATTAACAATATTTGTCAAAGCATTTGTCAGCTAGAACGATTGCTTGCCTTTTGGATTACGCTTCCCTAAATCGATGCGATGGGCCTCAGTGTTTGGGCCTTTTCTCTCGTTTGCCGTGGCGAATCCAAGACAAAATGTCAACGCTTTGTTCGCGCATATTTTCTATTTTCAACATTCCATGTGGGTTTAATTACGAGAATTGAATTATCAGGATTCTATAATCTAATTATTATTATTATTAAGATTGTTTTGATTGCAAGCAACTGAGATTAATATTGTTTATCATATATCTCATGGTCTTTTTTTTTTTTTTCTCTTTTTTTTATTTTTTACTAATATAACATGTGGTCTTGTTGATGATACATGGGTGGTTGTCTTTTTATTGTATTTTTATCGTATTTGTATTAGTTAGGAATGAGAATGGGTGGATGTAAGAGTCAATTTTTGGTACATCCTATTCAAAATTTTTAATTAAAATAAAAAAAATTTATTTTGTTAATTCAAAAATTTTAATAAGACGGAATAAGGATTGACCTTTTCACTCGTCCATTATCATCCCTATTATCTATCAGTCGTTTGAGTTATGCATGCATTGTATACTTGCCAATTGGGGTGATATGCTCCAAGACTTTGCCTCCATTTATTTATCTATCTTTTTCTTTTTCTTTGAGATCAAAGATTTGAACGGAGCCTTACGAGACAAGACTACAAAATTCACAATAAGCGCTTAGCTGACCTTTCAGTTAAAATATACTACTCTCCGATCAAAATAGTACTCTTTTTCACTAAAAATTTATCCTAAATTACTTAAATCTTGAATTTCAAGGTATTTTTAACTAATCACAATATTTATCATATGATAAATCCCGTAAGCTTTTTTTATTATAAAAATACCATAACTTTTTATAGTTTTTGCCAATTCCAGTATGGACAATGATTAAATTTTAATGATTAGTTATTTTTATCAAAATAAGTTTAATAAAATTTTAAATTTTAATGATTAGTTATTTTTCTTAAAGTATGTGTTTGGTTAAAAAGACGACTTGGCTAAAAAAACGACCACTAAAACCAGATGGAGTATACATTTTCACCCGTTAGAGATATAACACATCTCTGCATACCAAATCATCTGTTACAAAATCAATATCTGTGAAATTTTACCTGTGAGGTTTTACTCATTGGCACATAAAATAAGAACTGAAATCTGGTTCTTCAAAAGGTATATTTGCCAATGAGCAATATCTCTAGTGGTAATCACCTTTAGATTTCTAGTTCGACTCCCGATAAAGACTCAATTTGAGTATGTTGCAGAAAAGTGTGAGAATGACTAGCAGAAAAAGAAAAGGTTTCGATCATGTGCAGTGTACTATTTGGTGTGAGAATATAGGTTACACCTAACCCCCATGACTTTCTTGTTTAGCTGTTGAATGAGAATATGAACTATGGAGTAGCTGTGCTTTGTGCTTAGTGGTCCTCTCTTCAATTATACCCTGTTTCCCAAAGGGAGAGCCTCAACATAATTAGGTTTCATACAACTCACTCTATGCTCCTACATTTACGCTTCCTGCATTGTTTGCTTTGCCTTTTGCCTTTCAATAAAGAAAAATTAGAAAATGATTGCTTGGTCTCATTCTCATTAGGGAGTAGTAATCTTGATTACGGCAGTATGGCTACCGACTCACAATAGCAGTTAGCAGCTTACAGCTTAATTAGAGACGTTAATCCAAAACAAGGGTAGAAGGAAATCTTGATAATATGACATTCATGAGGAAAGCTCATGTATACATCCGCATGCAAATAGACACCATGATGGCTGTAGTCTGTAAGGCTATCATTACCATTGTTTAACTAAAATTAGAAGACAAAGTTGGAGGTAGGACCACCATCTATAGGCCAAAGTTAAAACCAGCACCATCGAGTAGAAGGAAAGAGATCGACTTTGCCCTCATATAGAAAAAGGAACATGCCTCTGAATTTTTGCAACTACTGCATTCAGAATGCGATGCAATCCAAAATCAGGTTAGTTTGTAAGCCAGATTGGGAATCAGGTCAGGTTATGATAACACATGAATAATTAGTTCCTAAGATTTAATACATGTGAGGAAGTCATTTTGGAAGTAAATGCTATAACTTTTTTGCAATGAAAAAAATATAATAGTGACAGTCTCCACCTCATCATTTTACTCGCACTTTTGCGCTAAAAGTGATTGTTATAATAACTACATGCCATCAACTAAGTGACCACTCATTATATATTTGCAATAAAAACTGTGTATAGCATGTACCGAACAAAGTGTTTTCGATCCATTTTCGTGCAACAAATACTACATGAAAGATACATTGCAGGTAAGACATGTTGTATTTCTATGTAGCAAACCAAACAAGCCCTGATGTCGCACCATTTGAAAAAAGTGATGAAGGATGTGAAACAAAAAAACTCTGTAAGAGATCATCATATATCCCAACACAAACTCTGAAAAATCAGAAATTACTAGGGATCAGATATTAAACTCTGATCAAAATTTCTCAACTAAGATTTGATCATCCTGAAGCAGAAATATGAACACGTGATTCAGAAAAGCAACGAAAGAGATCAAAACCACAAAATCAAAAACAAAGATTGTGTATTGAAACAAACTCAAAGCTCTCTCACAAGAAGAGGAGAGGAGAGAGAAAAGAATAACACAAACATGTACAGGATACAGTACCTAAATAACTAGCATCCAAGAATATGAACAGCATGTTGCACAAATCAAAAGAAAATATTTGGGTGTTACAAGTTTGACGTGCACTACAAATGACAGCTGTGACAAGGAGAATGAGGCAAGGATGTGCAGGTATTCACAGCCTTGTAAAATCTAAATATAACCTTGTTTCATTCATTTTCAAGTATCAAAGAATTTGGGTAACAAAGTACGAAGAGAAAAGGAAAAAGAAAAAAGACCTTTGCTTGATTCATTGTCATATGCAGAGAAAAAAGGGAGCAAAAATGTTCAAAATACTACAATTATATAGCTCCCGATGTGTCAGATACCTCAACAACATTCAAGCTTCCAATTCGAGGGTCCTCATAAGAATCTTGCATTACATCAACTATACATTTGCTTAACAATATCTACAGCTTCCGCTCAGAGGAACCTCCATGATGAATACAATCAAACCTGAACCACCTGCACAGCACAAGACGAATTCAGAATTTAGCCATAACAACAACTGCAGGTAAGATTATTATAAGAAAAGAAATCAATAAAAGAGGAACAATAATTTGCATTCGAAAACATTCAATATTTGTTACTGCGATAACATTCAATCCTTGACCTTCTTTAAGTTATCAAATCCAGTAAAATCAAGTAGAAGATTTGCAACTGAAACATTCAACATAATGCATGATTCCCCACCCCTCTCCCATGCGCACTCTCTTTAGAAGCACTTTAGCTTCCATAAAACTCTACTTTCCCTCTGCATGAGTCACTTGCGCATTAACATTTTTCCTTTTTATTTTTCCCTTCTCCTTTTGCAATACCTTAAATTTCTTGTTGCCTACATCGGACTAGAAAACCTAATTCGGCCCTACCCATAACAGGTTCAACTATAATCAATTCGTCTTAAAATCTATTAATCAAAATGAGATTCCACTTCGACATCGTTATTTATCCATTTTACTAGATTTACGGTGATCTTCTAAATATTTTCTATGAAAGTCCAAAACCCAGCGAATATCCGAGCCTGATTGATAAATCAAAGCTTCGATGGATATAACTTAAATTCTATAATTCCAAATGATATTCCATCTACTCGGTTATTGTTTTTCTAATTTTTGTGGTTTTTGAGAATCTTCTTGCAATATTAAGAAAAGTTTCAAAACCGACGAAAATACCCGATTTTCGATTTCGTTTTTAATAATTTCTATCTCACAAACCATACATTTAAAAACTAGTCTGCGAATTGTATCATGATCACCTCACTTCATTCTACATCTATTATTTTTTTGGAAATTTTCTAAAAACCTTGCAAAATGTGAATATGCAAACCCATTAAAATAATCTTTTTACACCACTAGGGCCCACCAACCCAACACTTGCCTTTTTCAACTTGGCCAGCGAAGGTGGGTCTGAGGACCACCTTGGAACTTTCCCACATGGGAACTCTCCCCACTAACACATTAATTATGTCTCCCTCCATTATTTTTATTCATAAAATTATTATATGAAGAGAAAACCCCTAACTCTCTTCATTCTCTCTCTCTCTTCCCCTAAGTCTCTTCACTCTCTCTCTCTCTCTCTCTCTCTCTCTCTCTCAAGTTCTCTCTAGGTTATTGTAGGGTGAAGGTGATAGCTGGAGGTTGAGTATTAGGACAATCATAAGTTTACATCTCGTTTTTATTCTCCCTATAGCTTGCTGATTTGTGTAAGTAGGTTTTCTAAGGTTCACTTTTCCATTCAAGTACGTTTTTGGGGTCTGCATGGGATGTATATCATGCTCTAAAAATTTCATAGACCTGGTAGAACCGCTACCCAGTAGTCAAACTCTCCAGATAGTGCTTTAACTATGATCAGTGGGAGAAGTTTTATCCGATAGCTCAAGGCTTGTTGTAGATTAATTTTTTAGTGTTTGTTTGGAAAAAATATATGTTGTATGTTAATGAAACAACATGCTCCATATAATATTGTATTTTTTTTGGGGGATCGGTTTTTGGAATAATTTTAGGGATTGTGTTAAAATTATTGTATGAGCATGATTTTGACGATCAGATCATATTCTTGAGGCATGTTCAAGTTGTAGAGGAATCTGTAAAAGTTATGTTGTGCATAACCCAATGATCAAACCATGGCAAGCTACTACAAAATTCTAGCCAATGTCGTTATTTGATGAGTAGACTAATAATCAAGAGTCATTGAATTGAAGTTTTATGGGATTGTACCAGGAGAAATAATATGAGCTTACTTATGATATAAATGTATTTAACAAAAATCAATTTTTGGTTTCTGCAATATTCAGTGCAAATTACATCTTGGTGATTTAACCATGTTATTTGAATGTTTTATGTCTAATTTTCTTGTAGGAATTTCATGACAAGAAGTCATGATTAGACCGCCACCCAACAGTTAGAGCTGCTAGGCAGCGGTCTAACCATGGTCAACGACCATGAAACTTCACCTAAAAATATAGTTCTTTATAGTTCCATTAGTAGGCCGTTTGGTATAGCTGATTTGTTGTAAATGTGGTATCAGCAGAGTTTAGGTATGACCGACAACTAGGATTTTGATTCTCGATACTGGAATGGATAATAAGGTCAGGGTTTTAATACAAATTTATATTTGTTGTATATGTGGAAGATCTCATAGTTTCAAATTGAAGCTGGGATTATTTGTGACTTTTGGAGGAAAAATTAGAACCCACAAGAACCAGGGAACCGCTAGTTAGAGACACTTTGGTCTCTAAAGATGGTAACGATTGAGATAGAGTTTAGACTTAGAAGGCAATTTGACTATACATGACAATAACCATAGTATGGGGTTGATTAAGGATGAGACTAGCATTTTATATTTCCGGCACCGGTTACTACATCAAAGCTAATGTCCCACTTGTTGTAGGCTAGAGCACGATGCCACCTAACGTGTGCTCGATTCAAGTGTTGCACAAAGACAACGACATGTATATATACGAGATGAGAAATATGTCTTGACCTAATAAATGACACTTATTCAATAATGCATGACACATGACACTTAACACGATACAGTGTAACACATGGAGAACCAAAGTTTGATACATGATATACAAAATAAGTGAGACGTGGTGACATAGAATGAGAACAGAAAACAAGGCTAACACGTACATGATTCCATCGTAAAACAATTCTTGATTCCAGTTATTGATCTCGAACATGTGCACAGGTATAGATGGATATGTCATGATATCTCGTATACAACTTGTATATCATGTATCAGACGGAGATGGAGAAACTACATAGTAGAAAAGAACTGTATCGTACAAGAAGATTTGTCATGACAGTGTCGGTAACTTTTACTGTAAAGGCATGAGTGGTACTAGGCCACAGTATAATAACTTAGTACCCCTATCATGGTATGTCCGTTGTTGCCATGTAGAACAGGGTGTAATCTAGTAGTAGTTAGCGATACGACATAGTTCAGCGCTATGCATGTGGCCAGGAATCGGGTATACTAAATACTTGTACGATACATAACAATAGCGCATCTTATTTATCATCTTAGTTTTAATAAATAAACTCGGTATATTGACTGAGACCATATTGTTTATTATTGCTTTGCTTGTGCAAACTACTATCATGTTTACCAGTTTATGATATGACTTTCCAGACATGTCAAGCTCACGCACTCTTTTTTAAGTACTATTTTAGTATGCTTTTCTTCCTCTATGTATTACTTCTGGATTTAATTCCCTGGATTCCAAACCAAACTTGACTTCGAGGATGAGGAAAGAGAACCTGCCTTGATCAAAGATCCATATTTTATCAACCAGATAGAGCGTCAGTAATGGATAGGAGACAAAGCTTGACAGTTGTACATATTTTCTTTTTTCATGGGCACTGTTCTATTTCTTTTGATTTTTTATTGTTGTATACAAGAACAGTGTGCCCTTTTTTATAACCAACTTATATATATAAGTTATTTTCTTTTCCAATTTATTCATATTTGATGTAGTAATAATTATGGTTATTCCAAAGTCCTATGCCTATAAGGTAGACTCCCGTAGTTTTATGGTTGTTACTCTGTTTGGGAAGCAATTGAAAACGTGGGTATTACACCCTCCAAATATGAACTTCTTGGTCAAAATTCGAACTTCCTCTTTAATGATTCCAGCGTCCAGTGGTGAAAATAGAACTTGTTCATTAAAACAGTAGGTACTTTGGCCAGTTAGCCTTCACACTGCACCTCTTTTCTACCTGTCACATGAGTTTTTTTTTCTTTTTCTTTTAACATAGTCTCACTAAAGTTGACGCTTCATTTCCCTATAAAGAAGTACAGCTGTAGACTTGGCAGCCCATAAGGAATTCAGAGTACGCTAAAAGAAATATGAATAATTTGCATGTCCATTTTCCACAATATGATACCCATGTTGGCAAAATCATTCACCAAATACCATCTCATGAAAAACAGTAAGACCCAAAACTTGCCACTCATTTAACAGTAAATTGACAGTGTTAGTATATATCTTGCCTATATCCACACTATAAGCCTTCATTCTGGTTATCAGTAATAAAAGTAAATAACTAAATATGTCTCATGCCAGTGACTAATCAACTGCTGCATCCCACCCATTACGACCAGGAGTTCTGTTCTGGTAGAATACAAACAAGAAGTTCACTGCAACCCACCCTACATAGAAAAAAAAAAAAAACAAAAACAAAAACAAAAACAAAAACAAAAACAAAACAAAACAAAACAAAACAAAACAAAAGACAAGAATACCAGAACTGTTTCTTTCTGTTTCCATCCAGAACTTTTTTGTTTCTTTTCAATAAAAGTAAAACTTGCTGGGAATCCGAGTAACTTCCTAATTCTTGGTTCAGGATCCTAAGCCATAAAATCATGATTGACTTAAAAGCTCTTAAATGATTATGTTGTCATGTTCATTAAACGGTATCCTGAAAAATAGCATCTAAGTAAACTTCATATCTTACATAAATATGAAGAATCCACAATATAGAGAGGCTGAAAGGACATACAAAATAAGAAGAGTAGAGTAATTTCTGCTATGTGCTCAAACATGAAAAGGAAGAGCTGAAGAACTGCCCAGAATTGGTCATAGGAATTAGAAAATTTAAGCAGCCAAGGATCAAGAATATCACCATCATAGCTGCATTTCTGTTTTTCAGTGCCGAAGATACTGCTTCAGCAAGAGCCACTGCTTCTTCAGCATAAGTTTCCACAGTCTCTGCCAGTCTCACTGCTTCTTCAGTTTCAGCCATGGCTACTTCTGCCTCTGCAATTGCCCGAGCAGCAGCTTCCGCTGCCTCCCGTGAAGTCATAAATTCCATCCGTTCTAAGTCAGGATCAACTTCAGGTTTGTCAAGACATTTGAATTCAGCCCTGACAGCTCTAGAAGGTTCCCTCTGCTTCCCTTCACGTATAACTTTATAGCTTCTTCCTCCTGAAAAGTCTATATTTGATGCTATCCTATAGTTGTGCTTCACCTGTAAAAGGAAAGTACTGATGTGATTTACTATCTCAAACTAATTATAAAAACAGTAGAAAAGTGCTCTTAAATAGAGATGAACAATGATCTATGTTGTTTATTTAAGCTTCATTTTCTGGATAAGAAGCACTATAAGCAGATAGATCAGTCCACAGCCTGTTTGATGTAATTTTGATTAGAATATATGATATAAAGCAATTAGTTTGGAATTTCTTAACCTTGCTAATAGGAAGTCTACAGGAAAATAAGTTAGACCCAGGATCAGGTTCCATAATATATAATTTGACATAAATAACAATGAGTCTGATGACTCTGATCAGTCAACTCTCCCAACTAACAAACATATTCCCTTTTGCTCTAAGTAAAGATGAGCACACTAAAAAGGAATATAAATGTTCTAAAGCTTCTGATCAAAAGGCATCTACCAAGTCAATCGAATGACACGAAAATAAGTACTTCTGAGTTCTAACTGTACCTGAAACCAGCAACTGCTTCTAGTAAAATCAAACATAAAGTTGAATAACAAAGAGAGTCGTGCACATGCGTAGGTAAATTATAGCAAACTAACATAACAGTGATTTAAAAAAAAAAAAAACTTTTAGAATGATTTCGGCTAGCGTTAGTGATCTAGTTTCGGTGAGATTATCACACCCACCCCAAGAGATATTTCATGTCAAAAAATAGGTATATATTTCAGGTTTTAAACATATCATACACACAAGCACGCCCCTCTGTGTTCTTTCTCAGGCAGCCACACAGTGGGCGCACCTCCGTGCTCTTCTTCTGGTGCATGCGCGTCTACTTTCTTTTCTTTAGATGATGAGGTGCGCGCTCCCACTGCATCTTCTCTGCGCAGATCATGAAGTGCAATATCTCCTTAACATTGATTTTGAGGCGCGCCCTCTGCGCACTTGTCCAAATGCTGCAGTAGAGGTGCGCGCTCAATGCACTCCTCAACAACAGTTTGTAGAGGCACGCAGAGCCCACACAAATCTGCAGGCCAACGCAAACAAAAGAGAGTTGAATAAAAGATTTTTGAATCCTTCAAATCACATGATTGAATTTTCAGTTAACTCTGAAATAATTCAAACCAATGAATATTACGGGGGCAATCCTTTGGGTGTTAAACAACAATTGGGCCGAAAACATCACGCTTTGCATGTGAATGAAGACGCTTCCTAACATTTGAGGGATTATCTGATTCAGAAGAGGTGCAATACAACCCGCTCCTCGATGTAATTGTGAACAGCTGATTTCAGCCGTATTATTAAGTTGTAACTTTGAGACGAAGCCGTAAATCTTTGATCGGATTATCGATCCGAAAAGAGGACGGACTTCAAGAAAATTATACTCCATAACTTATTTGCCCGCTACTACATCCAATATGGTTAGCAAGGGCAAAGAGATTGCAGAAAGTGATTCTTCAGACGTAGAATTCAGTCCAAGACTAAAAGGAGTAATTATAGAGTCAGAGGGTGTGTATTAGCGCACTCGAATCAGGAAAGTCATCAGACCATTGGATTACAAGCGGTTGGCCGGAGAATCCGACAATAAAAAAGATAAGACACTCTGCTATTGTGTTTTTATTGTCTTCGAACTCAAGTAAAGATTCGGAGGTTATGGTAAACATTGTCGATTTTCCGGAAGAAGTCTCCAAAAAGTTTGAGAAACAAGAACAGCATCTCAAGCAGTAGCAGGAGAGCATGGAAAAGATGAAGCAACTCTTGACTGAGTTATTAGCGCGAACCAAGAAATGTCAATTCTCGTCATCCACTTTCAATCGACAGCAAGGAAAACAATTTGTCAATAAAGATGAAGAGGACGAATATGAACATGAGGAGCCACCTCATTCTCAGAAGAAGATAAGAAGGTAAGGCTCATCATCAACCCTCATAATGAGAAGATGGAAAAAATAGAGAGCCAATTGCAAGCACTTCTCCATCGAAAAGAGCTGCAAGAAGTTAGGATAGTGCATCCCTATCCCATAGAGTGAGAGACCATGCCATATCATCCGAACTACAAACCGTTGAATTTTCAGTCATTCGACGGCAAAAGTTCTCCACAACAACACATCTTTTATTTCCTGTTGCAAATAGGACACTTACTGGGGCACGATCCAACTCTCACTAAGATATTTGCTAGTATCTTGCAAGGACCTATATTTACTTGGTTTATGCAGTTGCCCCGGCCAAGAGACTACAAAATCATTGGTTGACGTAGAATGAGAGTTTCTAGCCCGATTTTTTGAGGATGAGACTGAAGTGTCTGTGCCATCCTTACTGGCAGTAAAGCAAGGAGAAGACAAGACAGTTAAAGCCTTTATCGAGCGATTGTAGGAGCTCTCTGTACGGATGCCCCATAGCATGATGCAGGAAACTCTCATGGAGACCTGCAGACACAACTTACTGACCATTTTTCTGGTCAAAATGGGCTCGGTTGAATCCAAGTCTTGGAGAGACTTGCTCAAGTTAGGTGAGCAAGTTGAGGACATATTTCGGCATCTTGAAGAGCGGAGATCCGCGAGAAGAGGCACAACAAATAAAGCTCCACCCCAATCTTTCCGCTCCCCAAAAGGTAAGATACAATGGCAGTGGTAATTACGCCGAAGCAAAAGGGAGCACAGGCCAAGAATAGCCCTACGAGGCCATCCAAACCTCAGAAGCAATATTCATTTAAAAATGAACATATTGCTACTATCTTTAATTTTCTCATCCAGCACAACATGATTAAGTTGCCGAAGAGCAAGAGATCTGAAAAAGTCGAAAAAACTAATAATCCAAACTATAGTTTATATCACCAGATCATAGGTCACCCCACTAAGAATTGCTTTATCCTTAAGGACAAGATTTATTGATGCTGGAGTAATTTAGCTCAGGGCCAAACAAAAGAGGATTACAGCCAACGTGGCTACCTTCCAAATCGGTGCCATAGATGTCCCGCTTGGAGCCACGCCTACTCCAAAAGGCAAGCTCAAAATGGTCAATTTTGACTCCTATGGCCGGCAGAAGAGAGGGCCAGCTCCTTTCACTACCGAGAAGTAAGAGGTCTTTTGGGTGCATCCAGACCTTCTTGAAGATAAATAGTGGATAACAATAGTGTTCAAAAAAAAAATCCAAAGCAAAGGAGAGACAGCACAATGCAACACTGTCTCAGCAATTATTGAGGAGGACCTAGATGTAACAGATTCTGAAACAAAGATAACTGCTCTAGCAGTAGAGCATGAAGCTGTGCCTCTTCCAGGCACTAGATCTGGAAGACAATATTTAAAGGATTACGTAAATGCAGACATTGGCCTCTTTAAGTCAACAGAGAAGACTAATGAGAAAATAGCCAAGCAGACTTATGACAAGGGAAAGCAAAAGGAGCTCCGATACAACAGAACTCTGTGCAAGGATGACCTTGAAGAGTAGAACTCTTCAATTCAATTAGATGTTCTGGCCCAGCTGGCGAATATACTAGTAAGGATAACTCTATATGAGTTATTGCGCTTGTCCAAGGCCACAAGAGATACTTTAAGGGAAGTTCTGGCAGATTCATAAGTTTTCCTAGTTCATTTTCCAGAAAAGGTTGAGGAGGGAGGTGTGCCAGCACTGCAACTTGGTGGCAAGGCACACCCCTTACATTACATTTATGTCATAGGACATGCAGTTTAAAAATATCAAATAGCTATACGGGGTATATTGGTTCTACGGAAAAGGGTCGGATTCAGGTTGATCCAGGATCTACCTTGAGTATTATGTCGCGAAGATTTAAGTAGTTTCTCAGGATCCCTCCCCACAGATTGACTCCAACCAATACTACCATTTTTGGCTTTAATGCCAATGGTAGCCATTCTCTGGGAAATATCAGGCTGAGATGCCAAATTGGAGATCTCGAGAGCGAGGTGACTTGCTATTTGATCGATGCAGACACTTCATACATCCTCCTAGGACGACTATGGATTCGTACCAACATAGTTGTCCCGTTCACTCTGCACCAATGCATGAAATACGTGGACAAAGATAGAGAAGTACGCACTCTAATTACTGAGAAGCAACCATTGAAGGGGGTTGAAAATTATTTCAACAGACGCCCTCTTATATATCGAAAGTGCTGAAGTTACTCCACCACTACATAATGACGATGATAGTGGTAATGAAGTGGACACTGAACCTGAGGCATTTATTGCCAAAGAAGAATATGAGGCTCTTGTAATAAGTCTTGAGGGCCTAGATGTTAATGAAACTGTCGATGATGTAGGCGAGTGGGTAATTAATGAGAATCTAAAATTTACTTATTTATCTGGTATTGTTATTGATTTTGTACCCTCGGCTACCAGTACTGACATTGACGGTCTCTCAGACTTTGAAGTTTTAGCAACTATGCACATGCCAATCAAGTCATCAATAATGCTATGCACATGCCAATCAAGTCATCAATAATGCTACAATCAAACATTGATAACGCTGATGGGGCGGTAATCACCCGCCGAGTCCATCAAAAACCCATTCTCTTCGGAAGGGTTTAACCCCGTGCAGCCCTATCTGATAATAGTGAAGATGAAAATCAGAAAGCCCCTCAGTTCTATCATTACGGACTAAAATCATTCCGACTGATGGAGAAAATAGGATATGACTTCATCTGAAGGCCATGATTAAATTTTGGCAAAGGACGTCGAAGTTGCTTCGCTCGTTCATGCCCGAAGGAAAAAAATGGATTATTATCACAAAACCGGCAAGTGGTTGGGATATGTGACAACACCTGATCCTTTGGATATAGATGACATGATCTGCCAAAATGCAGAAAACTCAGATTAGGACTCGGATATCAGTCTGTGACTACTATCTAAGGAGTTGGTTGCGAACATGGCGTCTGTAGCCCGACTCCAAACGAACATGATGAACTGACTCTTCCCTAAAATGAAGCAATAGTTAAACATCTTGATGGCCAACGGAACATGCACTTCGAGTAGCATGAACCGCCTACCGAAGACAAGGTGTTCAAGTAAATATGGGTGATGAAGTTAATTCCAAGCCTATATTCATAAGTGAGAGTATGTCTCCCAATGAAAGAGAAGATCTTATAACTCTCATCCGAGAATATATAGACAAAGATCTGGAACTACGAAGACATGCTAGGCTTAGATTCTCAAGTTGATATGCATCGACTTAATAATAAATCGGATGCTAAACTAGTAAAGCAACATCAAAAAAGATTCCCACCAGAGTTAATGCAATTGATTGAGAATGAAATTAATAAACTTATACAATCTAGCTTCATCCGGGAAGAACATCTTAGTTGGGCAGCAAACATTGTTTCTATTCCCATGAAAAATGGAAAGTTCCAAATTGACATTGACTTTCGTGATCTGAATGCGACATGTCCCAAAGACAAACTTTCGCTTCCAATAACGGATGTCATTATTGACAATACCTGTGGATTCTAAAAGAATGTCTTTTATGGATGAATTTTCTAGGTACAATCAAATCAAAATATACCCTGAATACGAGAAGCACTTCATTCAGAACATCATTAAGCATATAATGCTATATAGTTATGCCATTCGGTTTAAAAAACACAGGTGCTACACATCAACGCGCTATGCACATAATCTTTCGCGAGCATCTCCGTAAAACAGCAGAGTACTACATGGATAACCTTGCCATCAAGAGTCGTAACAAAGATGATCATCTCCGAGACTTGAAAACGGTGTTTGACAGTAGGAGAAAATACCAATTAAAAATGAATCTGACTGTCTTTTCTTGGTGTCTCTAGTGGTAAATTTCTTGGATTGCTTGTTACATCTAAGGGTATCCACTTAGACCCAGAAAAAGTGAAAGTGATTCAAGAAATACAGGCACCAAAGAACCTCAAAGAATTTCAAAGATTACAAGGGAAGCTAGCATACACTTGAGTTTTATCGCTAACATTTTAGGGTGATGTCAACCATTCTCCAAACTAATGAAGAAGAGGATATCGTTTGTTTGGGATGAACCTTGTCAACAGGCTTTTGAGAACTGTAAAAAGTACCTTATAAAATCTCCAATGCTAGCAGCTCTTGTATCAGGAAAACCATTTTTGATATATGGTCCAAACCAACAAGCTAAGCCACGAGCAAGCCATTTACTACTTAAGTAGAACTATGATAGGCATCGAACACCGTACACTCCGGTAGAAAAAGAGCGCTTGACCCTAGTGTTCGCAGTTCAGAAAATGCTATACTACTTAGTTGGCCAAACAATCCATGTAATTTCTCAGATAAATCCTCTAAGAGTACTTATGACCAAACCTAGGTCACTCAATTGCAAGTTAGCCAATTAGTCCATCTTTTTATCGCAGTATGATATGTGGTTTATACCGTAAAAGGCAATCAAGAGATAAGCCACCATTGATTTCCTAGCAGAATATCCAGTCTCGGAATCCTCTAAGCTTTATGAGGATATTCCAGATGAAATAGCTGAAGTCAATGTAACGCCCCCGTTTTTCAGCTGCTTCCCAAAACGGATGACGCTACTTAATATTTGCACTAGATAACCCAACAGTCAAAGGATTTTGGAATAATCGTAACTACTGGCACAATCAGATGAATAAATAACACGTCTGAAACTGAAAAGATTTCATTTATACGAAGACTTAGAGACATAAGATAGCACACTGCTCTGAATATGAACACAAAAGAGAAAAGCATTGTACAAACAAAAGAAAATATAAATAAATATATACAAGGTCCTCCAGAAAGTACTTCACTACCTACTATCGCTCGGTCTTATCAATAAAGTATGGGTCTTCAGTCAGCACTGGTTCTTCGTCTCTTAAATTTGGACTCAAAACCCAGGGGATTAAACCCAGTAAGTAACACAAGACAAATATATATGTACTATCACAGTACTGAAGATAGAGAATAGGTGAATAAGTTGTGTTCATATCAAACGTGCCATGTGAATAATAAATAATAGAATAGTAAGACTATGTCATTTGCAATCATCAGGTAAATATCATGTACAAATAACAAGTTTAGATCATATCCTTATTAGCATTTGAAACTAAATGATAGATAAGATAGTGCGTAGTTTTCCGTATTGTACAAGTGCCCATATATACCTGGGACCCGGCCTCAATATTCATGGTATTAAACTATGACATGCCGCTAAGCATAACAATCCAATTTTCGTACTGCATTACAGTAACGGACATACCACTCTAGGTATCAATTATCAATTAGTGATCCAGTAATCACCCAAACCACTGTAGTAAAAGAAACCCGGCCTCAATCAAGAAGTTAACCAATAAGTTCCTTATACAATACAGTTCTTATCAATCATGTAACTTTCCTAATTTCCATATCAATAATGCACGATATACATGAATTAGTGGAAGCACGTGGCTTGTCAAGTCAAACTGTGTATATATTCTTATCACGAGAAATAATAATTCAAGAATCAAAATTCAAAATCATGTACACACGTATCACAACGATACTTCATATAATATAATCAAGATAAAAAAAACTTGTTATCATGTTCCCATGAATGGTCATGCTTATCGTGCATAAGTATTCAAATGATTCATTCAAACATGTCATGTATTTAATTCGAGTGTATATATACCACGAATTCCGTATCATGTATCACATAAACTGTACCATTCATGCAAGAATCATATAGTACACTATATCATTAACAATTATCACACGCCACGCATCATGTTATCCATCGTATAGTTTCTCCCGTCCTCGGATTCATAATACATTATGCAAATGGCTTATAAACATCATAACATGATTCATATTATATTTGTTTATTTATTTTCTTTTTATTTCTTTAATTATTTTTCATTTCATCGTATAGTTTCTCCCATCCCGGGTTCACAATACATTATGCACATGACTTATAAACATAATAACATGATTCATTTTATATTATACTTGTTTGTTTACTTTCTTTTCATTTATTTAATTATTTTTCAATCCATATTAACATGCTTATGTTTCTACGACCGCACATGACTAGTAACATTATAGCACATGACTTGTAATATCAAAACACATGACCTGTACCATGATAAATTAAATATCCGTGTCATCTTAATAATATTAATGCAAAATTATATTACAATATATTTTATCAAAATTGATTCAATAATCTGGTTCAGTTCTCAATACCAATCAATAGTCTAAATCGTGGGCCAGGTGTATCATGTAATAATACTGTATATTTATTTATTAAGTGTACTGCATATTCATTTATTAAGGTCCATTGCATTTTATTTACAAGGTCCACTGCATTTTATTATTTAGGCCTACTGCATTACTATTAATAAAGCCCACTGCATTTTACTTTTGTTTTCCTTTCCTATCCGGCCCCAAGTCCAGCCCAAGCCCTCTTTCTTCCCTCTATTATTTTTTTATTTTACAAGGCTGGGCCCGCCCAGCTCATCAAAATTCTCTCTTTCCTTTCCTTTTTTTTCTTCTCCTCGGTCCAACCCACCAAATTTCTCTCCTCTCTCTCTCTCTCTTTCTCTATTGCATGCAAACTTGTTTGCATGCAAATCATGTTATTTTGCATAAGTAAATTTAAAAAAAATAAGCAAATATCACAATATTTATATGTATCAAAATTGACCCACTAATCCGGTTCAGTTCTCAATATCAATAAATGATCCAAAATGTGAACCAGACATATGCGCAAAATAATTTACGTACACAAACATGCTCTCAATATCGGTAAATAGTCCAAAATGTGAACCAAATATTTTTGCAAAACAAATCATGTATACAAATATAAATTAAATAAAGAAATGAACAAAACAAGCAATGTTACTTGCCTCGGCTTGATCCCGAATCCTCAGTTCGATTTTTTTTTTTTTTTTTTTTTTCCTTTTTTTCTGTTGCTTGGTCATGGCTGAGAAACCGGAGAGAAGAGAGGGAGAAGGGAGTGAAGTGTTTTGTTTTTTTTTTTTCCCTTTCCTCTCTTTTTTTCTCCTAAGCACCTGAGCTTCTCTTCTCTAGCTCTCGGGTGAGATGAGTGTGGTGAGTTTCTTTTTTTTTTGCCTCTTTTGCCCCTAACACTCTTTGGACACCTCACCACCAAATATCCCCCATGTGACACCTTATGAAGTCCTATGTCTCCACAATCTTGGCGGAGACAACGCATCACCCAAACAAAAGTGAGGGGTGCCCTTAGGAATTTATTTTAGAAATAGGGTGTGTACAAAGTAATTTCTAATTTATTTAATATTTTATTATTTACGACTTCGGTAAACGTTTTCCAAATGCTACCAAATTTACTAGGACGTAGTACTTAACGAGAGGAGTGCTAGAAAATTATCTATTTGTCATTTCGATGTCTGGATTAAATGAACCGAAATTCTGAAATAATTAGAAGAATAATTTTAATATTATTAAATTAGCAATTTTGGAAGTATTTTTCGGTCTCGTAAGAAAATTTCTAAAAATTATAAATATTATAAAACTAATTATCGTGAAGACCGAATGTCATTTGGAGTTAGGAATTTTAAGTTATGCCCACCAAAGTCATTTCGGTGTTCAAAATTGATTTCGGTAGCCTTATTCCGCACGATGGAACTTAAAAGAGGAATACAGTTAGCTCGAAATTCAGGATATTGCAGTCAACATGACTAACAAAAAACCAGTGTGGCTGTTATTCTTTGACGGAGCGGCTCGAAAAACATCTGCCGAAGTGGGGGTAGTTCTAATATCCCCGCACAACTATGTAATTTCCTAGGGGTACTCACTCAGTTATATTCTAACAATATGTCCGCGTACAATGCATTGTTGACAAGACTACAAATCACCCGACAGCTAGGAATTCAACGTTTGGAAGCCTATGAGATTCCAAACTCATAGTAAACCAAGTATGAGGAGAATACGAGATCAAGCATGAATATCTCCTACCTTACTATGAGGTAACAATTAAAATTGACAACTTATTCGAAGAGTTTTACATTGATTATGTGTCACGGCACGAAAATGTATACGTTGATGTCTTAGCTTCCCTCGCAACCACATTAGCGTTCCTTGCTAAATCTATCAAAAGCATTGAGATTGGAAGTCGTGAGCTTCTTTGCGCTAAAGAAATACTTGAGGCAAATGATGAATTTCGAGCCCAGAGATTGGCAATTCGTTTTCATCGACCTCCCGCTCTACGGAATAATGTCGAAAGATCTCAAAGAAGCCGCCAAAATAAAGAAAGAGGCGGAAAAGTTTCATTATAATCCTGAATTACGCACTTTATATCGAAAAACGCCAGGTGGGGTTTTACTTTGGTGCTTATCTCAATAAGAAGCACAATAAGTGCTCAAAGAAGTACATGACAAGGCCTACAGTGCTCACCAACCAAGCCTAAATTAGGAGATCGAATAAAAAGAAAGGAGTTCTACTAGCCAACGATAATGGCAGATGTCATGGCATATGCAAAGAAATGTCATGCCTGTCAGGTGCATGCAAACTATATACATCAGGCTCTAGAACACCTACATCCAACTAAGATTACTTAGTCATTCAAGACATGGGGAATGGATATTATAGACCCCACTCCACCATCTTCTCGAGAACATCGGTTCATACTAGTTATAATTGATTACTTCTCAACATGGACAAAAGGTATCCCTTTAAGATAAGTGAAAATGACTGTTATGGTCAACTTTATCAAAATTACTTTGGTGTTTCTAGACGGATTATCAGCAACAATAGTCATCAATTTACTAGCAGGGCCTACACCAAATTTTGTTATAAATTCAGAATATAGAATGTGTTCACATTTCCATATAGCCCGGCTGCTAATGGCCAAGCAGAAACATTCAACAAAACCATTGTAAAGCTTTTGCATAAATTCGCCACTACAAGTCAGTGTGAATGGAATGAGAAATTGAAAGTTTGTCTATAGACTTATCACACAACGATAAGGACACTGACAAGAGCATAGCATTCTCTTTAGTGTATGGTTGTGAAGTCATCCTACCTCTGGAAATCCAAATTCCTTCCCTCAGGGTGGCATTAGCGACAAGAATGACTACCGAAAAAAACATAGTCAACGACTTTGGGAATTAGAAGCGTTGGACGAAAAGCATTTAAAAACTCAATAACAGATAGAGTTCTATCAAGCACGAATATCCCGAGCTTTCAACAAGTGAAAAAATCGACTTTCAAAAAAGATGGCCTGGTCTTAGCAGTTAGATGACTGATGGTCATAACGCATAAAACTAAGTAAAAATTCCAACCGAAGTAGGGTGGCCCATTTGTAGTAGAAATGGTCTACTCAAATAGAGCATACCGATTGATCAATCAACATAGTGATCGGATGATAATACCAATCAATGAAAAATTCCTGAAAAAATATTATTTTTAAAGGAATGAAGTCATCTGACCTATTTTTCGACTAGGCAAATGAAGAAATGCTGACTCGCTGCAAAGGTGTTGCTCCACGCCCCGACTGGGGATGTCAGATGAAAAGAATCATACGTCTTTATGACTAATGATAGAGGAAAGCTTTGGTGTGTAAACTGAAAAAGGATCCTCATTAACCCCATCATGCAGGGGAGAAAGCATGAAACGCCCTAAGTTGCTAAAGCAAAAGGAAAGAGGAAAGTTTGACATGTAAGCCCAAACGAAATTCTCGACGACTCATGTTCAGGAAAATAGCATGGTTAACCCAACTCAAACGGTAGTTATTAAAGACAAACTAAATCCATTGATGGCTGAGAGTTTGCTAAAAATCCCACATAAACCTATCAAAGTAGTATCCTTATTCGATTATAAAGATACATCACCGCCCAAAGCTACTAAAGCAAAGCGAAGAGGAAAAGTTTGGCATGTACGCCCAAACGAAATTCTCGACAACGCATCAAACTGAGTAACATAGCATGGCTAGCCCAATGCAAACGGCGATTGGTAAAAACAAATCAAATCCGTTGATAGCTGAGAATTTGCTAAAAATCCTAACAAAGTTGATCATTCTTGTCATGTTAAGTTGTCACCACTGATAAGGAATAATTCAATTTTTCATTATTATCCATGAAATGAAATTTTTGGTTGTCACATTAATAGTCACCTCTGTCAATCATTTATGAGAGCTGAAAATCTCGTTATACTAGATGTTACTGAACGGATGAATTAAACTAAGCAAGTAACCTCACCTCTGTTTAACCAGCTCATACCTATCAAGTCAAGAATCTCTGAATAGGCTGAATTTTGAGGCATGTTTAATGATGCCTCTGTTCTCATAAAAATCCCGTTATACTACATGTTACTGAACAGGTGGATTAAACATGTTAAACCCTACCTCTATTTAATCGGTTTATGACTATCATATCCTAAACCTCTGAATAGAATGGACCAAAAGAAATATATAATGATACCTCTGTCTTTTTCCTATACTGTTATACTAAATGTTACTGAACGATTTGGGATTTCATAAACTCTTAAGTTATCCCGTTTTGAACCACTGAATAGCTCAAGCTTGATATAGATAGGATAAGTTAACACAACACCTCTACCCAACATGCATTCATACTTTTGTTAAAAAAAAAAAAAAGAAGAGAATTATCTAAGTTAGGAATTCAATTCACTCCAACTTTCAAGACACAACAACAATAAAGTCATTAAACGGCCTAAAAAATGATTTTATTCAAAAGAAACTACACGGCAGCACACAACAAAGCCTGCCTTTTATTACAATTAACAAATAATAATAATTACTCCTGAGACAAAGTTTTTAAGGAGTCCTCTATATCCTTTAGCTGTCGCTGGAGAATCTCTCATCATAGCTGAAGCTCTCCTCTACAAATCCTCTTCATCCACTAGGGATTGTTGTGCAGCTTTGGCCCTTGCTTCTTCTAGCTTGTTACGCCAGCAGCTGTATCATGTTCAGTCTGCTCCTTTTGTCGTGAGATCTCGAATGCCTTGTCAGATAATGCTTGAAGTTCGAGTTCAGAATTAGCAATTGAAGCTAGAGCTTCAGCAATAATCTCAATAATCTCTCGACTGCAGCGTATTGAGCTACGGTGATGTTCAACATTACACTCGGTTTGGACCAAATCCCAGGTTAGCTTCTCCAAAGAAGCTTAAAGTCCTGCAAACCGCTATGCCTGGTGCTCTACATTTTGTTGCAATTCGGCCAGGAAAGCCAAACTTTGGGCTCGTAAGTGAGCCACCTCTTCATTTGTCATAACAACAAGATTGACCTGGCGTAAGTTGTTGAGCAATGGCAATCAGGCCTCTAGCTCATCCCACGAGCTCTAAATGAAGTTGTTCGTTGCGGCCCTCCCGCCCTGGTGATACCATCTAAACTCACCATAAAAGGACAAATACTTTCCAAAGAATTCTTTTCGTTGATGGTCTCCTCGATGCATTCACGAAAGAATTCGAGAAAGACTCCAATGATATGGCCAATGAGTCTTTTACTAAGACCAGAGGTCGAATCCCATTTCGAACTTATCGAAGCTGCTGGGAGAGGATGCACAGGTGCTGGAATAATAGTAGGGGGTGCTGATTCTATTTGTGCTACTGTCGATGAAGTAGCCACCACTTCTACTGCCGGGACCGCTGATGTCGACGGCATGATCACTGCGACAAGTGTTGGCGTCAGCAGGATGGAAGATGTCGGAACCATGTATGTTGGCAGCGATGGGCCCTCTGCACCCGCAGACTCTGCTGAACCTTCAAAAGATAATACCAAAGACGCATCAACATCACCCTCAAGTGGCATGAATAAACGGGTCAAATGTCATAAAAATTTTGGAATATGATAATGGGGTGAAAATATGCAAATACATGTTGGAAGAGTAACATTGTCTGCAGCTATGGGATAGAACTAGGTCCTTCGGGTTTATCCACCTCCAAATCCTCTAGGCGCAAGTGAGAAATTTTATCTGTGTCTGGTCAAGAGAAATAATCATCATCGAATTCTTTCTCGGAACCAACACCACCAAAGTCACAAACTGCACCACCTACATAAAGTATTTATTGGCCGCAAAGAATCTAATTTGGCCACTAGGGAGGCATGAGTCCCTGAAGCTCCACCACCTGAAATGTGAATTAATGGCCAAAAAAAAGTCAAAATGTTCTCTACAGAAAAATGCTTACCTGAGAAGGCTAGTCTAGGGGTTGGATTAGGCAGCGAAACTGGAGTTGGACTAGGTAGCGAAACTCCAATTGGAGGTGAAAAAAGGTCATTTGATACGGCGTTCCCTAGTATAGTCCATGTTGGCTCTATAACTCCTGTAACCTCGGCAGTTGATTTGTCCCCGTCAAGATTGACGATTTGGGGGTTGAACTGTTAGCAGCGGGTTCTCCAAGTGTAGAAAAAGCTACAAAGCCAAGCATCCCAACCATGTTTCTAGATGGGGCCATCAAGGGTTCTATGTTTGGTACAAAGGCTTGCAAGGTCGTGGTCGGCAGAAGTCCCCCTGACCTGATCATAGGTTGTTCAAATATCGAGGTGGTAGCAGGAGGCTCATTTCTAGATGGGGTCGCCGAGGGTGCTATGATTGGTATAGGGACTTGGAAGGTCATAGTCGGTAGAATCCCCTAGCCTAATCACAAGTTGTTCAAACACCGAGGGGGTAGCAGGAAGCTGAAGTTTCTTCCTCTTTCTCTGTGGGACTCTAACCATACTAGGGTTTCAACATTTGGAGCCAGATGTGCTTCCAAAAGGCGAGGTCGGAGTAAAAGCATCGTCTCGTCCATCTCCTTCGTCATTATCAAAATGAGGAAAGTGTCCATGGATTGAAATTCATCCATGCCCTTGTGACCCTTTTTCGAAGACTTATAAAATGCCTCGATATTCCTTAAGAAGAAATGCTTCACATGATAGTCCTAGGGGATAATATATGCAAAATGGTACCAACTGCAGAACCTCATTGATGCATAAAGAGATGGTGATTGACTCGGAAGAATGAATGAGGTCATCGTACATCCCGCTGCAAAATGAAGCCATCCTCGTGACCCTTCAAAAAGATTCTCATCACAGCAAATATAAGAATTTTGGCTGCCAACATATATCTGGTCATACACAAACTGGCACGCGAAACGGCTAGGCGTGTATGGCTCCATGAAACAAATTCGATCTTGGTGGAAGACCAAATGGCTTAGATGAATGTCAATGAGCCACCAGAAGCACCTGATAGCATAGTTGTATAGCCGTCGTCCCCAGGCTTATCTTTGAGCTAGTTATTATAATTCCCTCCATGAAACTAAGGGAAGCAGTGGTAGATGTAATAATTTTGGTATCATCCGACAATTCATCGAATCATGGCTACGTACTTTCCGTTCCAATTGCAATTCTCAAAACGTTGCACATAAGGAGTAGCACGATCGATGAGTTTTGAGTGAGGTCATTAGTTCCGGGCAATGTAATACAAACCAAGCCATCTCCCTCAAGCCCCGTTGGAGGTGGCAATTGGGTGACCATCTCCTTCAAGCCCCGTTGGAGGCGGCAAATCATGGCGTGTAGTAGCCCAAAAGTTGACCAAATGCTAGTAGAACCGCCGGATAAATGGCTTCGACAGCAATGGTTTCGCGAGACGGAGTAGGCACTGCGCAACGATTCAACCATAACATGAGGAATCTCGCAAGAATAGCACTATCTAACATGGGGAAAGCTGTCTAATAATGGTAGCTTTCGAAGACGACACGAGCCTTGAAGCCGTCTTCGTCAGATTCCGCCATATATATTGTCGCAAAATGGGTGTCGATTCTTCTATTGATGTTGTCCATGTCACAAGAGGCCTGTATCTGGACATTGTGGTCATCATCGTCTCAGTTTTGAAAAAAATATTCCGCCTAGGTTTTGTGGCTCACCATTTGACCTCGCTGCTTAGAAAAGTCAGCGCAAAAATGTGATAGTGACATTAGCTCCCAATAAGTAGAGTATATATGGGGAATAACCAGGTGTGTGAAATTCTTGAGTTGAAAACTGATCTTTAGCATCTGCAAACAGATTGATAAATGTGTCAATATGCTAAGGATCCTCGCCTATAGAAAGATCTTTGCTGACTCTCCAAAGCAATAGACCAATAGCATCCTTGGCTAGACTATCTACAAAAGTGCCACGGTTGCTAAACTTTCCAATTGAAACACCGTGATGACCCCGAGTAATGGGCTAAGACATCACACACGAACATGAAATTCGTTGTAGATGTCAAAGAAAAGTTGCGTCCTAGATTTAGAACAAACATATACCGATCTCCCACCTTATTCTACCATTTAGTCTTGTCGAATAAGTCGTTATCAGATTTGGCAATGGCATCTCTGAAAAGGAATAGGGGCTTCATAAATATCTACCTATTGACACCCTCAAAGATGGCATCGGTAATCAACTCTCGAGCCGTAAGTTAGTTGCAAATGATAGTTTTTTGTTGTCGATTATTCCTGCTCCTTTCATCCACAAGAGGAATATAGTCATCAAATCTGAAATGGGTCTGATTATCGGAGCTGCCACGAAACCCAAAATAACGGTTCTTCGTCAGAGAATTTGAGTAGAGAACTGCATAAGTCAAAGATAAAAAAAAAAATTAGCCGAAACTTGACAAACTAAACAATTCAATAAATCAAATAATGTAAAATCAAGAATTAGGGCCAAAAACCACTCAAAACTGCAGTATCGAGCCAACTCATGCCTAGATAGATGCGCAACAATAACTGCACACCCAGCAGGAACACACGTTGCACACCTAGAGGGCGTGCTCGTGGCACGCCCAGCACGCTACGCACTGCCCCCCAATGGGCATGCGCTGCACGCTGCCTCCCAGCGGGCGGGCGCACTGCTCGCCAGCGAGCAGGCACGTACAGCGCCTCTGTGACGCACAGGCAGCGCCCACAACGCTCCTATGGCGAAGACAATGCCCGCGGCACCCTTCATGGTGCAGACAGCATCCCGACGTGTATGAATTTTTGTTTAAAATGAAATTTCTTTCGTAACAATCGCGAAAGTGATGTTAAAGACGGATAACCGTCTGTACTATTCAATAGCAATTTTTTAGCGCAAAAATATATATCCTTGTTTCTTACCTGAGATTGAAGAAGAGGGATCGACGACAGTGCTAACGCCGGCATGTCGACCCTCAGTATTGGAAGCTTGCGCGCGATGAGGAGATGATTTCTCAAAATATGATGGCTAGAGAAGCAAAGAAAAATAATAAATATTTAGTTTGATCTAGGCTCCTCTAGTTATTTATAATAAACAGTAAACTAGATTCCAAATAGGGATGGGAAAAATTTAAGTGGATACAACTAATTAAATCTAAATGTTAGTGGGGATAGGTATTCAAATCCAAATCTAATTTTGGATATCTATTCAAATCCCTACTCCTATCCAAATCTAAAACCATATTCTAGTTGAAGCAGGTATCGATATCCTCCTCAAAATCGAAAGAGATTTTATTGACATGTCAACACCCAATCTTAAAAAGAAAAAGGAGAGTCCAAAGTATTTCGAAATTCGTTACAAATTAATGACGAAATTTCGAAAACTTTGGAGGGGGTTCTTTAGGCACTAATATATACACACACACACAACAGCTGAAACAAGAGCATTAGATACCCGCACCCAGTAGAGTGTCCTTAGGACGCACCGCACGTGCCCAAGGCCCACTACATGAAACTCAAGATGCATCGCGCGCCCAAAGCCCACCCGCGCGCCCAAAGCCCGCTGCGCACGCGCCCGCAAGGGCGCTACACACGCCCCAGTGCGCTCCTTTTGCTTTGTGCGCTCCGTTTCGCATGCATACTTTGTTGTAACGATCCGCCTATTACAACCTCCCAAGATTTAATCTTCAATTTACAGAGAGATTTGAGGGAACAGTTACGTTCTGTCAATTTATAAAAACTCATTTTAACAGGAGACGCAGACTAAGAGACAGACTGAGATCCAAAAAGCGGAGAAAAATCTAGAGAAAGAAAAAGAGAGCGCTTCAGACTCCTGAAGCGCTCCTTCTGCCTACGGCCAGAGCTTGGTGTCAGAAAAAGAGCTTCACATTTAGATCGCCAATGGAATACATCAACGACATTCCATCGCTGCTTTAGATCCCACAAAATTAAAGAAATGGAAATTGAGTGATCTCTTTTCCCTATTCTTGTAGCCTATTTTTTTAAGAAAGTGTAATTTTCTTTTGTTTGTCTATAATTCAATTATCAATGGCAATGAAACGAAGTTCATCAAATTTCGGCGTACATGAATACCTATGCAAAATAGCTGGATGCTTATTTTTCCTAAATCATAACTTGTCTTATCTTTATGGTTGCAAAGGAGCTTTCTGCCATCCAGCTTGGCCATCATTTTAATTCCACTTTTACTAGCTAAGGAGGAGTTTAGGTTCTGAGTACCCTAACATGTGATGTCAACGTAATTCAATAGGGCTGAGCATAAAACCGAACCCAACCGCAAAACAAAACAGATCGGTTCGGTTTATTCGGTTTTCGGTTCGGTTTGGTTTAAAAATTGAAATTAATTACGAATTTCGGGTCGGGTTTCAGTGGCTTTAGCTCCAACCGAAACCAACCGAACAAACCGAACTTTTGAAATTATAGCTTATTTTTTTTCTTTGATTTATTTTCAATGTGTTTTTCTTTTAAATTTTTAATGAAAAACATGTGATTGTTATTTTAATAGGTAGAAAAAAGAAAAAAAATAGAAAGAAAATTATTATTTTTCCTATAAAATACATACGTTTATCACATAATTAGTTTCAAGCCCTAAAAACCGAAAACCAAACCGAACCGAACCGAAAATTCGGTTCGGATTTCGGTTTTCACTCTTATTCGGTCGGTTTCGGTTTTATATGTTCGGTTCGGTTTTTTTTCAAAAAAACCGAACCGACCGATGCTCACCCATATAATTCAAGACAGATATGGTCCTATTATATCTTGAAGCTGACCGCAAATTTGATGAAATAAGGTGCACAAGAATTTTTAAACAATCGACTGAAAAACTAGGTATGAACTGAGATTAAAAAGAAGTAAAGAGCCTTAAAAGAAACTTCTCTAATGTTATTTATCCTCAAAAATCTATATCAACTAGAACCGCTTTGCATATGGCTGATAATATTACATATTTAATAATATCTAAACAACCAGAAACCAATGCTAAAAATAAGCCATCTGAAGGCAGTTCCAGCACCATGACGTTGTTTGAACTGCAAAATCCTATTTACCAGCCAATACATCCAGAGTAAAGGCAATATTTTGAGCAAATAAATTTGCAAATGGTTAATAAGATAAACCGATATATTTGCACCCTTTCAAACATACTACGTTATATAAAAAATTGTGGCTAAGCTGTCAGGAAGCAAATTCTAAAGTTTCCATAAACTATGGCATGTTGGAAATATGTTACCTTAACCAATGTACCAGTTTCAGTCATTCTTTGCAATTCTCCAGATAAAACTTGCTTGAAATCTGGAGGCAGTGTGTAGTTTTCCTACATAAATCAAATTAAATAACAAGAATAATTAGGATCTTGCCAAAAGCAAAGGAATACCATACAAAATCAAATTTTCCAAAAGAACATTACCAAAGCAGTTTAAACAAATAAAGAAGTTCATCCAAACCATAAAGGTCATATTACGTTGATGGAATAAAAACTAACCACAAACAATTTATTTATCTACACCACAAACATATTTGCATGCATCATGCCTAAACATCAACTTAGAGAGACAATTACATCTTTTTCTAGTTGTGTTATCCCTCCCATTAGAAACCAAGCAAAAAAGGATGTTGTTCAATACACCCGATATTTAACTATGTAAATTTGGTAAAATAAAAATAAAAATTAGAAATTCAAGTTATGATCCACAAATATTCAATCAATAAAAACACTGATGATTGATTATAGAAGATAAGAGATCAATCTGTAGAAAATATCCTCCTCTACTTAAGTATAAAATGCAGAAAAAATATCATCAAACCAACTAGGGAAGCAAGACTAACCTACATGACGGCCTGTTCCTTCAGGGTCTTCTGCATACCACAGATGTAGAGGACATATTATAGAAGATTAATCAAATACACCAACATATTTCTCAGCATACAGTACACCACAGAAACAGATTACTGGATAATGAACAATCACGAGAGAATACAAAAGCTATTAGTTAATATTGTATGTGCAGATTTTAAAAACATTCAATCAAGCACATCATATAAATCATCATTTAGGGTATTCCAAAGAAGAATATAACATAATTGGTACAATATAATTACAAAACCACGAAACATAACAGCTACAAATAGATATCACCAAAATGAAAAGATGTCCTGAAACATTGACAGATAGCATAACCAGTGGCATCCCATAGGTCACCTTGAGCATGAAATGGCAGGTTGTGTACTATGAAAAACAAACAATGAAGTGCATAGAGACCAATCAAGTACATTCAGCCACTTAATGGATATAACCAGATTGCACTTAAATTGATGCGGTGCTAATCTCAAATAACATCCAAATATCTCTATATTCAGAGAGCAAAACCAACATTGTTATTCCCAACATTAAGCCATAGATTAAGTAATAAGACAATACCAAAACTTTCATAGCCCATCTAATCAAAGTTAAAGATATTGGTTTGTGGCGTATATACAGAGGTCTATAAAGGAACAAAAAATACAAGAAAGCTCAAAAAAAAAAAAGGTAAAAGAAAAACAACATAGTACTAAAGTAGTTTCCTTAGAAAACTGATGTTCACCTCTATATGCATGGCAATAGCTGTTTTATGGGACCCAATAGGCTCCTTCAAGTTGATTATTGCTTCCAAAATAAGAGTTGCTAGCCTGCATACATATAAAAGGAAGCAACAAAGAAATCAACAATCAGACAACAACAACAACAACTAAGCCTTTTATTCCAAATACTTGGGGTAGGCTACATGAACCAAAAAAGAATCACGCTAGATCGATCACGTTGATAGTTCTTCTCCATTCATTTCTATCATGTAATATCTCCTCATTTAGACCTCTACAATCCATATCTTTTCGTATCACTTCCATCCATATTTTCTTTAGTCTTCCCTTCGTTCTTTTAATTTGTCCTATATTGATAAACTCCTCTCGTCGAACTGATGCATTTTTAGGCCTACGTTACACATTACCAAACTATCATAAGCAATTTTCTCGCATCTTCCCATCGATGGGAGTTACACCTACTTTAGCACGAATATCTTCATTTCTCACTTTATCTTTCCCAGTATTGCCGCATATCCAGCAGAACATGCGCATCTCTATTACACTTATCTTCTGTGAATGATGTTTCTTTAAAACCCAACATTCCGTATCATATAATAAAACTAGCCTAATAGCAATCCTATAAAATTTTCTCTTCAGTCTTAACGGAATGTTACAGTCGTATAAAACGACTGTTGCACTCCTCCATTTCAACCAGCTAGCTTGTATCTTATGGTTAACATCATTATCAATCTCTCCATCATTCTGAATAATATAACCCAAATACCTAAACTGACTGCTTATTTGTATATCTTCCCCGTCCAGTGTTATAGCACTATAGTTTATGGTCCGTCGTTTACTAAATTTACACTCTATATACTCAGTTTTAGATCTACTCAATCTAAAATCTCTATTCTAATGTGTGCTTCCATAACTCTAACTTAGTATTCACCCCTGCTTTTATCTCATCAACTAAGATAATATCATCAGCAAATAGCACACACCAAGATATCTCATCTTGAATAGCTCTAGTAAGTTCATCCATCACTATAGCAAATAAGAACGGGCTCAATGCAGATCCTTGATACACTTCATTTGTGATAGAAAATCACTTGTTAGACCACCACATGTTCTAACATTGGCCACTACTATATCATATATGTCCTTAATTATGTCAATATACTTGATGGGGACTCTTTTCTTCATCAATGTCCACCAAAGTATCTCTCGTGGCACCTTATCATAAGTTTTATCCAAGTCAATAAATACCATATGCAAATCTTTATTTCTCTCTCGGAATCGCTCTATAATTTAACGAAGTAAATGAACAGTTTCTGTCGTCGATCGCTCCGACATAAATCCAAACTGGTTCTCCGATATTTTAATAGTTTGCCTCAATATATATTTAATTACCCTTTCCCAAAGGTTCATAGTGTGACACATGAGTTTTATTCTATGATAATTAAAACAACTCTGAATATCATATGTATTCTTATACAGAGGTAATAGGGTACTCTTTCTCCATTCATTTGGCATTTTCTTACTTTGTCAAATTTTATTAAAAATATTTGTAAGCCACCTCACACCAATCTCTCCTAAGTATCTCCATATCTCTATATGAATCTCAACTGAACCAACATCTTTTCTTGATTTCATCAAAGAAATCAACAATCAGACCTAAACAAAAAAATAATATCTACAGTTATGTCCAAAAAATGACCAATGGTACCAAAGTTTAAAAATCAAAATTTACTATCAGCTTCTCTCATTTTAATAATCTGAGGCGAACAACTTTATGCAATGAGAAAAAATAGCACTCTCAATCTATAGAATTATACCTGGGCCCATTTAAATTAGAATTGGAAATAGATTGAAGCAATTCATGTAGAAGGTAGATAATCACAATAACCACTTAACTATAGCACATTGTTTACATTCATATTATGTAGAGATTCAAAGAAAAGCTTGTCAAGAAATCTGAGGAATGAAAATAATGCTCTTACCAAAAGTATATAATGTGAAACAAAGTATAGCCATTTTTTGACCATGATTGCACGAACATGAAATTGTTTGTTTGAAACAATTTTTACCAGTTAGCTTATTCATATGGTTACCAGCAATAGAAGAGTAAAGAGATAAAGACCAACAAGTACAGAAGGAATGATGCAACACTGCCTTATAAGCTCCTGAAGTGCAGGCCTATTTCATATATTCTTTTAGCTCTAAAATGAGATTACATTCTTCTACTGGCGTATCGTGTATGGTTAATTCCTCGGAGTAAAAAATCTTATGGTTCTACATGAAGGGATCAAGATGTACTTTGCAGTTAGCCAAGTAAGTTTTGAATCTAAAATTGTAGGGGTATGTCCAATTATTTAGACAAATTTCCACGGATTTCGTAATTAGATTCCATATCTGTTATGTCTCTTCAGTTTGTGAACCGAAGTACATGGATAAAGAATAGATATGGCTGCAGCAACACTAATCTGGCATGTTTTAACAGTTAGTATATAATATTCTTACCAATCTGGCACTAAGTATATAATGTTCTTGGGAAGTGCCTCGGTATAATGTCTACATTTTTATGGTATAGATTCAAAGAAAAGTTTATCAAGAAATCTGAGGAATGAAAAACAATGCTCTTCCCAAAACTATATAATGTGAAACAAAAATACAGCTATTTTTTTACCATGATTGAACCAGTATAGAATTGTTTGCTCGCAACAATTTTTACCAGTTAGCTTATTCATAAGGTGACCAGCAATAGACGGTTAGCGAGAGGACCACCAATAGGTATAGAAGGAATGATGCAATGCTGCATATAAGCTGCTGGAGGGCTGGAACACAGGCTTGTTTCATTTATAGTTTTAGCATTAAAATGAGATTAAGCTCTTCTACTGGAGTATCATGTATGGTTAATTTCTCTGAGTAAAGAATCTTATGGTTCTACACAATGGGATAAAGAAGAACTTTCCATTTAGTCAAGTGAGATTTGAGTCTAAAATTGCAAGGGTGTATCACAGGCATTTGGACAAATTTTCATGGATTTCGCAACTAGATTCCATTTAATATCTTTTTGGATTGTGAATGGAAGTACATGGATAAAGAATTGATATGGCTGCAGCAACAGCAATCTGGCATGCTTTAACAGTTAGTACAACTAATTTTTCCTTTGTAGTTGTCCCTTTTTTAACACTCTCTAACTCAGTTTGCATTCCTTTATTTCCAATATCTGTTCTTCCTTCTTTTTGCCTCTTCCCTTTCATGATTTCATTATTCCAACTCATCTTTTTTTTCATCTCTAACTTCAATTCTCTGATCTCTGGTACCTTCTGGACCCTCTACAGCAATCAAAATAGGAAAGTCTAAATCTACCAGGCTACCAGCTAGACATAGGCATATGTGCACGGGGCAAGATGCTATAACATAATTTTTTTTTTTTTTTTTCCTTTGAGCTGCCATTCCTTCAGCTGAGTTCCAAAATCCATAACGTCACACTTAGAACTCTTAAGAGCATGATCACTGATAAGTTATACTCCCTAATTAGGCTGTTCAACCAACCTGAATCTCATGACCTGGTCTGCAGCTTTTCATAGAAGAACATCATATACATACCAAAAAAGGACTCCAGCAATTATTGCCAATTTTATAAATAAACAGGTAAAGAACGGACGTCATCAAAAGCTACAATAACTGCCATCATAGACAATAAACCGTGGATGTAGAATCAACATATATACAGAGAAACAAAATGAAGCAGCACATATATTTGCACATAAGTAAAAGCAAGCATGACTCATAATGCAATTGAAAAACTAACTTTGCCTCCGTTTTCTTAGGAATAGTGATCTGAGGAGGTCCAGCTGACAATGCAAGGGGCTTGGCATCAATAACCTCATCAACAGTACTAAGGGCCATTGGGTTGTTACTAAGCTTAGGGACCTGCCGGCTCTTTGTCATCACAACTGCAGTTCTTTCTCGAGGTCCCCGCCCACTTGGTATGACACAGATGTTTCGCCATTTGTCCTGTTCATGCAGAAGTGATAATGGCACCAAGTCATATATTTATATAGAACAATCATAAGGCAATACAATCAGCCAAAAAAAAAATCAACAGATACCTTAAGATCAACATTCGAGCGCGAAAATAAGATGTGGCTAAATTCTGGATCTTTCAATATTGTGCTCCATTTCCCAGCCCCGTGTTTGGCAATCCCGGCTTTGAGTGCTGATTCCTCCTCTGGCGTCCATTTCTGCTTGGGAGCACCCATCGATAAAAGCTCCCAAGACCTTTCTAGAGGAACCAAAAGGTGTAATACGCCTAATCAACCTGTACGAAAAATTGTCCGCGAAGACTTTATCACTAGTATGAAATAATGATATAAATTGTGTCTCTAACATGAAGTACCAAAGAGACACTTCAACTACTAGAAAATTCCTACAAAATTCATTTCCAATTGCAATGGGACATATAACACATGCAATTGCGGAAAACTTACCGATTACACCATTTAGAGAATCTAATTTACAATTTTAACAGCATCAATGATTTTAGCAAGTAACTAGAATTAGGGCAACCAATTTCAGATTAGAAGTCAAGAAAAAGCATCAAGCTTATAATTAATCTACTCCGAGAACATAGGAACATGATCAGAGCAATAAAGAAATTATCTTACAATAATGGGGGCATTTAATTTCCAAATAATTCCGGCTGCTAAAATAGAATTAGGGCAAAAAAAAAAAAAAACCTCAAGTTAGAAATTGGGCATAAAAAAATTGAAATTCTCACTAATTTCAATCATGTCGCACGAACAAAGCAGATCTCAGTCGAACGCAAATATATAGGAAATCATCAATTTCGAAATGCGCTAGAAATGAAATTCAAAAATGGAGCGTGAAATTCAAAAAATTAACCCTAAATTTGCAAATAACCCTAATTCGGGGAGAGCAAATCTTGCAGTTTTAAGAGATGATAACCGATCAAAAGTGCTGTAATATAATTGAAATGAAGGGATCACCTTGGTTTGACTCGAGCATCGATCTTCGATTTTAGGAAATGAAGAGCGAGAGAGGGAAAAAAGCAGTGGGGGTTTTAACGAACCATAACTATTCTATGCGCCCGTTGAGTCAAAGGCAAAAGCATTTGGTGCGCAAAGGAATCGGGAAGGAATTGATTTGTCAACGATCACCAGAGCTCTGGGCTTTCAGCTCTTGGTGCCAGTCCAACCCAAGCCTAACTCCAAATTTGAGCGTTATTTAGTTGTTTGTTATTACCAAATATCTGGGAAATCCTAAATGCGCACCACATCTGACATTGTGAGCACCATTTTCGCCTATGTTGTCAATCCCTTTAGTATAGAATATGGGGCTCACTAAGTAAAATTAGGTGCGCATTTAGAATTCCCCCAAATTTCTGTTGGCTTCTATATTATATTGTTAGTCTTGGTCGGTTTTTGTAGAAATCGGTAAATCCAAACCGAACAATGGGTGCAAAAACGAGTTTGATTGGCCTGAAATGGGCCAGCCACAGAAAAAGATTGATAAGCAGCGAAAAATAACAACAAAATTATCTGATGTTGCCCACACAGATTCTTTCCTTTAAGCAGCAAATAATTAAAAATTAAGGGTATTTACTGATTTGTCTCTCAAATCTTTATATATTATGATTTAGTCCCCAAATCTTCATATTTAGGATTTAGTTTCCAAATCTCCTAAGTTACTACAATTTAGTCATCTTCCCTAACTTTCTTTAATTTTTAACTTGGTATTACAATTTTACTCCTCCTTATTCATTCTTTCTTTTCCCCTCTCTTCTCCTCCTCTCTTCCTCCTCTCTTCTTTTTTCTTCATTATTCCTCCTTTCTCTTCCTTCTCTCTTCCTCCTCTTTTCTTCATTGGGAAACTCTTTTCTTCATTGGGAAAAGAGAGGAGGAAGAGAGAAGGAGAAGAGAGGAGGAATAATGAAGAAAAGAAGAAGAGAGGAGGAAGAGAGGAGAAGAATAAGGAGGGGTAAAATAGTAATATCGGGTCAAAATTAAAAAAAGTTAGGAAAGGAGACTAAATTGTAGTAACTTAGGAGATTTTGGAGATTAAATCCTAAATATGAAGATTTTGGGGACCAAATTATAATATATAAAAATTTGAGGGACAAACCAGTAAATACCCTAAAAATTAAATAGAGGACAGTAAAAAGAAAGTGATAATAGGTGCATCTTCTTAGTCAAATAGACTGATTTATTGTAAATATGCCAATCCTTCTCTTACTTTTAATCACTGCATCGACTCTCCCATTGCAAACTGAAGTTCTAAGGAAAAATTGCTGGAAAAAAGAAGATTCTAATAATGGCAATCTAGATGAGACTTTTCGTATTCTTTTGAGAAACAACTTAAGTGATCTGACATGAATTTGCAAATCAATTTAAGACACGAGCCCACCTCTTAAAGGTTAAGAAATTATAAGTCTACCATTACTTTTTTATTTTCCGTACTCTTTAGGATAACCATGTTTTTTTTTTTTTCTAATCGGGTATTAATTCCCGAACGACATTAAATTCATTCCAGAACTAATTACGGGAATCAAAGTCGAAGGGCGACAGATTGGAGGGTGCCAGAGAGAGCGATGAGAGTGGTAGTTGTTCGCCATGAAAATTGCAAGCTTTTTATATTGAAGTATTTTCAATAAAAGATTACAATTTAACGGTTTCCCATTTACAGAAAATGAGGAAGATAGATTTCCTCTTTGTTTAAATCTGGGTTCCTATGTAGCTATGGAGGACAATCCTGCTCTTCGTTGACACTCCGTACAATTTCTCTCAGTTGGCTAAAAGAAAAAAGAAAGGTTCTTGACTCTTAATCACAAGGGGTAACTTTTAGGAGAAAATGTTCGTCTGTGTCTATGTCTGTCCGTGTCTCTTTCGCTCCTGCGCCTTTTATAGGGGTTCTAGAGTAACGTCCCGCCTCATTTGCTCGAGTGTTAGCTCCCACTACTCGAGAAGTGTCGTCATATTCGTTAGGTGGTTGCTCTCCGATCGAAGTAGTGTCGCTACATTCGTTTGGCAGTTAGCTTCATAATCTGAGATGACAACTCTCTTGTTCGGGTTGGGTGGCTTTATATTAAACCCCTACCCGGATGCTATGGCAGTATCGCGAATCTCAATTTTAAATTCACAAACCTGTTCTGTCGTCTGGGTCGCGAATCTCAGTCTCTTAGGTTCGCGGATCCGTTGAGTTGCGGACTTCCAACTCTGAATTCGCGGATCTGCTTTGTTTTCCAGAATTTTTCGCCGACAAAATCCGCTCCAAAGTTTTCAAAACTCTCGTGATTTTTGAGAAGTTTTGGAATACTTTGAATATATTATTTTGTATTAGAATCTTCATTTTTCATCTCTCTGGGAATACAATTCTGTATTAGAATTCTTCTTCGATTGCCGACAGCATGACTCTGTCTTCATATCTCGAACTCTCATCTTTGAAAGGAACACGACCTTGTATCAGCGCCGTGAATTTGCTGCTTTTGAAAGAAAACGCGACACTATATTAGCGCGACAATCTTCAATTCTTGAAATATACGACTCTATGTTAGGGTCACATATTCGCATTTTGGAGAAAAAGACGACTCTGTGCTAGGGTCGCAAACTTTTTCTTTAGAAGGAACATGACTCTGTATTAGGATCGCGAACTTTCATTTTGGAGAAGAAAACGTCTATATGTTAGGGTCGCAAACTGTCTTTTCGGAAGATCGTGACTCTGTATTAGGGACGCGAGCTTTTGCTTTGGAGAAGACAACGACTCTGTGTTAGGGTCGCAAACTGAAATTTCTGAAGGATCGCGACTCTGTATTAGGGACGCGAGTTTTCACTTTGGAGAATAAAGCGACTCTGTGTTAGGATCGCAAACTAAAACTTCTGAAGGATCGCGACTCTGTATTAGGGACGCGAGCTTTCACTTTGGAGAAGAAAGCGACTCTGTGTTAAGGTCGCAAACTAAAACTTCTCAAGGGACGCGAGCTTTTACTTTTTTAGTTGTGGAAAGGCCGGAAGGCGGTTGCTTTTTACGGCGTAAGAATTGAGACGTAATCTGAGCCGCATTAAATGCAAAGATACCCATGAGATTCGGGCCAGATATCACATCTATCCAGAGATCTCAGTCATCAAATCATCTGCTATATAACCTCCACTTTATGAGAGAGGCTACTCTTATCTCAAGAAATTTGAAATCCGAGTTTTTCGTTAGAGTTCCTCAGACTTCTCATCTTCAATCTCCTATAGCTTTCGATTCTCTGTGTGAAGGATTTTCTCAATCTGTAAAATATGCCAAAGAAAGCTTCTTCCTCCGATGCGGCTGCCAGTGGTCGTCAAGATCCTCAAGCAACCTCTAGCTTAATAGTGGTTCGGCAGGAACCCTTGATTAGAGGTAATAAAAATAATTTTCGAAAGGCAGTCCCTTTCTCAGAAATTTTCTTATCTTGAATCTGAATATCTTTTGCAGTCGATTATGCCTTGAATCCTTGGCCTAAGGATCATTATTTCGAATACTCGGATGGCTATGATGGGAAGAAAGAGTTCAGATTTGGTCATGTCTTTCCATATTGTACAGCATCAGACAGCCAAGAGAGAGAAGACAAAATTCTCCATCCTTCTCGCTCAACATTATGAAAACTGATAACTAATCCTTTCGAAGGAGATGATCGGTCTCCTCTACGCAAACCCGACCTTTCTATTTGGGGACCATGTTTCGGTTCCCGATAGCGGTTTGGAAGATGGAGATTACAAGTGGCTTCATCAAGTTGAAGGTCGCTACTTGTTTCTCCCCAATATAGAGAGGTCTTATCCGTTCTTATTCTTTCAATCCCTTTCCGTGCCCAGATGAATGGACTGACACATAAACAGGCCACAAGACAGCATCTTATTGGGGGTTTCAATGCTCAAGGTGGTTTTCCTCGTAGTACTGGAAAACACTTTTGTGGATTGCTTCCGGGACTACTTAAACATGACCTCCCCAGAGGCGAGATTCCCATAATCGCACAAACTTTCCTGCACTGATTCACCAATGCATAAAGGGAGTTTCCTGTTTAGGATTTTCGTCCCCCTGGATGGGTTCACTGCTCTTCAAAAGGAGAGTCGACAGTCTTGACTGACTTTTTTTTGAAGACTTTCAGAGATCAACTTCATTATGCAGGGCTACATCGTACTATCAGAGCTGTTCAGCACGGTATTTCTGCTAGCAGATTCCTTTTTTTTGCTCTACTAGAACTGTACAATTCTGATACTTGCACCATTTTCTGCCCTCGAAGCGAATTGGGTTATGCCCTTCATGAAATGTAAGAAATTTCTGGCTTACCCATAGGAGACATCACGTATGAAGAGTATGTCCCCACTGGGAAATAACTCCATCTGCTGAAGGTCCGGGACCCTTTGGCCTATGATACTTACTGGGAATTACTCTAAACCTACCATTTTTGCACCCACACATCCGACACCCGCAGTTTGAAGCCAAAGAAGTGGCTGTAATATATTCTACCCAATTTTTCCAAGGGTAATCCTAATTTTACTCGCCTTTCTCATGTTTCTGAAAGGAAGTTGAGAGAAGAATCGCAAGTTTTGGGACAGATGCTTATATTGCTAAATCTGATGAGGACGTTTTCAAAGCTGGGATGTCCTTCGAGAGCTTTGATGGTATGGTTGAAAAAGTGTGTTATTCTTTCGCAGGAAAACATACCCTTTAGGGTTGTATACCCAGCCGTCCTACTAGCATTAGGTAGGCGACTCAGTCTGTTACCTGCGATGGTGTGCAGCATCAAAAGCGGACTGAGGAGATTATCTGATAAATTCTGTAACGTGAAGAAGGAGCAGAGGAAGAAAGGGGATCCGGTCATTAAGACTCCTAATTCTCGTGTAGAACTCCCTTATACTTATTTGATGGTTTGGCTAGTTCTACATTGCCCCACTTTGATGAGTCCTACCGACTCGCAGATCGACTTAAGTGCTCCCAAAGTACAGCACTACGAGAAGTCGCAATGGAGAGGGGCTATATGGCCGCGATCCGCAAGACTCTCTGTCATTTCTCGACTTTTGAGTTATTCAGATATTTTCCATACTTCCCAAATGCTAGGTACAGAGAGAAATTCGCGGATACTGTCGGTGCCAATAAATTCACTACTCTGTCCTCGGGGTGCTTCTGGTGGTTGATAAACATCCGTCCAGAACATCTGGTTCTTCGTTTGGGAAATAATTACTACATAGATCCTTACTACCCGAGTCGTTTCACTCGACAGTTCGAGTATGATCAATTTTATATTGGTAATCCCAATAGAGAGATAAGTTTTGTTGGGAATGCTCTTGAGAGAGCTCGAGCTTGGTTTCACTTCGTCGCAGGTGGAACTCAGGCCAGATTTAATCTTCCGCTCAAGACCCCAAATTCGAGTATGAGCCTCAGTTTCTGTAAGTGGTTCGCGGATGCTAATTCCTCTCCTCAGAATTTCAACATAAATCATACTAGTCTGCGGGAGATCAAAGCTTGGTATGCCCATAAAAGGAAGGCTGGCAGTACGAAAGTGACAGGGATGGAAGATTTCAGGGGAGACAGTGCATCTAATGAATCAGAACCGGTAACTCAACAGAGGGAAGAGGTCAATAATGCATCAGCTCAAACTGCCTCTCCTGATGCTTCTCCTCTCCCGACATCGAAGAAGACTTCTCCTCAACCGCAATCTTCTCTCAAGAAATCTTCACATAAGAGGAAGAGACTAAGGCGCCTCAGTGACTTACCTACCATTCCACAAGGGATTGATTCGCAGAGCACCCCATCTGGAACTGACATTGCAGCACCCACTCTGGTTCCTGAGTCCCTTGTTGAGGAACCCAAGGAGGATGAGGATGACTCATCTTTAACTCTCCGCTCCCTTAAGCGGCATCAGAGTCAAGGACCTGTTCTCTGCAGTGATCCTACTCCCGTTACTCAAGAGGGTTCTACCCCCCTATTTGTCAGGCCACTGTTGAAGTCGGTGTTTCTCTAGCCATACAAGAGGATTCTGCAGCTCCTGTTGCTCAAGACATTGCAGATGATGAAGTACAAATTATTGGGGAGATTTGTGCATCAGATCCCCCCAAAGCAGCACCTCCTTCAGAAAGTCAGGAAGATTGTGAAGACGACTATAATATCGACAGTGATGATTTCCGATCTTCAACCCCTCATCAGACCATGGTAAGTATGTCTATTTGAGCGAGGACATTCGAACCGAGATATACGGGCCTGAAGTGTTTGGTCCTGAGGTGTACGGACTTGGAGAATCTAGTGTCCAACTTTTAGGTCTGCATCTTCTTTCTTTAGCAATTAAGTTATTATCAAATGATACTGTAACTTTTAACTATTAACTTTCTCTTTTTGCTAGCTCCAGTTTCAACTCCAGATGCGAAGGTAGCTTCGCCAGATGACACCATTGCGGGAGCTGACATTGATCAGGCGACCGAAGTTACCCCTTCTACTATTGATACCACGGAAGCAATGATCCCCGAGACTATTGTGTCTACAGTTTTGGCAGCAGCTGCTTCGACCGATATTTTGGTTTAAGATGCTGCAGCTGGTAGCTCTGCTAAGGTCTCCAGAAGTCTCATTCCTCCTGATACTGGCCTGGTTGCCCCTATACAACGGAGTGCGGATCAATCCACCTCTGCCTCAACCAGTATTACTCCCTCTTATGCGGAGATTGATATACTTGAGATTGATTTATTGAAGGATACGGTGGAGACCTTCCTTCATTTTCTTGACCGCTGCATTGATAAAATACTGAAGGGGGCTTTTTTTGCTTCACTCGCCAATGTTCTCAACATTTATTTAACTGGTATCGTCAGCATTGGTGGAGAGGATAAAACTGCTCCCGTTAGGCTTATGATAACTCAGCTTCAAAAGTATGCTAAATTCCTATCAAAATCCAGAAGTGCTGATAAATCTAAGACAGTGGAAATCATTTTCCAAAAGCTGAAAGAGAAACAATTTAGGTTCCAGAAGGAGACCCAAGAGAAGGCAAATGCTTGCAAAGCCTCCTTAGAAAAGGGCCAATCAGACCGCGAGTTCCTAGTTCTTCAAGTGGAGGTCGCTGCTTCAATTGTCAAGGACCATGATCAGGCTATCGTTAGGATTCAAGAGACTATCGCCAAAGCTCAAGCTTTCTTGGCCAAAATCACCAAGGAGCGTGATGAGTAAATGAGGAATCTCGCCAACTTATCGCACCAGCGGGATAATATAACCAGAGATCTCCAGGAGATACAAGCTGAATTGGATATGTTGGAGGCTGCTGCAGCGCAGAATATTGTTGCTAGTGATGAGGAATTGCATCGTCAAGCTACTGTCCAAGTTTATGAGACCCTCCAACAAGACATTGATGATGCAGAGGAGAAAATAAAAGCCCTCTTGAATCATTGAACTGTAAAAGCTTGTATACATCTGTTTTAATTCTCTGCCATCTTTTTTTTTGTAATAGTTCCCCTGTCATTTATAGAGAACCTGATTTTGGCCTTCCAAGGCATGGTTTTGCAGTTGTTCTTTAAAGATTTGTAACAAACTTGCCATCTTTTGTCTGAAATTTGCAAATCACTGTAAAACTCTGGTATCTGTGTATCTGTTACGCGACTTTCATAAGTCACGTGAAGTCTAGAGGTCCGCGGATTAACACAATCCATACTTAATTCACGACCCTGATTCCGGAATTTTGGTTCGCGATGTTTCATCTGGAAGTTTACGGAATAGACTGTAGACTCTTTCAGAATTTGTAGAGAATTCTGCGAGCCATGGGATGAAGTTGTCAGGCGTGGAATCCCAAGCGTTATACGTCTTCATTAATGATGAGATGTCCGGACTGCGAAATCCAAACGCCCCATGCAACAATAATAAATTCTGTTGAGATCTGAACTGAAAATCTTGACCGAAAATTTCGGTTTTATCTTTTCTAAACTAAAGATCACGGTCACCAGACTATCTATATAAGGCACATGATCTCTTCAATGGAAGATCACTCAGCCGTGAGAAAATTTCTTCCCGACTTTCTTCCCTTCCTTTCTTTTGTGGTCGATCTACCTGTGCAGCCTTTTTTATCTGAAGTAATGGATGGGAACTGGCATGTTACAAGACCTCCAGACTGCACCAAATCAGCGAGGTGTTCCACCGAAAAGGTTCTTCTGACCGTAGTCCTTTTCCTTAATTAAGGTAAACATCTTCTTCTGATTTATATCCTACTCTTCCTTCTTTTTCTTTCCTTTTTTTTGACAGGGATTTAACTTGGCTATAGGAGATAACCGTAGTTATTCTCCTTAACAATGACCCAGACCCGATGGGCTCGTAATTACTTCCAATACCTCTAGGGTCTTGGTAGGTCTCATGAATTTTTCATGAGAGAAAAGATTTCGGGTTTGTGGCATTATTTTTCTTCTTTCCTAATACTCCACAAGATTGGGGTACTAATGACCAGGACCTTGAATTTGTGCAACCCCTCATATTGTACGTCTGGGGTGTGCACTTGGTATGCCAGTTTTGAGCTAATCAAGTCACTAGCATCATCACTGGGGGAACCAACCAGAAGGTTCCTGATTGTGGTCGGAAAGAAAAAACAAGATTATACTCTTGAACCGTCCTTTAAGAGGAGGCTACAAGAGCAAATTGGAAGTAGGAGTTTCAGGAGCAAACTTTTTGATCCGAGCCATGTTAAAAAAGAAGGCTACAGAAGCAAGTTTGTCATTCCAGAAAAAGATTTTGCAGGGACAAACTTTTTTGGTCCGAGCCATGCTAAAGAGACGGCTACAGAAGCAAGTTTGTCATTCCAGAAGAGTCTGTAAGAGCAGACTACTGTCTTTAAGCCATCCTTAGGAGAGGAGGCTACAGAAGCAAACTTTTCCTTTTTTTTAGTGATTTGTATTCACCCTTGTTGACTGCGTAATAATGGAGAATTCTCTGTAATCTTGATCTGATGATGAATAAAGAAGCTCTTTTCTTTTTACATAACTAAGAGTATCTGATGGATGATTCTGATATTGATTATCAGAGGTAAATGTTAACTTGATGATCTTAAAATCAATCAAAATTTTCCAAGCATCCAAAATTACTGCGAATGAAAGAACTTCTTGTTGACAAATTTGATTCGCCAGAGGTATTTTTAACTTGGCAATTTAGAAAGAGGGAAAAGTGTGATTCGCCAGAGATATTTTTTTTAATTGGCAACTTAGAAAGAGGGAAAAATGTGATTCGCGACCTAAAGATTTTTAGTCCGGAATCAAGAATCTTCATTAATGAACTTCTGATTATAGATAAGTTTTCTGTTCATAATTTGCATAGAACTACTCAAATCGTATTGCAACTGGTGTTTTGCAATTTCACTAAGAATAATACTTTTTCAGGAATTTGCCGTTAATCGGCATCATGATCTTATCACCATTCGGTTTCGCCAACCAATATGCGCCGTTGGAATAGACAGTATCAATGACAAAAGGTCCCTCCCATTTCGGCTGGAACTTTCTCCTATGCTTTTTGTTAGTTATGATTGGTCTTCTGACTGATAGGACCAGACCACCCTTCTTGAAAGTTTTTCGTTTAGCCTTTTTGTTAAAGATTCTGGAGATCCGCGCCTGGTATAGTTCAATATTCTGTTGAGCTTCCAAGCACTTATCATCCAAAGCTTTTAATTCTTGGAGCCTTTACTGATGCCTTTCTTCTTCCGTCATCCTAGTTGTTAATGTGACCCGCAACGATGGGATTTGGATTTCCAAAGGCAAGAGCGCTTCTGATCCGTATACCAAGGAGAAGGGCGTGGCATTGGTGGGAGTTCGGACTGTGGTGCGATATGCCCACAGGCACTCTCCGAGCTTTTCGTCCCAGTCCATTTGATTGGATGACACAAACTTTTTAAAAAGTTTTACAATGGTCTTATTGAAAGCTTCTGTTAGACCATTAGCTGCAAGGTAATATGGCGATGAAGCTACATCCTCGATCATGTACTTGTTGCAGAATCTGGAATACACTTGGCTCACAAACTGGGGTCTGTTGTCATGAATTATTCTTCTAGGCACCCCGAAGCGATAAAGCACATGGTGCTTGATGAATTTGATAACATCTGACGAGTTTACTTCGGTTAAGGAAATGGCCTCAGTCCATTTCGAAAAGTAATCCGTTATAGCTAAAATGAACAGGTGTCCCTTGTTGATGGTGGAGAAATTGGCCCTACAATGTCCATGCCCCATTGCTCAAATGGCCACGACGTAGCCGTTGGGTGGAAATACTCCGGAGCTTGATGTATAAAATCCGCATGTAGTTGGCAGGCCCTACACTTCTTGGCGTACTTAACCGCTTCTGTCATCATCTTAGACCAGTAATAACTCATCCTTCGGATTCTATCCCAGAGTTTTGGTCCTGGCTGGTGCGCTCCGCAGATGCCAGCGTGAGCTTCTTCAAGTACTTTTTGAGCTTCGCGGTTGGAGAGACAGCGAAGTAAAATTCCATCATAAGATTTCCTATACAATGTCTGGAGCTTTGCGTTGTAGTAGAACTGGACAGCCCTTCTCTGAATTGCTCTGGCTTCTTTTGGATCTTCGGGTAATATACCATAAAGGACATAGTTTATATAAGGAAAACGCCAATCTCTCGGTTCTAGGCTTGATTCGAAAACGTCAGCTTCATCTTTCTGTGGTTCTTTCATTTCCTCTCTGAGCTCGTCCTTTGGACAAAATAATTCTTTGCTTCCTACTGTAATTTGCCTTCTAGCATGTTTGGGTAAGGCTAATGTAGCAGTTAAGGAAACTAGTGAATCTGCATAAATATTTCAGTGGCGCTTTATGTGGCTGATATAGAATCCATCAAAACCATCGGCGATCTTGATCACCGCATGGTAATACGGCAAGAGATCTTCATTTTTGACCTCGTACTCTCCTTTTACTTGATTTACAATGAGTTGAGAGTCCCCATATGCCTCCAAATATTTAACCCCCAGTTGCTTAGCTATTTTAAAGTCGATTAGGAGGGCGTTATATTCCGCGACATTGTTGGAGTATGAGCTTATTAGTGAGTAAGCTTGTGGAATTATGTGGTTGTAAGGAGAGACGAAAACAAGTCCTACCCCCGCTGTCATTCTTCCCTCGGATCCCATTTGGGAGGCACCGTCAAAGAAAAACTACCATACACCCTTTGAGACTGTATTTGCTTCGGAAGATTTTCGCGAGTTACTTTTTTCTGGAATCAGGTCCCATTCTTCTAACTCTCGTGGGATTTGTTCGTATAACTTCGAGTATGCCGGGATTGGATATTCGGCTAAGAAGTCCGCCACGGCCTGTCCTTTAACAGACTTCTGTGGGACAAAGCGCATATCATACTGTGATAGCAAAATAGCCCAATTAGATAGTCTTGAATTTAACGATCCGGGTTTAGTCATTAGTATTCTCAGGGGGTTAACTCTCGATACAACGTGGATGGTTTGTCCAACTAAGTAGTGCCGCATTTTCTGTATTGCAAATACCAAAGCTAGACATTCCTTTTCCACAGGATTATACCGATGTTCTGCCCCAATCATCATTCTGCTGAGATAGTAAATAGCTTGTTCATGACCTGACTTATTCTTCTGTGCTAGCAAAACTCCCAAGGAATGGTCCATAGCCCTTACATATAGCAGGAAGGGTATTCCCGAGACTGGAGCTATAAGCACAGGTGACTTCATAAGATATTGTTTGATTTCTTCAAAAGCCTTTTGGCACGCGTCATCCCAAACAAATGACACTCTTTGCCTCATTAATCTGGTGAAAGGATGGTATTACTAGACAAATTTGATATGAACCTGCGGATGTACGCCAGCCTACCTTGCAATCCCCTTAACTCTTTGAGGTTACGGGGAGGTGGCATGTCTTGGATAGCCTTTATCTTATCTGGATCAAGATGTATTCTTTTTGACGTTACGACAAAACCGAGGAATTTTCCACTAGAAACTCTCAGGAAAGACTTAGTTGGATTCATCTTGAGCTGGTGTTTCCTCATGAGGTCGAATACTGCCTTCAAATCCTTCAAGTGATCATCTTTACTTCTGCTCTTAATCGCTAGATCATCCACGTAACATTCCACTGTCTTCCGGAGGTGCTTTTAGAATATTACGTTCATGGCGCGTTGATACGTGGCACCTGCATTCCTTAGGCCAAAGGGTATAACTATATAGCAGTACACCCCGAGTGGCGTCCTGAAGAACGTATGCTTCTCATCATCAGGGTACATCTTTATTTGATTATACCCCGAGAACCCATCCATGAACATCATACGCTCATACCTGCAAGTGTTATCTATCATAACATCTGTGATGGGTAGCGGAAATTCGTCCTTAGGGCAGACCTCATTCAGATCCCTAAAGTCTATGCATATTCGGATCTTTCCATTTTTCTTGGTTACGGGAACTATATTCGCGATCCAATTAGGGTGTTGTTCTTCGCGAATAAAGCCTGATTCAATCAACTTCTTAATTTCAGTTTCTATAGCTTCCATAATTTTTGGGCGGAATCTTCGTTGTTGTTGTTTTACTGGTTTAGCCTCTGGCCGGATGTTTAATTTGCGAACTGCCACACTTGGATCTAATCTTGGCATTTCCTCATAACTCCAGGCGAAAATATTAATGTATTCGCGAATGAGGGATATCAACTCCTCCCTTTCTTCTGAGGATAGGTTCTCACTTATGAATATGGGTTTGGGATTCTTTTTATCTCTATATTGATTTGGATCACTTTGTCTTCAGTTGGAGGTTCGCGTTGTTCAAACTGAATCTCCCATTTCACATTAAGATACTTGGCCCAGGGGTCGTCTTTTATCGGCGAGGCTTCCTCTAAGTCTTCGTTTTCTTGGGTCGCGGAAACCATGTTTGCGGACACTTCGCAAAAAATCATGCAAATACTGACATCTGAGTCCCAACAGGATGATTCTAACGAATGATCGCATTGTCTTTCTTCGGTTTTCCCACTTGAGGAACCTTCGGGAGTGGTGACGTATCCCAACCCCCTGCCGATTTTCCTGTAATAATCTGGCATTTTTCCTTCTGGGACAAAAGGTTGAAGGGTTGTCCTTCTTCCTCTTCCAAAATTCAACCCCCTGCCTTCAGCCAAATTATATCCCCTCCTCTTTATTAATCTACAAGAATTTTCATCGTAATGGAAGAACTCGGCTTTTCCCTGTTTTTCTTCAGAATCTAAGCATTTCTTTTTGTTTTTGTAACTTGCCCTTTCAAATACTATGACTTTCTGGGTTCCGTTTTTGGGAGGAACCTCAATAACGACCCGATTAGCACTTTCAACATCATGACTTAATTCATGTAAGGATGATCGAATAGGTGCTTAGAAGGAAGTCAGAGAACACACCTCATTCACACAATCGCTGAATGCATCTGTGCTAGTGTTTGAGGGCTCAGAATCAACACCAGAAAAATAAGCAAACTCTAAATTTTTATTTATCACCCATTCACCATCGGGGTGGACGGTGTTATTTACATCAAGGCCTTCAAGGCTTATCACAATGGGCTCACCGTCCCAAATTATATCATCGGATTCTGAATCTTCGGATCCTAATTCTGTATCAGCTCCCTCGCTGCTATAGGAGTCATCTGGAACAGGCTGATCTGAAACACCGAACACATCTTGATACAGCAATGCGTCAGTAAAATAGTTTTCAACTCCTTTAAAGGGTTATTTTTTTGTGATCAGCGTTCTTACATTCCCGTCTTTGTCGACATACTTCATGCATTGGTGTAACGTGGAGGGCACAATGAGATTGCTATGGATCCAAGGTCTCCCCAATAGCAGATTGTATGATGTGTCCGCGTCTATCACGTAACACGTGACTTCCATCTTCAGATCGCCGATTTGGCACCTGAGCTTTATCTTACCCAGCGGTCTACTGCCGTTAGCATTGAATCCGAAGATAGTAGTGTTGGTTGCTGCCAATCTATGCATCGAAACTCCAAGATATCGTAGCATCCTTCAGGGCATGATACTTAAAGCCGAACCTGGATCAACTTGAGTGCGCTCGATCTCTGTAGATCCTATGTATCCCTTGTAATATAGAGGGCGGTGATGTTTATTGCTCCTGACTTGCATATCTTCCAAAAAAAAGTGATGCAAGGGACGTTTTTACCAAAGACCTGGTGACATGTCGCGCAAAGAGATCCTTCTTCCTCAATCATCTCCGGTATTTGTGCCAAAAATACCTCCGAATCTTATAGAGCTTCTCTTAAAGCATCTCTAGTAGATTTAGAGAGTTTCAGGAGCTCATACAAGATTATCCTCACGGGAATATTGGCCAACTGTGTTAGAATGTCGAACTGGAATGACTTGCGCGAGCCCTCCGCAGGCTCTTTTCCCTTCTTCTTCAGAATTTTATCAAACTTAAGCACTTTTTGTTTGACTTTCTCTGGAGGTGGTTGGGAATCCATTGCCTGGCCGTAGTTCTTCAAGTAATCTTTTTCTGAATGGGTTCCCGCGAGAGGAGGATCCGCATCAGCCACCAAAGAATTTCTGATTTACTCTTCCGAATCGGTCAAAACAGGAATGACTCCGTCATTTTTGGGAATCACGGAGACGACATTGGAGGTAAAGGTTTTCCCTCTTCGCCTCCTTCCAGATGAACTGGAAGTCCATTGTTCATCACTTAGGAGATCTGGATGCACCCACAGTATCTCTCCCTATCAGTTTCAAAGGGGAACAGTCCTTTCTTCTGTTGTTGGTGCGGATCAAAATTTACGACCTGCATCTCACCTTTAGGAATGGGTTGCACTCCATCTTGAACTGTTGATTCTATCTAGTTGGGCGCTTTGCCGAATCTGACAGTCACCATGTTCGTGGTCACCTTTTTCTGGTGCTCTTGAAGCTTGATGACATTAACATCCACTAAGACTTGAATTTTATCCTTAAGGATGTAACAGTTTTGGGTAGGGTGGTTAATGATCATATGGTAGACACAGTAATTAGGATCATTAACTTTCTCTGTTTCTTCTGGATGTTTAGACTCAAGCAGCTTTAGCATATTCTTACTAATGATGAGGTTGAAGATAGTCTTCATATGCTCATCCTTAAAAAAGTATTGCTTTTGCGGCATTCGTGTCTGAGGAGGGAGCTTCGGGGAAGCCTTCGCGGGTTGTGGCGTATCAGTCACCATTATCTCCTTCCCCTTATATCCTCGGTATTGGGACTTATAGTTGTTACACCACTTCGCTTCTGTTTCTCCTCGCCTCCTTCTTCTTCAAGTCTTTGAGCAATTTCTTCAGCTTCTTCAGCTTGCAGGGCGAGATCCTTCCAAGTTGAGGACTTTACTGCTCCTATTCTGGCAAGAACCTTAGTCGATAATTTATGTCGACAGGTTTCTACCAAGGTCTTTTCTGGCATCCCATGCGGACATCTGAGAGAATCGTTTCGGAATCTTTTGATGAAGTCCCGGACCGACTCTCCATTTCTTTGTTTAGTGGCTAGAAGCGCCGACATTGACACCTCCATATCATCTTCATAGAACCTTGTGAGAAAGGCTTTCTCCATGTCGCTCCATGAATTGATGGCTCCCCGCTCTAGTCTCCGGAACCATTCAAAAACTAGTCCCGTTAAGGTACTAACGAATACCCTCGTAATAATGGGGTCATTTTCGGCTAAATGCCCAATCTGCGATTTAAAATAGTAGAGGTGCTGGTTCGGCGATCCTTTACCATCGAAAGATTTGAGCTTCAATGGTTTATAACTTTCCGAGAACGGCACACTTTCCCATTCCATGGGATATGGCCTTACCACGCCGAGCTCTTGTAAATCGCTCTTATGCATGAGAGCATTTAGTTGATTTTGGAAGCTCTCCATCCAAACAGTATTTGTGTTCCCTTCCTGATGCACGGAACGGTTGTCGTCATCCTCATGATGTTCTAATTCTTTTTCATTATTGTGAAGACCTTTTTCTTCTGTCTTCTTTCATGTATCCTTCAATCTAGTCTGCTCCAATTCCATCAGAACATATAGTATATCTTTAAACTCACTGATAGCATCCTGCTGTTGCTGGATATGCTTATCTTTTTCATCCATTCTCTGCATGAACTCTTATGAGACATTGTTTTGAGTCATTAACGAGTCGGATGTCTGCGATTCGGCCATAACAGTTTGATTATATCTTCTTCATTGGAAGAGATTCCCGCCATCTGTCTATAATTCATGGGGACTGCCATCCCACTTTTGAGTCGAGTGTTTCGAAAAACTCCTCGCTCTTCATTGAATAGATCCTTCGAACTCTAATAGAGCTCTGGGTCAGAAGCATCTCCTTCGGAGACTTTCTTTGCTTTATTTTTCTTCTTCTTTTCTCCGATGCTTGTCATGTTGGATGACACTTCAGGATATTCTAGCTCAGAGAACTCAAGCTCATTTCGTCGCCTCCTCTTCGCCAGTTGGGATGAAGATGTCGATGGAGCCGACAATCGATGAAACACCGAGGATCTGGTATGAGCTGAACAATGACAGTGAGACAGTACTGCATTGATTAGTCGTTCACAGTGACAGTGAAATATGTAGGATTCTTTCCTTTTTCTGTTTAGAAATTCCCTTAGATTTCTTACACTGGAATTCTTTGTGACGGCATCATTTGTGAGAGATAACTTCGGGAACGACACAGTCTTAGCCTTGAAGATAGGAATGCATTTTTCGCGAATTTGAGGTTCACAGGTTCTGCGAGCCTCTTCAATCATGTGATCAGACTTTCTCCCTGGAACACGAGGGACGCGGATGTATGCTCCGCGTTTGTGATCATAGATAACTTTGGTGGACTTACTCCGCTTCCTGTAGGAAACGCGAGTAAATTCTTCCGCGTCTCGACAACCTTGCCTTTTGGCCTCCATATTTGTGTGGTAGGTCTTTGCAGGGATGAGTTGGCGGTTTCCTTTTGTTGCGTGGTCCTGCGGAGGGCACGAACTTTTTTTCTTAGGTTTCTTCTCACTGTACGAGTGAGAGGAACCTCCTTCTCCGCGTCATAGTCTCGCGGAGTGGATAGTGGTCATTTTCTCTTATTGAAGCGGGGATTTTGGTCCATTTTGCTTGAGGGATCAAGAGTCTTAACCGAAACTGGCATAGAGCCCAATGTTGAGGAAGAGGGTTTCGAACTAATTTGGTCCATCGACTCCCTTGGCTGAGTTATTGCCATTAAAGCCTCTTCGGGGATTGACCCCTTGGAGATTTTACGGCATCCCCTTAGGAAAGTAGGGCTATTAGAGCCTGAAGAAATGAATTCTTCATACCTTTCTTGGTCAATGTGAATGGTGAGCGAGTCGACCATACTACCAACTGGAACGTTGTCGGATTGAGCTACCACCAGATCACCGGAGGTGATGGGATTCCCTAGCAGAGTCGCCAATTTTCTATTCGCCATGAAAATTGCAAGCTCTTTATATTGAAGTCTTTTCAATAAAAAATTACAATCTAACAGTTTTCCGTTTACAGAGTATGAGGAAGATGGATTTCCTCTTTGTTTAAAGTTGGGTTCCTATATGGCTATGGAGGACGATCCTGCTCTTTGTTGACACTCCGTACAATTTCTCTCAGTTGGCTAAAGGAAAAAAGAAAGGCTTTTGACTCTTGATCACAAGGGGTAACTTTTAGGAGAAGATATCCGTCTGTGTCTGTGTCTGTCCGTATCTCTTTCGCTCCTCCGCCTTTTATAGGGGTTCTAAAGTAACGTCCTGCTTCATTTGCTCGACCGTTAGCTCCCACTACTCGAGAAATGCCGTCATATTCGTTAGGTGGTTGCTCCCCCGATCGAAATAGTGTCGCTGCATTCGTTTGGCAGTTAGCTCCACGATCCGAGGTGGCAACTCTCTTATTCGGGTCGGATGACTTTGTATTAAACCCCTACCCAGATGGTATGGGCAGTATCGCGAATCTCGATTTTAGATTCGCGAACATGTTCTATCGTCTGGGTCTCGAACCTCAGTCTCTTAGGTTCGCGGATCCGTCGAGTTGCGGACTTCCAACTCTGAATTCGCGAATCTACTTTGTTTTCCAGAATTTTTTGCCGACAGTAGTGTTTGAGTTTGGAGAGATCGATTGAGACTGTGGAGGAGTAGCAAGATTGGAGATCGAGAAATATAGGGGAATTGATGCCGGAAGATGATAAGGGAGCAGCGAGGGAGGCGGTCCTAGCGGAGGAGCTTGGCGAGATGGGTTAAGGCAACAACGAGAAAGGGGAGTTCCAAAGTAGCACACCATTTTTCATTGTGAGCCCACTTTATAATTGCCTGGTTTTGAGTACGGACAAAAAAACACATAGAAGTGAGCTCACTAGAAAAATTGGTGTGCTCCTTTGGAAACTCCTCGAGAAAGGGATCGAGGCTTAGTTTTAGAACGCGAGAATCTGAAATGTAAAAAGTGAGAATGGGAATCAGGGATTTATGGATTCATTCATATTTTTTAAAAATGGTTATACTCATATTCCCTGTATTATGAGTGATGTATAACCTATTACTCCTAAATTTTAAAACTTTTAGTTAGATCCCATAGACCGCAAAAAAAAACTAACAGGAAACTCAAATGAAGATATTTTTTTCGCGTAGTTTAAAACTTTGGGGATGATAAGTTATACGCATATACTGCAGGGGGCTGAGTGTAATTAATCCTTTTTAAAATTTAAATTAACTATGTACTTTTCGGGAGGTTTTCGTTCGTTTTCAGGATCCCGTATCAAAAACCGATCGAAATTTATCGGACCAAATAGGTTTTGATGAGTTGATTTCGTTTCAGTAGATTTTTTCAATTTTAATTGAACTATGCACCCTAATAGAAAACTATCCAAATTCTATAGATGTTTAACATGACTGCCTCCTTGAAAAAATTATTACAGGGATTGATCCTTCTAAAGGAAAATGGAGTTAAGGAACCTCGTGATTTTGCTACCCCACCAAAAAATATACACACCTCAACACAATTTTTAAATCACCTTCCTATTTAAGATCTTTAAGATCCTTAATGTAATACCTATTTTTGCTATCCGTAGTTACTAAAAAAAAAAAATAGAACAATTAGTTAAAACAAAAGCGTTAAATGTCTGCACTCAGAAAAGCACAAAATAAAAGTGCACCTAAGAGCGAATCGCACTAGGAACACGCACCGAGGAGTGCGCGTCAGTGCACTGAGGAGCGGCACCGAGGAGCGTGCCATCCAGACGAACGCATCTAATATCCAGGAGTGCGCACACATTCTTAGCATCCGCGTACCTCCCAGGTGCGCACAACCCAAAAGCGCAACTAGGGACACACAATTCAGAAGTGCAACCAGCAGTGCGCACCGAGGAGCATGCACCTGCACACCACATAGCGCGCGGCCTCCAGACGAGTGCATTCCATGCTCAGAAGCATGCGCACATCCTCAACAAAAGCATGCCTCCTAGGTGCACGCAACTCAAAATCGCAACTAGGGGTGAGTACCGAGAAGCACGCATATGGGCGCTGCAGAGCGCGCACTGAAGAGTTGCGCGCCCTTCAGATGAGCGCATACCATACCCAGATACGCGTGGAAATCCAGGGAAGTGTTAGCAAAAGATAGCGGAATAATACTAATGCAACAACCAGCGGAATCAAATAGTTAACCGAAGAGAAAAATAGTAGAGACAGAGAACACACAGATTTAACGTGGTTCGGCAATATGCCTACGTCCACGGGGACAGATAGAAGAACTTCCACTATATCAAAAAAGGATTACAATATTCTAGTTCTCAACCATAAGAGAAAATACAAAGAAATCACACAAGATTCTGAGATCAAACTCTAACATCTTGTTGCAGTGATTTACCTCTTTGCTTTTGACCGCCGAAGAAACCCAAAGAAAAGCCACCGCCTTTTGTTTTCCTGTTCTGCCGAACTCTACAGCCACCGAATACACAAAATAGCGGTTCCTTTGCACAAAAGAAAAAAAACTCCAAGAGCCTACTTTGCTGCAACAACAGCAGCAACACAAGAGCAGCAGCAACTACCCTTTTGCCAAAATAATTTCAGCCGCCCAACCCTTTTCCGGCTTTTCCCCTTTCTTTTGTTTTTCGGCTTCTCTTTTTTTTCGGCTCTTTTGGCTCTCACAAAACCCTAGCACCACACCCCATATATATTATATCATAATGGGTTTGGGCCGGTTTTGGACCCGTTTCGGTTGACCGAAACCCGCTACGGTAATTGGCTCCATTAGCAACAATCTCCCACTTGGAGACCATTGCTAAAAATGTAATCTCTATACATGATAATCCTAGTGTCCAAAGTTTTTTTACCTCGATCGTTCAAAGTCCCAATTTCAGCATTCAACACAAATGCAGCAAAGTTGAGTAATAGCTCAACTTTTTCCCATCAACCGGCTTTGTCAACATATCTGCAGGATTCTTGCTGCCCTCAATCTTCTCCAACTTCAATTGACCATCCTCCAACAAGGATCTAATGAAGTGATATCTCAAGTGAATATGTTTAGTCCGTGAATGATACGCCGAGTTCTTAGCAAGATGAATTGCACTTTGACTGTCACTGAATAACCTGCAATCCACTCCATCAAAACCCAACTCACTCATCAATCGCTGCAACCAAATAAACTCCTTACTTACTTCTGTAGCTGCAACATACTCAGCTTCTGTCGAAGATAAAGCAACAATTGATTGTAGTCTTGAAATCCAGCTTACCGCTGTCCCTCCTACAGTAAAGACATAACCTGTAGTGCTCCTGCCATTGTCTCTATCACCCGCATGGTTCGAATCCACAAAACCTTGCACATCAATGTTATCACCCCCAAAACACAAACAATAATTTGAAGTACCTTTCAAATACCTGAAAATCCACTTCACCGCTTGCCAATGTTCCTTTCCAGGGTTCTTCATGAATCTACTCACTACTCCCACTGCATGTGCAATATCTGATCTTGTACTCACCATTGCATACATGAGACTCCCAACGGCCGATGAATAAGGCACATTCTCCATGTGTCTCTTCTCCTCATCTATCTTAGCACCTTGCTCTTTTGACAGTTTGAACTGACCACCAAGAGCTGTAGTTACCGGTTTTGCATTCTCCATGTTGAATCTCTCCAACACCTTCTTGATATACCCCTTCTGAGATAACCACAATTTCTTACTTTTCTTATCTCGGGTAATTTGCATCCCAAGAAGTTGTTTAGCCTCACCCATGTCCTTCATAGAGAATCTCCCTGCCAACTTTCTTTTCAGATCATTGATTTTCTTCATACATGTACCTGCCACAAACATATCATTTGCATACAAAGTAAGTATAATAAAGTTACCATTCTTAAACTTTTGTAGATATACACAATGATTTGAATTGCTTCTGGCAAAATCCGAATCCAACATAAACTTGTCGAACTTCAAGTACCATTGCCTCGGCGCTTGTTTCAATCCATACAAGCTCCTTTTCAGTCGACATACCCAATTTTCTTTCCCTTTAACTTCATATCCCTCCGGCTGTTCCATATATATTTCTTTCTCCAAATCACCATGAAGGAAAGCAGTCTTCACATCGAGCTGCTCTAAATACAATCCTTTCACAGCCACAATACTTAGTATTGCTCTGATAGAAGTCATCTTGACAACAGGTGCAAATATTTCATTGAAGTCAATACCTTTTCTCTGACCGTATCCCTTCACCACAAGTCTAGCCTTGAACCTCTGTGTCCCTCCTGCCTCATGTTTTACCCTGTATACCCACTTGTTATGCAATACTTTCATCTTTTCCGGTCGCTTCACCAATTCCCATGTGTGATTTTCCTCCAAAGAAGACATCTCATCACGCATGGCTTGCTCCCACTTAAGATGAAGTTTATCCTGCATAGCTTCTTGGTAACTTTCTGGTTCACCTGCATCAGTATACAAAACATGATATAATGGAAGACAAAGTTTTTGGATTGGCTTCCTTATCCTCGTGCTCCTCCTCAAAGTGGAAACACTCTCTGATGAAGTACTGGAACCATCTACTTCAGTCAATGGCTCTTTTTCCTGTTCGGTCTCATCTGAAGCTTGTGTATTCTCAAGTGTAGTCATTTCTTCTCCTTCAGATGTAGGTATTTCTTCCTTTCTTTTATCCATGGGATCCATCCCATCCTGTGGCTCATCCAGCTCCAAGCGCTCTTTCTCCACTGTTTTCTCACTCTTACTTTCCGTTCGGTCTTTATACATACAGCCCTCATTTAATTCTAAATCTCAGAAGTGTGCATTCATTGGATACGGTGGCGACGAATATGGTTATCGCTTATGGGATTATGAGCATAACAAGACCTGCATGGGCCACCAAGAGGTAGAGAGATACTTAGATCTCTTCTTGTAACCTTTTTTCTCATAATGGATATTTCTCTCGTTGTTCCCGTGGACGTAGGTCGAACTTGGTCAGTTGAACCATGTTAATTCTTGTGTTCTTCTTGTGTTGTATTGTTTTCTTTATCTTTACGATCTCGATGGGGATTCGATCTCTAACAAATGGTATCAGAGCCGGAGTTATAGATCCGAAATCGAGATTGCGAGATGATGGATCTGATGTCGAGTCGACAAGGAGGTTGGCGGAGGCATCAAGCCAAAATACAATAAGAAGAAGAAGAAAAAAAAAAGCCGGATACAACCGGTGATGGCACAACCGGAGGCTCTAGCAATGTGCACCAAAAGGAGTGGCTGATAACTAAAATGGATTTTGAGGCACAGATCGACGGTTATGGTTGATCGGAGCATGGATCGAAGAATCGGTGTTCGATTAAGGTGATTCAGGAGTCAAATTCTATGTTTTTCAGCATTCCGGATGCAATGGTGGATGCGGATTGGGCAAAATCCACTATTTGGAGCAGATTTTGTGCAGACCAGCGGTGATCGATGGCGATCGAGGGGTCGATGGTGATCGAGGGATTGATATTGATCGAGATAATCGATCGTCGATGGTTGGTTGATCATACAATGATGAAGTATGGCATGATACTTCATGTTGATGGATACGGTTACTTTGTGACATGATAAAGCACGTGGTAATATATAATCATCTGTCTCTAGAGTTGGTCATAGTTTTTGGATCAAGGTGGAGTACGGTGTAACAATTACTTTTCTGTGATGTACAATATGATAAGTGATTGTGAGTACTCAGGAGGTCCAGGTGTTTTGACCAAGGTGGAGCACGGTGTAGCGATTATGAGTGCTTGATGAAGAGCGTGGTATTGTAATCGTGAGTGTTCAAGAGAGTATGGTTTAGTGATCATGAATGCTCGAAGGAGAGTATGGTTTAGTGATCATGAATACTCAAGTATAGATGCGGTGATGATTATGCAAGTTGTTCCCAGTCGGTGGAGCATGGTGATCGTGCGGTGAATGTCTGCAAAGTGGATGACGTGAGCAACGGAGTTTCTCTAAGATGCATGGCTCATCGAATACGAGCCAAGGTGGAGATTGTTGGGTTTGTGTCTCGCATCCGTTGAGTATCCAGATGTGATCAAGAATCACAAAAAGTCACAGTTGGACTTGACTTGGAAGACCAGAGTTTTAATTGGATTGGAACACCAATTAGATGGTGATAGTGCTATTCTAATGGGATTAGGATAGGAACACTATATATATCTCTTGTATGTGATATGAGAGAATACGGAGAGCAATTGGCTAAGAGATATGATTCTATTATTATGAGAGATGCGAGAGGTAGAGAGATACTTGGATCTTTTCTTGTAACCTTTTTTCTCATAATGGATATTTTTCTCGTTGTTCCCGTGGACGTAGGTCGAACTTGGTCGGCTGAACCACGTTAATTCTTGTGTTCTTCTTGTATTGTATTGTTTTCTTTATCTTTACGATCTCGATGGCGATTCGATCTCTAACAGGAAGCACGCTCAGGTGGGCGCGCTCCCAGGGCTACACGCGCGCCTAGCACTGCAGGCGCTCTAAGCGCACACGCCCAGCGCGCTCGTTGCACCACGCATGCGTCCCCTGATGTGCGTGCACTCCGAGTGCTTCGTGCGCTTCGCTCTGCATGTGGAGTCTGTTGCAACGATTTGGAGAATCTGTTGCAATATCTCACGGCACGATCTTCGATTACGGAGAGATCTGAGGAATGGTTACGTTCCCAAAAAGCTATAAAAAGCCATATCTAACAGAGAGAAAAATGGACAAAGAGAGACTGAGATCCAGAGATAGAGAAAAAAAACTAGAGAACGTTTCGGAATTCCTCTTCTTTTTTTTCTAGACAGAACTTGGTGCTACAGAATCAATGGGTGTCCGATTTATCAACAGGAGACATGAACGACTTTCCATTGCTGCCAAAAACCCTACAAAATTAAAAGGACAATAGAGTTTTGTCTTTTCCCTACCCATATAATCTGAATCAAATACACTGTAATTTTCTTTAATTCGTTGTACTCAATTTTCAAATGACAATTAAAGGGAATTTCCCAAACTCAAGCGACTATGTGATTTTTTTTTTAAAACGTTTTTCTGATTTACTTAAAAAAATTGTTTTAAAAATAAAATTTAAAAGAAAAATATAAAATAAAATTAGAAAGAGTAGGTTAATTAATTTAAATAAATGAGTGGAGCTCAAAATTTGAACTCATGACTCTATAGTACTTAACCTACACTTATCTGATTGTAGCTAATAAAATAAATTGGACCAATAAATCTAGATTTAACCTTATCCAATTCTTAGAATGAGAAATAATTTGGTTTCTATATCATGCATGATTCTATCTTTAGCTAGTATGATGAATTTAAATGGAAAACCAACCCCTAATAAAAATGTAAACCCTAACCAGTCCTCTCCTTCCCTAGGGCTGTGTTTGGATTGAGAGAAAAATGAAGGAAAAGAAAAGGAAAAAGAAAGAGAAAAGGAAAGAAAATGATATGGAAATTGGTTTTCTTTTTTATGTTTGGTTAGAAAGAAAATGAAAAAGAAAATCTCAAAGAAATTTTAGAAAAAAACAGTTTCTTATGTTTGGTTGCTCAATAGAAAATTAAGAGGAAAATATAATTTTAATTAAACTATAGAAAATTTTAATATTAATTTACATATTATTGATATAATTTTTAATTCTTAAATAATTAAGTATATAATAACTAAAAGGTCCAAACTTCACAAAAGTTAAAAATATCTTGGGATTAAAATTATAAGGAAATTTCTGCAAAAATTTCTCTCCCTTTTTCCTTTTTCTCTCAACTTTCATTTTCTTTCATTTTCTCCTGGGTTTGAGGAAGAAAAGGAAAAAGAAAAAAAATCAAACACATTTTCTCTCACTTTCTTTTCTTTTTATTTTCTCTCTAATTTTCACTCTAACCAAACAGTGCTTTCCTTTTCCTTTTCTTTTCTTTTCCTTCATTTTCTCTCAATCCAAACACAGCCTAAAGACAGGAAAAAGAGGAGAAAATATGTAGAAAATAGAGACGAAGAAAAAAATTCAGTCTAAGGTATTCTTAGAGCGTTCCTAGAGATTTCAACATCGTTTAGAATAATAAACCTAAATCTCTTCCAATCTAGACCAAATGAGTTACTAAATCACTGTAAACATGCTAATAAACTATGCTATATTTACTGTTTATTTAGTTGATAATTAATTCATGTGTTTATATTTCAAAGACATGATTTTTATTAAAGAAAAACTATATTAAAAGAGAGTTTTTTATAAATCATGACCAAAAATACAATCTTTATATTCTCTAAAATATGGAACCATATTTTTGTTGATGTTTTATAATTTCCATATAATGTAGATAAAAATCCAATTTTTATCGAAGAAATTACTAGTGAACAACCACTGTTTACACACATAGCACTGGACAATCCCTTCAATTGCAGCTCCGACAACCGCATTGGGACAACACATTAAATGACACTATCATTGGGACAACACATTAAATGACACTATCGATAGCTTATTCCGCAACAGTTATAACATTAGCACTCTATCCCGACTGGAACAATAATCACTTAACCACTTAGAGTTGCAGTAAATAATAGGCATGTCATATCAACAATAACCCGAGTCACTACATTATAGTCTATTTTTTTCATTGATAGCTTTAATGTAAAATATTGATTGAAATTAATGTAAATAATATAGTACTAAACTACGATGATTGATGACTGAACTATTATTTTAATTGTTATATGATTCGAAACTTTTGACTCATGATATAATATGTAACAATGTTTTATCTTGGCTATCAAAGGCTTACCACAACCCTCCTATTTTATCTTGGCTTGGATATATGGTGAAAAGATAAACCTTTAAACATAATATCAGATTCTTAATGGAGAATAATTATCAATGTGATCGATCCAGCATGATTTTTTTTTTGGTTCATGTAGGTTGTCCCAAGTACTTGGAATAAAAGATTACAATTTGCAATTTAATGAACACTAAAACAAGACACGATAAAATACGCTTATGTCATGTGATTGTTGATAGATACTAATTACTATACTATTATATTAATTCTTATTATTATTGTCTTACTGATTCTGTCAATTTACATACTGAAATGATTTACTAAATAATTGATATTAAGTTGAAACATATACTGAATTTTGGGAAAATCAAGATTTATGTGATATGATTAGTGAACATAACTATACACCACTCTATCCCATATTGAGAGGATTATATATGATCCGATCAAAACTGTGATTGTTTCTCATACAAAGGATTGAAGTAGATTCCAATTAAAATTACTATTTTTCCCAAAGTCAACGAAAACAAGTTCATATTAACTTAAATTACCAATTATCATAATTAAAAGTCATTTACTAAAAAATTAATATTAAAACATGTAAATTCATAATGATAGAGTTTTTCTCTGTTTTTATTACTTATGATTATAACATGTCACTAGAATATTGTTGTTTTCATATATTTTTAATGTATTTTAATTTTTTTTGCTAATTTTATGTATTTTAATTGATTTCTTATGTTCTTTATGTATTTTATTAGGACACTTTAGTGACAAACCTAATTCTGCATAGCCAGATCCTTATTTTATTTAGAGGTGACGATGATCCTGTTAGAAACAAAGCAAAACTTGCTAAATTTCTAAAAACAGATGAAGTTGCAATATTGCTGGACTATCTACTAATATTATTTTCTAATAAATTTAACTTTAATAGTTTTATTTAAAGAATATAATAAATGTAAATTGCATTTGATACATTAATTTTATGACAAATACTTTTTTATGCACAATCATATTATTATTTTGTGCAAAATCATGGATTGGGGAAAGGATCTCGTATTTGGGTATCAGTTGTTAAACCAGAAGGAATACTTTATCAAATGAGTAGAATATTAGAAACTATACCTACGTACAAAATACATATACAAACTCAATTTATTATTTCAAGTTAGGTATATAAAACTAAAGACAAACAAAATAATAATATTATATTGAGAATAAAAAAACAACTGTGAATTAATTTATTTTCTAGACAAACACTGTTATTTTTTTTTCCTTAAAAATGATATGATTAAAAATGATACGATTCAACTTAAGACTTTTTTTTGAAAATGATATGATTAAAAATGATACGATTCAACTTAAGACTCTTTTTTTGAATGTAGCAGATAATAGTGGAGCCAAAGAATTAATGTGTATTTGAATTATAAGATATGACTCTTTTGAACGTTACAGATGATAATAGAGCCCAAGAATTAATGTGTATTTGAATTATAAGATATAATAATTATCGATATGCTATTTATTATTTTGTACAAAATCATATTATTATTTTAATTAGAGAGATTGATTATTATTATTATTTATTGTCTACAATTCTAGTGTAATATGACCATAATACATTTCAAGACTACTCAATTGATAACTCATTACCAAACATTCTAACTATATTACAAAACATTCCAACTAAACAAGATACCAATAGACTTACTAACTAGTTTTTCTCAAAGCAAATTTTTTTTAAAAAAAATTATATGTAAGCATAAGTTTGTTCCTCTCTCACATAAAAGATCCGACTTAGAAAACGTTCTACAGTGTAAACCTCATTTTAACTTTTGTACAAAGAATAATTTAGACAAATTGTCGGTTTTCGTATTTGACAAATTAAGAAGAATTAATACAAAATCCTTCAAATTGTATCTAACTAATATCTAACTATATCCAGGTATGGTAAACATTCCCTCGTTTCTAATTTCTATTCCGGAGCATCTTAATTTTAAGTTTCCTACTTATTTAATTTATTGAAAAAAATTAAATTATTGATTCACTATTCACCAAAATGGATTAATAAAATATATTTATGTTTGCTGAATCAAAGAAACTTTTAGCCAATCCCATATATATATTTCATACTATAAAGGTAGCCGGAGGAATGAATAACATTTTAGACACAAGTTCGAATTTAGAAATAAATTGATAAAATATTTCTCTTTTATTCTCTGTGCCCATGCTTGGCTAGTTAACAAAAAAGTCAAATTCTACAACCACCTTTAACAAAACAAAAATAGGCTGCAAAAGTCCATGAACAACATTTTGCACCAACCAAGTTCAATCCATTAGCAATTAATTTGTCAAGCAAAACATGAATACAATTGCGCAAATCTAAAACCACATACCATTCATTGTTTGAAAATAAATATCAATTACATCAGAAAAAAAAATCAACCAACCAACTAATATCTAAAAAAAATCTTTAAAATAATGCATGTAATCAGGAAAAAAAGTAACAGGAAGCTCATAGACGAAGAGCATTCAGTGTCGCAAGTCCAGTTCAATCTCTCTCTGCCAATCTAACGAGATACCCAGCCATTTATAAACACTGAGCATCAGATACCTCATGGCATTTTATAATTTTTTATTTATTCTTCAAGTAAATAGCGAAGTGAATAAAAACAATTATGCAATCTCAGCCGAAAGATGGTGATTAATTTGCTGAAATAATCATCTGAACATCAGCAACCAGTGCAATTTCATCACAGATTGCAAAATCAAAGATCTAAATATCTAATTTTTTACAAGAAAATGTAAAAAAATTGAAGGGAGATCAGATGGTAGTGCATGATTTGAATTATTCATCATCTGATGTACAGAAAACGAATATGGATTTGATATCATCACGCCTCCTTTAGAAAAATTCTAAAATTCCAAAAAAAAAAAGGGAAAATTGGAATCGGATAGAAAAGAAGCCAATCACCAGCGACTGATTCTGTGATCAGATCGTAAGACTGGGGCGGCAAAAATTATCGTCACGCTCCGCAAAATTAAATAAATTACAAGACAAAAATCAATAAAATTTTGAAGCAGTAGAAAATGAATCAGATTGATAATAAGCCAGTCACCAATGTCTGCTTCAATGAACAGATCGTAAGACTGGGGCGGCATCAATTATCATCACGCTCCGAATCTAAAGGCTAAATCACAGAATAAAATCGATGAGAATTAAATTTAAATAAAATAAATTGAAAATAAACTATCGTAGGGAAGAACGAGGCGGAGACTGGGGGAACACAGCAACAGGTGGAGGAAGCGGTGCTATTTATTGGAGAAGGTTAGGGTTTCTGGGATGCGCCCAAAGGTCAGTTACGTAATTAAGACGAAAATCGGTGGTGGCAAATTCTAAATGCGCTCCCCTCTCCTCTTAATGAGAAGGGAAATTCTAAATGCGCACCACACTTGACTTAGCGGGCACCTTTTTTTTCCTATGTTGTAAATAACTTTATACAATACGATGTGGTGCCCACAAACTACAATGTGGTGCGTATTTAGAATTTTTCCTAATGAGTACCATTGGTTAAGTTACGTATATTATCAAGTTTACCCCCTTTATGACCAAAAAGTGCTTCGCTCTTTTCTTAGTGGGCACCATCCATCTTAAACTTATTTTCTAACCCATTCATAAATATTTTTCTCCCACACAACTAAATTCAAATTTTTCTCCCACACAACTAAATTCAAAAAAAAAAATTATAAGAGGTAGCCTAAATCTCAAACGTCATCCTCATCCAATTTCTGTAGCATCGTTGTTAAATTTGCATTATAAGTTCATTTTGTTTGCAAATCCAAAAAAGAAATTCAGTGTTCATAGAGTGGAGGAAGTGAAAAAAATAGATTATCTCAAAATAAAATTGATTTCATTGGATGATTTTACTTATTTCGAGATTTGTGTAATAATTTTATGAGTCAATTTACCGAAAATTGTGATTGATATATTTTAATTAAGCATTTGGAAAGTATAATTTTGAGGAGGGGGGAGGAATTTTTTTTGCTGGATTTTTCCATTAGAAGGCAATTGTCCGATTCTCCCACCTCGGATAGTTGGTTAATCTATCGGGATGGAATCCCGAACAGTAGGTGCCCCCCAAAATAATATGGGACCACTGTCCGGGGTCCCCTACCAAATAAGCTACTTATTTGTTCGGGGTGGGACCCCGGATAGAAGATTTCGGATTGCACACTACGGACATGTCTCATTTTGTCTGGGGTGTACACCCCGAACCGTATATTAGTTGTCCGAATTGACATCCCCGGATAGTGGTTTTGACAACATCCTCATCCTCAATATTCAAACTCAAAAAAGCCAATATACATTCAAAGGGATTCATATTCAATATAATAATGCAAGGAGATTTTATACACGTAAATAAGACACATATATTCACAAAGTCAGAAAAATACACAACAAACCCAGAAGATCATAATAAGAACCAAAATGTATTTCAACTGGACATATTCCGTGGCAAGACATTAAATTTATATCATCATCTGAAATTCTTTAAACATGCATGACGAAATTCATAATGACATCCTAGAAATTCATAATGACATCCTAGAAATGGAATACGAGCTTGCTTAACAAGAAGAACCTCTTGAAAGGTTAAAAGGCAAATATACTTAATGAGTGTGTCCAGAATCATCCATATTTGTTAGCAACATACCCAAATTTGTTGTAAACTTGCTACCTTTTGTTTGTTTGACCTCTTTCAATCTCTATTCCGGTCATATGGACGCGATAAGCAAAGAAAATGGTCGGATTGATGCAGTTCCTCTAAAGATTTGTCTAACAACTAAAAATATTAATCTCAGGCTCACTCACTAAGGTTGATCACAATATTTTCATCAATAACATTCACCACTCCATTTCATCTCATGCTGATAATGGAATCATAAAAAATGCCGTGGATGGAAAAATTTTATCGCGTAAATGAAAATTGATCAACTATAAACAGGACGCAAGGAACAAAATAGGAAGAGATTACAGAAATCCATCAACAACATAAAAATGACAGAAGGGTTATAATTTGAATTGGAGTTTGGTGGTGAGAAGTAGAAATTGTTGATCGTGATAAGGCAAAATCAGTAGAAACAAAAGAAAATAACAAATAAGCATGAGTAAGAGAAGCAAGAGGCTATTACCCATGAAGCATTTCACCAGGGAATTTCCAAAGAAGCACACAATTTTTCCTATTGAGCCCACATTTCCTAGTGAGCACATCCTCTATTTTCAAATAAGATGGTTTTCCTAATGAGCACATAACTTATTCCTAAAACGCTCATCCGTCTTTCTTCTCCGATCTTCCTCTTCCTCTTTGTTCTCCGATTGAACAAAATCAAGGGAAAAAAAAGAAGAAACTATATATATATATATATATATATATATATATATATATATATATATATATATATATATATATATATATATATATATATATATATATATATATATATATATATATATATATATATATAAGGAAACGGAAAATTCACCGGCGGTGAAGGGAGTTTCTTCACTGCTGCTTAGGTGGCCCAATAAAATTATTACACGTGGCGCTACTCAAATGGTGGTTAAGAGAGTTCTTTTATTTGTTACTTTAAGTGGCGCCACGTGTAATAATTTTATTGGGCTACCTAAGCAGCGGTGAAGGAACTCCCTTCACCGCCGGTGTATTTCCCGTTCTCTCTCTCTCTCTCTCTCTCTATATATATATATATATATGAAACGGGAAATACACCGGCGGTGAAGGGAGTTCCTTCACCGCCGCTTAGATGACCCAATAAAATTATTACACGTGGCGTCATTCAAGATAACAAATAAATAAATTTCCTTAACCGCCCTTTGAGTGGTGCCACATGTAATAATTTTATTAGGCCACCTAAGCGGCGGTGAAGGAACTCCCTTCACCGCTGGTGAATTTCCCGTTTACTCATATATATATATATATATATATATATATATATATATATATATATATATATATATATATATATATATATATATATATATATATATATATATATATATATATATATATATATATATATATGTTCTCTTGCCAAATTTTTCTAGGATTTCATCTATCTTTTCCCTCAAATTTTACCTCCATATTTAAAACCCTCCCAATTAGATCGCAACACGATGACGCGAGCTTCAAAATTAGGGTTACTCGCGATCCTTTTGGCTCTGTTTGGAGCTGAGAGGTGCGAGAGAAGGGAATCGGAGGCGTACTGACACTTCTCTTGGATTAGCATACAAGAGAATGAAATGCACAGCTTAATTGCATTAATACAACTTGATTGCATTAATGGAATTGGTGAGAATGCGATCAATTGGCATACCGCGACTTCGGTCTTTTTCAACAAAATTATCACGTAATAAATCAACAAAACCTAAAATCATCTCACACTCCCCTTCCAGTTTACCTACTACTGTACCAGTGTGAATATGATCTCCCCCAGACATACGTAATGCTTTTGCTAGTACGTGAAAATGCATACCCTGATTTTTCTGTCTATCAATAACTGCATGCATTGCGAGATGGATGTGAAGAAGTAGACCGTTGTCGCGGCAATAATGAGCCAAACTAGTATTTGCAGTGAATCCCCTAGTTAAGTAGTCATGCATTACGATAGGAACTCCCAATTCTCTGGCAAATACGACCCTTTTGAGCATTTCTTCAGATGTACCCGCAGTTGCATTCAAGTAATGTCCTTTGATTTCACCTGTTTCGGCTTGTGCTTTATAAAGTGCTACAGCACAAAATAAGAAACGGTCTCTCCAACGCATAAAAGGTTGTGAGTTCACGTTTTCATCATCCTTGGTAAAATCAAGTCCACCGCGTAGACATTCATAAACCGCTCTACCGTAGTTTTTTGTGGATAATCACAATTTTGGTTTAATAGTACATCCCAATAGGGGACGACCATCTTGTTCAATTTATCTCTTTCAACTTGGATGCCATGAGGCGGGTCTAGAAATGTTTTGGAATAAGCAGGGGGAATTCGCAGATCCTCCAGACGTAGAGCTCGTAGGGCTTTGAAACCAAATACATTACCCACAATGGAAGTAAACATGTTAGTAACAGAGCCTTCTCAAAAAGGTCTAAAGGATAAGCTACATAACAAATATATTGATTTTCTTCCCCAACAACGGCCTCAATGTGGTAGCATCGTCCTTCGTAACGATCAAGACTGGTAAGTCCATCAGTCCACACAGTTGTCCATGTACCAATAGAGGATTCGACAGCTACCGCAGCCCCTGCTTCTTCAGCGGGAACTCCGGGTTGAGGAGTTACTCGGAATGCTGCCAAGATATCAGTATCTTTTGTTTCGTAATCAGGAGTATAATAAGTCAATCTGTAATCTTTAACACCAGCTTTAAATCCAACACTTGCTTTAGTCTCTGTTTGTGGTGACATAAGTCCAGTACAATTAATGCATTAATCCAACTTGATTGCATTAATTTGCAATATACATGCACAACTTCTTTTGGATGAAAATTTAGATAGAGAATGTTCCGTCTGAACTGTCTAGTCCGGATGGAGAATGTTCTGTCTGGACTGTCTAGTCCGGATGGAGAATGTGCTATTCGGACTAGATAGTCCAGACGAAAAATGTACCATCCGGACTTATATTCTGAACACATATCTATTTGTTTGATGCGCAAAACCTGAACGTATTCTTTATTGTCCGGATTGTTAAACTCGGACAATTGAAAAACCCAAAACCATTTCTCAATCTCATTTCTATGCTAGTTAAATATAAAAATTAAAATAAATAACATAGAAATTTGAAGAGGATGATAGATTCATATCCCCACAGACTTTCGATCAATGAATGGAACCAAATCCATGTTCATATTCTCCATTTTTTTCGTCGTAGACCCAACAAAAAAAAATAATCTTTATAAGAATTTCTAGGAAAAAGTAGATGACTGAAACTAATTATCAACTTTAATTTTTAAGATTATTTACTCAAGGAGAGTAAGAGAGTAAGAGGATTTGGATTTAGGTGATAAAATTTGATTTCCCCCTCCCCCTCTTTTTCTGCAGGTCGCGTGAAAAAATGAGAGAGAATAGAGAGGTTGAAGATAAGGTCATTTTTGTCCTAAAATTAAAATGACAAAATTGTAAATAAAAGCAAATTTTTAAGTGGTCTCGTTAGGAAAAAAAGGTGTGCTCCTTTGGAAATTCCCATTAGATGGTAATTGATTTCCTCCTCGGTTGGAAGTTTTTCCACAGTGATTTTTTTAAATTGTAATTAATGCATTTTTCTATGAAAATAAAAAGTTTAACGTGATAAAACAAGGTGATGATTTGGAAGAGGATTCTAAATTTCTTAAAATTAAAAGCTTAATACATGCCTAAGCTCTTCTTAAATCAGACATAAACTCTCATGGATACCAACTTAGATTTATATCTTATAACTATTAAGAAGGTGTCTCAAATCCAATTTCTTCAAAGATTCGATTAAACGTTACCCAATTAATAAACAAGTATGTTGTCTTGAACAATCTAAGAATTAGATGTTTATAAAAGGTATACGTATTTAATTTAACAACTAGTTAGACTTATCCTGCATATATTGATTTGAAATCTATATAATTTTGTAGTCTTTACAATTCGTATATAATAAAACTCTAACAGGCCAATGAATTAGTTGACACTGTAAAGAACAATCTTTTATTCTAAAAGAGAAGCAAATTAATTAAACAAATAAAAGTATAGAGAATGATAACAGTACTGTGAATAACTTTCAAACACATTAATCTACACATGATAATTAAAATATATTAAAATTTAATAATCCAAGATACACGAGGTAAAATTTGACTTTAGTTATATTTATAAATAGAACAATAAATTAAAAAAATCGATAGTAGTAGGTAGATTGACCAGGATATTATCGATTGACTTTGGATATGCTCATTCCAAATTAAAACTATAAGTTGGGATACCAAAATTTAAAATTAAACAATATAGATGTGATATATTATGATACCCGGATAATTAATAATTCTATGGTGCATAGATATAGAAAAAAAGAGAGTATACATAGAGAAAAAATAATAATAATGGTAAATTTGTAATTAAAGCAATTTCAGTGGGTGCGCCCGCAGATACTTGAGTGTGCTCATATAATTACCCCTGACCAGATGGGCTCAACAACTGAAAGAGGTCTAGTCGACAATGCCCATTACGTATATTGATCTGCCACAGCCAACGCCACCCATTAGCATGAACGGGAGTTTCCAGGGGAGCACACCACGTTTCCTAGGGAGCGCACCGTCTAGTATATTTTAGGTCCAGGCAACCCTGGAAAAGTGGGCTCACTAGTAAAAATGGCGTGCTCCTTTGGAAACTCCAGCGTGAACAGGTAGAATCTTCTAGAACTAAAGTCGAAACCCGAACGCGGGTCTGATATAAACCTAACCCGATCCGCAACAATTTCCTCCTCGTCGTCAGTCGTAAACCCTATTCTCTCGTGTTCCCCTTCCGTTAGCCGCTGCGAAGTTGCATGCTACAAGCGCCACTTCAGCCTAATCCGATTCGTCCTTTGTCAAGCCATGCTCGATTCCGAACCCTCGTTCGCGCTAGACCTCAAGATCAAGGAGGTTGAGAGCAAAATCAAGGAGAAATTGAAAGAGAAGGAGAGCAAGAAGAAGAAGAAATCGAAGAGCAGCAAGCAATCGGAAACCCCAGAAAATGGGTCCAGTGACCCCGAAACCCTAGCAGTGGATGATGACGAGGCTAAGGGAAAGAGCCGGCAGCTGTTGCTCAGTTCAATCGCTGCCTTTCTCGAGAGCAACGGGTTTCATAAGACGGTGGCGGTGTTCCGATCCGAGGCTCAGCTCGAGGTATATGATTCCTTTAGCGTCTGTATTATGCAGTGCAATAAAGACGGTAGCGTCTGTATTTTGCGTTGATTGCATTCTCAGTTATTAGTCAGAGTCTCTTCTTTTGGTCCATACTATACTAATATGTGTATGCTAGGATATAGTCTTTTTACTTTTTAAAGTTTTGATATTGTTGGGATATTGCTTTTCACATATTTAAGCGGAATTATAGGGAAGTTGTTAGACCGAAATTGATTATTGTTCAGTTGTTTGAAACCAATCATTAATTCCAATTGACATTTGCATGTTTTAACTTTAAACGATTGCTAATTTTAAGTTTTTTTTTTTTTGGCTCATCTTGTTATTGTTTCATGGCTTGCGATTTGAATCTTATGTATCATATCGTGGGTCCATCTTAGATGTAGCCCCTCTTTGAGCTACTATGCTCCCTCATCTTTGTATCAGCACAACTTCCTGCTAAATTGTTGTTCTTTTTTCTTCTAATTGCTGCAGGATGATAGTCTGAAAGCGTCTTCAATTGAATTTGAGGGCCTATTTTACAAGTTCATGGAGTCAAGGTATTACTATCAACTGGGTTAGCTACAAATCTGTGTTTTCCTTGCCAAGGAACAGTAATATTCGTAAATTGTATTAGAGTCACTTTAGGAAGTAGAAAGTGACTATCTAAAAAATTGATGGTCTTTTGGACTTGCTCATTCCAATGGTTTGGACAAAATATGTCTATAGATGTGCCCACATCCACAAAAAGGCACATATATAGTTGCATCCTTATATCTAAACTTTGGAGAGTTGTTAGGTCTAATGACCACCGTTGGTTTGGTCGGAGTGTTACACTGTAGCGGATAACTTTTTTAGCTTTATGGTTGTCAAGGATAGTTATTCCGCAGTGGGTATAGAGCACTACAAGATCGTGTGGATGGTGCTCTTATGATTGTGTGTTGTTGCATACTTGATTGGATATGCATGCATGTATTTTGTATTCATGCGTGCATGATTCTTACTAAAAAGTACAGATACGCCACTAGAGATATCATGTCTATATCGGACATGTGCCCAATGCAGAAAAGCCACAAAAATGCTAACACCAAAAATTATGCCAGACATATGCGTATCCAAAAAACTAAATGAAAAAAATACTGTGTCATTGCCTCACTAAGCTTCTTGTAGGCTGTATCCAAAAAAAGGAGTTAAATGGTCTGGAAAAATCGAAAATAAATATTACTAAATTGGTATGTCTATCTTTATCCAGTTTATTTCATGAAGTTATATTTTAATGTTTTATAATGGTAATGAATCTTATTTGGTTTTTATGTTAAAAAATAATTTTTTGTATTCTTATTCTACAATGATTTATAGAGAGTGGGGGAGAGAGATAAATGCATGGTTGATAGTGATGCTTTTCCTTTTTAAAGGAATGAAGAGACTTGAATACATATATTATCAGTGCTTTCGTTTTGGATATTTTAGTAAAATTGTTACGTTAATAATATAAAATATATACTTAGCATTTTCAGTATGCGTGTAGGTGATAATGCATAAGTGAATTATATGGCGATTAAACGGATTATATTTTAATATATTTTAATATAATAATTATAAAATATGCATATATTAAGTGCTATAAAATTTTAAAACATTGAAAAAAATCATTTTAATAGTTTATTTAACTTGAAATTTACTTCTTTCTAGTTCTTTCTTTTTGTTTAGATGCAATTTGCTCATTGTTTTTTTGGCCAACAAATATATTTATTCATCAAATAAACTAAAATAGACATAATTTTTTTTTTTTATAGCATTTGCTAAATTTTGAATAGCTTCCATTGGATATGCATATATATAAACAAATAAGACAACCAAAGTTAAGTGGCTATATATGAAATGTCTATACAAAATTTGCCATAGGAAGCAGCAAGTTCTCTTGATTCCCTATCCATTTGTTTAGAACTAAATCATTCCATTAATCGAAAGCTCTTAGCTCTCTTCCTCTTCTCCAATCTCTTTTTCAGCTCTCTTTCAGTTTCTCTTCTCCAATCAACATTCAACAGTGAATAGTCAGTCCCCAAAAAAAAGTTACCTCAGAGCTTGTTGATTTGAAATAACGGTTGAAAGCTCCTGGGAGTTGCCAGTTGCCACTGGTGTAACTGGTCGAAGAAGAAGAAGAAGAAGAAGAAGAAGAGGCGAGGCCGACGGAAAAAAATCTTGGAGAAGACAAGAGTGTTGAGATTTGACCTTAACGGAGAGGCTAGAGATGATCAGAGGGGAGAATCGATAGAGATTTTGGTCGGATTTGAGATCAGAGACGAAGAATGTGAGGAAACTAAGTTTTTTTTTTTTTTTTTGCGCGAGAGAGGAGAAAATGAATGGCCGGACACTGGGAGTCAGGTTCTGCGGGTGATTTCGATTGTTATTAAAAAGAGTTAAAAACGGGTGGGTTCGAAATTTCACTTCAAAACCCTATTCCCCTTCCAACTGCATAATCGTATTATGCAGGTTATGCGGGCGCATAACCCGCATAATACGAATATGCACCGTATAATCACCCTGTCCGCATGGACAGGGCGATTTTCCTAATCTTAATTTGCTCGCGGAGCGCATGTGCTTATGCGGACGCATAATCGTCTGCATGAGCCGATTTTTAGAATACTGCTTATATTTATATTTTTTTCCGTGCCTTTACCCTATTCGTGTCCTATTTTTTCACAAATGTCATATCCCGTATCCATATCGAAATCCCTATCCAAATCTGTTTTCGTGTCCATGCTCCTTAGGATTCTTGCATGTAAATATGCAAGTATGCTTGCATCGGTGCATGTATATATGCACATAAATATCAGTTGTGTTCATAATCACAGTTGTGTTCATAATCACATTGAACTATTCTGAAAATCTGAAATTAATAGCAAAATGCAAGAGGCTTTTGGCTATGCAAATATATGTAATTAGCTAATTATGTAATTAGTTTGCATATTTACAAGTGTGACCACACCAAGATTATTGTGAATTTGTGATTAAGTAATCATTATTAAGAAATCGTCTTTAGCTGCGCAAAACTACATTACCATGAGTTAATTACTATTCAATCAAGGTCTGAGATCTACTAAATAAAGAATTGGTGTTGACGTAGAAAGAGAAAAATAACAGTGGTGAAGCCGAAAAAAGTGTAAGAAGATAGGGAAAGATGATAAAGGACGACCTTGTTTTCACAAATTTCAAACTTTACCTGATCATATATTCATATACTTATTTTTCAATTTATTCAGCCTTAAAAAAAATACTTTTCCATATCCTCAATAGATAGAGATTCATCTATCATCTCCTAATAAAATATTAAATGATTATGGGATATACTTTGTGAAAAAATTTTCCAAAATCTGTTGCAATTTTGATCCAACATCCTATGTGGCTTCTGGTATGAAAGTCTTTCAAAAGCATCAATATAGGGAATTTAATTAGACAAAGTGGTATGGGCTCCATACAGGAATACTGATTAGTCATATATTTATATTCTTTAATAAATTCTTTCATTGCAAATAAATTCAAAACATACTCTTTTCCTAGTTGGATTCAGATAAAAGATTGAAAATTATCTTCGTGATGGGACTCTAAGTCTCTAACTTTACTTTTGCAAATGAAGTCACAAGCTATGTAAAACAAATATATCATGATTAGACAATTGGCATTTTCAGCTGGTTGCTTCAAGCAAAATTCATGTCTGGCTTATATAACATCGAAATTGTTTTCTTTATTTATTCAGCATTTCGTTCAAATTGGGATAATAGGCTTGGTTGTTGTTGTTGTTGTTGTTGTATTTCATTCAAATTGATTTCTTGTTTGCTATGTGTCTTCTGCTAAGAAAGTTGTAGATACTGCAACAAGGACACTAGTACCTAACTTTACCTTTTTTCTCTTTGATGAGTTGCTACTGTCCTCTTCCCTTAGAAACAGATGAAAAATTCGTCCTAGTTGCTTTAGAATGTTGGAGGGATTTGTATGTCATTTCTTACCTTGATAATTGCTTTAGTTTTATGATCTTCTGTTGCAGCCTAAATTAATTTTTCATCCTGGCGAGTGATGCATAGCTAAGAGGAATTGTTAGAAATATATCACATCCTTAGCATGTAGTCGAACCCCTTCTTTTCCAATAGTCTTAGATTGGAGCACTGGTGACTTGGATTTGTTTTCTGTTTCATGTTTAGTGGAACTGCGATTTCCTCATAGTTGGCCTTATTAAATTTCTTTTTGATTTATTCTAGCTTGCAATACAACTTATTTAGCTTATAGCCAGTCCCATATTTATTGACATTTAACCTGCAATCTGCAGGAGAAATTCTGAAGACACTGCCATCAATTGCGAAAAGGAGAAAGGTTCGTTCTAAAGTCTTCTTGTTCAAGCCTGCTTATGTATTAGAGAGTTCGTCTTGCTGGTTGCATGTTTGTTAGATTTATATGCTATTTGATCGGCTGGCCCAGTGCGACTGAAAATGATAGACAGCGAGTGCTTGGCATATCCATGCTGGTAATATTTACGGTATCTTAAACGTCATCCAAGTCACATGCAATATATTTGGAATGCTTCCAAATCAAAAATCCAATCAGAAAATTATCTCTTGGCTCAGAGTTACCTGGATTTTAGTCCCTTGATGCGCTGTCTCTTGGGGTGGGTTGGTGTGTGGGTGTTCGCCCTGGGTTTGGGATATTAGCTCGGGGATAAGTCCAACTATGGCGTTTTCCAAGTAGGACAATAACACTTTGTAAAATAAACAAATAATAAGTAGCATTTAATGCAACTTTTGTGGATATGGAGTCACTGAGATATTCACGATTTCACTTCATTTGTGTTTTATATTTTTAATCCTTCTAGAATATTATCTGTTGTGTAGATTTACATTCTGGTTGCCTACTATCATTTTGAGCACTTTGTAGACCAACTATTTGTTTCAGTCCTCTCTTCTTGTTGTTTCTATAACTAAGTTTCTGATTCTATTGCTATTATCTTTCTACCTGATTTTAGACACATGTATTGTACAGATTCACAAAAAACTGATGCCTCTAGTGAAGATGGGCTCGAGCATGTCCAAAAGAAAAGGAGAAAGCACAAAAGAGAACCTGATGACGGAACCAACCCCATTCTAGAAGAACATAGCTCCAACAAAAACAGTAATGGAACAAATAACTTGGGTAATTCAAGTGATCTTGAAAAGTTAAAATCTGCCGAGGCCTTGAATGTTGGAATCAAAGATAAGAAAAAGAAATTGCATTCTGAGTCTCTTGAAGAAAATGCAGACGAAGATGATTCGGAAATTAATGATGGGGTAGCTAAAGAGAGCGATAAAAATGATAAATCAAAGAAAAAGAAGAAACACAAGATAAGCTCGGAGAACAATGGATCAGAGGATCATAAAGAGAAGTTCCAAGAGATTGTTGAGGAGAAAATAGCAGAACTGAAGTCTTTGACCAACCTGTCCTCCAGTCTAGCAGCTGAGTCGAATGCAAAACATAAAGGTGAAAAGAAAAAGAAAAGGGAAACAAAGGCAATTTCAGGTTCTCTTGATGTTAAGGGAAACAAATCTTCTGAAGAAGCTCGGAAAGAGTCTGAATCAGTAGAGGAAAAGACTGCAAAATCAGAAAATAGTGATGGAATTGAAAAGAAAGCTCACAAGAAAAGGAAAAGATTGGATTCTGAAGAACAAGCGTCACAAGATGATGATGAAACCATGGCCGAAGAGTCTAAACATATCAAATTGGAGGGGGCTGAAAATAATAAGGAATGTGGGACTCCATACAAGGCAGACAAGTCTCCACCAGATAATGAACAAACAACGGTTAATAAAAAGAGGAAGACAGAGAAGAGCAGCAAAAACTCTGATGAAGCTGGTAGAACATCTCAGCAAAAACCAAATCCTAGCGATCAGTCTGTGCAGAAGGAATCAGGGAAAAATCAGTTGGGTAATGGTGATCTAGAGAAGACTGGAAAGGAGGGAGGGACAGCATTGAAATCTCAGAAAAAGGAAAAGCGCTCAGCTGAGGTATGTAAAGCTGCTGTGTTTTTTTTAGCTCTTTGTAAGAGTTACGCATATAAATGTGCCAAATTTAGCAGAGGAGTCTCTAGTAATTGAAACCACCATGTTTTTTTGGTGACAGTGGGATGGAATCAGAATGATTCCAGTCTGATAATCATCTCATTAGATATTGAATTGTCATGAACCTAGCACGCTCCGTATCAATCTTGTAAAATTGTTGCCCTCTGTCCTTTTCTTCATAATGTGGTCATTACAATCTAATAATATAAATACTTCTAGTTTTCGAATATTGGAAGGGTTTGGGATGATATAGAAAACTCTTCAAGAATTGAATATTTCCACCTGTTGGCTTAAGATGCGTTTTATTCTAAATTATATTATACATGATAAAAGATTTTTAATCTAATTCTTTCCTCCCTCTTTTCTATTTCTTCCTTTCCCTTACGATCTTGTTGTTTTGGAAATTGCTTCTGTTGTTTTTGTGCTGTTCAAATTTTGTTCTCTGCATATTATAAAATCGTCTTTGGACCCTGGAAGTAGTTGGTTGTCAGAATATATCATTGAAGGACTAATTTGGCTAATCCTTCCCTTCTCTACTTTTTTTCACTTGAAAACCTATGCGTAATAATACCTGGCTATAGTCGGCTGATGGTGATGATGATATACTTGAACTTTGTTTCTTCTCCTTGTAGGTTTATTAATATTTTGGTAGAAACATGAAACAACCAGTGCATCTTCGATATTCATGTTAAATATGTACACCATATATTTAATTCATAGCCTCAGGTTTCTAAAAATTATGTCTAGTGTGGATGATGTTCTTTTGAAATTTGTATTGTATCTTCTTGAATGCTATCGAAAATGAAAGATATGGGAATAGAAGGAAGTGTTTGAATGGTAATACTTGTGTGTGTGTTGTTGGATGTATAGCAAATGTCATGGACACATGACTGAAAATATTTTTAATTGTTGAAAAGCAAAGTTCTGCACATAGATTCTGAACCCTAGGTGGATTGAAACGTATCCATTGTCTAAACATAGAGATGGGTCTATAGCTACCCTTATTTTAGAAGTACCCATTGTCTAAACTTTAGGTCTACTTAAATTTAATTAGATTCGTAGGTTGAGCTGTTATAGCTTTGATCTGGAATTCCTAGAAGAATAGGAGGTTGTTATTTGTGATTTTCAGAAATCATTTGCTTAGTGGGAGCAGTTTACATCCTGTAATATGTACCTTATGTGGCCAGTAAGTTTCAAGAGTCAAGACAATGGGAAACCATGGAACTTGAGGCGAATGTAGCACCTGGGACGCTCCTTTTATCTTCGCCTCTGCTTTTAGCTCTAGCAAAGTTCCAAATGGGTAATTATGAGTCATTTTGTTGACTATGTGCCATTTTGAAAGGAGAAACAAACACCAAATCTCTATTGATTCCATGGGAGTTTTTAGTAGAAAGAGAACCATATGACCCATCTTGTGTTATGCTAGTTCCAGCAAGCATGGCAAAATTATCTGACGTAGAAAGCACTGAAGCAGCAATGGGAAGTAATTATGGAAAAGTAAACACCCTAAATGGAGTTAGATGAATAGTCTGTACTGCTGTAAGATAACATGAAACAGAATTGGGTTTGATGTGGACTGATTTTTACTACAGCATTAATTGAAATAATTGATAATGAATATTGACTATTCAGATACATATATCTGTCATTAACAAATTTATCGTATTGTAATTAAAAAAATGAATGACGAGTTGTAGCACAGATGCCGAGGACTTCCACACATATTTGATCCACATGCAGTGAAATCCATTGTGAATGTGAAGAACATGTCTAGTGTTAGGAAGAAGAATGCTATGAAGTAAGAACAATTGGAAGTATGTGAACCCATCAACGTCAAGTTCTGCAAAACCATGCTTGGAACATAGGTCTATTGTCCAAATCAAATTTGGGGAAGGAGCATGCAATCAAGAAAATGAGTTTGTACGCTTTGTAATCTTTGCACATATTATAAAGCATCATACTATGATTTGTAAATTCAGTGGGTGATTGGTTAAGGTGCGGTAAGTATAACATTGCAAAAGTTTTGTCTAAGCCTCCAGTTATTCTGGGCCTTTCGCTAAACGCATGATATTCTGGTCAAGGAGCAAAAGAAGGGAGAGAAGATGAGATTCTAGAGTTGCAAATGGCGGCAATAATGAATGATAGGGTAGGGCCAAGCTGAAGGACTATGTAACATAGTCACCCTGTTCTAAGCCTGTGTTCAACTCTTGAATCAATTACGGCTGAGTGGCTGACAATTCTCTTAAATCTAGGCATGCTGAGAATTATGTCGAAAGTGCTTTCTCCATTATTAAACTCTATATGTGAACCCAATAATCACATTGTGAGCAAGGAGGAACGACCTTATTATTATTATTTTTCCTTTTTTAATGAAAATCGCTATGAAAGCTCTGTTGATGCTACTGCTTGCCTGTGCTATATTCTTACATTGTTCAACTGTGAAAGTGGGTAAATTTATTCTTTCTCCTTTCATACCCTGATTTTTTGACAATGAGGTCTAAGAGAATTTGATTTTAGATAGTGGAGTCAGTATTCTTGGACATAAAATCTGTGAGTTCATTGTGCTGGTGCTTTTATTGCAGCCAAAAACAGTCGATGCATTTCAAAGAGTGAAGATTGATGAGGTTAAGTTTGCTGATGAGAGACTTCAAGATAATTCCTATTGGGCTCTGGTACCTTTTTTTGGTTCCTTTTCATGCAGTTAAATTTCATTATGTTGTGGCTGCAGCTTTTAGACTGCTTACCATTTTCATGTCATGTTTGCCAGGATGATACGGGCAGCGGATATGGTGCAAAAGCACAAGAAGTTCTTGGTCAGGTTAGAGGAAGGTAATGCTTATGGAACCAGTACGAACCTTATTGGAAAAGCTAAATGAGTTCTGAAATCTTTTAAAGAAATTGTATTCCCCGTCATATGTTTTTCTGATATACACACACCTAGCTCCTCACATACCACCCTTCGTGATACTTACAATTGACAAGGATAATAGTGGATATCCTCTTGGAGTTCTGTTTTCCTTTTTGTAGATATTCTTCTGGAGTTAGACCTGGATAGCTTTTTGGTTCCCTTGTCGTCAACTAGCAAGTGTGCCCATGGGTTTTAGGTAGTGAACAAGTCATGTGTAACGTGCATTAGCCTCAGGACCACGGCAGCAGCAACACTACAACAGTGCAACTAACAGTCTTTCTCAAAGTTCCGCATAGGGTAATCAAATAGACTATGGTTAGCAATGCTTTAACTCCTTTGCACTTCCAAAAGTATCAAGTTGTCGCTAGTGAGTTGAATTTAAGGAGGGTGGCATTTCAGCAGAACAGTTTAGAGAGATGCCATCTTTTTACTTGATAGTTCACCAATGATACAGTAAACTTTCAAGTGGATGAACTGCTATTCCATGATTGATACTATTTTTGTATTATCGTAATTGAGAAATGACATCTCACATTTAATGGGATTTTTGTTTGTGGAGGGTGGTGGAAGTCATTAAGGACTTGCCACGCTTCCAAATGCCAGTTCGGTAGAACTCAGTGCTGGACTGTCTCTTTCCCATTGTTGAAGCCATTAGTCACCATATTACTGCAGTACTATTACAAATTATTTGAAGGAGGTCTTTCTATTCTTATTAATTCAGAGTGGCAACCTTATGTGAGGATTTTTGGCCATCTTCTTTTTCTTTTGTTGTTCTGTTATTTCACTTCTTATCTTCCACTTTTTGCTAGGAGAGTAGACAGGTTGTTCAGTGCAATTTACAGAAATAGCTTAAACAAGTCTATCGTCTTGATGCAGTATTTCCTTTTGTCCAGTCACTTCCATAGTCGGCAGAGAGTGGGATAGCCTGTTAATCGAATGTTCTGCCCAGCGCAGATGTTTTGTGTCATTAAACTGGAATTGTTGGATTGAAATCTAGACTTTCAATCTAAAATTTTAATTGATTTTCTGCTTTGTTTTGAACACTTGAAATATTGCCAGAGCCCCTCAAATACCTTGATGTGCTTATGCTGCTATCTTTGTCTGTCGGAAATCTGTGGACAAGGTTCACGTTCTAGATGGATAATGATATTTTTTATGCTTGTCCTGCAGGGATTTTAGACATGAGAAGACCAAGAAGAAGAGAGGAACATATAGGGGTGGGCAGATTGATTTACAGTCACATTCGATAAAGTTCAACTATTCAGACGATGAGTGAGACCATGGCGAAAATCAGTTTTGATATTGGATTTTGACGAACATGATTAGGTATCCATTTAAAATTTTGAGCACTTATGACTAGTGTTTATTGAAATTATATGGACATAGGTGAGGGAGCATGTGTGTCAACATCGCCTCTTCTTCCTGTTGTAAACCTGCCGGCTCTATCGAACCACAATTATTAAACTGGGTGTTTCTCAGAGGAAAATGGATCAAAACAATCCATTCTTCCTTGGGAAATTGCATTCACCTCCCTTTTCATCTCGTTTAATTCCCAACTATATGCAGTAGAAGGCTTTGCAGTGTGCAATTTATTTTATGTGTTCTTTACCTTTCTAAAAGTCATGTTGGGCATGAAACTAGAGTTTTTGGATTGGTTTTACTTCGACTTTGTTAAAGCTTTCTCACCTTTGCTGATCTTGCTTTGTTGCAGTAAGTCTGTCTTTTGTTTTTGAGTGCAAGATGAATATTGAATCACTGTCAGGCGCGTTGCTTCGCTTGTGTATTGTGGTTATCTTTTATTCTTTACCCATAGATACACTTTTGTGTTTAACATGAGAGTAGTTATTTTATGAGCCCCTGCGGTAGGTACAAAGGGACACTCCTTATTTTGTGATGCACGAATGTTGAGTATCATTATTTTAGTTTTTATGTACAAACATACTTGGAGAGAATACAATATGTATGTCTGAAGTTATCTGGATGAACAAGAAGATAATTTGGCGGGAGGCATTTCTTCAATGAATATTGGAGTTTGCACATAAGTATATTTATGGGTCGTTGAGGTTCTGTGTTCGCCCTCTAGAGAGAGAGAGAGGCTTGGGAGTAGTTGCAGTGAATAAAATATTATTTTTTACCATTGTGTTTGGATTAAGAAAAAATGAAGGAAAAGAAAAGGAAAGCAAAAGTTGCTTTTCACTATTTGGTTAACGGAAAAATTAGAGAGAATAAAAGAGGAAGTAAGTGAGAGAAAATATATTAGATTTTTTTTTTTTTTTCTTTTCTTCCTCAAATCCATGAGAAAATGAAAGAAAATGAAAGTTGAGAGAAAAAAGAAAAAAGGAAGAGAAATTTTTACAGAAATTTTCTTGTAATTTTAGTTTCAAGATATTTTTAATTTTTGTGAAGTTTGGACCTTTTGATTATTATATGTTTAATTATTTAAAAATTAAAAATTATATCAATAATATGTAAATTAATATTAAAATTTTTTATAGTTTAATTAGAATTATATTTTCCTCTTAATTTTCAATTAAGCAACCAAATATAAGAAACTGATTTTTTTCTAAATTTTCTTTGAGATTTCCTTCTTTATTTTCTTTCTAACAAAACATAAAAAAGTAAACCAATTTCCATATTCTTTTCTTTCATTTTCTCTTTTCCTTTTCTTTTCTCAATAGCTCGGGCTATAGTCTTTGCGAATGTGGTACTAATATTTTTTATTTTTCATTTATTATCTAAGATGGAAAGATGTCGTGTTGGCTTTCTTTCCTTATTAAAACATGATTATTTCATGCAAAGGAATAGACGGCTGCTGAGATGCTTGTTAAGCCAAGTGAAACTTTGAAGTTCAAATATATTAATCAAGTCTTAAAATAAAGTAGACCACCCAGCAATATGGCTGGGATCACATCTATTAGATGAGTAACTAACTCAACTATCTCGTTCATCAATCTCTTGTATCAATAGTAAGAATGTATCCCTCTATTCAAATTTTTGAGTTGAAAATAAGAAATTTATAAAGATCAATTGTATGAATTTAACGATCCCCATCAGTCACCCAACCGGCCAATTAATGAATAAATCAAGCTCTATAAATCCAAAAAAAACCAGCACCCTCTTATTGCAAAGGGTTAATTGCAAACCCTATGTAGTATTTGGAGTGTATAACTTAACACTCCTGAAGTTTGAAACTCTCAAAAAACTCCATGGACTGTTAACACTGTTAGTGAAGATTAGTTATTTTCACTCTTATTCTTTTACTAAAATGTACTTATGTCTCTCAAATTCCTATTCTATCATATCCTTTTTTTAACCAGCACACTCACTTTCTCTTTCTCTCCTCTCTCTCTCAGTCACTCTCTCTCTATCCCTCTCTCTCAGTCAGAGAGGGAGCGTGAGTGACTGAGAGAGAGGAATAGAGAGCGCGAGAGAGAGAGAGGAGAGAGAGGAAGTGTACTGGTTAAAGGGAGGGATGAGAGTAGAATATGAATTTAAAGGACAAGAGTGCACTTTAATAAAAAAATGAGAGTGAAAATAAATAACACTCACTAACAGTGTTAACAGTCTAGAATTTTTTTGAGAGTTTCAAACTTCAGGGATGTTAAGTTACACTCCCAATACTACATAGGGTCTGACTATAATTAAGCCAGTTGCAAAACATCACTAATTGTGCTTCCACAGACAATTTCAAAAGTTTGAAGGTGAAAGTTTGATCACTAGCAATAGTAATACTCAATCTTTGTGCTTTCAACGTTTTTTTCTCCATCAAACCAAATTGTGAGGACCAAGTTATCTCTCTCAATTTCTGGAAACTGAATCGTTGTCCTTTGAATTGACGCCTCTCTCTCTCTCTCTCTCTCTCTCTCTCTCTCTCTCATATTTATGCTACAGGTGAGGTGGAATGGTCAGCTGCGAGACAGAAGCACATGCTATTTGTCGCACAGTTCACACAAACATAATGCAAGTTTGACTGCTGCAATACTTGAAAGACTTGCACGTATATTGACTTGCGAGCAATTTAGGACAGTTTCGTGGTTCTTCACTTAGAATAGGGAATGTGGAAAATGAGCCTACAGTGGCCCCAAAATCTTTGAAAAAATAAGTTAGTCAAGTGAGAAAGGATCAACAACAAAATTATTGAGAGGAATTGGACAAATTTGCATTAATAAAGGTTGCAGGATGCATTCATCAGTTCGAGTAGGTTGCGGCGAGAATGTTTGTGAGATTATTCTACCGTTGACACCATTTGGATGAGAGTTTGCGGCTTTGGTGAAGATCCTATTTCAAAGAAGTATGTTGCAATTCGCCTGTTATCACGGAGATGAGAATGTGTAGATCTTTCGATCCGTCTATTTTCATCCACGGATAGAATAATACCTCTGTAATCTAATTTCAAATGACAGCCACATAAGTGATTAAAATTAAGAAAGATGAACTGGAGCTTGCCTGAAGTTCGATAAGTTTTAGAACAATTTTAAATTTTCAAAAGCTTGATTGCAATGATTGTATTTGTGCACATTCTTTACACACATGAATGTAATTGTAAATGGATGGCTAAAATTTATGGCCCAATATCAATCCGTTTAGACTATGAGTCATGAGTCGGAGTTAAACAACAAAATTTGTTTTATTTTTATTTTTTGGAATAAAATCATAATCTGATTAATTACCAAAGTTAAGTTTTTCACCGATTACAACAAAAATCCAACCTGTAGTAGATATAAATATACCACTTGAGAGAACTGCATTTCACCATTTTTTTTTTTTTTTTTTTTTAATTGAGCCATTCAATTTTTGTGGTGACAGGACTCTAGATTGTCCAATCACTCATAAAAGTAAATAGAAAAATAAACAAAATCAGTAACTGGGAGTAAATACTTTGCCTTGCTTCAGATGCACTCCATTATTGAGATGCATCCATGAGCCTCAGAGCAAATGCGCTGCAGACTCAATCAGAAACTCCACTGCAAATGGAAATTATATAGTCAGCAGTCAGTACTACTCCTGTTGGAATGAATGAATGAAAGCTAGAGCTGTTGGAAATTGGGGGAAATTCTATTTAAGCACCCCACTTTGCTCTCTACAACCCATCTCCACCTCCTAAAGTTATAAAAAAGAGGTATTTACAGATTTGTCCCTTATATTTTTATAAATTATGATATAGTCATCCAAATCTTCATATTTAGGATTTAGTCTCTCAAATTCTCTAAGTTACTACAATTTAGTTCTCATTTAGTTTTTCCGTCCAAATAAAAGGCAGAATTTAATTTTTATTTTTTTTAAATAATAAAATGACTTAAATACCCCTATGAAGAAAAATGATGGAGAATAGAGAAATAGAAGAGAAGAAGGGGGAAAACCAATGAACCTAATAAAGAAAATGAGGAGAAGAGAGGAGGAAGAGAGAAGGAGAAGAGAGGAGGAAGAGGAAAGGAGAAGAGAGAAGGAAGAATGAAGAAAATGAGAAGAGAGGAGGAAGAGGGAAGAAGAAATTAAGGAGGGGTAAAATAGAAAAATCAGGTTAAAAAATAAACTGGACTAACGAAAGTTAGGGAAGGGGACTAAATTGTAGTAACTTAGAGGATTTGAGGGACTAAATTCTAAATATGAAGATTTGGAGACTAAATTATAATTTATAAAGATTTAAGAGACAAATCTATAAATATCTCTATAAAAAATTATAAGTTTGCAATTATTTTTTATGACTATACTTTTTGTCCTGATCGGAGATTAATCCCCAACTATTATTAAACCCATTAGCGGGTGACTAATCTCCAATTGAGAAATGTGAGCTTCCTAAACAAAGTGTTATGCCGGAACCTCCTTTTAATTATCCATGTCACTCCCAAGGAAGCGAACCCTAATTTTTTTTTTTCTTTAAAAAAAAAAAATTAGTTTACTTCTATCCGAATCCATGATGACATATGTTTTTTGAGCCTACACCAAAACACTATTATTAACCTTGAAAAATATAATTAAGCCTTGTGTTTATCCAATATCTTAGGGAAGAGGAGCAAGGGACATGGAGATAGCTTAGTATATAGTGTATCCATGTGAGAGTGGCCAAGGAGAGGGGGGACAAGTTCATGATTATGAAGTTTAAAACCCAAGGATTCTTCCTTTTTTTAAAGGGAAAAAAAATGATAAATCATGGGTTTATGGCATCTCATTCACTAAAATAACTGAAGTTAATATCGAGTGTCTCAAAATATTGATCCATGTATCGTAATCTGAGTTCTAAATAGAAAATAAGTTTTTCTTCCTCCAAAGAAAAAAAAATAGAATCTACGGACTGCTTGTCGAATTTTTACTATTATTTTGACGAAGGATTGTTGTCTGGTTCTTCTATAATGTACTCCTGATTTACAAGTAAATAAAATTTTATAATTTGTCAATTACAAATTAATCATTAATTATACGACTTATGAACAAGAAAAGAAATTAGGTTATCGAAAATAATTCAAGATTAGACAATGATCAAGTTTCTTATTATTCCTTTTTTTTTTTTTAATACTACGATTGTAGGTTATTAAATTCTGAAGTTAAATTTTCCGATGATATCACGAGTCAAATTATAAAATCATCTTTCAAAGACATATGGAATATTATCAAATGAACAAACACGCATATTCTTTTTGCGGCCAGTCGAATATATAGAATATGGTCGAATTGTTTAGTATAAATATAAAATATAAGAGAAAACAAAAAGTTTATCGACGGAGAGTGGGATTTTTTAACTGTCATTTAAGTGTCATTCAAAAATAGTTAAGAAAATTCTTTTATTTATTAATTTAAGTGACACCACATGTAATAATTTTATTGGATCATCTAAACGACTTTGAAGAAACTTTCTTTACTGTTGGTAAATTTCCGATTCTCTTAAAAATGTAATAAGAATATACTTATTGTATTTACTTTATTAAGTATATGATGATACAACTGTCTATTTTATCCGTCCTATATCACATCTTTTAGTTTAACTTCATTTGGTACAATTCGTGAGCCACACTCTACAAAAAATTTGTAATTTCTATTCTTGATTAAAAATTGAAATAGAATGATTCCCTGCAGGGATGCGTACATAGGGAGATCCGATTCGGTATCTTGGTAATAATTTATGTTCTGGAGTTTACATATACACACTAGTATTCTTTATTGGAAATAAGAAAAACAAAGAAAAAAACAAAATAATAATAATGATTAAATAATTAAATAAATAAATTGGATAAAGAAAAGGTGATGAGGTTCTGAACTGAGAAATTGAGACACATGCAGGGGGGGTGAACAGTCGGGGGTGTGCCATAATGATGTGGGTGTGGGGGTTGGGGTTAACTTGTGCTTTTGGGTCTAAGCTAGCCTACCCCATAGGGAAGTACGCTGCCTTTGACCGGTCTCGGGAGTCAATTTCAAATGTCTCATCGCCAATTCCTCGCCGAGTTAGGCCGTTCCCCACTACTAAGTAGGAATTTCTAAATGAGCACACCAATTTTTCATGGTGAGCCCCTTAAGAACGGTTAATATAACATGTCTGGCGTTGTTTTTCTGATATTAATGTACTTTTTTTTAACCACCTTCTCTCTCTCTCTCTCTCACCCCAGTGAAGTAAAGTGTTCTCACTTATAGAGAAGAAAGAAGAAATGGCAACGAGAAAAAATAGGGTATGTTTATTAGGAAAAACTCTTCTTTAAAAGAAAGGATGCTCCTTTAGAAACTCCTCTCCTCCGTGAAGGTAAAATTCTCAATTTACCCCTCCTAGATTTTCTTTTTGAGAATTAACAATCATTAGAATTTCTACTTGAAAAGCGACCGCACGAAGAAAAATGCTCAACATATGATATGTTAAGTTCCAATTAGTTTTTTCAATCTAAGATAAATCTCAAGATTTTATATCAAAGTTTGTATAAATTATTTTTAAAGCATGGTTCTTCGGGCCGGTACATCCATAAAGTTAAAGCATTTGTTCATTTTGTATGATAATATTAATTATTTTAAAGCATTTTGTATACATAAATTAATAATATGGTACATATATAGGATACAAAAGTAATCTTTAATAAATTGTTAAATATTTAATTATTATACTATTCTTACCAATATTTAAAATATCAATAATGATAACGTAACATTTTTGGTCTTTTAGGCTATATCGTATATAGCGTAACACATAACTTAAATTATGTAATTTTCTATTTATTTAATTAAAATAAATATAAAACCATATAAAATAATTTTAAAAAATAAAATTTCTAAATATATATATATATAATATTTTGTAATACAAAATCTATTTTAATTGTGTATTAAATATTATAATAATTTTTTTATTTATCTTCATAAATTATATCAAGTCTGCAACCGTAATTCCAGTCATTATCTAAATAAGAAAACAAGATAATATTTTTTTAATCTTAATTACAGTTATTATTATTGTTGTAATTTATATTTTATAATGTTCAATTTATTTTATTTGTAATTGTTGATTTTAATTCAGCTAAAAATTTAATAGAATCAACAAATAAGAAATTCCAGCAATAAGAGAGGAATTACAATAAGTGAATAAAAAAACAATCACAAGTTAGCAAGTTAGTAATTCTACAAGTAATTAATAAAAAAATTATAGCAATTTGCTAAGAATGAATATAATAAATAACAACAATATAGAAATTACTTAAAAATAATATTAAATAACTTAATATAACGTAACGTTATATAAAATAATGTGAAATAATATTAAAAAAACATATTGTTATGGTGCAGTGAGTTATTTTCAATTATTATATAGCGCTGGAGTTCGTTAGGTTTTGTAATGTAATATAATATATTTCATAATGCTTATTCTCAACATTGATTCTCACTATCATCAAATGAAATAGAAAAAGTTTATTATCAATATCAAAAGTTTTTAATGATTTCCATTATCGGCTTCCTCAGATTTGAAGAAGTGAGAGAAAAATCATATTTTTTTAAAAATTCAATTTCTTTTTTGAAAATCCATTCAGCATTAATATAATGCGCATTGACACAAAAATAGTGATTGTTTTAAGTCTTCTTAACAATCAAAAGTAAATACAACTCTATACGGAATAGAAAAAAGAATACTAACTTTTTCCTAAATCCTAAACATATATGATCACAAGTACTCCCAGGAATCTTCTTAAATAATAGATTATTTGTTTTTTTTTTTTCAATATATCTTTCAAAGGTGGGTTTCTAGTCATATAGTTAAAGTTGTTCTTTTTGAATAATATAGGTAGCAAAATTATCCCTACTTATTGCAAGATTAGAAATAAATGTCTGATGAACCACAGTAAGTGGTTATTTAGGTTTATTATGGCTGATGAGGAGGTGTTTCTCCCCAATATTACTTTTTAGATAGCTTGTTCTATTATTTTAGGAAAAAGATATTCTATCGAAGATAACTTGTATTTAGCTATGCTAACTGCAGTTACTTTTTAAAACATATTCCAAAATTCTAATATGTAAGTTAATTCGTGGGAGAAATAGAATGTAAATTAAAATCCAATGTTTAAAATAGCGATAACAATAGCGTAATGTTTTGTCTCGGTTAGATTAATGTCGCATATAACATAATACATAACGTAGACTATGCAATTTCCTATTTATTTAATTAAAAATAAATATAAAATTATATAAAATATTTTTTATAAATTCAAAAATAAATTTAAAATATCTAAATAAAAAATATAAAACTATTTCGTAATACATAATCTATACTAATTTTATATTAAGTTTTACAATAATTTTCATATTTATCTTCATACATTATTCTAAGTCTACAACTGTAATTTCAGTTATCATTTAAACAAGAAAATAAGATTTTAATTTTTTATTTCAATTCCAGTTATTATCATTATTGTAATTTATATTTTGTATTGTTCAATTTATCTTATTTGTAATTGTTGATTTCGGTTCAATTAAAAATTTAATAAAATCAACAAATAAGATATTTCAGCAACCGGAGAGGAATTACAATAAGCGCACAAGAAAACAATCACAAATTAACAAGTTAGCAATTCCACAAGCAATCAAACAAGCCAATAACTAATAAAAAAAAATTACAGCAATTTGCTAATAAATAAAATAATAATCAATAACGATATATAAATTACTAAAAAAAATTGTAAATAACATAACATAACTTAACTTAACGTAACGTTATGTAAAATAATATAAAAAATATATTATTACGGTGCACTGAGTTATTTTCAGTTTTTACGTAGCACTAGGGTTCCGTTAGATTACGTAACGCAATATAATGGGTTTCATGAAGTGTTGTTTTTAACATTGTTAAAATCATTTGTACTAGAAAGTTAAGAAGATGCATTATATTTTGTAGATTGTGTTTTATACTCAAAGTGTGTTGCACTATGTTGTGATTTCGCGAATGAAATATAAGGAGTGTCATTAATGGCCTATATAAATTTTTTCTCTCTTATAAAGTAAAACTAACATAAAATCTAGCCATAGAAGTGTTACTATGTTGTGGCCTTTGATTAGGAATATGCATCCATTCTTGTAACTAAATAAAAAGCTAGATACAAAACTTAAAATAAATTAAAAATGATACTTTATACTTGCAATGAAATAAACGAGATGACCACTTCCAAAAGCAAACAGAACAGAAAGCTAAATTTTTTTTAGTCAAACTCATACATATATATTTTTGTTAATATTATTCAAATTTAGTTATCACCGGGTCTCACCGGGAGTTGAACATAGAAACTTTCGTAAATTAGAGAGCGATGATGTCATTTGAGTCAAGACTCATTGGCACCAGAGAGCAGATAGTAAACGTGAGTAGAACTATAGTTTCGAGAGAATTGAAGTGTTTGTATAGAGTATGATTGTTATGAAGAAAATAAAAAGGAGAACGAGTTATCAATAAAAGTCTAAAAAAATGAAACACCAAAAGAATTGTCCCACAATGACTAGTTTTGTTTTCAGCAGTGCAACCAACATGCCCAGCCCCGTACAAAGTTGTCTTTCTTATTAATCCTTATATATTTTTTTGCTAGTCAAACTCACACATATATATTTTACAATATTATCCAATTTAAATTTTCATTGAAAGTCGAAATTAGAACTTCTTACAAATTAGAGAGAGTGATGCTATCTAAATCAAAACTTATTGGCCTTATTAATCCTTATATACTATATAAGTAACAATCTAGAAGATCATTTTTGTTAACAAAATAACATGCCTTTTTTTAATCTCACAAAATTTCATTACGATTGAAAATAATAGTTCAATTGAATTATAATGATTGGTTGCCCACTTTGCAATTTTTGTTTTAAATATTCCTAATATATGCACTTGAATATCGAAATAATAAAAATAAAGTATCGTCAAGTACTCAGGATGGAAAACTTTTTTCTTTGAATTTTATTTTTCCAAAAGTATGAATTTAGTTAAAAACAAAAAATAAAATGCCGAGTAATAACATCGAAATACGAGATTGATTTTTTAAAAAGGAAATTGAAATTATCCCTCAAGAGAATCCACATAAAAGCCATAAATTTAAGAGAGATATTGTGTCACCTTTCACTGTACGGGGGGGGTGTATGAAACGTCAACAATATTATCAATTAAAACCTGCCGATTAATTGAAAAAATCGGCGATGTTTTTATCCCTGCTCCCTGTTTATCGGACTACAAAATGCTCACATTCGGGGAGCTTGGATTTGCTCACAAATCAAAAACCCTCTCTCTTTCTCTCCTCTGTCTCTCTCTCTCTCTATCTCTATCTCTCTCTCTCAAAAGAGCTTTTAGTACAACAAACATCTAATGGACTATGAGAGGATTCACAAAGTTCAGGTATCAGATTTTAATTCTCAATGCACACTGTGAACCCAAACCCACTTTCGATTTTTATCAATTTTTTCATGTGTTTGTGCCCTTTTGGCCGTTGGGTTTTCTAGTTTAACCTCAAGTGAATCCGAGATTTCTTCATGGGGTTTTTTTTTTGAATTTTGAAATTTTTTTTATTGCTTCCCCCATTTTGTTCATAGATATATTTCCAAGTACAGAGGAGAAGAGAGAGAGAGAGAGCATCTATTTACATAGATTAATTATGCTTATAATCTGTTTAAGTTTAGTCCATTTTAATCTAAATATTTATATCAAATTGTTGATTTGAATGTTAATTGTTGGATGAATTTGATAATATTAGTACTTCAATGTATAGAGTTGACAACTACACTCTTTGATTGGATTATGCAGACGCGAGTCATTTCTCCTAGTAAACTTAGAATGAAACTGTTAGGAGTTCATCATGACTCCATGATGAAGAAGGAGCCGGGGCGGAGCAATTCGTCTGCAACGTCCCCATCCGAGCTCGAGGAACTAGAGTATTTGAAAAACAACTTACTAACCAGTGTTCTCGACGAGCAATCATCTTCGGAGCATTGCTCTATCGAATTGAAACCAGTAGCAAACACGGTAGATCCCAAGTCGCAGATAGCTGCAGCGGAGCTGCCTTCTAGAAGTCAGAGTATCACCAGAGCAGCCTCTTACCAAGTGAGCACAGTGCACCCAGCGAGGACTGTTGAAGAGGATGGGGCTGGCTGTGAGGGCGGGCATGACAACGGGAGCACTTTTAGTTTCGAGTTGTGTAAGGGGGAGAGGTCGGCACATCACCCGCCAGCTGCTGGTCCGTTCTCTAGGCACGTTCCGTCCAAGTGGAACGATGCGGAGAAATGGATTGTTAGTCGGCAAGTACTGATGCAGCCGCACGCCTCGAAGAAGAACGTGCAGCATAGCAGCCAGGGTAGTCGTCCGATGAGTTCCAATTGGACGAGATATGTTCCGGAGATGATTGATGATACAAAAAGGATCGATTTGATCAGCAACCCCAAGTTCTCCTTTGTTCCTCAGTGTTTGCAACAGAAATTGGGTTCAGCGAGTAAAATGAGTGAATCGGCTGATTTTTCTCGGGTTATAGGCGATTCCAGAAGTCAGGGTGTAGCGGAGAAGGACGAAGATCAGAAAGCATCGGCACCAGAAAGATTTATATCGGCAGCTACAGGTACAATTTTATTTATTTTTCTATATAATTATATTCGAATCGTTTGAATCTGACATTATCTTGATATTAAGTTTCTGATTTCTCACTATTTTTTTTAAATTTTTGAAATTTTTTCAAGATTGTCCCTTTAAAATCCTCAATTTTATGATCTTACTCTTTCTAAATTTTTAATTTTCAACTATCAAGATCGTGATTACGAGATATTAATGGTTCAATGATCAAAATGATATCTCCTCTTTTTTAGACTTAATAAAATATTGTTTTTTTTAATTTTAAACTCAAAATATCAATAACAAAAATATTTGAATATGATTTCTGCATTATACTATCTTAAATTTGTATAGAAATCTTAGGATACAAATATTTGTGTTAGTATTATAATTTTATAAATGGGGTATTTACTGGTTTGTTCCTCAAATCTTTAAATATTATGATTTTACCCTCCAAATCTTCATATTTATAATTTTGTCCCTCAAATCTCATAAGTTACAACAATTTTGTCCCTTCTCTAACTTTCCCAAACACAGTTAATTTTTTGACCATTTTACCCCTTATTTCCTCTTTTATTTTCCTCCTCTTATTCTTCTCTCTTCCTCTTTTCTTCTTATTTTCTTCATTATTTCTCCTCTCTTCCTCCTCTCTTTTCCTTCTCTTTTTCTCCTCTCTTCTCATTTTCTTCATTTTTTTACTCTTTCATGTCATGCATTTTTCCTCTAGTTCACCAAATCAATTATCTCAAGTAAAAAAAGAGAAGAAAATAAGAAGAGAGGAGGAAAATATGAACATGAAAGAGTAAAAAAAAAAAATAAAGAAAATGAGAAGAGAGGAGGAAAAGAGAAGAAGAAGAGAGGAGGAAGAGAGGAGAAATAATGAAGAAAATAAGAAAAAAAGAGGAAGAGAGAAGAAGAAGAGGAGGAAAATAAAAGAGGAAATGAGGGATAAAACGGTCAAAAAATTAACTGTGTTTGAGAAAGTTAGAGAGGGGGGCAAAATTATTGTAACTTATGAGATTTAGGAGGCAAAATTATAAATATGAAGATTTGGGAGATAAAATCATAATATTTAAAGATATAAGGGACAAACCAGTAAATATCCCTTTATAAATTTATATATAAGTTATATAATAGAAAAACCGTATCTTTGGCATGAACACTTTGTTCTCTGCACCTCGACAAGTTGTTGGATAGACATCAACTCCCTCCGACTATTTAGCATGTTTCTTGAGCATCCTCGATTGTTGTTACATTATTACTTGTGGTCGTTCTCATCTCACGCAGCAGCTAAAACCATGGAGTCCGTATCCATGAGAGACGTGGGAACGGAGATGACCCCGATTGATAGCCAGGATCCGTCGAGGACTGGAACTCCTATGGGAGCCACGACACCAAGTCGAAGCCCCAGGTCGTCAATGCCACCAACTCCCAAACGAGGAGCAATGGCTAAAGTTCACGACGAATTATCAGAGAAGGAGTTGAAGCTGAAAACGAGAAGAGAAATCGCTGCTCTTGGCATACAGCTTGGTAAGATGAGCATCGCGTCCTGGGCTAGCAAGGAGGCAGAGTACTTGGTTGCTCATTCGCCCGGGGAATTTGATGCAGAGCAAAATGCCAAGGCAGAAAATGAAGCTCGTGCAGCCGCGTGGGAGGAAGCGGAGAAAGCTAAACATATGGCCAGGTATCTCGTCGTATCTCATCGATCGAGACTCGATAGTTATGGCACTTGTGCTCAAACCTTGTCGACGTACGGTCCAGTTCTCACGAGATTTCTGTTTGCAGATATAAGCAAGAAGGAATCAAGATTCAAGCATGGGAGAATCATCAGAAAGCGAAAATTGAGGCCAAAATGAGGAAACTTGAGGTACCTTTGCTTTCTTTTTGCAATTGAAAGTGATCAAAAGCTCGAAAAGTTGCAGAAATTCTGAGCAGTGTGACTTTCTAATTGAATGTTCAAAAATTAAGGGAAATTCTAAATGGGCACACAACTTGACTTAATTAGTTGTAAAGAATTACAAGTTTGATATTATTTTTTAGGGTTAATTACACTCAGACCCCCTGTAGTACGGGGCATGTAACACTTAGACCCCATGAAGTTTAAAACTCTCACTTAGACTCCCTGAAATATCTAAATCACCGTGTTTTAATTACATTTAGACCCCCTGGTCCAGGGGATCTAAGTGAGAGTTTTAAACTTCAGAGGGTCTAAGTGTTACATGCTCCATACTACAGGGGGTCTGAGTGTAATTAACCCTATTTTTTAAGATAGAGTTAACCCTTCACTGTGTTCTCTTCTTCCCCAAACACAATCACTCTCTTCAAGCACACACATAAATCTATAAATTTTTAAATCTTAAATCTCAAACTCTATTCCCCTCAATTTTAAATTCATTTATTAAAATATTTTCGATATAAATTAATTTAGATAATTCATCAATAAAAACTGATAAACACATAAAAAATATCAGAAAAAAAAATTCAACTTTTAACCTAAATTAATGCTCAAATTCTTTCTATTACTTAAAAATTTTAAGGAAAATTCTACGAATCAAATGAAAGAGAAGCTAGGGTTAGAAAAATTACATTGAATTTCCGCTCAAAGAGCATTAGGTTTGAGAGGGAAAAATGGAAAAGTAGAGAAGGGCTTGAGATTAGTAATATTGGAAGAACGAGGGTGCTCACTAAGAAAAATCATCTCTTTTTTAAAAGAGCGGTAGTGCACACTATGGTGCTAAGTAAGTCAAGTGGTGTGCTCGTTTAGAATTTCCCAAAAATGAAACTTTTTCTATAGAATTTGATATGCTATTTAATATGGTAACTGGGGATCATACATGGAAGAAACTAACTTTTAGGCCATAAACCTACCTCTCATATTGAGTTACGATACCCAAAAAAATTCAAAATATTTTACAGTTCCTCTGATTGCCTTGTGTTAATTTACCACACTGAAGAACCATGTGAATCGCAAGATCCAACTATATCGCATTTTATGATACATGATGTTTATCATATGACCTTGCTTCCAGTATCACCGATTCTAGTGAACTTCTCTATTATGCTAGCTTCCAATTTATGTTTTTAAAAGACCTTGTGCTGATCTCATCCACGACATGACTACCAGGTTGTAGTGGAACGGATGAGAGCCCGTGGCCACGAGAAAATTGCTCAGAAGGCTGCAGAGACGAGACAGAAGATGGAAGAGAGACGAGCAGACGCTGAAGCCAGGAAGAACCAAAAGGCTGCTCGGACTGCTCGTCGTGTAGAGCAGATTCGCCGGACTGGCCGCGTCCCTCCCTCGCATGTCAGGTGCTGTAGTTGGTTACTATAGAGGTTGCTGCATGTCCTAGGAAACAATACACAATGCAGTAATCAGTTGGGCTGTAGTTTGGTGGAGGAGTGGTGTGTGTATTGCTTAACCACCCACCCTCTTTGAAAATATCCGGCAGTTAGTTTCATTCTCTTTTGCTTTATTTGCTTTGATTTAAACAGATAAAATTTTGGCCTGTCACAAGATTCCAAGGTATTATTTATCAATCAAGGAACCTTACCATTTGGTGAGAAGGTGAAATTGTGGTGGAAGTATTAAGCAAGATTTTGCTACTCCAAATGGGTTGTGAGGTTAGTATGTGAATGGACGGATTCAAGACTAATTTTTAACCTATCAAATTCAAAATTTTTAATTAAAAAATAAAAACTTTTTTTTTCTAATTAAAAAATTTGGAAAGGGCAAATTAGGATTGTTCATTCGATCCGTCCAATTTTATCCCTAAATCCCATAGATGGGTTTCTTCCTCCTAATCTTACTGATGAATGATATAAACACCTCTTGATGCAATTACACACCGTCGTTCCTTGGAAAAATAACAATTATATCCTCTCATTAGTTTACTGCCTGATCTCAAATCTAAAACCTCACCTAACAAACTATCAACGCTATAGAAAGGCGAACAAGTCGAATTGTTCGGGTTCGTTTATTTATTTAAGAGCCTTTTTAACCCAAAAAAAAAAAAAAAACTATAGGAATGGATTTTAGACATTTTCTCCATCTTTAGCAATTTGATTTTTTTTTTTTTAATCGGCACATGACTTGTTTCCTTTATTTACCATTTACAAACATGAATGAGTGTGTGCGCGGCTAAACTTATGATGTCCAGAAAAAAAAAATTTAATACGACTTATTTAATTTTTTTATTAAAAAAATAAAATTATTATTTTTAATTTAAAATTTTAAATAGAACATATCCAAATCAAACTTCGAATAAAATTATATGTTCTAGGGCACGGTTATACCATGTATTTTCGCAGTTTAACCAATACATGATTGAGTGGAAGTCTCACAGCAAAAATAGCCTATACTATTCATTGTTCAATGTGAATCACGGTAAATTCTGGATGCGCACCCATTGTACTTTGTGAGCCCCACATTCCATAGTAAAGTGATTTCCAACATAGGGGAAAATGGTGCTCACTACGTCAATTGTAGCCGCATTTATAATTTCCCGTGAATCACGAGGCCCTACTGGTCCCCATAGCCATCTCCAAATTCAAATCGTGACATCTGATGAAGCCAACTCAAACTAGTCCATCCCCGACCCACCTCCTAGATGGTAAATTGCTACAGCCGCCCACATAGTCCGCTTGCATTACAGTGAAAGCATCATCCACTCCATTATTGCATACAAGCTTCTAAGTTGTCACAGTCCACACGTCCACACACATAACCCTGTCGACAAGTTAACGAATGTCCACGACCGGAATAGGAAGGAATCGTGTCAAAACAGTTTCTTTATCTATCCGTACTCGGCATTAGTATGGCTGGAAAGTAAATCCACTTTCAGTTTAGACATCAAAATGAAGTAGGGGAGAGAATTTGAAATAGAATAAATATAATAAAAGAAATCATTGACTAGTTGTCATTGTTGGAATATTAGAAACGAAGGGAATGAGAGGAATGAGAGAATTTTCAAACACACATCTTATACTATGGATGGTTATGTGCTTAGAATTTATCTTGATATGTCATTTTGGACAGGTCAACTTTCGGACAGAGAACACTTTGCATTTTAGAGAACAATACAAATTATCTTGAGGATTACAGCCCGAGTATGAAGGAGAGAACTCAGGAGGACCAACACTATGACTGACTCGAATTGCATACTTTTGATATATATATATATATATACACTTTTGGATTACTTTCTATGTATTATTATGGTCCTGGCTTTGTTATAAGAGCATAAGTTCAGACTATGTCGTAGGCTTGCAGAACTTGTCACTTGTTCTACTTTTATTCTATTAATTATATGGCTTAAAAAAAAGAAAAAACAGACTCTATATGAGATCCCTTCGAGCAAGAATTCTATCTATAATGTAAAATCTAGTGTTACTTTCTTTTTTTGCGCAGATAAAATCAAGGCCCAGAAGGTTAAATAACTATCCTCTCTCTATATTTACTTTTACAAATAGCTTAGTTTTATCTGACGAGAATTATATTTCCTGATATAGTATAGTTAGCGCACTGAGACGTTTAGATAGATAGAAATGAAAATAAACAGGTATAAGAGTCACTCCCTAATCCCTGCAATTCAAACTCTTCAATCAAAATATATATATATATATATATATATATATATATATATATATATTAAATAAGACAGACAAAAAATAAATGGTAAACCTTTCCATTCTCTTTTCTATTACTAAGCTTTACACCCGCATTTCCACCATGGAGCTAGAAATGCAAATAGCCCATCAATCAAAGGGCCAGAGGTCCAGCTCCCTCCGTCCAAGTTCCCCCCAACTTTAATAACAAGATCTAATAAAAAACCAGTAGGGCCCATCCCAAGATACGAGCGGGACAGAGAATCAAGGAAAATTTAATAGAAAGAAGGAGATGCCGCCAAATGCGATTACTCTCTCTCTCTCTCTCTCTCTCTTCCCTTTTCCAGAAAGCAGCTATATCACTCGACTCATTGATGACCACATGCTTCCCACTCTAATCGAGTGCAGCGTCACCCCCCGTCAACTGAACATCATCAGAGATCGGATGGCGGGGCCCAGCGACGTCCCAACTGCGATAAAGTCGGGGCCGCGCTGGACAAAGTGACAGGTAATTGACAACGTACCGAGATATATTGAAATAAAGCCAAGAAGAAAACGACTAGTCAGGCTGTAAAATTACAGGATACCGAACTGACTCTTCACATTGCAATACTCAACAGATGCAGCAAGATGTTCTTGAAAATGCAACATGAGCATCGATGGCTGACACTTATGTCTGGCATCTAGGCATCCAGAAGCAAAGTGAATCGCTAAGTAGTTGGAAATTTGCGACAAAAAAAATTTTAGAATGCAGTCATTTAGCACAAGCCCATTTCGGCAATGTATAGCAAAGTTACATGAAGATACATAGATATATATAATACAGTTACTAGACATGCCAAAACTTACTGGATGGTCCAGTAGTAGGCCGTGGACTGCAGGAGGGTAGCGGAACGCAGAAGGGATTGTCGGCTAAGAACTGGAAGTTAGCGGGTCGATCTGCTTCTGTCTTCCTTCGGTAGCTTCTATCAGTAGTCCAGAGACCCAACGGATGTGATCCCGTTGGTCATCTTTCTAGAGTCCTGCCTGGTCACATAGTCGTCGCAGCTTCCGCTTGAGAGCCGTTTCATTGGAACCGAATTGAGAAGTTGATCCCCTTCCTTCCCCATCTGGTGCACTTCTTGAGGTGAGAGTACCTTTATGCACGAGACGTTATTGACAAACTCCCTGAAAGAACCACAGTTGGTCGAACATTTTAGGGGATGAGGGAGAAAGGAAAAAAAGAAAAAGAAAAAGAAAATCACTGCTAAACCCTTCTGCAAACAATTCTAATGCTATATATTTGCGCCATTAAGCACGGAAACTTCAGAATGCGTGTTGTGCCAGTGTTAGACTTGTATCTTTGTCTTAATACCTGCACCTGCACCTGAACAACACTTCCCAGGCACTTCCCTAACACATACTAGACGCCCCAGGAACGGTCCAACACTTCAGATCGTGGCATGTTTTAAGAAATCAAAACTAAGGGGCGAAAACTTTATAGTACCGGTGCCGGCTTTCAAAAATTTCTAACGATTGCGCATTGGACAACATGGAGCCACGTGTTGCTTCGAAAGACATATAAGTGGACCCTTCTAATGTAAAAACAGATGCTACTATGCTAACAAATTCTAAATGCCTAGTAGAAATGTGAGGGATTACATATACTTGTAGTAAGTGAGTTGCCGGATACAGTTCTATAAGGTGAATTACTGGATTGAAGTCAGATTTTTCTTTCTCATTTATTTACTTGATGAGAAATTACGGATTATGTAAATACTTTCTTTCTACTTCTTATAAAACATGCTGCAACCTCTCATACTTCTTTATGTATATTTACAGATGCTAGTATACACTCAAGTAGGCATGTGTCCATATCCTCGACTTGACCGTGTCATGTCAACTTTAACATGTGTCTGTGTTTGTGTTTCTTAGTATCTGTGTAACATCAAACGATCCTGAATATCTTGGAATCTCAAGTAGAATTCAAGAAAAGGTTTTTACTGAAATCACGTAGGCAAATGCACCCGAACATTATAGACTATCAATTGCATATGGATATCTCAATATCTATATTATTCTTATTCAAAATTCAATAAATGAAACACATTTTGCCACTATAGTCAGAGAGCAAGTATTAGATATAAAACAGCTCCAACAGTAAATTTCACTAGATGGGATACTGTGAGATTCCTTAATCCCTTTTTTAAGGGATAGCTTTAGTTTATTTTCGATTCGTGTTTTACCATATTCTGGTACATTTTTGGATTCGAGGCGCTTTGGTTAGAGCAATTCATATATTATACCGAAGGCATGAACATTTCTTAACCTATACAGTACCAGTTCTGAGTACTTGCACAAGAAATTCCTTTAATACAAATGCTGCTAATGAAAAGCCATTCGTTCAAGAAATTTCTAAATTATAATAGATAGGCTATGTTAATAACAGTATCGTAAACGAAAGCTTAAAAAGCAACAGAAAGTACTCTAAATATAGTCACAGAAGAATATGGACAACTTACTGCCAGGGATCATCGCCAACAAGAAGAACATCGTCCTCCCGGTCGACGAATACAAGCTGCCAGCCTGATCTCAAAGGGTCTTCTAACTGGCCTTCAAGGCCAAACATACGCCCAAGCTCGCTGCGGAGCTCATCGTAACTATTGAATTTGGTAATGTCCAATGACCTTCCGAAGGAATCAGATTTGTAAACCTGGCAAAGCATAGTTCATTACAGTCAATTACATATAATAGTCAATTTGCATATAGAAGAAGCAAAATTAGAAGAAACAAGTATAGTTAATTGAAAACATATTTATGAACGAAAATATACTCATATCATAATAAGAAATTTTTTTAATGAGATCAAATTTGAATTTCTGTTCCCTCGGACAGTTCAGCACTATTTAGCCATCACTATTTAGCCATCAACCAAAGAACACAAATATATTGAACATAAAAATTCCTATAGGAACAAGCAACCTAATACAGACATAAATAAAAGAAAAGGTCCATAACAATGTAGAAAATAACGGGTTAAGCGCGGACCCGGCGCTCCATAACAGAAGAAAAAAACGCAAGTTTGCGTAACGATACGTTATTTGTAAATAACGTACGTTACATAACGTAACGTTATAACGCAAAATAACGAACGTTATTTCCTAGGGGTATTTTGGATATAAATACTCGTAACCTAACCCTAAAATCCTCCCCCTTTCCTTTCCGCGACCGAACCTCCGCTTCCCTCCCCCGCAAAAAATCGCTAGTTCCTCTTATTCCTCCCCCGAAAAATCGCCGATCGCCCGATCATCTCCAACCTCACCCGATTCCGACTCTCCCCATCCACGCCGGTCATCTCCATCCTCACCGATTCTCTCCATCCTCGCCGATCGCCGATTCCGATCCTCTCCATCTCCAGCCTCGCCAATCGACCGATTCTCTACTCGCCGATCGCTCGATTCTCTCCTCTCCATAGTCGATTCCGATTCTCTCCATCGCCGACTCCGCTGCCAACCATCTCCATCGTCGATCCTCTCTGTCGCTAACTCCGGCGAGTCATTCCGGCGAACTTCGACAGGTAAAAATTTTAACCTCATTTTTTTTCCTGTTAATTTTAATACTTAATGTAATGCTTACATTAAATTCTAGTTTTTTTTTCCATTGACTAAAAATTTTTAACTGTTAATTTGGCATTTTGGGATTCAATTAAGTTGTTATTTTCGGATTTAATTAAGTTTCTGTTGGGATTTTGGGATTCAATTAAGTTGTTGCTATTTTGGGATTTAATTAAGTTTCTGTTGGGATTTAATTAAATTTCAGTTCAATTAAGTTACTGTATTAGTATTCCAAGTAATGAAATATGATGTGCTAACTGCTATAGTTATAATTCTTCTTCTTGGTGTTAATTTGATGTTGTGCTACTGAAATATGATGTGCTACTGTATTAGTGTGATACTGAAATATGAAATATGAAATAAGAAAAAATTTGAAATATGATGTGCTACTGTATTAGTGTTAATTTAATGTTGTGCTACTGAAATATGAAATGTGCTACTGTATTAGTGTGCTACTGAAAAATTGTTGTCATACTTGCTACAAATTTTAAAATTTTTCTATGTCTTTAAATTGATTTTACAGTATTTTATATGATTTTTTGGATTTATTCACTTATTTATGATCATTATTAAATATAGTTTTATATTTATTTTAATTAAATAAATTGAAAATTGCGTAACCTACGTTAAGCGTTACGTTATTTGCTACTTAACCTAACAAAAAAAAAAAACGTTACGTTAACGTTATCGTTATTTTAAACATTGGTCCATAATATTTTCTTTCTACCTACAGAGTGCTTGATCAGCCAATTATTAATGGTAAACAATCTCGTTGTTTTGTAACATATTATATATCAAGTCTTTCTTGACATGTTCATATCTATGCATTATTGATCCAGAAAGATTTACGTTTATAAGTGGCACAGTTCAAAATTCTAGACACACGTCAGAATACTATTTTAGAAAACCAGTAGATAAAATACACAAATCAATAATCGTGCATTAGGTAGAAAGCATCTCACCTTAACAAAGGTTCCACATTGTGGGTTAACCTGCACATTGTTAGGAGATTGCAGGAATCCTGATTCTTCTATGCAACTCGAACTTGTCAATGCTTGATTCAATGGGAAATCAGTTCCTGAGGTACCCAGAAAATTTCCAGTGGCAAATGACATTGCTGTCGAATCAGTCTCGCTACCGACACTCCTGAGACTCGGCATGCCATTATGTATTAATAATGACGAGTTTTCTATGTTGACACCAAAAAGCAGATGGCTATGGGGATCAGTACTACCTTCCTGGTCTAGTGGACATTCCCTTCCTGGAAAGGGTGGTAATCCAAAGGAATTGTTAGAAATGCTAGGCTGAGCACCTAAATGTTCAACCTGGGGCTGAATTGATTGAGCCCCAGAAGGAAGTATGGATTCAACAGCTAATCGCTTAGAGGGCCAGACACCACCATTGATTAATGGGCTACTTCTTGGTATGCTAACAACATTTGATGTTTCCTCAGGTGAATATGAGCGCAAAATGTTATGCAATCGTGAAACCCCAGATGCAGGTACTGGGTTACCGTTGGTATCTGACAAATTCTGCTGAGCAAATGAAGATACTATTGGAAAGGTTGAAGGTTGGGATTGAGAAGCTGAAGTTAGCTGAGCCAGGGCTGAAACTACGCTAGGAATTTGTTGATGATTAGATGGGCGCTTCTGCATTTGCTGCTGCTGCTGCTGCGGCATTTGGTTCTGATTCTGCTGCTGTTTCTGCTGTTGTAATTGATTCTGCTGCTGCTGCTGATGTTGTAATTGGCTCTGCTGTTGCTGCTGATGTTGTAATTGATTCTGCTGCTGCTGCTGCTGCTGATGTTGTAATTGATTCTGCTGCTGCTGCTGATGTTGTAATTGGCTCTGCTGTTGCTGCTGATGTTGTAATTGGCTCTGTTGCTGCTGATGTAACTGGTTCTGCTGCTGCTGCTGTTGTAATTGCTGCTGCTGCTGCTGCAACTGTTGCAGCCGTTGGTGCTGCTGTTGTAACTGTTGCTCATGATGGTGTTGCGATGGTGGTGTCTGCATCTGCTGCTGCGCATCATTAAATGAGTGGCAATGTTGCAACTGATGCTGAAGGTACTGAGACTGACTTTGATTCTGAACTTGGCTCTCTTGGATGGACTGAAGGAGAGCTTGTTGCGACTGAGGCTGCATTTGCTGTAGAATCTGACTTGGTAATAAAGGAGATGATCTGCTGGGAATTGTTTGAGGTTGCTGGAATTGCAACACTGCAGAAGATGCCTGCTTTGAGGGATCCACAGTCCTAATTTCCTGAAGTGCTGCTGCAGCCATTGCTTGGTATATGTCAGGCTGAAGGCCAAGCATAGAAGCATCAAGTCTGGGCTGCATCCAAGGCGTCATTCCAAGTCCTTGGAAATTTAATGATTGCATTGCTCGGTCACCATTTTGAAGCCACATAAGCGGAGAATTCAAGCCAAGTTCATCTTCTTTTCCACCTATATAAAATCAGAGAGAAAATTGTGGGCAAATCAAATGCATTAACAATAGGAATTTATATAAACTGACTCACTCTGTACATGAAAGCAGCAATCTAAAAGCATACCATGCAGAGAGGGCAGTCCCGATGGCCACGGACGTTTTAGTCTGAGGGGGAAAGGGGATGGGTACATTGGGAATGTTGTCAGTGGTTCAATCTCCCAAAGTGAAACCCTTGGCTGTCTTTCCCCAGCAGTAGACTCATCCCAACCAACCTGCATTAGCAAATAGAGTTAAGGCATTTATGTATAACTTGGCAGAAAGATGTAAGGCGTTTCCTCAACTACATGATCTAAGAAGGATCAAAACATGCTAACAAATGCTCGTAGCAGAAATACCTTCACAGAACGCCAATGCGAGTTCGGCCAGCGGACTGGATCCAGCTCGCTTATTCCTGTTATTGTTCCCATGTAACTGAAAATAGAACAACAGAATGTTATAGATAAGTAATTCGTTTGAGGCAATTCAATTTGCAAAAGGGGATGGGTCTAGACATACCGGCGAACACTTGATTCTTCAGTTTCGAAAAGCATCCGGAAACGCATTCCAACAGAAACACGGGTGTGGTAAACTGCTTTTGCATACTTAGCTAGTGATATGACAAACTCTGAAGGGCTCGCCCTAAAACCAGAAGACACTGGTCAAAAACAATATAAATTTTTATGGCATACATTATGAAATGCAACAACTACCACCTTGGGTTATAAAATATTGTAAACCGGCTATTTGTCGCAGCAGCATGAGCTGCTGCTGCAAGAAGGCCTATGTGCATGCTATCACTGGATAGAACTGATGAAGGCATAACCGTTTGTGGACGACTAGCCCGGCGGATGCCCAGGAGCAACTGATTATTTTCATTCCTGGGAGACACACAAAGTGCAAGTATAACAGAATTAAGAGAATTAAGTACAATACGTTAAGACGAAGCAGGTGAAAATCAGGTTTGAAATCACCATACCAGATGAAAAGAACTGAATCCCCTGCTACAAGTCTCTTTGAACTCACAAAAACACTCCATCCCGTCGTAAGAAGGTGCCTCTTTGGCTGGCCTGCACATTATGAATTATGTATATACATGCTAAGACATGGCCATTAAATAAATAACAGGGGAACCCAATACCATGTAGCATTTAATATATAGGTATCTGATGAAATACAGTATAAGGTGATACTGTAGGAGAAATCACCACTCTACATATGATGAACCCTTGAACAATGATGTGCTTTAGAGAGAGATTAATTAATGTTACTATAGAAAATTACACTCATAATGACTTATACATTACGTTACTAGGAGTGCCTTATTTGCATGTAGGAGTGTATTCAGAGCAAATACAGGTATTACCATCCTTGAAGTTGGTTTCCTTAAGCAGAGTCACAAGACTAGTAAACTTGGTGGCCATTTTCGTAAAAACAACTTTTCACTCATATCCGATAACAATATTATTCAGAACTTCAATGCATAAGATCAGCAAGCTATAGATAGAAAATATTTTATGACAAGCATACATGCATTCAGAAATATTTGGTACATCTAAATATGTATTCAAATATTCTAAACAATTTACCATTACCATAATGTATTCCATCTAAAGTGCACATACATATTTTAATGTGATGGTATTGGATAACCATATTTGTTAGGAAACAAAGACAATAACAGTACAACTTTGTTTGTACCCTCTATGCATATGAACAAATCATTTATAATCTAAATTACACCTGACACCCCACTCATCTCAATCTCATCATATCATGAGGTACAATTGTGGTGCCTAATACTTCATCATGAAACATACCACATTTACCTAATCTTTGCATCCATATAACCTACATACATTCTTATTTTAGTGTTACTTATTGTATTCATAGTTGGATTCCCTCCAGCAAGAATAACACTCAGAAATCAAGTATAGTGCACTTGCAACTGCAATTATGAAAGTATTTCCAAATCTGCACCACATACATTATTCTGATGGAAGTAATTGCACACGACTACTCTAAAATATTTTTAAAATTTTTTCTTAAAAGCTAAAATTACATGGAAAAAACATAACAGCGCGCATGTTTAACACTAATGTTACGAAGCAGATAAACCAATAAGACGTGAACCTAACAAACTTTATCTATATTTTCATATCAACGTAGGCATTAATATTCACACTCTTCCACACCAAAAGCCTTATCATAAAGATAAAGTATACATTGTAGATATTCAGCAAGGTAAAGTAATATTTTGAATGGTTGGCTAAAGCTTACCTCGAAAAATGTGGCGAAATTTCCATTCATTATCATGAAGGTCCCTTGCGACCAACTCTTGTGCAGGAGGTGTCTGAGAGAAGTCCTGAAGAAAAACAACAAAGCAACACGGTGAAAAACAATAAACCGGGTATGCCTCCATATGTTTTCTTGACAAAACTAGCAAGCAGTGAAAAAATGTCAAACACAGGTATTCTTAAAGCTTGCCAAAGAAACTTACCAGTGGTGGGAACACCTTTTCTGCTGCCCGGCGAGGAACAGAGAACCCACCATGAGTACTTGTGTCACTTGCAGTCAACGTCTTACAGAAATAGTTGGTTGGCTGTTTACTAGGAGTTCCTAGCTCAGCTGGGAGGTAGGGATCCTTCTGCTCTTGCTGTTCATTTAGGGAGAAGAATAAGTAATGGCCTTAAAGGACAGAAGGAAACACTATAACATAAAAATAAATGCAGGGACAATTATACTAAAGTTTCCAGTATAAAGTAGTCTTGATTACCGGGCTCAGAGGTTGCAATGTCATTTGGGCATAAACCTCATCAGTCTCTACATCTGCCTGAATTGTCAAATTTTGTCAGGAACCAGCACCTTATACTGCAGCCCACATATTCAAGGTAAACAAAGACCATTAGGATGGAAACTTACATGCATAGTCACATTATGAAGCTGACAAATCAGCTGAGGTGGCAGACTCGGGTAATTGGGGATATGTGCATCAATCTCCTTGTTGGTTGATGCAGATACCTGCACAAAATTAAGCATTATAAAACTTTGTTTAATGGGGATGAAGAAGGACGTGTGTCGAAGGAAGAAAAGTATGTCTATCAAGCATACTTGCATAAGGTCATCTCAAATTAGAAACAGCACTACAACTAGCTAATTTCCTCTATAGATGACTAATCAACTTCAAACAAGTCATGACACCATGTTGGATTCAAGTACTTCAAGTCTGACTTGACTAATTAATTTTGTCCAAATATATCTAGTAAACTGTGAAAATTAAAAATATATCCCTCCATCCTCACCGCAACTCTAGAGTTCTGGTGTAAGAAAAGGAACTCATAGGCTAGGTATTCAACCCAGTCCCGCAGAAGCAGAGTAAAACTTTTAAAATGAGAACAGCCTAGGAATGATATACATGAAAAAGGAAAATTTGTGCATTCATGGGCTCGACATGTCCACGGAATAGATCGATCACAAAATAAAACTTGTTGGCCATCAATGCCCTTAATTCATCATAGAGTTTTTTAATTAAAACAAACTGACCTGTTCACTGTGCCCCTGAGGAAAGTACACAACACGACTGCCTACTGCAGGCAGCGACACAAGTGGTCCAGCACATGCATGCCATAGCTCGGAATTCAGACATTTTTGTTCTCCTGTAGAACATTTCAACACAAGGGCAGAAATTAGAAGAATCTATTTGGCATCGTTTAGGCAAAAGATAGTAATAGCGGATTCCAGAAAACTTCATCATATGATTAAACAAACGGGAACATTCTTTTCAGTCAAGAAACAAATTTTGGTCCTCCAACAATAGTATCCTCAACTTTATCTAGGCTACCAGCCAAAAAACTCAAAAATCACCTCTCATTAACACATGTTTTGATTCAAAATCGACAGAACCCAGTTTTAATTAATCTAAGATTTATTTTTATAGGAGGGAACTTGCAAAAAACGAGAAGAAAGAGGCAATAATCAAAGGAGATAGGAGGTACAGGAACATCAAATATTGAGAACAATTTTCATATTCTAAGTTGTAACTATATACGATCATGAGATCAGGACCAACCAAGTGCAACCAAAACCCTAAAAATTTCCACAAGCCAAAATCATCCCTTGATGACTTTCAGAACAAAAGAGAGCCGAGAAAAGATGGAGTATAATGAAATCTACTCTAGAAAACAAGGATCAACTACTGCATGCAAGAGAACAAGAAAGCCTGCAAAAATCTCACCCTCCTGTGGTGGCTGATTAACGATGCCCGTTGAAGAAAGCCTCATCCTCTACGAGTCTAGTATTCCTTTCAACACAAAAGAAACCCAACCCCAACCTGAAGAACCAAGTTGCCTCCTTTCTTCAACAAACCAGAGAAATCTTTTAGAGACGCCAACCCAAATAACAAAAGCGCCCTAACTTTTTTTTTTCTTTCCTCCCGCTCTCCTTCCCTTAAAGAAAGATGCAATCATGCCTTGTAAGACCACACTCTTCCAAATTAGTACCTGCAGAATCTAATCCTTCCATTTCAGGCGCACAAACCCTTGTTTGCTTTCAAATCTTAACCCCTCGATTCTTCCAAAATTCAAGAAAGTTAGTGCTCATATGATTTTTTCCAATAAAATTTTACTGTGAGTAAAAGCTTCTCCAAGCTCCAATTAGCTCAAGATCGATTTTTTTTTTTTTTTTTTTTTTTCCCAATGATTATAGCTACCACATCACTAAGAAACCCGCTCGAATAGCATTTGAAGCAATACTAAAAAAAAACCACCAGATCTCACCTGGGATGCTTCAGAGTCTTCCAAATCACCGCAACGACCCCTTCCCTCCAATAGACCCTCGATCCAAACCCTAGATGCTCAGATCTCACTGCAAAGATACTCGAACAAGCTCCAAAACACTGAGACCAAGCAAAACACTCCCAAAACCCTAAAACAAGCTCTTTGCTCAGAGAAACCCCAAATTAAACTCCAAGTACTGCAGATCTCAACCTCTGCACCAGCAACCGAGCTCTAAAAACTGCGAGTTCGAGCTCAAATCGTGCAACTTGTAGCTGACTTCAACATCAAGGAAGATATTTTTGAAAACTAGATCGAACAGACCGAATCAATGGAGAACAAAAAAGAAAGAAGATGTTCGGGTTCTCTCACTTTCTCTCTCTTCTCTCTTCTTCTTCTTGATTTTTGTTTACTTCAATCAATCAGTAAAAAAAAACCGCCATTATTAGTTTTCTCTCCTTTTTTCTCAGCTTGCCTTTTATACGTGACGACCGGAATGAAATTGGTAGGAGACAATTACTATATTGCCCTCGTGATTGGGCGTTATTTACGGGAAATAGCCGCTTCGGGAAAGGCCTCATGATGACGGTGCCTCTATTTAAATTTACGGAAATTACTGCGTCTGCCTAAAAGTGCCCGTTGATAATCGCCACCCAAGAGTTTCGCTAAATGCTCTCAGTGATTGAGAAGGAGGGTAGGGTAGTCAAACTGAACTGGGAGTGTATATATCGAAGACAATTTAATAATTTTAAGTAACGTCTCCTTTCGTCGTACGAGGTATCCTCACTTTCTAAAAGAGTGGTGCAGAGCAATTTTGTTGTGAATTCGGTGAATCTTAGCCGTCGGGCTGGTATATACGGACGGTCTACGTGTGTCGACGGAGTAGAGCTTGGGATGTTAAGTAATTTATGGATGGCTTTATGATTAAACACCTCCAGAATATATTTATTGACCTAATTATTTCTAACACAATCCTTGCTTTACTTCTCTCTCTATATATAATAGAGGAAAAGGAAAACCTATGACTCTCTCTCTCTCTATGTATATACAGAGAGAGTAAACGAAAAATCTATGTCATAGGAAGGATTTCCTTCTAAGACATTTAGATGAGCCAATAGAATGTTTGTATTTGGAAGAGTTTTTTGGAAAAAAAAATATTAGGTGGAGGGATTTTTTTTTAAAAACAGTCATGTGATCAATCTACATGCAAATATCATATTTGTCAAGCTAAGTGTCATAGGAGAGAGTCCCTCCTATAACAGTTTTTTTCCGTTTCTCATATGTGTGTGTGTGTGTGTGAGAAAATGGAAATGAGCTGACAGCTCACGTAAATTACCTGAGCTGCAGTTCATTATCACTATCTCCAATATTTTTTTAAAAAAATTTCTTTTGGATTATAATCTCGACCTCATAGGTTTCACTCATACCCAATTTCTTAGGTTTTAGTTCTGATTTGGTCCTCAATCAAATTAATACAAAATTAACGGTTTGCAATGAATAAGATATTTTGTATGCATTCGATGAAACGGTAAATGAACTTCAAAACTTATGGAATTTAATCCGAAAGAAGTTAAGGAGATAGAGATTGAAATTGAAGAAAAAAATTGAAGAAAATTCATTGGATCATTATAGTTATGCCGCTAGCTCACGTAACTTTTCCTGAGCTGGCGGCTCACCTACAGTAATCCCATATATATATATATATATATATATATATATATATAGTAAAGAGAGTTCTTTTACCAGCGGTGAACGAGTTCCTTGACCGCCGCTTAGGATGGTCCAACACAATTATTACACGTGGCGCTACTCAAATGACGGTTAAGAGAGTGTTTTTATTTGTTATTTTAAGTGATGTCACGTGTAATAATTGTATTGGGCCACCTAAACGGCGGTGAAGGAACTCCCTTCACCGTCAGTAAATTTCTCGTTTTCTCATATATATATATATATATATATATATATATATATATATATATATATATATATATATATATATATATATATACACACACACTTGAATTCCTTTTTCTTTTCTTGACTAATCTATGCTTTGAAATATGTATTTAGAATATGTTAGATGTTTGGCGGTATACGAAATAAGGAAGAAAATTTAAAAAAAAACTTTCAATATTGAAGAGGCATAAATACCCTACTTTCAATATTTGCAGTTTTTGTTTCAAACTTTGAATACTTTTAATATTTATTTTCTTATTTATTGGAAGGAGGATGAGAGATAAGAGAAATAAAATAAATTTTTTAATAGACACGTTATAATATAATATTAATATTTTTTACTTCCATCTATAAACGACCTGAAGTAAATTTGTAAGGCAAAGATGTTAAATAGAATTGATCCCCTCATTTAATAAGTGATTTCTAATTTGCTTTACAGCCAAATAAACACAAAATACATAAGAAATATAAGATATGCTCCATGAACTTGTTTTTTTTTCTCCTAAACTTTTCAGAGAATCGTGAATCGTGTCTGGTTGTTTACTAAATTTAAACGATGACAATACAGATAGAATTTGATTATGTATTATCAACATCTATTACAGTATCGAAATAAGTATCTTTTAAAAAAAAAAAAATATCCCATACTCACAAATGCATCATGTTCTCCTATGATCAAAGTCAATTTGAAAATGGGCAGATTGCTTTCAATAAAAATCTAATCGAAGTGGATCTAAACATTAAGATATTTCAACTTTATCATCTATTCTATACATCTATATATGAGGATATATGTCATGTACTATTATTAGTCCAATCAAAAGAGCACAATAAATACCAAAAAATTCTAAATGAGCACACTATTGTTCATATCCTAAAGTTGTAAAAAATAAAAAGTATGCCATTTCATCTCCAGATTTTTTTTTTTGACCACGGTCGGAAACTAATTTCCGAACGCTGTTAAAATGGTTACTAACATAAGCGGTGTGCTCGTTTAGAAATTCCCGTTATCCAGTAGGATGATTGTATTAATTAAAAGTATACGAAGAAGGCGGGAGCTACAGTACTCGCAGGTATGGGCACCGAATCCAGATACATACGGGGGATCGACGAGAGGGGACGTCGGGGCTTGGGGTGGGTCGGGGGCTTGAAGCGGGCCCCACAGGGAAGTGATGGACGCGACGGGTCCACGTGCTGCTGTTGTGCTTTGTGGGTCGCTGTCACCCCGCGTCCGTGGGCCCCGCTCGGCCCGCGCGCGTGTAATTGCTCGGACACGCGACCGCTAGCCCGAGTCCGATCGGTAACAAAATCGCCAAAAAAAATAGTAAAAATTCGGTCTCGGACGTAGGGGCGCGAGTGAAGAGAATATAATAAAATAATGTTCGTCTTGGGCCCGGCACACGAGGCCACGCACGGCGGGAGCGAGTGGTTGACCGAACAAATCCCCAAATAGTCGGGTGCATGGACGGACAGCTGGGGGGCACGAAATTGACGGCTGGGATTGATGTGACGTGTCCGGATCAGACGGCCGAGAATGTTTCGTGAGGACTGTTACGATGTTGTCGGTGCGGGTACGTGAACTTTTATTTTTGGACGAGGTTCGGACGGGAAATTCTAGTGCGCACCACACTTGACTTAGTTAGCACCATGTTCCCCTATGTTGTAAATCAATTTGCTCTAGGATGTAGTGCTCATAAAGTAGAATGTAGTGTGCATTTAGAATTTCCCGGTTTTAATTCTTAGATCATATCAAATATTAAACCATTATATTATACATTGAGACATACTTATTTCATACTTCATTATTTCTTGAAAGCTTAATAGGCCATTGTCTAGTGCAAAAAAAACTGTGAATTATTTTGTTATCACTATCATCATGCTACCATGGTTATTGTGGAAGTTTGATAGGCTATCGACAACATACCATAGAGTTTTCTCATAACAAGCCCAAACAAATATTTGTCGATTAATGTAAAATTTCTAACTTTGAATGATTGATGCTCAATAATAAGATACTTGATTAGTTACAAGATAATCCTTATACCTAATTTATTAATAAGACAACGAAACTTTATGGTTTGGATGTAATTTGTTAGAAAGGCCGGTTTGGATAAGGATCACCTCTCTCCTCCAAAATTATGTGAGGTTCCAAATTTGATTTTTTGTGGGACTTGGTTAGAGTAATATTATAAAAAAAAAAAATCGTGGGAGTCAATGAGTATTATTTCTAGTCGTATCATCTCTTCTCAATTTGCGAGACGTTCCGAGCTTGACTATTGATAGAGATTTAATTTGAATAATATTGCATAAGATATATGTGTATGTAAAAAAAAAAAATGTGCGGGCTTACACATTGAGAAGCAATAGAGTTACAGTCTTTCATTTCAAAAACACAACTTTGCAGGAAATCTCTTTATATATTATTTAGGATTGCAACAATTTTTCTTGCTCCGACAGAATCTACATGATATTAATCTCTCTGTTCTGTGATAGTCTCGTACCTGAATCTGAGTTTATGTAGGAGTTCTTATTTTTATTCATTGCTTATGAAGCAAGAGGGAAAGCTTTCTAACACTGTTAAAATACAAAATAATTTCCCTCAAATCTCATCATAATTTCAGAGTTTTAGTGCAGTGGAAGAGTGTTTCAATATAGTATCAGAGCAATACAGATTCAATTCCTGCCGGGTGCGCATTTAATTGCGGATTTTCAAAAAAATTATACCGCTGCATAAAGAAATGGATCTTCAACTTGCGGGGCATGTTAAAATACAAAATAATTTTCCTCACCATAATTTTGAAGTTTTGATACAGTGAAAAAATCTTTCAACAAACAGCAACGAAGGAAACTGTTGCTTAGCCGTTTTAATAGAATCTTCTTTGTATTTGTTGGATGCAAGAATTAAGGTCTTTCACTCATTTCCTCACGTTCATTCAATAATTTGTTCAGGCATTTGGATTATTGCTTTTGTATATATATATATATATATATATATATATATATATATATATATATATATATATATATATATATATATATATATATATATATATATATATCGGATTACTGTAGGTTAGCCGCCAGCTCAGGAAAAATTACGTGAGCTCGCGGCAAAACTATAATGATCAATGATTTTTCTTCAATTTTTTTTAACAATTACTATCTCTACTTCCTTAACTTTTTTTAGATTAAATTTTATAAATTTTGGAGTTCATTTACCCTTTCATCAAGTGCATACAAAATATTTTATTTATTGAAAACCGTTAATTTTTTGTTAACTTGATGGAGGACCAAATCAAAACTAAAATCTAAAAAATTAGGTATGAGTAAACCCTAGAAGGTCGAGATCATAATCCAAAAGTTTTTTTTTAAAAAAGATTATTAGAGATAGTAGAAATGAACTGCAGCTCAACTAACTTGCGTGAGCTGTCAGCTCATTTCCATTTCTCTCTCTCTATATATATAATTGCTTCAATTACACATGAACTGTTGTTCACTATTAACAGTTATGCAGATATTTAGTATATTCATTATTTCCAACAATATTACACATAGCGTGCAGAGGCATCAAATAGAGGAAAGAAAATTCTTATATGGTTTTTTTTTCTTCCAACTTGAACTCACTTTTTCTATTAAAGCTAGATTCCTTTTTCCTATTAAAACTATCATGTAAACCTACATGTTTTTTTTTTATTAGAGCAAGATTCCTTTTTCCTATCAAAACTATCATGTAAACCTACATATGATTCCCAAAAATGAAAACTTCCAATATTATGAACGGATTTTTGATATATGTTAGAAACTCAGTTAGCGAATTGGAGTGGAGATATACGCAAATGCTGATAATATGAAGATATTTGTTATCGAATTCAGTAATGAAAGAAACTAGAAAATTTATTGCAAATAATGATATTTTATCCTTGAGACATCAGTTGGTTGAAATACTAATTTGATTTTAATAAAAATACATGTATTTAAAGGAAAGGAGCGAAAAAATCTTTGTTATATAAAAGTTAATATTAAGAAGAGTTACACTAGATCTGCTATGGGGTTGGATTGGATTTGTACATTATATCCTGATTCAAAAATTTATGAATATCACTTTCTCTACCTTATTACAATTGGGTATGACTAGAATCTAGTTACGGGTATATTTCAGATATATTGATCCTAGCCAGTTTCTAAGTGGGTAGGTCCGAATCCATATTGTATCGTGATATTATACTTTTATTGGGGTTAACTTACATTTTTCCATTAGCTAATACAACAACAACAACAACAACTAAGCCTTTTACCCCAAGTATTTGGGGTAGGCTATATGAACCAAAAAAGAATCATGCCAGATCGATCACTTTGATATTCCTTCTCCATTCATTTCTATCAAGTAATATTTCCTTATTTAAACCTCTAAACTCCATATCTTTACGTATCACCTCCATCAATATTTTTTTCGGTCTTCCCTTCGTTTTTTTAACTTGTTCTATATTGATAAACTCCTCTTTTCGAACTGGTGCACTTGTAGACCTACGTTGCACATGACTAAACCATCGTAAGCGATTTTCTCATATCTTCCCATCGATGCGAGCTATACCTATCTTAACACGAATATATTCATTTCTCACTTTATCTCTCCTAGTGTTGCCGCACATCCAACGGGGCATGCACATCTCTGCTACACTTATCTTCTATGAATGACGTTTTTTATAGCCCAACATTCCGTGTCATATAATAAAGTTGGTCTAATAGCAATTCTATAAAATTTTCTTTTCAATCTTAACGGAATGTTATGGTCGCATAAAACTCCCGTTGCCCTCCTCCATTTCAACCAGCCAGCTTGTATCTTATGGTTAACATCATTATCGATCTCTCTATCATTCTGAATAATAGAACCCAAATATCTAAACTGACTGCTCATTTGTATCTCTTACCTATCAGTTTTACAGCATTATAGTTTATGGTCCGTCGTTTATTAAATTTATACTCTATATTCTCTGTTTTAGACCTACTCAATCTAAAAACTCTAGATTCTAATGTATTCCTCAATAACTCTAATTTGACATTTACCCCTACTCTTGTCTCATCAACTAAGACAATATCATCAGCAAATAGTATACACCAAGATATCTCATCCTGAATGGTTTTAGTAAGCTCATCCATTACTATAGCGAATAAGAATGGGCTCAATGCAGATCCTTAATGCAATCCAATTGTGATAGAAAAATCACTTGTTAAACCACCACATGTTCTGACATTGACCACTACTCCATCATACATGTCCTTAATTATGTCGATATACTCGATGAGAACTCTTTTCTTCATCGGTGTTCACCAAAATATCTCTCGTGAAACTTTATCATAGGCTTTCTTTTCCATTAGCTAATGTCTATTTATTTCCATAGAATTAGTAAACGATTGGGTCATTCGACATTAGATTTGAATATGTACCAGACTTTTGTAGCATGCATCTTTACGCTAAAAAATTATAGATTTCCTTACATTATCAATTTACTTTGAAATTACTGTAGTAAAAGAAAAATTACAAGAAATCTCGAGATTACAAGAATATGAAAGATTGATTTCAATTCCCTTTTAATTTATCTGTGGGTTCTGACAGCGGTGGAGTCTTGATTTCCTTCTATGTGTTTTATATATATATGTGTGTGTGAAAAATGGAAATGAGCTGACAGTTCACGTAAGTTATATGAACTGCAGTTCATTTCTACTATCTTCAATATTTTTTTATAAAAAATTTTTTTGGATTATGATCTCGATCCCCTAGAGTTCACTCATACCTAATTTCTTGAGTTTTAGTTTTGATTTGGTCCTCAATCAAATTAACACAAAATTAACGGTTTTCAATGAATAAAATATTTTGTATGTACTTGATGAAAGGGTAAATAAACTTTAATCTGAAAGAAGTTAAGGAGATAGAAATAGTAATTATAAAAAAAATTGAAGAAAAATTATTCAATCTGGAGGAAAGAAAGAGGCTGGCGTTACACACTATCGCCTTATGCTGCTCAAAATTTCTTCTCTTATTATGTAAGTAATACTATAGAATAAACAATTCTATATAGACTCACAAACTAACAATTATTTTACCGACATGGGACTATCTCTTATTTTATTTCATTACGTCATTTTCCATTCACCTAATTTATTATTTTGAACTAGTAAATTGATTAAAAGTCTCACTATTCAAACACGAATTCAACACATATATGATATCAAGCATAGAAATACATTGACATTCCTAATATATCAAAATCATGTCATATGAGATGGCTGCAATAACTCGTCCGAACATGCTTCGCAAGCCTATAAACTGGCATCATCGGTCCCCAGCAGCACATCCGACTTAACAACTCACCTACCGATCGTGCACGAAAGCGACCAACTGTACATGAATCGCACCTCGCCCATCATCATTTGATCCCCCTCGGCCAGCGACCACCACTGCGACGAAGAAAAGTCCCCTCGTCGCCCCGCACTCGCCCACCACGAGCCAGCGCTATGACGTCTCACGATACAAGCCACAGGCTCGATATGCTTACAGGTTGCAAGCATTAGAGCCACAGATGTTAACATCTCTCTCTCTCTCTCTCTCAACCTTTTTATCATTCTCATTCTCTCTCCTGCATAAGTTCGATTCGCGTAAAATCAAGCACGCTGCAGCGTATCCGGTGAACTGCTCTAATATATGTTCATAGATGTTGATGATCCATTAGGATGCTCGCCCTTAGCTATCAAGAATCCAAATCAACAAGTAGACACGAGCACATGTTGTCTGATGTGTATCGTTCCTTGAACTAGTTTACGTTGTCGACTACAACAAAATTAGCGTACAAAAGTTGGTTTCGCTTTATTGTCTCTTTTTTTCTGTGGATTGAGACGTTTTATTTGGGCTTTGCTGTTGTTTACAATGTGTTTAGTTTAGCAGATATAGAATGTTTGTTAGAATTGAATTAACTTTTCTTCATCTGGGTGCAGAAAGTGTTGATTATGATTGATAATGTAGTTAGTGATACGCGTAATATGCTTTAATTAGTTGTTAATTAGAGCCTAATTTGATGGTTTTAGTATCCTATATTGTTTGACTAACAAATTAACTGGAAATATAGGTTGACGGAAATTATTTTGTATTTTAACACGCTCCGCAAGAGGAAGGCCTATTTTGGAGTTTGATGGTAGAGGAAAATAGTTTTTTATTTTAACACTGGCCTTTACGCAGCGATATATATATATATATATATATATATATATATATATATATATATATATATATATATATATATATATATATATATATATATATATATATATATATATATATATTTAAATCCTCAACTAAATGGGCCCATTTTGGAGCAGAAACTTGGAATTTATACAACGATATTTTTTTTTTTAAATCCGAAACTAAATGTGCGCTCTGTAGAATTTAAATCTAGATTGCTCTGATACCATTTTAAAGTCACTGTCACCGCACCAAAACTCCAAAGTTATGGTGTGCGTTGAGAAAAATCGTTTTGTGCTTCAACAATCCCAATGATAATCTAGTACTTGGATACTTGAGATTCCACTTCACAATCATAGTCCTGTATGGTAGTACACACATAATTATGTTTCTGAATGAAAAATATGAACAGCCTTAATAAAGACATATTAATTGCTCGATGTGAATGAATATAGAAGGGTTAGTTTGGTGTTGTTCTCTTTCAATTTATGTAGCTATCCTAAGTAATTGGAATAAAAAACTTAGTTGTTATTGTTGTTATTGCTGTAGCAATATTAACATATTGTGAATGAGAGGTTTGAATGTTAATTTCTAATTTCTACATGGTTGTTCTAATAAGAAATTCTCTAAAATTATTCAAGAATCATTGCTTTAGTTACGATTTTCTAAGATCTTATACAATTAATAAAGGTTTATATTTTGTGATTGTGGTATGCTTCAAATTAAAAATAAAGATGTGAGATCAGAGTAAAGTGTCTGTGCCCTATGTAGAAGCTTAATTTAACGAAATGAGAGAGAAATTAAGAATTCATGATTAAACACAAAATACAAAAAAAGTAGTTGATTTTCTTCTTACTTTACCTCAGAGTTTAAAAGCCCGATATGAAATTAAGTTCTCTCTCTCTCTCAATAATAATAATAGTTAGGGATAGTAATAGATGCATATTGATCAATTTTTGGTCCAGTCTATACAAAATTTTGAATTCAAATTAAAAATTATTTTTCTAATTAAAAATTTTGTATATGACGAGCCAAATATTGATTCATAGATACATCAATTACCATTCTTATTATTAATAATAATAGTAGTAGTAATTATTATTATTACCATCATCATCATCATCTCAATATCATCCAAATGAAACCCATAAACAATTTTATGCGATTTCAATGTTGAAAATCTTTTTCACTGCACCAAAACTCAAAAATTGTAGTGAGCATTGAGGAAAATTATTTTGTATTTTAACATGTCCCCGTAGGCTTAAGGTCCATTTTTAGTCAGAAACCTGGATTTTATGCAGCAGTATAATTTTTTTTAAAACACACAATTAAATGCACGCCCGGCAGGATGGACCTGGATTGCTCTGATACCATATTGAAAGTCGCTTCCACTGCACCAAAACTCCGAAGTTTTGTATTTTTAACACACCCCCGCAGGTTGAAGGCTCATTTATGAATAGAAACTTGAGTTTTACGCAGCGGTATAATTTTTTTTAAAATACACAATTAAATGCGCCCCTAACAGGATGAACCTGGGTTGCTCAGATACTATATTGAAAGTCACTTCCGCTGTACCAAAACACCGAAGTTTTGTATTTGTAACATGCTCCCGCAGCTTGAAAATCCATTTATGGGTAGAAACTTGAGCTTTATCGTAACGGTATAATTTTTTTAAAAAAATTATACCATGTTGAAAGAGAATTATGGTACTTAAGTACAATTAAGAGTAAATGTCATATACAATATGTTGTAACTTCACGTTGCATACCAATCTTGTAATAGACTAAATTAATTTGGTCAGGTTCGAAAACAAAATATCATGGTTGAATATTCTTGACACCTAGCGTAAGTTATTATATGGAGTGTTCAAATATCACAAAATTATCCTGAGACAAACATTGGGTAATCCCCCGGTATTTTGTTAATTATAATAAAATTTTAATGAAAATAAGTATTAAATATAAGGAATATGACGATATAAATGCACTCTAGGCATAAGGTGTGATTTTTTTTTTTTTATATTTTAGTTCCTTTTATTTGGTTCAAACATAGTTTATTCATTATCTCTATTAAAAAAAAACAATATCAACTTTCTATGATCAAAGTAAATACATATATAATAGTCTCAAAAATTATCAAATTAAAATATGAAAAATCAAAGAAGTATTTAGAATAGATGTAAGAACAATATATTAAAAGAAATATTCTAATGCTTATTATTACTATTATTACTAATTAAATTCATTAAACTAAGAGCTGATTTTGTTAACAAGATATAAAAATTAACAAATAAAAAGTGATAATAATTTATATAATTAAGAGCAAGAAATATAATAGTCATGATGGATGATTTTTATAAATTGAGGCACGTTAAAACAAAGTACTACAACCATTCTATCAAAATTAAAAAGTAAGAATTTTTAAGTTACCTATTTATATTTCTATTGACAAGGAGAATTATATTGTGTTTGTTACTAAAAAAAAAGTGACTAGCTATTTGTTATGTCATAATTTCTGGTTGTAAACATATTGGATTAGCACTCAGCTTCATGTTTGAATCTCTTCTTTTATCGGATTCAAAATTTGGATACAGTTGTGCCAGTTGGCAAATGAAACAATAATAGCTCAATTTATTGCATAATTTTATAATTTTAAGTTCATATTAAAATATTTTACCATTGCCATCCATCAATATCTAAATAGGTTTAATCTAAACATAACTAGACATACATTATGAATATTGTCATATAACCCTAATTTTTGGTTTAGGGTTTTGGTAGGGATATGATTAGAACTCAACAACATAAGGTTCCTAGCTAACTCTTACCTAGGCTTGTTGGTATGTAGGATTCAGAAGTAGTTGATCAGTGGGAGAGGAGTTATGTTTTGTGGTTGTGACTTAGTTTTGGTGTTGTGAGGTGAATGATCCATATATCATTGTTTTTGTTTGGTTAAACATGAACTTGTATTGTATGTGAGGTTCAATTAAGAACTAACAAAACCATCCCCAACCATCAAGATTTAGATAGATAGGATAATTGTAACAATTTTGGTGAGATCATGTGGAATTTAGACCCACACCATGTGATAAAGTAGGTTTCACTTGAACTAATCACTTTCGCAATAGAGACTCTATATTAATTGGATGGCGACCCTTTAATCTTTGATATAGAATGTTTAAATTTTCATTGTCATATCCTTGTCTTGAGGGCTAGCTCAGATGGTAAAGAAATGAAAATAGATTATTGGACGTCTATATTGAAGCTAATATAGAAATAGTTCTCTTTGAAACATGTAAAAAGCAAATTTAAAGTTTGATATGGTCTTCACATGATTTACTCTGATTTCTTGCTAATCTAGGCATGAAATGATATGTACCTATTATTTTGGGCAAGAAATCCACATGAGATTAGTTATATCTAGGCTAATTTCCTTTGATGAACAAACCATGGTCATGGGCTTAATTAGCATCTGAAGTTTGATATACTATCTCTTATACAAACCATAAGATGATTTAATTATGGTATATCAGTGAAGATATGTTAGATTTAGCTCAAATTGCAACCAAAATAGTGCAAATATTGCATGTGCATCTCTAATAGAACCCTGTTAGCTACGTGTAAATAATCAATATCTCTGATAAATGAGAGAGAGAGAGAGAGAGAGAGAGAGAGTTAACAAAGCATAAAATTGAGCAAGGTTCAGTTTTGGTAGTTTTGGTCCACCTGTTCTACTACTTAAGTATTTTAATTGCATGATATTATTCCAACTTCTTAGGAAAAAGGCAAAACACAAAGAAAAGAGGGAAGACAGGGGAAAAAGGAAGAAAATAAAAAGAGAATTTCTAGATGCGTCCCATATTTTTCTTAGTGAGCCGCAACTTCTTAGTGATGTAATTATTTTTCTTCTAATTTTTAGAGCTCACTAAAAAACACATGGGGCGCATGTAGAAATTCTCAAATAAAAAGAAGGAGGAAGAGAAGTGAAAACTATATTTCAAAGCAAAATGGACTTTACTGATATACTTTTTTCCCCTCATTAAGGATAAAGTGGAATGTGAAATACATATTTCTTAAACAGAGGATAATGGAATAAGTTATACATGTATATGTCAAGAAAATTAGTTCGCATTACTTATCAAAATAATTTGCAGTGTATTTATTCGTATAGAGAAAAGAAATTTGATTGTGATTTTATGTATAGTAATTACGTGAAATGCTTTCGTCATATTTACTCTCATTTGCTATTCTTTTAGTATCCTTTATATCCATGCAATCAAATTTAGATCATCTTTAATTGTCCATCAAAATAATATGTGGTAAAAAGTTTTTTTTAATATAAATTAAATATTAATGCTAATCATGGAGATAAGAAGAATAATACTTTAAAAAAGATTTTAACCAACCACTAATTTAACTAATTTAACGAAGAAGGGATAGACAATGTGTGTTGAACCGTCCAATAAATTTTGCTAATGGGAGAGCACCCACATCCCATGGTACCTATTGTTCCATGATTTCAGGGGAAAACAATTATTCTTAGATGGGAATTTGACAATGATATGATTGATTTTATATGGTGCATAAAAATCAATTCAAAAGCCAAATGGGCCACAATGGACACAAGTCACACAACTAAGTGCCTTGAGTTGTGTTGCACTACAGCTCCTAGTCATCCTTAATTTAAGGGCAATCATAGGTCTAGGTCATCTTCATAAGTAGCATCCTTGGCTAGGGGCCTAAAGGATCCTAAACATCAGACAAATGATAGAGAAGATATCATCTCGCCTTTGTTTGCTGGAATTTAGTGTTAGAAACAAAAATTCACTATATGATGTTTGCTTTTGTGGAGCTACATATCAACAAGAGCAAATCCCTTTTATTTTTTTATTAGTCGAGCTCATACATATATATACAATAACAACAACTAAGTCTTTTATCCCAAGTATTTGGGGTAGGCTACATGAACCAAAAAAAGAATCACGCCGGATCGATCACTTTGATATTCCTTCTTCATTCATTTCTATCAAATAATATCTCTTTATTTAAACATCTAGACTCCATATTTTTGCGTATTACCTCCATTCATGTTTTCCTTGGTCTTCCCTTCGTTCTTTTAACTTGTCCTATATTGATAAACTCCAATTTTCGAACTGGTGCACTTATAGGCCTATGTTGCACATGACCTAACTATCTTAAGAGCTCATACATATATATCTTTTTGAAATATTATCCAAACTAATTCCCCATTATAAGCTGAATTTGAAACCACTCATAAATTGGATACAGGTGATGCCATAAGAGATAAGACTTATTTGTATTAGTAATATTTGTTGGAGCTACTAAAATATTTTTTTCCCCTCTTATTTAGAGGATAATGAAATTATTCGTACATCTAACTACAATAGGCAAGAAAAAAAATTTGAAGCTGAGGGCCAAAGAACTAATTCATTTTCACCGCAAATGCTTTCACGAGGTTTAAGTTACCAATACAGGTGTAGCATCAAACCAAATATCTACTTACATATCTTTCTTACTTACATATCTTTCTTACGTCTAGAGATGAGAATAGATAGGTTTGATGGTCATTTTTTAGCACGTTCATTCAAAATTTTGAATTAAAAATAAAAAATTTATTTTTCTATTTGAAAATTTTGAATAGGACGGGCCTTGGCCCGTAAACCTACTCATTCTCATCCCTACTTATATCTAAGAACTAAGCACCCCAAAAAATTGCTTCAGTAACTTTTATAATAAGTAAATTTTCATAACAAGCGTACTTCCCCTGGTACCTGGGGAGCGAGGATGTCTATGAAGTGAGGTACGAGAGGGTAAGGCACTTCATACGGAGAGGTCATAGTTCTTGATATCATATTTTAGAAAAAAGAAAAAAGGAAAAAAGAAAAAAACTTTCATAACAAGTGTGTCATCTTTAAATCACAAATTTGATTACATGCTTTAGTCTATGAGCACCTAGACATATAAATTATAAGAGCTTGTAGGTGATAGAGGAATCATCCTTCACATGCTAAAGCAACAACTAAAAAAGAGAATAGTGTTAGTATAGAACAATTTTTGTTTATCCAAAAGTTAACCAACTTGCTATGGGGAATTATACACAAGGAGTGCATATGATTAAAGGACAAGGAAAGGTATAAAATGCCTAGAAACAATGATTAGGGATTAATTGGCATCACTAATTATAAGAAAGCATATGCTATCAAGGCAAGTTAAGCACAATGTTTGACCCTTTGCTTCTCAAGTAGTAGACATATTTGAGAGAGCAAGTAAACAAGCAATGTTTCACTTGAGTGCCTAAGGGGAGACATAGATGGACCACATAAATACTTAAGCTATCATCTTTCTCTCTAATTTTGATGATAATTATTTATTTATTTATTTAGCATAATGTTCCATGGATAGGGATCCTTGGTTTTGTTTATGTTAATGTCTTTGTCATTAGGGATATCTTATCCTTCTCTCTTCTGAGGCGAGCTTATATAGATTTAAACCGAGTATTTTACTTTAGAATGAATTACTGAAAACACCTGCCTTGGAGAGGATTTAAATTCTCTTATTATTATTTAATTAGCAAAATTTGCATGTAATATCGAAATTAGTAATTAGTTTCGATGTAGCATCTAATTATTTATCAATAAATCTTATTATTTTGTTGGATTTAGTTGAGAATATAGATGCTCTATTTAAGACTTGAGAAATAATCCCCTCTTGAATCAGATTAGATAAAGAACTCTTAATACATGGAAATAGAAAAGAGGATGATCTGTTAGTTTCGACGGTACAAATAGATTATCTTCAAGATTAGAAAATAAAAAGAAGATTATCATAAAGGAGTACTTTTTTGCGATTTAACTTTTGTTTTATTGTGAAGATGTGCTCCATCGCCAGAAGCTTGCAAGGTCTTAGAACTTGGCTAACATAATGTAAACCCCAATAAGAAATAAGTAGTGTGGGAGGTGATGCGATGATGAGAATAGACGAGAATAGACGGATTCAAGAATTAGTTCTTGACACATACTATTTAAAAATTTTAATTTTTTGAATTTAAAAGTTTTAATATAAAGCTTTTAAGATACTCGTCTATTTTCATCCTGATCGGCAAGGGGAAAAGGACAAAGGATGGGGACCCCAAAAGAATCTTGAAAATCTTTGACTAAACCTTAATCGTACAGATATTGCTCTCTTTATTCCTCTCTAATGTCTTTTTCTTTTTAAATAATTTTTTAAAGAGTTGGATGAGAGATCTGCTTACATAAGTGAATCCAATAATACCAAACCAAATAGGGACCTTTGGAGCTTGGCCCACCTTGATATGGGGTTTGAAATTTTGATGAAAACTTTAATAATAAAATAAATATCCTTAATGATTTTTGTGTTTAGTAAATGTCCCAAAGATTTCCTTTTGGACTCCAATCCTTCTCATTCACACAAGATCGCATGTACCCATGACTTTGTTGTAAATAAGGCCTAAAAATTTGGTTGGCATCTTTGTGAGTCACTATCAGAGAGTTTTGAAGTCCTTGCTACTATCCCAAACACCGAAATCATGTGGGCTTAGTAGAACTCAAACCTACAATATTACCGTTATGAACGCTATATTTCAGCCAATTAAACTATATGTTGCAAAAACAGATATCTTACCTACACAAATAGACACCCAAAATAGTGCCACATAAGAACTAATGACAGAAAATAATGAAACTAATGCAGATAAGAGAAGACACAAAATTTAACAATAGTTCAGTAAATATTACCTACGTACTCGGACACCAACAATCAATCAACTATCACCAGAGTTTCAAATTACAAAGATCTCTGACAAATTGGAAAGTCCCCCAATAATAGAAGAATTTTTCCAAAATCTAAGAACCCAAAATTACAATTTGGAATTTTTTAAATTTGAAAACTTCCCAAAATAAAACCTCTAAAAACCCAAAATTACAAATTGGATTTTTCAAATTTGAAAACTTCCCAAAATAAGATCTGTTTTCTCAGAATATTTTTATAAAATAACTAATTATTTTTGGGATTCGAGAAAATTCTCCTATTTCTGGGGACTTTCCAAATTGTCAGAGATTTTGTCATTTGAAATTTTGATGATAGTGGATTGATTGTTGGCGTCCCAGGACGTAGGTAATATTTATCGAATCATTATTAAATTTTGTGTTTTCTCTTATTCGCATTAGTTTCTTTATTTTCTGCTTGTGTGGTACTATTTTGGATACCTATTTGTGTGTGTAAGATATTTACTTTCCGCAATAAGTGATATCAGAATAATTGGTATCAGAGCCCAGATTCGGACCAAATTGTCGTCGGGTCAAGAGTCCAGGTTATGACCTAAAGGAGAGTGAAGTCGATTTTTGAAATCCGAATTGGTCGAGTTAATTTTGGGCTTGATTTCCCACATGCCGGCTCTCTACGTGGATGGTTGCCAAATTTAAGTTGGTCGAGTTAAGTTTGGGTTTGGTTTCCCATGTATCTGCCTCCACATGGATGGTTGTTAATATTAAGTTGGTATACTCACAATGAAGGGGGAGATTGTTAGTTGTTCATATGTGAGTATAGTCCCACATCGGATATGACAAAGAAAGTCTATGAGTTTAAATACAAAGTTGTGGTCTTGACCTTTTTGGGTCAGATTGGTTCTCAGTTTTATATTTAGACCCATCATTCTCCCGATTTGGCTTTGTATTTAAACCTAATTGGTATATTGGCTTTTGCTCTAGACCTAATTGGTATATTCGGGAGAGCGGACAGAAAAAGGGAGAGCGGACAGAAAAAGGAGGCTTTTGCTCTATCTGCTTTTTCTGAATCTTGGGGAGGCCGTTCATTTTTAGCAAGCCCTTCGTATGCAAGCCATACTAAAGAAGCTGCGTGACTTTCGTCACCCAAATCATAGTGAGGGTTGATAAAAAATATTGTTCTAAAACAATTTTGAATTCCATTTCACTACATCAAAACTCTATAATTGTAGTTAGAAATGAGAAATATTGTTTTCTGTTGTAAAAGAGAGCATGTAAAAGTTGAAATCTTTCTTAATCTCTTCTTTTTCTTAGTTTTCCTTTTTTTCTAGTTACAACTCGGGCACCAGATTATTAATTATCTTTAGGCTAAAGATAAAAATAGCCTTAACCTATATTCAACTTAGGACCTCAAAAATAGAAAGTAACTTTACCTGTATTGTTGCATTACTCTAGTAGCTTTAAGACTTTTAGTTTATGTCTCTTTAGAATAAAAATAAAAATACATGACATATTTTAAACTCCAATTGTCTTAGAAAACGGAATCACTCGGGTGGGTGCGTATGTAGAAAAAATACCTACTAGAAAAAGCACCTTAATAATTGAGCTCCTTGACTTCTTAAAAATTATTGCTATTTTTGTTTTTTTCCCTCCTAATTTAACATGATTCTATTTAAGTGTGATAATATAGAAAATATGATATTTGTTTTTCTTATTAGTCATAAGAAAAGAAAGATGTGAGGAGCGACTGCCTCCTTCTTAGGCTCATATGAGTGCCTTTTAACTTTGAGATGCAAAGTTTAATATAAGGGTGAGCAGAGTCCGATCGAAACCGATGTGAATAAACCAAAATAAATCCAGTCTAGATAATTTGTTCAGATTTCTTATATGCTTAAATATGATTTAAATTATAATTTTTAAATAAGTTTTACTCAAAAAGTTGAAATCGAATAACTTAACCGAATTAAACTAAATTAGCACGTTTCTGTTTCGGTTCGGATTTGATTTTATGAAAATTGATAACAATTGAACTTAAACTGACCGATACTTACCCCTAAAAAAACCATTATGTATTGTTTTAGTCTCCGGACTCGACCCTTATTGTAAAATAGTTCAAATTAAAATTGGAACTCTTGAAACAAAATTCAAGAATCAAATTCGTTTTCCTAATGCTTAAACCAATCTAATATTTATCAATAATATCATTGGCACTCTTAAAATTTTCTATGTCTTCTTTAAGGTTATATACTCTACATATCTTGATTCCCTTTTTAATAAGATGTTAGTTTTGGCAAGGTGTGTTCCATGCATATTAACCATCAAGGAATAATACTCCATCGAGTTTTGTCCTTCCTATTCATAATTTTGTATTAAAAATAAAAATTTTATTTTTTTAATTTAAAATTTTGAGTAGCGCAAACAAAATTGGCCAGTGAACTCGCCTATTTTTATCGTTATTATACACAGTATATACTTCCTTCTGAAGAATAAACATTAATGACTTACATAGCACAAAAAAAAATTTAAAAATAAAATAATTTTCAGTGCTTGGGATTGACATCAAGGAAGTCGAGTTTAATCCACAGAGAATCCATAGAGACAAGAACCAAAGTTTCTTTTTTGGGTGTAAAACGAATGATCTTTGTAATGGGCTTTATAGTCGTAAAAGCCTAATAACGAAGGCTAAGCCCAATGGGCCTACGGCCTAGCTTAAGACCTAATATTGCTAGTTGTTGATTAATGTATAGAGATTAACAAAGAAAATAAAATAAAAAGAGAAAATATATAGTACTTAGATATACACGGATATGAATTGCAAAACCTCAACATGACTTCAAGGAAGAATACGTATCAATAAGTGAAAGCAGGTCAGTCTAGCTTTATAACGAATTTAATCGTTATATTCCCTTAATTGATCTATCTTATATCACCATTATCGATTCAGAATCCAAACATGGTATTGTACACTAAATTGATATCGAGTGAATGGACCATTAATTCCCAATTGGAGAACTCCTTCATTGAGAACGACAAGGCAAGGAATCACACCTTCCACGCTTGTGTCCTTAACATAAAATCACTTGCTGTTTATATAATCTTATTGTTCTTAACTAGAAAACTATATCTTCTCAGCTCTTTCTAGTTAGAAACTACCCTCGAATCTTCCAATTTCTGAGCAATCTCTCCTTATTCCGAGTTCTTGCTGTTAGCTCAACGGTTCTCAGTAGACCGACTCTAAATTTCTACTCTTAAGTCCAAATGAGTTTATTCTTTTTTTGTTTGAAGGATACTTGAATTTCAACAACTTTCGTATCTTGCACTTTTTTTAATTTTTCCTTTAACCATTATAAAACGGGGTTGAAGTAGAGTTCCCACCTAGCAACTTCTGTGCTAGAGGTATTCTTCTGTGCTGACACTATTTATTTGTATTGGGAATATCTTCTGTGTTGACATAAGTTACCTGTTCCGACTCTATTTATTTACATTGGGAATATCTTCTGTGTTGACATAAGTTACCTGTTCCGACACTATATATCCTACCCATCCTTGTGATGCTCTTTTCTCATCAATACTACGTATCCTTATCAACTCTCTCTATCCTCGCCAACATTATCTATTCTCTATCCTCACTAACACTCTATATCCCCACTGACCCTTCTCATCTTCATCGATGAGTTCCATCATGCCGACACTACTCATTTTCGCTAATGGGCTCCTTCCCTGCTGTTGACGTTACTCATCTCCACTAATGGGCTCTTTTCCTACTAATGCTATCCATTTTCGGAGACAGTATTACTCTAACGACATTGCCCATCTTTGTCGATACTTTCCATTTATGGCTCAGTGTTGATTGTTGTGGAGTAAAACTCCCATAATTTTTATTCTCAAACTCTACTTGAGCTAACATTGGGCTCATTGGGAAGATAATTCAATAATTAATAATTTCTCCTTTGAATCTCTTCTCTAGTTCGTTCAGTATCATTATTAAACTTAAGCATAATGTCAATATCACTACAAAGTTGCATTAATTATTGATTTGTTATTGAAATTTTTATTTGATTAATAATTTAAGTATTTAATTCATATCTTGACTTGTACCTGGTATAAATTGATACTTTACTTGAACTTGTCTGAAACTACTGTAACTTGAACAATGGATACATAAACATATTGAAGGGAGATACCAAAAAATTTGATCAACTATCAAAGCCCGGTGCTAGTTTACATGGTTATAAGCATTATATGTAAAATAATAAACATTAAAAAGATTTTATTCTTTTTAATGCTTATTATTTTACATATATCTCTTGAGTTACTTTCTAGTGCATACTCAAATTATTTTTTACCAAGTCTGATTTCTGAGTTACCTCCATACGTCCAGATATAGAAGATAATACTGAGAGGACGAGAATGATCCGTCAATTGATGATTCGTACTTCCTAATTCAAGCCAACTATAAGTAATTAGATCATATTTTATCTTTTATCTATCAGCTGTTATACTAGTTTCAAATTCTTAATCTTTTGAACAGTGGGTAGCTCTTATAAGTCTTGACAGGTGATTGTATCCGAGCCCAGTCGAGCTGCTTACTATTGTTACGATCTATGTTTGTATTTCTTTTTAGCTTTGTAATTTGGATAATATTATGTAATAATATAGATTATATTAACAGTATATTCTCTCTATTTGTGTACTTTGATTGATCTGTACTACCTAGAGCAAGCCAACTATCAGTAATTAGAGCGAGTTTTATCTTTTATCTATCAGCCATTATACTCGGCTTCAAATCATAGTCTTTTGTACATTGGGTAGCTTCTATATGTCAAGACAGGTGATCGTATCCGAGTCCAGTCGAGCTACTTATTATTATTACTATCTATGTTTGTATTTTCTTTTCAGTTCTCTAATTTCGATAATGTTATGTATTAACATGAATTAATTAGAAGCATATTCTCTTGTATACTCTTATTGCATGGTTTCTTGTTATTAAAGACCTCATGTACCTAATTTTGGGATAATCGTTGATAATACCTTACTAAAAAATGAGATATATCACTGAAACTATCGGGTTATATTTTGGGGTGTTACAAACCGTTAACATCCCATGCTTTAAAGTATGGTTGAATATTGGTCGATTTCGATTATGTTTTTGTCAATTTAAGCAAAACCAAACTGAATCGATTAAGAATGAGAACCAAAACCATATCAAACCAATTCAGGTCAAGTTGGTTGAGTTATTTGGTTTCTAATTTTTGAATAAAATTTATTTAGAAATTTTAAGTTTAATCATTTTAATAAGTATATCTCGTCAAGATACTAATTGGTATTAAATTTATCATCTTTAAAATACATACATATACACACATATATAATTTTTAAAAAATTTGATCGGTTCTGTTCGATTTTATGTTTCAAGACTCTAAACTGAATAGATCGAATTTTTTTTATACCATTTGTATTTGCTTATTCATATCGGTTTTGATCCGCGATTTTGGTTTTTTAACCAAACTCTGCAACCCCAAAAAAAAAAAAAAAAAAAAAACATATTTCTAGCCCCACGCTTTGAAGAGCGTATCTCCAGATTCGATTCAAATTGTGTTTAGATTTAAAAAAAAATAAAAAAAATCAGGCTACAGTTTATTATAGAGAAAAGAAAAAAAAACCAAGAAAACTTAATTTAAGCTATTTTTGTTTTGTTATTATGGTGATTCTCAGTACCCGGTCCTATTCGAATAATAAAGGCCCTGGGCCAGGGAGAAGCACATGGGCCAAGTTGTATAGGACAAGTTGACAGCCCGCTGCTCATACCCCCGGTCTGAAAATTTCCCCGACAAAAATTCAAGCTCAACTGTCAAAACCCCTAAAATCCAATGTGGGGGTAGTTATTCTTTAAATTTTTCTTGTCAAGTTTACTTTATTCGCAGTTTAATTCATTCTCTAAGTCGATTTTAATGTAATTATTTAGCTAATCTTTAGAATATGATTAGGGTTTTCCAATTGAATCGTTTCGATTGTGAAATTTTTTTTCTTTGTTGATTGTAACTGGTGACAAATTAAATTAGCTATGCAGAGAAAATAAAGAGCAAATAAAGATGTAAGTTTCAAGATTCTAACTCAAAATATTGGAAAATTGATTCTTTATGTTGTTTAATTGGCAAAATATAATTTTTATTCTTTATCTCATACAATTTTAAGATTTTCTTATACATTTTCTTATTTTTTATTTTTTCTTTTTTAAAATGCATATTATAACACAACTTGTGATCTTGATGCAGTTTTTAATTTTATAGTTTATACCATTCAAGCTTGGAAGAAGGAAACAAACCTTTTTTTTTTTTTTTTTTAACATGATATAGTATTTCTCAGACACATATATCGAAGTATTACTAACAATAGTTTGATACCGACCGTTATTTTTCATTTACTCCATGTCCAATTCCGACAATTATTAACTGATATTGGCTTCGTGTGCTTGGACCGCTGACAGTTTGTTACTCGCGTGGGGATCTAATTGGGACAAAGCTCAGCCAGTATACCCACTTCTCAAATGACAATTTACCACGTGTCCCCTCTTGCTTGGCCCAACAGCTACAAGGAAACAAAAATTTTATGGCCCACACTCAACACCAAATTAAATTATTAATTAATAAAATTTGGCATCACCAAATTAAATTATTAATTAATAAAATTTGGCATTTTTACAGCTATTAAATAATAGATATAATAATTAATAGGGATATTTACAGATTTGTCCCTTACATCTTTAAAAATTATAATTTAATCCTCCAAATCTGGTTTAGTTCCTAAATCCTCAAAGTTATTACAATTTAGTCCCCCTCCCTAACTTCCGTTAGCCCAGTTTATTTTTTCACATGATTTTTCCATTTTAACATTCCTTAATTATTTATTCCCTCTTCCTCCTCTCTTCTCCTTTTCTAGGGTGAGCAAATTTCGAAAAAACCGAATAAAACCACAGAACCGACCCGATCCTAACCGATCGGGTCGGTTATTTCGGTTATCGGGTCGGGTCGGTTTTTAAACCGAAGTTTTATTCGGCCTTCGGGTCGGGTTTTGGTGGCGAAATCACCAACTGAAACCGACCAAAAAAACCGAATTCATCCCTACCTGACCCATTAACCCATTAACCCAATACCCAAATCTTAAATAATTCTCTTGAATTTAGGTCTCCTTCGTTTCGCCTCTCGCCTGATCCCTTCGTTTCGCCTCTCGCCCGATCCCCCTCGCCCGTCGCCCCTCCGCCTCCTTCGTTTCGCCTCTCGCCCGATCCCCCTCGCCCGTCGCCCCTCCGCCTCTTTCGTTTCGCCTCTCGCCCGATCCCCCTCGCCCGTCGCACCTCCGCCTCCTGCTCCGCCTTCTGCTCCTCCTCCGCCTCCTCCTTCGCCTCCGCTAACCCGATCGTCGTTCGAACTCGCCTCCTCCTCCGCCTCTACTAACCCGATCATCGTTCAAACTATCTCTCCAAAATTTGCTTAATTTTATGCCCGATGCACCCCAAAATCTGCAGTCTTTAATGATCCCAATTTCTTTTTTTTTAGTAGGTATTTCTGTGATTAACTTGCGATGTAGCTTCTCTGGAGGGATTTTGCTATTTTGTGTTAATTTGGGGGCGATTTGGAGTGGCAAGAGTTTTGATGGGCTGGCAATTGAGTGTTTATGTGTTTGTATGTGGAAAGATTCCACTTTGGAGCTTTCATTGGGTTCCCTCGCTTAAGTGTAGATTTTTTTGGAGCTTTCAATAGGTTCGACCTTTGGAGTTTTCAGCTGGTAATGGACTGCAGGTAAAATGCAGATTTTTTTTTTATTTTTTTGGTTTCTAATGAATGTTCTCAAGCTGAAACCGAAAATCGAACCACACCAAACTTTCGGTTCCGGTTTCGGTTATTGGTGGAGTTCGGTTGGTTCGGTTTTGTAAGTTCGGTTCGGTTTTAGTGGAATTTTTTCTATCCAAAACCGAAGCGAACCGACCGATGCTCACCCTTATCCTTTTCTTTATCCTTCCTCTTCTCTTCTCCTTCCCTCTTCATCCTCTCTTCTCTTTCTCTCTTCCCACTATTTTCTCCTTTTCTTTATTGGGTTCATTAGTTTCCCTCCTTCTTCTTCTCTTCTATCTCTATTCTTTTCCCTTTTTCTTCATAGGGATATTTAAATCATTTTATTATTTTAAAAAAGTAGAAATTAACTTCTACCGTTTATTGGACGGAAAAACTAACGGAGGGACTAAATTGTAGTAACTTAGAGAATTTGGGGACTAAATCTAAATATAAATATTTAGGGGACTAAAGATGTAAGGGATAAATCTGTAAATATTCCTAATTAATAATTCACTTAAATAGAAAAAAATAAAAAATTAAATTATTAATTAATAAAATTGGCAGCTTTACAGCTATTAAATAATATGTATAATTATTAATGATTTTATTAAATAGAAAATAAAATCCCTAATGAAAAAGTATTAACAGCATTTCTTTAACTAAACTGCATTAATTACCCGTTCGAAAGAAAACGACTCGTCCTCTCTATCTTCTTCCTCTTTTCCCCGTTTTCTTCGGTTTTTTTAGATTTTATTTATAAACCCCTGAGAGACTCCAGTTTGCCATTGATTGCCCTCGGGGATCGTCTCGATCTCCTAGGGCTTTCTCCATGAACCTCTAGCTCAAAACCCTAACGGTAGCCTAGCCCCGATGAAGAGATCGAAGAGCATCGAAGTCTTCAGCTTGAGAAACCCTAAGAAATGGCGGTCCTCTCACTTCCTCTTCGCTCTCGCCGCCGTCTACTGCCTCTTCGTCACCTTCAGGTTCCGCCACCTCATCTCGATCAGCGGCGGCGGAGGCGATGGCGGCCTCGACCGGCCGCAGTTCAGCTCGGCCTACCACGAAACCATGAACCGCAAGCTCAGCTCGGATCCGGACCAGGATCCGCCTCCGAAACCCGTTGACGACCCGCTCGCGACACGCGCCCGCATCTCCTACGGCCGGATCACCGGCGAGATCATGCGGCGGCAGAACCGGAAGTTCAGCTGGTCCGGTAACCTCACCGTGCTAGATGCTTTGGCGCGTGATGCTTGGAATTTGGGAGCGAAAGCTTGGGAGGAGCTCGAGAGCTATCGGGATAGCGGGAATCTGGAGTTGGAACATTTGCTTGATGGGAAACAGATGGAGTCTTGCCCTACCTCGGTTAGTTTAGATGAGAAGAAGACTAAGAAGTTCGGGCTGTCGCTGGGGCTGGAAACGGAGGAGGTGATGTTCTTGCCGTGTGGATTGGAGGTGGGGTCGTCGATTACGGTGATTGGAAGGCCGGAGATTGCTCACAGGGAGCACGTGCCGGAGTTGGTCAGCAGGGGAAGGGGAGATGGGTCGGTGATGGTGTCGCAGTTTATTATGGAGCTGCAGGGGCTCAAGGCGGTGGATAGAGAGGATCCACCGAGGATTTTGCATTTCAATCCGAGGTTGAAGGGGGATTGGAGTAAGAGGCCGGTTATTGAGCTTAATACTTGTTATCGTATGCAATGGGGGAAGTCAATGAGGTGTGATGGGGTGTCATCCGAAGGCGACGATACAGGTAGATAGACCTTACTCTAGATTGCTTTGCAGACAGGTTTATTTTCTTCTTCTTCTTCTTTTTTTTGAGTATATGCTTTGCATTAGAGTTGTTAGGTAGGTTTTTCATAGCTTTCCTGTTTTTGGTTGAATTACTTGACGAGGATTTGTTTTTGGATACTTTTGGAAAGCTCAGGATTAAGCTGTTTATCATGAAGTATAAAAATCTCTTAACTATGATTTACCATCGTTTTGGCTTTAGAGAATTGTCAGTATGCAAATCAATCTCAAGTGTCAAGTTTAATGTTGCATTACTGTTGTCTGTTTTTAACAATTTAAGGATATTGTTTGTGTACCCAGTCATACATGCAATTTGATGTCTCAAATTGCTTCATTAACTTCTCTCAAGAAATAGCTGCTTCAATGGCCACTTACTGGATGCTTGGTTGATAGTTCCCTTTGTATTCTAGCTTCTAGTAAAAACATTTAATTTGATAGTTCCGCTTGAATGATTTTTGCACCTATCCTCAATCTCGTCCTTTTACCTATTTTTTCAATTTTCTTCATTAGTTACATACATTTACCGTCATATTTGCAAAGCAGTTGCACCCTTGTGCCTAGCACAACCTGATACAGGTGAATGAAGCCTATCAACCATATTGCATTGACAATTCAAAACGTGTACCCACCCTATGTCTGACACGTTTTAGCCTATACCCTTTGATGACGCTTTCCTGGTACATATTGGACATACCGAAGCCTTGTAAGACTTTTAAAAACTAAATAATTACGTGTCAAACCTCTGCTGGCTTTAAAAAAAACAGATTCGTTAGTATTGGTTACCAATACATGTTATAGGATAGGAACACGTAAAACTGTGACATGTTTGTAGACAATAAAATACAATATTTCTAAAAGATGGTAAATAGCCTAGCCGATACTATAAGGTAAGATTATCCTTACTGATGAAGCCAGTCCAGCAACATCAACGAAGCAGAAATAGCTATGTGGATGCAGTATCGCATTAGCCCTGCCGATGAAGCAGAAATACCTCCACTAAGGAGTGACCCAGCCTCACCGAGAAAGGCTAGTTAGCCTCATTGCCATGGCAAGTTAGTCTCGCTGACATAGTGGGATCAACCCCGCCGAGAGTGCAGAGCCAGTTTCATCGACCAAGTAGTTGCTGAGATCATAGGTTCAGTAATCCTGTGATCTCCATTTTTCAATGGAGACAACTACAACTCCCTAACTATAAAATAAGCCCTTAATATCATATCAAAGAGAGAAAAAAGAAAAGGAATAAAAAGCTAAAAGCAAACTAATTCCTCTTCTCCTCCAAGCTTCTACGAGTATCGTCAATGGGCCAAAGGGCTGCTATATTCAGGTTACCATTGGCACAATTCCCTAGGAATCTCGTCAAGGGCTTTCAAGTTTTTTTTTTTTGTTTTCCTACTTGATTAATTTTATATACAAAACATTTGAAAACAAATGGTGGCTCTGTTGAAGACTTTCTCTTCCACTACCGAGGAGATTGTGTCGCAATCCGGCGATGTTACCTTCATCGTGGACACCTTGGTGATTGAATTCGTCTAAAGTATGAAGAACTCTATCAAGCGTGTTCATGCCCTTACAAATCAATGCTCAAGATCAAAGTTATTAGTAAGGTTCAATCTGCCACCGGAATAACCAGGGCTATCTCTGATGTAGTTACTTTTATCCTCGGAGCAATTAATTCCATCTCTAGCATAACTAATTTCGTAGTTGTCGGTAGGGCTACCCCTTTTGCTGGCAAAGCTGCACATGTCAGTGAGGCTACTCCTTTATCTGCGAAGCTATAGACATTGACGAAGCTACCCTATGTTGGTGAGACTACATGCATTGGTGAGACTACATGCATTGGCGAAGCTATATATGTCGATGAAGCTGCATGAGTCGGTGAGGCTACACGCGTCGGTAAAGTTGCAAGTGTCGATGAATGGCGAAGTTGCATACGTCGGCGAGGCTATATGCGTTGGCGAAGCATGCATCGACGAGGCTGCAGTTTGACCCTGGAGTAACACACAACATGATCCTCCACTTTCTTTTACTCCATCTTCATTTTCTTTTCGATTACCCTAATAACAAAAATATGAAGAGGATGTGAAATTTTATAAGCAATCAATATGAATTCCATTTTTAATTATAACTAGCAAAAACATTTTGGATAACACCGAAGATGTAGTAACAATCTTTATCAATAAGAAAATGTACAAAATAAATGAAAAAGATTTCTAATGAGCCGTGAAGACTATCAGTTTTGACCTATTAGAGGGAAAATTAGTTTGATCTCTTACAGGTAATTTTAAAGTTTTAAATTTCTTATTGATTAGGTAAGATTATCATGTAACAAATAGACGTACAGTCTATTAAGAAATAATTATAAAAATATTGGGGTCTAATATCCAAATAATAATTCATTAGGAGCTAATATCTTAATATAAAGTTTGTTAGGGACCTATATCCTAAAACCCATACTTAAATAGTCACCGGCTTCCATCTTTACTTAGTTTTACTGTTACTAAAGTCATATTGTAACCCTCAAATTATTAATGACCTTACTAAGCATAATTTTTGCTAATTAAATATGGAAAATGTGCAAGTTTATAAATGTGGAGTCTAAATTCGTTTATCATAAATTTTTTGGTTGGAAAGTAAAGTGAATTGTATGAGTCTAGCCATTTGTAAAATTATTGAACAAGTAATTTCTACTATGATATATCTAAGGTTTTGTCAGCTATTGGATGTTTGTTGTAAATAAAATTAGAATGTGAAGCGGAGGGAAATAGGTGTGTAAATAAACAAGCTGAAGAGTTATTATGCAAAAGGATTACAAATTTTTCATTTTAAAAAGTAGGAGCTGTATGATAGTGCCAAATTTTGAAGATGCTGGGAAGAATGCCAAAAGGAGAGAGGGTTTGTGCTATAAAATGTTCTTAAATGCAGATTTCTAAATATCGGATGCCGGTGATACACCGGTGATATACCGGTTGGCCAAATTACATGCCGGATACCGGACAGGATATCGCGATATGACTCTAAATTCCGTAGTGTCATATCGGTGTCATACCAGTTAAAAAATAATCATATAATTACCTATATAGAACATATTAAAACATATAAAACGACTTTAAGGTACTTATCTTGGCATATTTGTACTCTACTTACGAATTTGTAGATACTGTTTAGAATATCTGTATATGCATCAAGTGACATATAATCATAACCCAAGTGAATAGTCAACAAATCAGTGAACACTCTCCTCAAACCATCTCATTAGTAATAAATCACTTATTTACTAGTCAACAAATTAAACACTCTCTTCAAACACATTATATATTCAGATTAGTCAACAAATTAAACACTCTCCTCAAACACATTATATATCCAGATTAGTCAACAAATTAAACTCTCTCTTCAAATACACTCCCAACATAGCCAATTCTCAATAGATGGATCACTGATTCGATCGGCCCACTGATTCACTGAATGAGTGGGTCGTTCACCAGTGAATCGGCCCATAGATTTAGTGAATCAGTGGGTCGAACACTGATTCACTTCAATGAATCAGTGTTCGACCCACTAATTCACTGATCAGTGGGCCGAACCGTAGAATCCCTCTCTAATTAAACCAAATATGCACAAAAAAAAAGATTTAAATACAAAAAACAATAAATTACTAGCAATCAAGCACAATTTTAAGAGAAATTGAACAAATAGTAACCCTAATTTAAATTTATCATGAAATAAAAAAATTGGCTTACCAGAGTCTTGAAACGACAGACAAAGTTGAGAGAAATGGAGGAAAATCGCTGGCGTTGATAAAAAAACGATGACTGTGCTCGAAAGCTTCGAGAGATCCAAAAATAGCCACCGACTCTGCACTGACCTGGGTTCGGAAGTTTCATTGGTTGCTCGGTGACTGATCGGAGGGTCAGAGACTGACCGGAGGTTGATCGGCGAGTGATTTGGAGGTGGATTTTGGAATTAGGGTTAGGGTTGATCGTCTCGTTTTGCGATCGGGGGAGAGAGAGCAAGAAAATAGGATTTTTCCCCTCCTGACCCGTTAGGGAATTTTAATTTCCTAACGGGTCGGGTTTTTAACGGGTTAACGGGTTTAACCCGCAAACAAAATCCAATTAAAAAACAAACTGATATTACTTAATACTGGCCGGTATTTTTTATATTGTTACTGGTCGATATATCGGCACGTGGCCAATATATCGGCTCTTACTGGTTCAAAACGAGAAACGATAAAAAATACACTATCCTGTCTCGTTTCTTCATAAATTTCGATATACCAGCCAGTATTTAAAATACTACTTAAAGGGACTGATCATCTAAATTTTCCCCTTTCATGCACACCCATATAGTTCAGCTCTATTTACTCAAATCACAAAATCAACAAAATTCTCTAAATTTGAAAGCCAAATAAACTCCGTGCTCTTCATAGTTAATCATATCATTGATCCTCTTAACTGCTTATAAAACCCCTTATAAATTCGTACCTCAATCTCCAATAACTCCCAAATCCAAACCCTACCTTAAGTTCCTATTTTCTTTCTTTTTCACATTATAGTGTAAGCAAACTTGGGACTTGGAGTGGATTGATCAAGCACAAACTGGTATAAATCTATAAAATTTATTATTTTTTATATATAAAGCTTTCTAGATATTTATTTTTGTATTGAGAACTAATTTAGATAAATAAATAACTTTAAAGAAGAGGTTGCTAAGGTTTTAAGTAGCGGCCACAATATTACACTATCGATCAATATTGCAGTTTAGATACCTAGTCGTTACAATAGTTGACATCTCAATGCATTTATTGTCTTCTGGAAAAAAAAAATGCCAATATATCGGGTCCAACTTGCTATTGCAACCATAATATCTGGATCCAAATATCGCCCTACATTCATTATCTACTAATTTCGGAGCCCATGCAAAGGGGCAAAAATTGTGATCTTTTTTGCTCGTTTAATCTAGTTTACCTGTTTTTGTTATTTGAGCAAATTGGTAATCTACTTACTTCGATTTAAACTTTTTTTGAGTGGTTTCTTTTTTAATCTTTTTAAATTGATTTACAGTAATATGATCAATTATTTACTGTTAAATTATAATAAAATTACTATTAAATAGTTGAATTATAGTACAATAAAGAAAATTATATCAAATTTATAGTAAAATTATAGCCATAGTAAAACTTATTTTCTAGTGCCTTAGTGATTATGGGTTAATCGACTCAGCGCGAGTTGACAAGATACGTGTATCCTCAACATGTGTCTATATATGATAATTTATGTAACTTCATATGATGTATATGTTGCTTTACTCAAACTTGTTTAGGATATGAGGACATGTATACTTATGATCCGTTGACAATTGATATTTCTAAATATCCCCAATATCTCTCCGAAAACAATATCCGTTATGGAATTTTTCTGACACAATTTATCCGCTATAGTTATTAAATTCTTCGAGGTTGCGGATTGGAGAAATTTTAACAAATTCAGAGATTGCGAAGTTGGATGTTTGAGTAAAGTCTGTCTTTGTTACTTGTTTATGTTCTTGCAAAAAACCCTTAAATTCTTGATTTTGGCTTAACCAAACTTATTGAACTGCTCATTGACTCATTCCATTTGCCAACAATAATAACAAAGCGTTTTATTCCAATTACTTGGAGTAGGCTACATGAACCAAAAAACAATTATGCATGAACATAAAGGGAATCACGTCGGATCAGTCACATAGATAATCCTTCTCTACTCATTCATATCGAGCAATATGTCTTCATTTAAAACTCTATCATCCATATCTTTCTGTATCACTTCGATCCATGTTTTCTTCGTTTTTTACTTTGCTATTTTAATTTGTCCTACGTTGATAAACTCTCTTTCGTTGAACTTGTGTATTTGTATGTCTACGTTAAACATGGCTAAACCATTGTAAGTAATATTCTCGCATCTTCTCTTGAATGGGGGTTATACCTATTTTAGGATAAATTTCATTATTTCTCACTTAATCTCTCATAGTGTTACCGCACATCAACAAAGCATAAGCATCCTGCCACTCTTATCTTTTGTAAATAACGTTTCTTTATAGTCCAGTATTTCTTATTATATAACGAAGCTAGCTTAATAGTAGCTCTGAATAATTTTCTATTCAACTTTAATAGAATGTTACAGTCACATGAAACTCCCATTTGGCTCCTCAATTTCAATAGCCAGCTTGGATCCTATAGTTAGCATCATTATCAATCTCTTCTTTGTTTTGAATAATAGATCCCAAGTGCCTAAACTGATTGTTTATTTGTTTCTCTTGTTATCCAGTATTACAATATTATAGTCTCGGATTTTTCCTTTTTCAAATACTCTATTTTAGACTTACTCAATCTAAAATCTCTAGATGCTAATGTTTGCCTAACATTACAATCTAGAGGTTGTGATTAAGTCTAAAACATATTCTCTAATTTAGACCTACTCATTCCATGTGCCAGTATCCCAAATTTGAAGCTTAAACTATTAAATTCACATATAAAAATGTTGAGCAGCTATATCAGTAAGACCTATAAACACAAGGTTTTAAATATCGAATATTGAATTCGTATCAGATGAGGGTTTCATATCATATAGTGGGATTAAATGATATATTAAGGATATGGGCTAACATTGAACTTTTATATCATATCAGCAGACCCTCCAAAATGATATATCGGCCAATATATATCTTTCAAAGCGACCGATATTTAGATCAGTGAGTAAACATGAATGTGAAAATATTGACATCAAAATTGTTCTCTTGAAACCTTAATAAATTTCATTGTTATTAGGTGATACTTGTAGATGGTACTGGCTGTTAAGGCCTAGAAAAGTACGTATGGATGTATCAACGAAATTGCTAATGATTGCTACTATAAATCCTAAATGGAATCATTTTAATAAAATTTGTAATATAAATTATTAAAAAAAGTATGTGGGCATGGTGGGTCAGGTATAGCATGCTTGATAGGAAGTGATGAAGGTGGTGATACTACAATCATTTATCAATATAAATATACAAGGATATCTATATTTATATATTCCCAATAGTGGGAAGGTGTTGTAAATGGATATGGATGTCTATGGAGTAGTGAAAGAATAAGAATAATATTGAATGACATAGTGGAATGAGGGTAAATGAAAGAGAGTAGTGTTGGAATTAGGGATAGCCTAGTGGTTTATTAGTTTGAAAATGTCTGAAAAAGTTGAAGGAACAAGGTTTTGGAGGGATAAGGATCGGCCTTTGTAGCCACGTATTTAATCAACATGTGTGACTCATCTATTTAATTGGCATGTGTAGAACACTTATTTAGTCAGCTTATATGTCCCGTTTGCTAGTTGGCGTGTGTGGCCCATTTGTTATTTGGCCCATGTGGCGTATTATTTAATTGGCTTGTGTATCCAAAAACTACCTCGACCTTTGAGGGATAAGGAACTCGACATGTGTGGTCTATCTATCTAATTGGCTTATGTGGACCACTTATTTAATTGCCTTATGTGGCCCATTTATTAATTAGCATGTAGGTCCATTGTTTAATCGACCTATGTGGCTAAAGGCTACCACAGCAGAGGGTATGGAGATGTGTAAAATTAATGATAGGAGTTGGTGATGTGGGGATTTGAATGGGGATGGCCAAAGGGCACAGTAGTATAGGGTATGGAAATGTGGGGAGTTGATGACAGGAATTAGTGGTAGGGGCCATTGAATGGAGATGGTGAGGTGGTAAATAGTTAGAAGAAAATGTGTTATGTTATAATCGGAGAAGTAGGTAGGGGAATGTAGCCCGGAGTTGGGATGAGAGATGCATGTATGTATATGGTGCGATAATAATTATATATAAACAGTTCATTGAATTACCTATAGTTATTTACAATAACATAAATTTTTATCTCAACAATTGTTGATTTTGATTTCATCTCTTTATTGTTATTATTGTTTCCAACCTTATCCTTTTTTATTTTCTTTATAACTTTACTTGAGTTTTTTTTAGCTCAATTATTATTTAACAACATTTTCGGATGACAACAAAAAGGGTCCCGTTTAAGGGCTTTTAGCATGCTTGTGAGATATATGGGAGAAACCTAATTTTTTTCCATTGTTGTACTTGACTTGAATTATAACTATAGGACTTGAGGAAGGATGGAAATGATGGAGGGAATAAAAAGAAAAGAGAGGGAAAGAAAATCAAAATGAAATAAAGAATAAAACAAAAAAAAATAATCAGAAGTTATATGTATATCTTGTTAAGTAGAACTTATTTCTATTTGGCTTGTAGCTAAATGTTTATGAAGAAGTCGACCAGATTGTGTATATAATGTATAATTACTTATGTTGTGGTTTTATGGTTTTGATATGTATGTAAGTTCATGTATGGCTATTGTTGGGACGATATAGTTGTTGATTAACTTATATGATTTTGGATTGAGTTTGGAAACTGTTGAAAATGTTGGTAATCTCATATACATTTATATATATTCTTAAGTGTTGGAATTGTTACTAAGGTGTATTATCTTGCGTATTGGTATAATATGATTCTGTTATAGGGCAAATGACTATTTACAATCGTTATATCAGTAGATTTATTTCTAATTTAGGATAACTAAAGATGTATTTGGATGGGGATGTTACACATATTCCGGAATATGCCAGCTCAAATGTATTAATTTATGCTTCTTTCACATGTCAAAACTGTTGTTGTGGAGATTGAAAAAACTTGCATATTAAGTTCTTAGGTGTAAGAGAGAAAACTTGTAGGTGGTAGAACCAAGGTTTGTGTTGTGGGTGTCCAGCCCATAAGAGGCCACATAGATTGGGCCTTTGATTTGATTTTCCTAAAACAAATCAAACCAGGGTAATAAGATTTATATAAATAGAGAAAAGAGGGGGTGCTGTCGTTCACCCTTTTTCAGCTGCAAGCCAAGAGGAGAGCAACATGCAAGGAAAGGAGAAAAAGAAGAAGAAGAAAAAAAAAAAGAGAATAAAAGGGAAAAAAAATTTCATGATTTTTTTTTTTTTTTTTCCAATCTTCAGTTGTAGTTTTCACACAGTAGCAAATTGGGTTTTCTCTGAGAAGGTTTTCTGGGTGCTTTATCAACTAGAAGCTGTAGTATTTAGATTGGAGATCTCGCTGCAGTTTGAATTTCGTCAAATCCTGGAGTTTGTGGTGAGGTTATATTTTTCTCAGAGAATTGATATTGTGGATTTCCAATTTGCTTGAACTCAAGTTTTGGACATAAACTCGAGTATTTTAAACTCTATTTTATTATAGTTGATTTATTTTCGGAGTTGCTACGTGGTTTTTTTCCCTTCACATTGAAGGGTTTTCCATGTAAATTTAGTGTGTTCTCTTGTTGACTCTCTTGATGCTTGATTTATTTTTCTACTTGGTTTGCTTGGAGTTATTATTTAATTTGCATACATACAGTAGTTTCGTCCAATTAAGTGATATCAAAGCGCAGTTTGTGTGGTGTTGATTGTCTTGCGTGAATTAAATGGAGAGTGGTTCATGTAGTATGATTAACCTCACGATGTCAAAACTGGACATTTTTTATTGTAAAGATTTACATGACCACATTGAGAGTGATAGTGCTAAGCCAAAAGATGAATCTAGCAAGTAGTGTGAAAAGAAAAATCGAAAAACTATTGATATATCAGAAATGGGTTGACCTCAGTGTGTTCCATCATATACCTCAAGAAACAAACGCTCAAAGTTTATGGAGGAAATTGGAGCGTCTCTGTGAGAGGAAGACAACTTAGAATAAAACTTTTACAATTAGAAAACTTGTAAATTTGAAGTTGAAAGAGAGAAAGTTTGTTGTCGAGCATTTAAGTGATTCCCAAGACTTGGTGAATCAGTTGATTACGATTAAGATAGTAATAGATGATAAGTTGCAAGCACTATTACTTCTGAGTTCTTTGCCTGATAGTTGGGAGACTTTAATGGTGTCACTTAGTAATTTTGTTCCGGATGGTGTGTTCCAGTTTAGTATAGTTAAAAATAGCTTGTTCAATGAAGAGATAAGAAGAAATGATATGGACAGATAATGCACATACTTTTATTATAGAGAACAGAGGAAGAAGTAAGAGCAGATATTTTAAAGGGCACGAAAGATTCAGAAGTCAGTTGAAAGGGAAAGAACAGATAAAGTGTTACTTTTGTGATAAGAAATGTCATATAAGGAGACTACAAGGCTTGAAAAGGAAATGGAAAGAAGAGAAGAATCAGAAGACTGATCAAAATACCACAGGTAGTACTTTAGATGAGGATATGATAATGACAGTTTTTTCTGCTGAAGAGGAGCATTGTTGTTAGGTTGCGAATCTGTTTGTTGAGTGGGTTGTTTGACTCAGCGGTTTCCTACCATGTCACTCCAAAGAGGGAATTCTTTACTTCGTACAAAGCGGATAACTTTGGCAAAGTAAAAATGGGTAATGACAGTGAAGCCGACATAGTAGGAATTGGTGATATTTGTGTACGGACAGTTATTGGATGCATCTGGACATTGAAGAATGTGCGACATGTACCAGACATGCGCCTGAATTTGCTATCTACACATGCCTTTGATGAAGTTGGGTATGAAAGCTATTTTGGCAATGGAGGATGGAAACTTACAAAGGGATCAATGGTTTTTGATAGAGGAAGGATTTATCACACACTTTACATGACACATGTAAAGGTGTGTAATGAAGCAGTAAATGCAGCAGAAGATGATTATGTACCAGATTTGTGGCACCAGTGGTTGGCTCACATGAGTGAGAAGGGATTGCAGAGTTTGGTAAGGAAATCCCTCATTCCTCTCGTTAAAGGCATGCTACTCAATCCCTGTGATTTTTGTTTACTTGGCAAACAACATAGAGTTTCTTTTCAAAAATCCTATAGTGGAAAGTCTAATGTGTTGGATCTAGTTTATTCTGATGTATGTGGCCCCATTGAGGTGGAGCCTTTAGGTGGCAATAGGTATTTTCTTACTTTTATTGACGATGCTTCAAGAAAGTTGTGGGTATTTTGTTTGAGATCAAAAGACCAGGTTTGTCAGCACTTCAAGAAGTTTCATGTCATGGTGGAACGGAAAACCGACAAGGTTTTGAAGTTTCTCCGGACTGACAACGGAGGGGAATACACGTCTAATGCATTTGAAGACTACTGCTCAGAATATGACATTGGGCATGAGAAAGCAATTCTTGGTACCCCACAAAACGGTGTGGTAGAGAGGATGAATCGCATCATCGTTGAAAATGTCAGAAGTATGTTAAGAATAGCTGGTCTGTCTAAGTCATTTTGGGATAAAGCTGTTTGTACTGCATGCTACCTAATCAATCGGTCTCTATCAATTTTTTTTGGGTTTTAAGATTCCAGAGAGTGTGTGGACAGGGAAGGATGTTTGGGTGTAAGGCATTTGCACATGTGCCTAAGGAATAACGGTTGAAGCTTGATGATAAAGCCAGTCATTGCATTTTTATTGGCTATGGGATGCAGAATTTGGCTACAGGTATGCAATCCGAAAAAGATCATTAGAACTAGAGATGTGGTTTTTCATGAAAACTAGAGCATAACAGATTTTGAGAAATCAAGAGTGCTATTGAAGGTGTCTCTAACCTTACACCTGCCTTTTTTGTCTCCAGACAGTGCCTCTCAGGAGGGAGAGATGCATATTGACAGACATACTGATGAGCCATCAGTGGCTGAGGAAAACAATGCAAAAGATGTTAACTAGGTACCTCAGGTTAGAAGGTTTACCAGAGAGCATTGTCTATCAACTAGGTATCTTGAATCTAATTACATTTTGTTAACTGATAAGAGAAAGCCATAAAGCTTTCAGGAAGTGCAGTCTTATAAGAACAAGTAGAGCTGGGTGAAGGCTATGCGGGATGAGATGAATTCTTTACAGTAGAATGAAACCTATGAGTTAGTGGAGCTTTCTAAAGACAAAAGGGCATTGAAAAACAAATGGGTGTTCAAGCTGAAGAAAAATGGTAAAAAGATAGTGAAGTATAAAGCTCGATTGGTTGAGAAAGCTTTTGATAAGAAGAAATGCATTGACTTCAATGAAATATTTTCTCCAGTTGTCAAGATGACTCCCATTCGAGTAGTTTTGGATTTAGTAGCCAGTTTGAATCTTGAGCTTGAGCAATTAAATGTGAAGATTGCCTTTCTCTATAGTGATTTGAAGGAAGAAATCTATATGGTTCAGCCAGAAGGCTTTGAAGTCAAAGAAAAGGAGCACATGGTTTGCAAATTGAAAAAGAGTATGTATGGATTGAAGCAGGCTCCAAGGCAATGGTATAAGAAGTTTCTCTTTCATGGTGAGTCATGGTTATATACGGACAGAAGCAGATCATTGTGTGTATGTTAGAGAATTCCATGGTAGTAACTTCATTATCCTTTTGCTATATGTAGATGACATGTTGATAGTAGGGCGAGATATTTAGCTGATTCATAGTTTGAAGGCAGATTTGTCTAAGTTCTTTGGTATAAAGGATCTTGGTCTAGCACAACAGATTTGAGGGATGAATATTCATCATAATAGGAAAACAAAGAAGTTATGGCTATCATAGTGAGTGCGGGAGATGTTTAACATGAAGAACACTAAACCTGTTAGGACACCACTTGGTGGTCACTTCAAATTCAGTAAAAAGACTTGTCTGTCAACAATGGAAGAAAAAGCAAGCATGGCAGCTATTCCTTACTCTGCGGCTGGGAGTTTGATATATGTTATGGTTTGTACACGGCTAGACATAGCTTATGCAGTTAGGGTAGTCAGCAAATTCTTGTTGATCCTGGTAAAGATCACTAGGAGGCAGTAAAATGGATCTTTAGGTACTTGAGAGGTAGCTTCAAGATGTGTTTGATTTTTGAAGGTTCAGAACCAATTTTGGAGGGTTATGCAGATGCAGATATGGCGGGTGACCTTGATGGTTGAAAATCTGCGTCAAGGTTCTTGTTTACTTTTGCGGGGGAGCTGTATTTTGGCAGTCCAGATTGCAAAAGTGTGTTGCCTTTGTACAATGGAGGTTGAGTATATTGTAGCAGCTGAAGCAGGAAAAAAATGCTTTGGGTGAAATGGTTTTTGCAAGATTTGGATTTGAAATAAGATGGGTTTGAAGTTCATTGTGACAGTTAAAGCGCGATAGATTTGAACAAGAACGTTACATACCATTCGAGAACGTAACACATTGATGTGAGATACCATTGGTTACAGCAAACAGTGGCAGAACAATTGATACTGTTGAAAAAGATTCATACTGAGAAGAATCCTGCTGCTGTGATGACAAAAGTTAGGATCAGAGAGAAGTTTGAGTTTTGTGTCGTTTTGGCCTATATGGATTCTAACAATATGTTAGAGGTCGGTCTCCTTCCTCAGTGAGCTGGAGGGAGAGATTATTGTGTGTGTCCATCTCACAAGAGGCCACGTGGGCTGGACCAATGGTTTTTTCCTAAAACAAATCAAATTGGGGTAATAAGATTTATATAAATAGAGGATAGAGAGGGTGCTGTCTTTCACCTTTTTTCAACCGCAAGCCAAGAGGAGAGCAACGCACAGAAAAGGAGAAAAAGAAGAAAAAAAGAAGAGAAGAAAAAAACAAAGATTTTTTTTTTCTGATTTTCTTTCAATATTCAGGTGTGGTTTTCACACAGGAGCAAATTGGGTTTTTTCTAAGAAGGTTTTCTGGGTCTTTCATCAACTGGGAGTTGTAGATTCAGATTGGGGATATCGCTGGAGTTTGTGGTGAGATTATATTTTTTTCTTAGAGAATTGATGTTGTAGATTTCCAGTTTGCTTGAGCTCAAGTTTTGGACATAAACTTGAGTATTGTAAACTCTATTTTATTATGGTGGATTTATTTCGGAGTTGTCCTGTAGTTTTTCCCTTTCAGATTGAAGGGTTTTCCACGTAAATTTGGTGTGTTTTCTTATTTACTCTCTTAATACTTGTGTTGAAAAATCTTTCCACTGCACCAAAACTCTGAAAAATTATTTTGTATTTTAACACACTCCCGCAGGTTGAAGGCCCATTTTTGGGCAGAAACTTGGGTTTTACGCAACGGTATAATTTTTTTTAAAACTTGCAATTAATTGCGCGTCCGGCAGGACTTGAACCTGGGTTGATTTGATACCATGTTGAAGGACCCTTCCACTGTACCAAAACTCCGAAGTTATGGTAAGAGTTGAGGAAAATTATTTTGTATTTTAACAGCTTGATTTCTTTTTTCATTTGGTTTGCTTGGAGTTATTATTAAATTTGCATACAGATAGTAGTTTGGCCCAACAATTTAGAATATTCGAATTAGTATATATATATATATATATTTTAAATAAAATGGTAGGTCTGTAATTAGTATCTAGATTGGCCAATGATTTATAGTGCTAATTGATAATATCAAGCATACGACAACGTTAGACTGATATTATATGGTATATCATGTATTGAGTACCTCAAAATCCAATATTATATTTGTAATATATATCAATGGTGGTCAATATATAAAACATTGGGTAGAACCACCACGAGGATGTGCTGATCTTTCTTCTTTCTTTCCTCTGCAGTAAAATTATGTTTTATTAGTTCTAAGATCAATTGTGACATTGTATTCTATTTCTTTTTTCTTCCGGCTATCATATTTGGTTAAATTGTATAATTTCAAATTCTTATTTTGGACAGTTGATGGATTCAACAAATGTGAGAAATGGGAGCGCAGTGATACTGCTGAAGTGAAGGATTCAAGAACAACTTTGTGGTTGAATCGGTTCATAGGTCGTGCGAAGAAGCCAGAGATGACATGGCCTTTCCCTTTTGTAGAGGGCAAGCTATTTGTCCTGACACTCCAAGCTGGCATAGAAGGATATCATATATATATTGGAGGTCGCCATGTGACTTCATTTCCATATCGACCAGTATGTATTATCATATCTTTTACTAAATACTTTAGATTTGTTATAAGTAGTAGCTGTTTCAAGATTTCATATTAAAGTCATGCATGGATTGGTAGCTGTCTATAGGTTTTTTTATTTTTTCCGTACAATCAACTGCTCCATGTTTTCTTTGTCATATTGACTATTCACTTGCATTTCTTCTTCCAAAAAGTTTGTTTTCTTATTATGGATATTGCTGTTCTTCTAGGGATTTATTCTTGAAGATGCAACAGGTTTAGTAATCAAAGGACATGTGGATGTGCATTCAATACATGCTACTTCTCTGCCCAAATCCCATCCCAGCTTTTCAGTTCAGAATGCTCTGGAAATGTCTGAAAAGTGGAAATCCCTTCCTCTTCCTCAAGGTCCTGTTCATCTTTTTATTGGCATTCTGTCTGCTACCAATCATTTTGCTGAGCGTATGGCTGTTAGGAAAACCTGGCTGCAGTATCCTGATATCAAATCATCATATGTAGTTGCCCGTTTCTTTGTTGCATTGGTAAGTTTTTAGTTCGTGAAGTGCTATGATTTTCTTTTTCCACTTCAATATTCAGGAACTTGATCCCAAATTTGAGATCACAGTTTTGTTTTGTTGGTTAAAATGATACGTGAACAAGAAATGGCAATAGAAACTTGAAATTTTAATTAATAAAAATGTTTCATAATATTTACTTTTATAGGATTATGACTCAACATCACAAATAGGAAAACATTTTTGGTGCATTTGGAAGAGTTTTTTATTAAATTTTTTAGTAGAAGTGAAAATTATTGCTAGAATTTATGACTTACGGGGTTCAACTCCTATAAACCTGAGCACTATATCCTTTCTTCCTCAAATATTTATAAACATTAATTTTCTGTTCCGTAACTTTCTTCAATGGTTTTCTTCCTGCTAAGAAATGGTAGAAATAACACTACATTCCCAGAACATGTCTTTCAATTCTTTCGACTTGAAACTTAGTTCCAGAGTTAGTCAACAAATGCCTCACACAAAACCTACAATCTATTCTTTGGGACTACTTCATCAAAAGCTTGATCTAGGTCCTGCAATTAGTTAAAGAACAAAGAAACACTATAAGCTCAAGCTATTTAGTGGTACTATGTGAAAAATTAAGTTTCATCAACTAGAAGCCATTTATCTTTTGCTTGCCGATATATATTTATACTTTAGTGCATAGTCCAGCGTATGGTTGACACTTTTTATCAGGTAGGCTCAGTTTTGTCTTGACCTATACTAGGTCCATTCGAACTCAACCCAATTATTAATCAGGTTAAGAGGTCTGACTCTAATCTAATCCGTCTGATAATCAGGTAACTCCAACCTGATCTGACTAATCCAATTATCAGCAGGTCTGGATTCCTGTCAGCTCAACTAAAACAACAACATGCCTGAACAAAGAGCCAAACCCTGGCCCGAGAACCTATGTGAACTGCTTTGACCTCTCATTCCAAATTATTTTCTAGTTGTGATGATAGTACCTAGCTTACTTATTCAATTGTACAAGTGTTCTTCTAAAATTTTAGATAGAACAACAAGGTTGTAGCCCTGTTGGAATTTATCTAAGCACCTCTAAATATAAACCACTATGTTTTCCACTTATTTAATATATGATAATGGTCACTCGGTTCCAAATGGTTTAAGAGCTCTAACCTAACTTTACATGATTAATAGGCTCCAAATGGTTTAAGAGCTCTAACCTAACTTTACATGATTAATAGGCCGTTAACTCTATGGGTTTAGGGCTGTTAAGATCAGAGAGAAATGCAGGATGGAAAACTCATATTCGCCTAATTGAATAATGATTCAAGGAGTCCATACATCTTGGTGTTATAACACCATACAATAAACCCGTAATGATATGAGACTAAATACATGTAATATAGATATAACACCCCTTCCCCCTCCCCCCAAGCACAACAGGGATATGAGACAATCACATGGTGAAACATGCTAAGAAACGAGCTCATACTTGAGTTACGTGGGGTGTAGCCAAGCTAGAGTTGCTTGGTGTTTAACCACGGTTTTGATTGTTTGTCATTCAAATGTAAGTTGACGACATGATCTCAAGTCAGTCTGTTAGAGAGTAGGTTGGAGGAAGAAACAACGATCGAGAGGAATTCATCACTCAAGAGAATGAGAGGGTGCCGTTGTGCAGAGGTATAGAAAGGTTCCGGGTGTGAGGAGGTGCTTTTGTGGATAACTATGAACCATGTGCATTGGATGGTGTCAAGAAGGAGTTTTATATGTGCACTGGCGTCATGCGAGGAATAGGAGGGGCAACACGAGGTGGCGAGAATAAGGCTATAAATCGAAGAGAAGGCGTCACGGGCATTGAAAGCGAGGCACATGTAAGAGAACTGGTGCATTTGCGCACGGCTATGAGCATATCTGACCAAGCAAAGGAGTCCTATGTGGCTATGCACTAAACAAGCGCGAGAAGATCTTGTTGAGCAGATTTTGCACGGGTAGATCTTGATTTAGAGGCGATAGCTCTATACGTGGCTGCAAACAGGAGAGAAGACAGTGCTGGCTGCGAAAAGAAGGCCTGATACATTGAGGAGGTAGACTAAGGAATCTGAGTTAGGATTAACAATTGGAATTGAGTAGCAAGCAAAAGCACAATTTGCGAGCAATCAATAGGTTTCAGTACTTTGAGGAAGGAGAGGAATCAGGAAGCTAAGGGAGTATGTTGATGACGGAGCCTACGATCGCTTGAGATGGGTGATGTTGAGTAGAGAGACAGTTGTAGCAGTATGATCAGAAGCAGTATTAGAGAGGGCCACAAATCATGTTCAGGCATTGGTGAGCAAAGTGATCAACAAGTAGGAGGTTGTGATGACCAAGGTAAGAGGATGTGGGTTCACCGGTGAGGAGGAGGCATGTCAGAACAAAGTCTATGAGCAGAAAGAGTCTGATCGTAGAGAGGAGTCAGAATCGTGCGGTGTCAGGCAAGAAAAAGAGGAGTGCTATTACATTTGAGATTAGGAGTAGGATATTTGTATGGTTTTCTTAGTAGAACTGCGAGGAGATGTATGGGAGGGCTACAAGATTAGCAAGAGAAAGGATCTGCACTGGTCGTGAGAGGACTAATCTTCTGTAAGGTTTGATTTGTACAAGCAGAAGGAGATGGGTTCTTTTCCTTCCAGGAGGTGCGAGGCGTGCAATCAAGTGGGGTTGCAAGCGTGAAGGAGATGCAAGTTGAGTTGCAACTGTTGAGGAGAGGCGTAAGGCTCGATCACATCTGATTGGGTATTGATTGTGGATTGCAAGCATGAACAAGTTGGTTGTGCTAGGGCAGTTACTGCTACTGCTGTAAGGAGAGGAGGTAGGAGGTTGATGCCGGATTGATCGAGGGTCTCAACAGGAGACCTGATCAATCAAGACTGGGTAGATCCTAGGGGCCTGGTGTAGATGATGAGATCCCATCAATGAAGGTTCGCAAGCAGGAGAGGGATTGCAAGTGGCTGGTAGTTGATTTCGAACAAGGGGACCAAGGTTGCAGGGAACTAATGAGATTGTAGGAGATCCTTGATCTGATCGAGTAGGGAAATGGTCGAGAATCTTGTTGAGTCAGATACAAACAAGAGAAGCAGCTGTCGACGTAGTTGCAAGGAGGCGACAAGGATCTGGTCAATGCTGTATGGAGATCTGTTTGGGGTCGTGATTTGTGCTCTATGATTTGTGAAAACCATGGAAGGAGACAAAATTTGCACTATCAGCTCATGGATTTGGATCTGACTGAGAAGAGTCGGACTTAATTACGATGACTTGGCTGTGAAGTGGCTGTTGCAAAGATCTTGGAGGTCTGTGAGAGAAGCATAGATGATGGAGATCAGGATTTGATTTGGAAATAGATTTGATTTGATTTGATTTGGATCTTATTAGGATTTTAATTTTATTAAGATATTTGATTGGATTAGGAGTTTAGATTCTATTAGGATTCTATTTGTTAGGGTTTCTCTATATATATGGGTTTGTATGGAGAATTGAAGGGAGATGAATAATATTTGAAAATTTCTTGAGAAATTTCTGGCGTTGATTTCGCTTAAGCAAATCTTTCAACGTGGATTTGTGGAGAGTGGGAGTGGATTTGCCTGGGTGGATTTTCAAACCCCGTAAGTTCTTCCCTAATTTATCTATTTTCCCCAATTCATCCAAAAAATTCTAATTTTCAAAACCCTAACCCTAATTTCGCCTCCGTCCTGCGTCAAATTTGGTATCAGAGCCTAGATTTTCTTCTCCATCACCATCTTCTTCCACATCTCCATCATCTTTTATTTCAGTTTTTTTTAATTATTTTTATTTTTATTTTGAGAAAAAAACAGATCTGAAAAAAAAAACAAATCTGAAAAAAAACAGATCTTTAAAAAAAAAAAAGCTATCTTTTCTCCCCCCCCAACTCAATCCAAAACCCCAACTGAACAACTCTCTGCCAGACCAAATCCAACCCAAACTTCCCAAGTTCGGCCCCTTTCCCTTCGGACCCATCTCCTCTTTCACATCTCTCTCATCACCTTCTTCGGGTCCACCCCTCTCCTCTCCGGCAAATCCACTGTAATAATAGCAGCAACAACAAGCAGCAGTGCAGTGGCAGCGCGCAGCAGTGCAGTGGCGGCGGCAGCAGCGCAGCAGTACAGTGGCAGCAGCGCAGCAGTGCAGTGGCGGCGGCAGCAGCGCAGCAGTACAGTGGCAGCGCGACAGCAGCGCAGCAGCACAGTAGCTGTGCAGTAAGCAATAGCAGTACAACAACAAGCAGCAGCATCAACAGGCAGTAGCAGAACTGCGGAAGTAGTAGCAGAACTACGGCAGCAGCAGAACTGCTGCTGGACAGCAGCAAGATAGCAGCAACGACATCAGAACAGCAGTGACAGCAGCCAGTAGCAGCAGAACAGCAGACTAGTGCAGCAGTAAAGGGAAAAGTGGTGATTCGGAGCTCGTTCGGAGTCCAATTCGAGTCAGATTCGAAGCGTTTTCCTGAATTTGTTTCCAACAATTGTGGTAGGATTTCAGGGCTCTTAAGCAGGTGAACCAATTTCGGAAAACTCTAAGGGACCACTACAAGTGCACGAATTTCTTCTGTATTTGAGTAATATCTAAACTAACATATTTTCTTCAGCAAAATTTTGCAATTATTTTGTGAAATTCTGCATAAGATTGTTAGTTAGAATTACTAATAATTATTTGCCAACTCATTGCTTGCTGTATATACACATTTTATGATCCATTTCGTCGCATTTTAGAAACTAAACCTTAGAAAATTTTATTTGATCATATAGTGCACGCATATAGAATTTGACTGAGTCTAGAAACTTACATTGCATACGCTTGTTTGATTGTATGCTTCTTCGTAACGGTAAAATGACCACCCCAAGTTCTAGTAACGTGAATGAAAAGTTAGAAATCATGATGAAACAATTAAAAACTATCACTGAGCAAATGGAACAGTTTAAAATTGTTAATAAATGATTGGATGCACTAGAACAACAGATGGACAAGTTAGAAGAACAAAATAATCAAATTTATAAGAATGAATATAATGAAAGGAATTATGATCAGTATAGAGGACCAAGAGATCGAAATGAAAGGAATAGAGATGAGAGTGTCCTTAGAACTAGACGTGTTGAAGATGACATCACACGTAAGATAAAAGTAGCTCCTACATTCAACGGCACTCACGACCCTAAAGTTTTTAGTGACTGGCTCGCAGACATGGATTACTATTTCTATTGGTATGACATGCCTGAAGAGCGTAAAATACGATTTACTCGGATGCGACTGACAGGGCCCGTTAGGATATATTGGACATCGGTAGAAAGAGAATGTGACAGATATCTGGATGCGATTGAGACTTGGAATGACATGAAAGTTAGTTTTAAAGAGAAGTATCTTCCAGTCACATTTAGGAGTTACTTTTTAGATAAGTTGCACAGTTTTCGCCAGGAAAGCATGACTGTCCAAAAGTACATGACTCAATTTGATGAATTGACACTTCGGTGTGATTTGCGAGAGGACCGACACCAGACGATATCTAGATTTCGTTTTGGACTACGCGCAGACATACAACGAGCCATACATATCCATTCTTGAAATATAAGTTCCCTTGCTCAAGCTTGTCAATTAGCAGAAAATATAGAACACTCTCTCAAATTTTTTACTGACCGCAAGTTTACTCATAGAGCCGGAGAGCAGTCCAGACATCCTTCTGAAGATAACAAGAGACCTAATACCCAATTCAACAATGAGTTTAAGGGTAAAGCCATAATGGGTGAGTCATCTAAACAGAGTACGAAAGGCGTAGAGTATTTTAGGTGTCACGAGTATGGCTACAAAGCTTCACAGTGTTCCACTAGAGCTTTACTCATAGAAGGAGAACATAATGATGATGATAATCTTGAGGAAGAAGTATATGAATCAGTAGGAAATGCTAGTGAGTCAAACAAGGAAATAGTCATTTCAAATATGCGTTTAGGCGTCGTTAGGAGTCTTTACACTAAAACGAAAAATGAAAATTGGCGTAGATCTAGCGTTTTCACCGTGTACATCATACACGGAGGAAAAAGTTATCGAGTGATGATTGACGGGGTAGTTGTGTGAATATAATCTCAAGAACAGCTGTTGAGAAAATGGGCCTCAAAGCTGAACCCCATCCACAACGAGATAACGTAACATGGGTAGATAAAACTGCTCAATCTATTACCCAGCGTTGTCTAGTGCCTATCCAGATGTCAAGCTATCAGGACCAGTTTTGGTGCGATGTGTTAGACATGACCGCCGCACATATCTTGCTTGGTAGGCCATGGTTGTATGATTTAGATGTGACGAGTTTCGGCAAGTCAAACACATACATTCAAATTTAATGGTAAGAAAATTGTTTTGAAACCCGCACCACCTAATTCTAGAGATGAGAGCCCAAAGAGCGAAAAAGTCACAGGCCAGGTACATGAAAAGTCTCTTCACCTGGTAAGTCGATCACAATTCCTCAAGGAGAGCCTAGAGGAGGGACTAGTATATGCGGTAATTGTTTTAGGAGAGTCTTCTAGTCTACCTGTCATTTACCACCCTGAGATTCATCAGATTCTCACTGATTTTCAGGATATCATGCTCAATGAGTTACCTGATGAACTTCCTCCCCTTCGGGACATTCAGCATGCTATTAACTTCTTGCCAAGGTCCAATTTGCCCAATTTACCTCATTATAGGATGAATTCTATTGAGCACGCTGAGTTGAGAAAGCAGATCGATGAGTTATTGCGACAAGGCTTTATTAGAGAGAGTTTGAGTACTTGTGTCATTCCCGCTCTACTCACACCTAAAAAGGACGGTAGCTGGAGGATGTGCATTGACAGTCGCGCCATCAATAGAATTACCGTCAAGTATAGGTTTTCCATTCATAAACTTAATGACTTGTTAGATATGATGGCTGGCTCTCAAATCTTTTCGAAAATAGATTTTCGAAGCGGATATCATCAAATTCGTATCCGTGAAGTTGAATGGAAAACTGTCTTTAAAATTAAGGACGGATTGTATGAATGGTTGGTCATACTTTTTGGTTTATCTAACGCACCCAGCACATTTATGAGAGTTATGACCCAGATATTGCGTTCTTTTTTAGGCAAGTTCGTTGTTGTCTATTTTGATGACATTCTTGTTTTTAGTCGAACCAAAAAAGAGTATCTTTCTCATTTGACACAGGTTTTAGAGACTCTCCGTAAGGAAAAACTGTTTGTCAATTTGAAGAAATGTGCATTCTTAACTTTCTCTGTTCACTTTCTTGGGTTCATTGTCTCTAAAGATGGAGTAGCAGCAGACTCTGACAAATTTAAGACCATAAGAGAATGGCCTACTCCTTATACGATCCATGAGAGCAGCAGCTTCCATAGTCTGGCCACATTTTATAGGAGGTTTGTTAGAAGATTTAGTACCATCATGGCTCCGATTACTGATTGTCTTAAAAAAGGGGAGTTTCAATGGACTAAATCTGCTACTCATGCTTTCGAGGAAATTAAAGAGAAGTTGACCACTGCTCCGGTCCTTCATCTTCCAGATTTCACGAAGGTTTTTGAGGTAGCATGTGACGCATCAGGCGTAGGTATAGGTGGTGTTTTGAGGCAAGAAAATCATTCTATCGCCTTTTTTAGCGAAAAGTTGAATGAGACAAAACAACGCTACGATGTTTATGATCGAGAGTTTTATGCTGTAGTGCAATGTTTGCGTCATTGGCGTCACTATTTGCTACCAAAAGAGTTCGTTCTATACTCAGACCATCAAGCTCTACGCTACATCAATTTCCAAAAGAGAGTAGGGTATCGACACATCAAGTGGCTTGAGTTTATTAAGGAGTACAATTTTGTACTCAAACACTGTGCCGGAACTGAAAATAAAGCCGCTGATGCATTAAGTAGGAAACTTTGCACTTTACAGACGATGAGTGCCAAAGTTATGGGATTTGAGCAAATTATTCAAAACTATCCTACTTATCGGGACTTTGGTGGTATCTATTCATCTCTGACACAGGATCCTCCTACTATAGTAGATGTCTTCACCATTATTAATGGTTTTTTATTTCGAGGTACCCATCTATGTATTCCCAATATTTCGTTACGCGATCATCTGATTTGGGAAATGCATGCAGGAGGGATCGCTGGTCATTTCGGTCGAGATAAAACTATCATTCTTGTAGAGGACCGATTTTATTGGCCAAGCATTAAACGTGATGTTGCGCGAGTTGTATCGCATTGTCGAGTTTGTCAGGTAGCTAAGAGTAGGAAGTAGAATATAGGACTCTACACACCATTACCCATACCCTTTGCACTTTGGGAGCATCTTAGCATGGATTTCATTTTAGGACTCTCTCGCACACTTAGGAAACATGATGCAATATTAGTCGTAGTGGATAGATTTTTCAAAATGGTACATTTTATCTCTTGCCACAAGACTTCGGATGCCTCACATGTTGCACACTTGTTCTGTAAAAAAGTAGTTCGTTTGCATGGCCTTCCTAAGTCAATTGTTTCTGACAGAGATATTCGGTTCACAAGTCATTTTTGGCGAACTCTTTGGAAGAAAATGGGTACCACACTTACGTTCTCCACTGCTTATCATTCACAAACAGATGGTCAGACAGAAGTTGTCAATCGTAATTTAGGTGGCTTGCTTCGATATTTAGTGGGCGACCATTTAACCACGTGGGATCTTGTTTTGCCTATAGCGGAGTTTGCATATAATAGTTCAGTCAATAGGTCTACTAGGATGAGTCCATTTGAGATAGTTACAGATTATAAACATAGAAAACCTATAGACCTTCTTCCCCTCCCCATAGGTGATAGGCCTAGTGCCTCAGCAGAGTCTTTTGCACAGCATTTGCATGATTTGCATGATTATATTTATCAGCAAATAGCAATTAGTAATAATAACTATAAGTCTGCAGCAGACTCGCACAAAAGATTGCAGGAATTTGCAGTTGATGATGAGGTGATGGTTATAGTGCATCCGTAGAGGTTCCCTCTAGGAATCTTGAAGAAATTTCATGCTCGACGTATGTGTCCTTACCGAGTTCTAAAGAGGATTAGTTCTAATGCTTATGAGCTTGCGATTCCCCACAATCTCGGGATCAATCTAGTTTTCAACGTCGAGGACCTGACTCCATACCGTGCTCCATTTGATTATCCAGCAGTTATGTCAGATCTACCATCATCAGTTTCGCTAGGACATCGACATTTTCCATCCGCACACCAACTCCTGCTCCACAAAAGCATCATATAGATCATATTGAAAACATTCTGGATGATGAGATTATTTCGACTGCTGATGGTGGATATTAGCGTTATTTGGTGCACTAGTGTGGACGTCCAGACTCAGATTGCACTTGGTTGCGCACCGAAAAAGTCCAACAGCTCGATTCGGATTTGCTCGATAATTATCATTTTCGTCATTCACCGGAGGTTCATGTTTTGAAGCCGGGGAGAATTGATGGAGATCAGGATTTGATTTGGAAATAGATTTGATTTGATTTGATTTGGATCTTATTAGGATTTGGATTTTTTTAGGATATTTGATTGGATTAGGAGTTTGGATTCTATTATGATTCTTTTTGTTAGGGTTTTCCTATATATATGAGTTTGTATGGAGAATTGAAGGGAGATGAATAATATTTGAAAATTTCTTTAGAAATTTCTGGCGTGGATTTCGCTTGAGCAAATATTTCCTTGTGGATTCGTGGAAAGTGGGCTTGGATTCGTCTGGGTGGATTCCTAAACCCCGTAAGTTCTTCCCCAATTTATCTATTTTTTCCAATTCATCCAAAAAAATTCTAATTTTCAAAACCCTAACCCTAATTTTGCCTCCGTCCTGCATCAATATAGAAGTGGGGAAGTGCACGAGATACTAGAAGAAGCTGATGGTCGAAGTTCAATCTTGAGATGAGTGGAGTTGTAAAGATAGTGAAGTTGTAGCGACAAAGCCATCTCAGAAAAGATCTCGAAGAAGCAGAATAAAGCAATCTCACGAGAATATAGAACACGGATAACTGGATCTTCATTAGTCATAAATTATAGATCTGACACATTAGGAGGAAAAAGTTGAATTATGATTGTGGTTTCGATAGGTGTTGCATGAAGAGGAACAAAGGAGGAAGCAGTAAAGCAAAATGGATGGCCTACACTAGGAGTGCACCAAGGCAGCCCAGTGCCTATGTGATAGCTTCGTTGATGAGGCCTAGAACTGTAGAAGCTTTGGTGCCATGTTAAACTTAGAGAGATATGGGATGAAAATCTCATATATTGCCTAATTGAATCATGACCCAAGGATTCTACATATATAGGTGACATAGCGCCATAAAATAAATCTATAGGCGGTAATGGGTCTGAACACTTATAATTTAGACTCCCAACCTAGAAATTTAGGTTAGGCTTGGGTTTTGGGGTCATATCGACATTGTCACTCCTAGTCCAGTCTGATGTATTATGTTAGTTTAGTTCAAAAACCAACTCAATATATTCTTTCTCGAATCCTCACTTGCAACAAATCAACGTGATATTTAAAAAAAAAATGCAACATGGTGTACGATTGTTTGCATTCTGAAGATGTTCCTAAAAAAATGACTCATGACATATTCAGTTAGTTTACTTAAAACAAAATCTAATGTTGAAAATAACACGTTATGAAACCCGTTATATTGCGTTACAAAACCTAACGGAATCCTAGCGCTACGTAACAACTGAAAATAACTCAGTGCACCGTAACAATACGTTTTTTTATGCTATTTTACATTATATTATGTAACGTTACTTTAAATTACGTTATGCTACGTTATTTATAATTATTTTTTAGTAATTTCTATATTGTTATTGATTATTATTTTGATTATTAGCGAATTTCTGTAATTTTTTTACTTGATTAGTTGTTGGCTTGTTTAATTGCTTGTGAAATTGCTAATTTGTTAATTTGCAATTGTTTCTTTGTTCGCTTGTTTTAATTCCCCTTCGGTTGTTGAAATATCTTGTTGATTCTATTGAATTTTTAATTGAACTATAATCAACAATTACAAATAAAATAAATTGAATATTACAAAATATAAATTATAATAACGATAGTAACTGGAATTGAAATAAAAAATTAGAATCTTGTTTTATTATTTAGATGATGACTAGAATTATTGTTGCAGGCTTAATATAATTTATGAAGGTAAATGTGAAAATTATTGTAAAACTTAATATATAATAGAATAGATTATGTATTACAAAATGGTTTTATATTCTTTTTTAGATATTTAAATTTTTTTTCAATTTATAAAAATTATTTTATATTTATTTTTATTACATAAATAGGAAATTACAAAACTTATGTTATGCGTTATGCTACATGCAATATAGCCTAATAGAGGCAAAACGTTACATTACCGTTATCGCAATTTAAACATTGACAAAAACCATATGTTCTTGTTACATGTGCAATATGATATGCCATTCACCTATGATCATGCGCTTCAAAAAATAACAGGTTAATCCTATAAATTGCCTACATCCTATTAAAGGAGCACAAGAGCCCATGAGCAACTTCTGAAGCTATCGTTTATTCTTGACAGTGTCAACTTGCATAACATAGTTTTTTTTTTTTTTTCCATAAGATATATCCTCAAGGACTAAATGCGCTTATAATGAGCGCATGAACCATCGCTCAGTGCTAACTCAGCTAATTGAGGCAGAAGCACCCCCTGCCAAACATATGGTATTTGCTGACAATGACATGCTAGTAGCCCGACAATCTTTGATATTGTTCCTTCAATTTTCATAAAACTATAGTTAATGTTTTCCTTTTAGCTTTATTCCTCTTGCTCTATTTTAATGTCAAGGCCCAAATCTTAATTGCTAACTGGTCTTCAATGCCTAAACTGGAAGCTGTTTGTTAGGCTACAAACAGAATTGCAGATTTTGTCACATGCAACGTTTGTTGCAACACGTATGCCTCTAAACCTATCTTTTTGTTAGCTGTGTGCAACATTTATATAAGCTTAAGGATATTTTACTAGAGAGAAAACGTGGCATGCCCATTATTTTATCGTCTTTTGTTGCAAATCCTTGGAGCAATTGCTTTGCTTATTCTGGTCGCAACATTTGCTATAGAATTTTTAGAAGACTTGTTGCTACTCTGCAGCAATTCAATCACTACTTTCGAGTTGCAACTGTTCTATTTTCATCCAGCCAAACAGCCAGTGTAGGGCCATTTTTTAATATGCTTAAATTGTCTGGGTGAACCAAGTAGAAGTAGCATTTCAACTTTCTTTGATATAGTTCTATTCTCATGAATACTTTTATGATGAAGCTGGGCATGTTGCACACATGTCAGATGCATGCGGTTGTGTATATTTATCAGGCCTCAGGCATTGTCTTGTCCGTGCAACTTAGGATGTAGTTGTTTTCTTCTTGATAGAGTTTCACATAAATTCCATCCTCTTAGTGTTCCATGATGCATGATTCTCCGTCCACAAGTACTACTCTTTCTAATCACTTTTCTACTTCTTCTTGTTAGAATTTGCACTTGAAACCCCTTCACTGTTGCATTCTGCTATACAGTCTATCTATTTGAATATGGAGTTGGTCAATATCCATCTAATTAGGTGTATTCATCTCAGAATGTCTTTCTTGTGCCCCTTCATCGTCTTTCCCCTTGATAATCTCTTAGGTCCGTCACTATTTTCATACTTGTTATTGTTATCTAGACTCTAGAGTCATGCTCAGCTACATGTTCGATTTCAATTTCTGATCACCTGTTGGCTCTGACTAGTTTGATGACCAAGAATTCCAGCGTATGTTCTTGCATTGCTTTCTCATCTTAAATGTTCAATCTTCAATATTCCAATACTCACTTTGTTCCTCTAGGTAAGCGGGAATTTGTTCCATGTAATACAATTTTCCTTTTTATATCAACACTAGTTTTCATCAAGCAAGGAAAAATTTAGATTCGAAGAATTCATTATCTTTTTTAGAGCCATTACATAATGATCAGATCTCGACTTTGATGAGTCATCCTCTACTCCTAAAGTTTGAGGCTTTTTTGGAGGGAACAAGGATTCCTTGTTCATCCATATTTAGGATCCAAGCCACTACTTTGTGGTCTGTATGAATTATTATTTTTTTGTGACAAATTGTCTAGCCAGGATGCTTCCATTGGTTCATTTCGCTACAAAAAAATTGTTTGGCTGTTACTATGTTGCACTCTGCACTAGATAGGGTTTTGCTTTGTCTAAGCATTCCCACAGCTATTGTCATCAATTAGAGATAATGAATCATCCAAATCCAAATAAGGTAGTTCATGTCAAACAATGTGGGCAACATAATGACGTACTTCCTCATTCAAAAATGTCAAACAATCTCAGACCAAGACATTAAGTTGGCAACGATAGTTTTTCCAAGTACTTGACAATCAATTACACCCAACATGGTGGCATAACAAAAAGACCCCCGATGTGTTTATCCACAGGAGGCTACTATTTGTATCAGATTAGATGTTGACTGATGCAACCAAAGAAAGGATCCCAAGTGTCATATAATATGCCGACTAAATGAACAATCAACAATCATAAAATATCATGAAAGTTCCTAGTCACATAATTAGCTAATTAACTTGGAACAGCAATTGCTAATCACAATTTATCCTTAAAGAACAGTGTGCTTTTGCCATGGAGAAACCCTGAAAATTACCCATACAGTGGATCCATGTCAAACGAGCTGCAGTTATGTTACTCTTTGAACCTCTACATTGCACCAAAAACCCCAAATTTCTTTCTCCACCCAAAACAATTTTTTTTTAGAAAAAACAAAAATGAGGAATTGAAATTCCTACATCACAAGATATATCCATGTTTCAGACAATTTTTGGAAAGGAGAAATAACCAAAATGTGTAAATTTGTACCTAGAAATGTGTAAAATTCAACTCAATTTCTGCATTGCCTCCTATCTTAAGTGATCAGGGTAACCCGGGTGGTGCTGCTGCATCTTGGAATCCAACTTCATTCAAGAATCCCAAATTAGATTTAGATTTAGGTTTCTGTGAGAGAATTTACGGGTGATGAAGAATTTGGGAAATTTGTGTGACTGTCACCGTCTCCAAGTCGAAGGGGAGGCTTTGATTGTAATGGAGTTGAAGGGGGTCAATTTGAGTTGGCAGTGCCATTAGGATCCCCAGAGGTTCAATTTGAGTTGGCATTGCTGTTAGGAGTCGTCTGGGGTTGGCAATCTTGGATATCAAACTGGCACAAAATAAGTTTTTATTACCCAAAGTACTTTTTTCTGTAGTTTGCCCTTAACAAACTAGGAAGGCAAAATATTACTTTTTGTCGAAGGAATGCTATAAATGAATATAATTATACCCTGCATCTTGTAGAAAGTTAGCTGAACACTAAATACTAAATTCCATTAGAAGATTTTTTTAATACGGTTTTGTTTATCTGTGCGTCTTTTTAACTGATTTGCATGTACAGGGTTCAAGGAAAGCAGTAAATTCACTGCTGAAGAAGGAAGCAGAATATTTTGGAGATATTGTGATCTTGCCATTTATAGATCAGTATGAGCTTGTGGTTCTTAAGACCATTGCTATTTGTGAGTATGGGGTGAGTTATACCTCTTTCTAGTTAGTTTTCTCCCATTTGCAAACTGGCTTTTGAGCAGCCTTTAAGATTTTCTGTTGAAATTTAACTGCAGACCCACAATTTTAGTGCGGCATACATTATGAAGTGTGATGATGATACCTTTGTTCGGTTGGATGTTGTATTGAGAGAAATTAGTAATGTTGCAAGTGAGAAATCTCTGTATATGGGTAATCTTAATCTTATGCATAGGCCTCTCAGAACTGGAAAATGGGCCGTCACATATGAGGTTTTTTTTTTTTCTGTGTATTTTCTTTGAAGAGCTAATTAATTGTATTTGATTCATTAGAAACTGATATATAAGATTTAATCATATTATCACCCTTTATCTTCTTATGGTTTTCTTTCCTCTTACTAGTTTTATTGGAAAATGCAGGAATGGCCAGAAGAAGTATATCCTCCATATGCCAATGGACCAGGCTACATAATTTCGAATGACATTGCAAGTTTTGTAGCCTCCAAACATGCAAATCAAAGCCTGAGGGTGAGGACCACGAGGCTGATATATATATATATATATATATATATATATATATATATATATATATATATATATATATATCACGACGAAGTCCCTTTGATGATTTTTTTAACAATTTTAGAACAGTTACCCGCCATAGCTAAGCACATCCTGTAACACTACACTCTCAACATTCTTGCAGATATTCAAGATGGAAGACGTAAGCATGGGCATGTGGGTCGAAGAGTTTAACGCTTCTTCCAGAATCCAGTACTCACATAGCTGGAGATTCTGTCAATATGGGTGCATGGAGAACTACTACACGGCACATTATCAGTCTTCCAGGCAAATGATCTGCTTGTGGGATAAATTATCAAGAGGTCAGACCCAGTGCTGCAACTTCTGATAGCGGACAAAAGGATTCAGCTTTTTTTGCTTTCCTTTCATTGAAATCGCCTGCTTCAGTTGCCTAAGAAAATAGTTTCTTGGTGTAACTTCTTCCGTCGGTCATAGCCATTCGCTTATTATCAGATGGCTAATGACAAAAGCTCCTTGCATTTCATGCAAGTAGTTAAGATATGTGGGGGAAAAAAATCGTTCTTCTCGTGATAGTATGTTAGTTTTTTATTGTATGTAGATAAAGGAAAAAATTACGTGTATTCTTTATATTAGCGGAGAGCAGAGCATACTACTGTGGCTTTATTATTTCAACTAAGTTTCTGATCTGCCCGAGAATCACATTACTAATCCACCTCTAGTTCATATCTTTTGTTCCTTGCTCTACTTAACTGAATTTAACTTAATAGTGTGATTTTGCAGAGATATTACCTTATAATTGTTGGAATGTTTTTTGTCAAGATTTCAGAGACTCATTGATGGCCGTTGGTAGCCACTGATGGATACCCTCCGAGGGGGGAATTTCTAGATGGGCACAGGATTTTTTCTTGTGAGCCCACTTTTTTTAGTGAGCACATCCTTTCTTTTCAAAAGAGATACTTTTTCCTAGTGAGTCCACCAATATTTCCCAAATATTCTCATCTCCTCCTCTTTCTCTCTCATCCCTCAGTTCTCAAATTCTCTCTCGTGCTTTCTCAAATTCTCTCTCGTGCTTTCTCCTCTTTTCGCTTTCTCTCTCACGCAAGAAGAAGAAATAAAGGCGATTATTTCTCTCATTAAGAGCTTGTAAGATCTCTCATTTCTTTTACGATAACTGTTCTAACCATTTTCGATGTTGCAGGGTCTTTAATTCGATTGATTTTTAATTTGTGATTTATTATTATTTGTTAATTTGTTAGCTAGGGTTTCGTTTGTTTGCTAATCAATGGCTTCAGGTAGTTGCGCTTCGAAGATGATGCGGAGATCGATCGCCCAAACCATCGCCCAATTCTCGGATCTCCTACCGTTTCGTTCCGGATTTGATCTCCTACCCCTTTCGACCTGCATCAGGATCATCCGTGAGTCGATCTTGACGATGAATGGACACTTGGATCATTTCAAGATTAGGGTTCGTGAATCACCTTGCCATTGCAAGGATTGTGGGGTTCTTTTCTCCTCCGAGTTCATGGCGTTGGGGAAGATCATTGACGAGCTCTTTGACATGCTCGTTGAGATGAGCTCCAAGACATAATTGGTTTTCTTTAATTTCCAAGAAAGTCTGGTTTTCTTTAATTTTCAGCTGTTTTTTTGTTTTGATGTAATAAAACGTTGTAATTGCTAGCCAAGTCAATGGTTATTGGATTTATAGTATTCTGATTTGATTAAGACCGGATGCATCATTTCCTGATTTTCTCTGAAAAAACTCCATTGCATTATGGCAAAGAGACGTGTATAATATTAATCATGATATGTATGTATGCAGAATACGGATTAATGATAGCTTGAATCTATATCAATTTGTTGTGCGAATCTTTCCTTATGTTCATAGATGCCTTTGATGCAGAGGTGTCTTCAAATGACTTGAATGGAGCCCACAGCACAAATTATTAGTTTTATCTAGTAACTTAGTCATATGCTCTGTTATTTTGCAGGGATAACACAATTTCTCAAATTTTGCAGGGAAAAATTCTGATTTTAGCATTAGCTTATACACTAATGGTTATGATTAAATTTTTGCATTTTTTGGCATTAAATTGAGCTATTAAATGAAGTTCCACTTGCCAGAACTGTCTGACCCCCTCGGAAGTCTCGAAAAATCTAGAATTTTTTTTTTTTTTTTTAAATGAGTCTCAAACTCAAAATGAAGTTGTTAGTTTGGAACAAAAATTCCTTTTAATTTGTCGTTCCCTTTAAATGCAGTTGTACTCAAGGAACATATTATATATATCAAGTTGTAGTTGCCGTTGTTTTTAAATGAATCTCAAACTCAAAATGAAGTTGCCGTTGTTCTTTGTGTTTGAAACTATAAATGATTTGTTGATATTGTGTATTTTGATACCAAATTGGGGGTTTGCAACATGGATGAGTATTGATATTGATAACTTTTTAATTATCTACCGGGTTGTACACACCGTATTTAAAGTTGTTGATATGTTAGATCAATGATGCCGTTGTTGTTTGACATGCACTCTATTTATTTTGTTTCAAGCAACATCAATTTCGGATATTAATATTGTTTGATTTGATAACAAATTTACTATCAATTTCGGATTTCAGATGTACCAGTCCGGACCTGTACATCTGATCAGGACTAGCAGCCCCAGACAGAGGTAAAAAGGTTCGGACTGACTAGCCCGGATCAGAGTTAGCCAATTTTTGGCCCCCTGTCCGGGCTGGTTAGCCCAGACAAGGGACAGGGAGATGAAGGCAGGGCATTTTTAACCAAAAAAAATAATGGCAAAATGGTAAATAAAATGATTTTTTAAGTGGGCTCACTAGGAAATATGCTATGCCCATCTAGAAACTCCCCTCCGAGGGGTGTATCAAACCCTATAGTGAAGGGTCTACTCAGGCTGGGCCCTGGTTGATGGGTGTATAGACCCATCGATTGAAGGCATGTACTGGCATCGGGTGGGTTTCAATTTGGACTTATGAACTGGTCAAATTTGATCTTTTTTAGCTAGGGTTTGTACCTAATAATGCTAAACTATAAAAAGGTTGTTTTTAAATACTTTTAGAAAATACTTTTTTGCAATTGTTGAGAGTTTGTATTCGTCTTCTTGAGAGTGAAATCTTTTTTTTGTAACATTGAGAAATTTGCAAGATCCAAAATTGGTATTTGTTAACATTATCAAATAGTAAAGATTTTAGATTTGATAGGTATTAGAGTATGAATTTGCTCTGAGCCATGTTAAATTCTTCTCATTCACTGGTTTAATTTCTCTTTGATTTATTTTATCTCCCATAGTTGTGATTTATTTTTTTATCTGCTGACAAGTAGAATCTCGATAATTTTAATCTTTTTGAAATACTTCCATTTGCATGTCTCTTGTATTTCAGCAAGTTTTCACATCTCTAACTTTTTTGCTTATGTGGAGTCGGAATCGCTATTAATCGCGGATGAACATGCCACGATGAATATATACACGGCCCTGTACACACCATTCATCACACATGGATTTTACCTGGATTCCATGGAGAGAGATTTCAAATACTAAACCTACTAAGTAATATGCCTCCAACCAACTATTGGTTTGTTATTAATTAACACACCGTTCATCACACCCTCCAAATCTACAAATGTTTATTAATTAACTAATTTCTCGATGTTGGAGTTGATCCTAAAGAGGCCCCCGCTTTCTTATGAATTTATCTTAAACTAGGATCTTTTGGCTCAACTTTATTCCAATTTTGCCAAGGGAGTAGGCTTTTGAACTGATTCATCTCGTAGCAAACTTCATCTCTATAATTATGCTCATTCTCCAAGAGAGACCGACTCCAAGGGCTGACTACTTGCTTACAGCTTACGACAATCAACCTCCTAGCGTTTTTGGCAAGTGCAAGCGACTCACTTTGGATAAATCATATCTTTCGTGGGGTCTCGTCTCTGAATCTAAATTCCTAAAGTCTACTTATGTAATCGCCGTTTAAACTAGAGTTTACATCCAGGATCGGGAGCCAGTGCTAAGGCGAGCTACTCTCTCAATCACTGAGTTCATTTTTTCAATGAACTGTTTGCATTTCAAGTCACCCAACTCCAAATATTGCATAGTTGGAATCTAACTTAAGTAATGGTCGATGAGTCAACCATCGCAATAGTAATTTGACATGAGGAGAGACTGAGCTAATTCCATCAAAATTATTGGTACCTTTATTGTAATGGTATCTATTAGTTTAACGAATGTGTAAAAAAAGAGTGGCATCCAAGGACCGCATAAATGCACCTCTCCTCAAGGCTCAAGAATCCTTTGTCTACCAAGATTCCTCTTAGTCAAGGAATTTGAGTTTGGCTACTCCTCTTGCAAGGCAAAAGAAACTCGATCATATCCAAGGACCACATTAGAATTCAACTACTATTCTATCAGTAAATAATTATAAATGTACCTCTCCTCAATAACTCCTCAATAAGGAAATGAAATGGGAGATCTGAACATTTCTTCTTCATCTTCTTTTCATACGTTTTAGAGAAGAAGAGAGATTTTGAGTGGTTGTAACCTTGATTCTATTATAAAACATATGCCAGAGCAATCACCATTCTCTGAGGACATAGGAACAAGAATCCTTCTCAGCCGAAACTCGTTGTATCTCTATGTATGTATATAATTTATGTTCTTTCTTTTGCTATATGATAATCTCCCTGTAAGTCGCTCGAAATTAGAAACCCTCTTTTGATTTGAATCTAACTTAGCTCCAGATCTAGTTCCGAGCGGAATCTCTGTTTGATATTTGATTTGTTAGTAAAAATATAGGAATAATACTAATGCAACAACCAGCCTCTTATTATAGTGATTTCCTTCTCTTTGGCTTCGGTCGCCGAAAAAAAAAAACCACGAAAAAAGATCTGCCTTTTTTTTTTTTTCCTTCTTTACTTTCGGCCTAAAGATAATTAGCAGCAGTCGCAGCAACAAATAGAAAACCCTCGGCCGAACTTTTTTTTTTTTTTTCTTTCAGCCGCCTTTTTTTTCTTTTCCTGCTAAAACTCCAAGGAAGCCCCACTCCAATTTATTTGTTTTCTGTCCAGCCCACAAACAAAAGCAGCCGCCACCATCCATTTTCTTTCCTGCGGCCTGCAGCCAAAAAATTAGCAGCCACCTAACCCTTAATAATTGAGATTAGGTTAAATTTAAGGGTTAATTACAGTCAGATCTCATGTAATTTTGGAATTGTGTAATTTAATATCCTGAAGTTTGAAACTCTCAAAAAACCCTCTGGATTTAGTTATTTTCACTCTCCTTTTTTATTAAAGTGCATTCTTATCTCTCAAATTCCTATTCTACTTTCATCCCTTCCCTTTAATGAGTGTGCTGGTTAAAAGAAAGGATGTGGGTAGAATAGGAATTTAAGCGACATGAGTGCACTTTAGTAAAAAAAGAAAGTGAAAATAACTAAGTGCAGGGAATTTTTTGAGAGTTTTAAATTTCAGGGGTGTTAAGTTACACAACTTTAATACTGCAAGGGGTCTAACTGTAATTAACTCTAAATTTAATTTGGACCGATTTTGAACCCGTTTGGACGGACCGAACCCACTGCAGCAATAATACTCCATTAGCAACATGATTTGGCTTGATTATCTTAGCTAACCAAAATAGATTCCATCATATACCAACTAAATAACTTCCATAGACTTTCATCTCTCTTGTGCACTGTAAAAGTTTGACATATAGGGGAATAATAATAATTATTATCATAGCTATATGCGCAAACAATCTAGAAACGAACTCAAAACTTTTCAAAGTTTATAAGTGAGTACATAGATAATAGTTACTTCTTATATAGAGGAGAATAAGAAATCACTGTTGAATAAAGACCTCATAGGATCCGCTTGAGTTTTGAGCTGGGTAATGGGTACACGATTAGTTTTTAGATGGGTAATGGGTACAGGATTAGTTTTTAGAAGGACAAATAGAGTGAGAATGCTCCACTATCATACTCCTTTCCTGATCTCTACGCCTACTCTCTGAATAAAGATGTTGTGGTTAAGGATACTTCTATTAAAGGTTCTTTCAAATCACACCTCAAATTTGGTAAAAATTTCCTTATTTGGGACAAATTGCAATGCGTGGATTAGAATGTTTGTACTGGCTTAGAGGTCGCCGCACTACTTGCCAAGGCCGGCGAGTCCGGAGAGAGAGGAAAGCAAGAGGAAGACAATGGCAGGCCATGGACAGAGGTCCGAGCTCGTACCTCAAGCAGGAGGGTAAGGGAACCAACCACTGCCATTGTTGGTCAAAAGAGAAAAATCTCATTCTCTGGAAGTGACAACGGGGAGGAATGCTGGACATGTGACCGAAAGGGCCATTTCAAGGATGAGTGCCCTTTCATTCGCTGTCGTTTTTGCAAAACTCTCGGCCACAAGATCGCTGAGTGCCCAGTCTTGCCGACAAGGATGAAATCACCTGATCAACAAACAAAAAACCAAAGGATGCCTCTAACAAAGAAGACCAACTCAAGAACTTTGGATCAGAAGGGCAGGAGAAAGCAACTGATGGCTCGACGGGTTGGTATTACGCTTGGCAATGGCATAATGAAGCAGGGGGCGACAGAACCCAATCCCAAATTAGGTGGTAGGGATGGAGGCACCACAAACCTTAGATCAGTGAACAGGGAAATAATAAGCAAGCAGAAGACCTTCGATGGCTCACAGGATGAAAAGAAAAACAAACCTATCCTCTTTCTCCCAACTTCAGATAGGGCGGCGGAGGACTGGACATGGCTCTCAAAGATCATAGGAGTTGTGTACCCTGGTCACTGTTGGCAGTGAAAATTTTTAAGTAAATAGGATTTTCCACGACAGAACGAGGAGCTAACTCTATAGCTCCGCGTACTGGCTATTTTAGCCTCGCATTTGAGTAAAACGAGGAGCTATTCAATAACTCCGCGTTCTGGTTCTTTAGCTCCGCGTTTTGGTGAGATTATCTCCGCATGAGCAGATAACTAGAATCTCAAAATTGATTGAGATTATAATTTGGGCTTATCCAAACACCCAAATTAAGTCCGATCAGAACTCTAAATCAAGAGATTTAAATCAAAATTAAGATATTTAATTGGAATCCTTGATGAGTACAAATTCTATTTATATAGAAACTCTCATATGATTCTAAGGCTATAAATACTCTCTAGAGGAAGCCTTAGAGGATCTTTTCCAGAGAATCAGATTTTTCGAGTATCTTGGAGAATTCAAATTACGTATAGAGCCTTGAATTCGTGAAGAGCATAGAAGAAAAGATCCAAAAGTCAGCCGCCATCTTCAAGAGAAGAGTTCAATATCAGATCGTCCAAATGAGCAACTTGATAGATCCCATCGCCACACAGATCTCACATCATATTGTAAAAGAGAGCGATATACATATAAATCCTCTCGTTTGTTCTCTTTTTCTTTTGTTCACTTTCATTATAAATCAAGTTATTTCAATGGAAGGAAGGCAAGGAATTTATGCTGCGAACAAACTGGCGACCACAGTGGGAGACGTCTCTTTCACTAGAGAAGAGATTGTGGCGCAATCTGACGTCGAGAGGATCGGATCTGACGTAGATATGCTGGTCGTTAAAATCGACCAGCAGAAGTACGATGAGTACCTCTCCTCTGAATCAGGTAACCTGAATGGAACACGACACTATCGTCGCGTGCGCTCCAATACCCGAGCAACGGGTAAAAAGGTATCCACTGATGAACGGGGATCCTTGGAGACCGCGGCCATAGAGCCGGTGTTTGGACAGGAAATCCTAGCAGAGGATGGCCTCTCTTTTGCCGAAGAAGGCATGAGAATTGGATTGACCAGAACCCAACTCCGAGATAGAAATCGGAGAGCGAGGCGAAAAGCCCTCAAAGCCCACATCGAACGCGAGACTAACTCCATAGAACGCGGGGCTATGGTCTCTCGCAAACTGGCTCGCGTTAATCGCGAGACCAGTCATTATCGCGTTAAATGCGAAGTTGCAACTTGCGTTGATCGCCAGGAAAAGCCAGCGTGTGATTCTCCACGCGAGGCTATTACTGAGCTTAGCGAGAAACGCGAAGCCAGTAAGATTTGTGTTAATCGCAAAATTTCTAACACTCGCGATAAACGCGAGGATAAAATCTCCTTAAGGCCAGCGTGTGATTCTCCATGCGAGGCTACTACTGGACTTAGCGATAAACGCGAAGCCGGTAGTATTTGCGTTAATCGCAAGATTTTTGACACTCGCGATAAACGCGAGGATAAAATTTCCTTAAAGCCAGCGTGTGATTCTCCATGCGAGGCTATTACTGGACTTAGTGATAAACGCGAAGCCAGTTCAACTTGCGATAAACGCAAGATTTTTGACACTCGCGATAAACGCGAGGATAAAATTTCCTTAAAACCAGCGTGTGATTCTCCACGCGAGACTATTACTGGACTTAGCGATAAACGCGAAGCCAGTTCAACTTGTGATAAACGCAAGATTTTTAACACTCGCGATAAACGCGAGGATAAAATTTTCTTAAAGCCATCGTGTGATTCTCCACGCGAGGCTAATACTGAGCTTAGCGATAAACGCGAAGCCAGTAGTACTTGCGCTAAACGCAAGATTCCTCAGCTCCACGTAAATCGCGAAGATGATTGGCAAATTGTCGTTAATCGTAAAAATCGCGCTAGACGCGAAGTTGTGACTTGCGTTAATCGCAAGAGTAAGCCAGCGTGCAAGAATTTTCTTCCACGCCGGGCTAAGTTTCCAGAAGATAATCTTCTGAAGGAACGCCAAGCCAGCGTAAAACGCGAGGCTAGCGTAACAAAATGCGGAGCTATTTCTCAGCCCCGCGACACAAAACACGAGGCTAATTCTCAGCTCCACGTTCTAACACGCGAAACTATCTCTCAGCTCCACGTAGATCAACCCGAATATAAAATCAGGGCTGATCGTCACACTAATGGACCAGAACTGAACTCTAGTAATCTCAAGAAGCTTCAGTGGGCTCCTGAACCCTCTCAACAGGTGAATGGATCCCACAATTCCATGTTTAAAGTCACTGACCTCAGGGAGTACTTAACCAAGAAGAGAAGTATAGAACAAGTTCAATCAGAACCTATTTGTCATTGCCAGCAGCTTATGATAGCAGTATCCACTATAATCGATAATTGTTGCTGCAGTAAGAACAGGGTATCGGTGTTTGACCGATTAAATAAGTCGGACAAAAACCCTGCTAAGAAAACAAAGGCTACTCCCCGAGAATAATGGAGAGTTGTAACTTCCAACATGGTCGGCAAGGGTAAGAAAATCATAGAAAAGAATGGTGATTCAGAATCAAGTGATGAAGAACCTAATCATTTTACCCGGCTTAAGTCAGGTGCTATCTCGGCCCGAAATTATAAGAAACTCGTGAAGGGTTCTTATGATGACGATAGTGCTAATTCGGCCATAGCCTCTCCTCGTTCTTCGGCATCATCTAAATTGAAGTCAGCAACATATATGATGAATAGATCTGACGATATCGACCAGAGATTTGAAGCTCAAGAACAAATGATTCGAGAGCAACAAAAGACAATCGAGGATCTTAAAATGATGCTCTCAAAAGTGGTCAAGAATACTCAAAAAATCGTTGAGGATAACGTCAAGAAGGGAAAAGAAACTCCGTTCAATAAAATGAACGAAGAAGATAAGGAAGAAAAAGCCCACTCAATACATGAGGACGACGACAAATATTCTTTTCATGACCCACATGAAGAGAAAATAGATAAATTGCAAAGTCAACTCGAAGTGCTAATGCACAAAAAGGATTTGAAAGAATCGGGAGTCTCAAGACCATATCCGCCTGAATGAGATATGGTACCATACCCTCAAAAATATAAACCGCTCAAATTGGAGCTATATGACGGGAAAGGGTCTCCCAGTCAACATATTTACTACTTCTTGTCCCAAGCAGGACATTTGATGGGTAATGACCTAGTAATGACCAAGATATTCGCAAGTACCTTGCGAGGGCCTGCCTTCACTTGGTTTATGCAGCTGCCCCTAGGTACCTGCTTTGATGTTGAGAAATTATTTCTCTCACGTTTCTTTGAGGATGATACCGAAATTACGGTTCATTCCCTCCTTGCAACTAAACAAGGGGAACAAGAAACAGTAAACGACTTCATAGAAAGGTTATGGGAGAAGTCCGTGCATTGCAAACACGGGATGGTCCAGGAAACTCTAGTCGAGACATATCGACATAATCTTAAGACTAACGTGCTCCTAAAAATGGGGGCCGTAGAGTCTAAGACGTGGAGAGATTTGCTAAAGTAAGGAGAGCAAGCCGAGGACTTGATCTGTCGAGTTGAAGAGTCTCGTGGATCGAGAAATATCGGAAATAATAGGCCGTACACCCAAAATAATAATAAGAATAAAGGAAAAGTAGTGATGGCATCAGAAGTCGCTCCACAAAAGACAAATCCTCCAAACTCGAAGCCCCAAAATTAGAAAGGCACGAGACAAAATAGGGCTCAGTAAGAGAGGACCTATACTTTCAAGGCAGAGCAAACGCCTACACTCTTCCACCTGCTCCTGAGGAAGGGAATGTTGAAACTCCCGGAGAATAGAAAATCGGAGGACGCTGGTAAAACCAACGACCCCAACTACTGTCTCTACCACAGGAATGTCGGACACCCTACTAGGGATTGTTACCCTCTAAAGAACAGAATCCAAGCACTGATAGAAGCTGGAGTTCTGACGCTAAAAGAGGAACAAAAGAAGGTCACTGCCAACATGGCAACCCTAGTGGTTGGAACCCATGAGTTCCCCGCAGGGGTGACCCCAATACCAAAGGGGAAGCTGGTTACGAAAAACTATGACCCGCACAATAAGGCTCAAGAAGGACTTGTCTCCGTAACAACTCAAAAGGGGAAAATCATATGGGTCCACCCTGATTTACTACAGGATGAACAGTGGACTACCACAGGGGGTCAGAAGAAAAAACGGAGTGGCAATACTATTTTCGCAAAAATAAAAGATGAATACATAATTGCAGGGGCATTTACAGACTCTGAAGAGGAGCCCGAAGCTATGGCCACTCATCAGGATGGGGTAGGCCCTTCCGGCACTAGATCTGGAAAAACATATCTCAAGGACTACACCAGAGTAGACCCGAAAGATATATACGCGAAACTCGCGAAACCTGCAAAACAGAAAGGACTTCGCTTACAGAAAAATCCTGGAAAATATGAAGGAGTCAAAGACGCTACCTTCAAATTTGATATAATAGCTCAGCTGGCAAATATTCCAGCTCAAGTCACGCTTTACGAGTTGTTACGGTTGTCAAAATCAACTCGCGAGGCATTGAGAGAGGCCTTGGCAGACTCTGAGTCATTTCTAGCTCAGATTGTCGAGCCGGCCGACGAAGAACAGGACTCTTGCCCCCACTGTCATCAAGTGAGGAAACAGGTCCCACAAATTATCTTCTCTCCAGAAGACATGCATGTAAGAAATATAAAGCACAACAGGCCTTTATATTTCACAGGGTATGTCGGATCCACGAAAGTGGATCGCATCCAGATTGATCCAGGGTCTACACTAAGCATCATTCCCAGAAGGTTGATGCAGCTATTGGGAATTTCTCCCCATCGCCTGATGCCAACCAATACTACAATATATGGGTTCAATTCCAATGATAGTTGTCCCCTTGGAAAGATCCGACTCCGGTGTCAAATCAGGGATTTGAGGACGGAGGTCACATGCTACGTCATTGACACAGACACTTCCTATAACATCTTACTGGGACGGCCTTGGATCCACACCTATATGATAGTCCCGTCGACTCTCCACCAGTGTATGAAATACTGTGATGAATAAGGAGAAGTCCGGACACTAGTTGCGGATAGGCAACCATTTAAAGGGCTGAAAAACTACTTCACGGATGTTTTACTCTACAAGCCAGCCCATGAAGTCTCCGACAACAACCTTAACAAGCCTCAAAAGTTTAACGAGAGCGGCAACGAGGCGGATACGGAGTACGAGCCTCCCGAAGAGAACGATGGGGGTGATTATGAAATCAATCCTCACATAGATTTTAATTTGAATTTTGATAATAATGTAGCTGATGTAGTAGAGGATGAGTGGATTATCAATGAAAACATAAAGTTAGTCTACAAGCCTGTTGTAGCTACTAAATCTGAACCTTCTTGTACTTCCACCGAAGTGGATGGCCTATCCGAACTTGAAGTTCTAGCGGCATACCATTTGCCACTCAGGTCATCCCTCTTCTCTCAATTAAAAATAACTAAGGGACAAGGCCACTTCTTTGAGGTGCCTCCTCGACAGGGGTCCCAAAAGCCGATCATGTTCGGCAAAGTAATTACGTCACCTCAACAAAGACAAAGCAGTGAAAGTGATGAACAAATATCACCTCAATTTCACTTATATGAACAGAAATCTCAGCAAATGATGGAGAAAATGGGTTATAATTTTACCCAGAAACCGGAGTTAAACTTTGGAAAAGGGCGACGGAATCTCATACCCTCATTTAGGCCGAGAGGAAAGAGCCCAGACTATTATCAAAAGACTCGCAGGGGGTTGGGCTATGTATCTACTCCTCTCTCACCACCATGCCAATATGGGGAAAGATCTTCGTCCGATGAGGATTTAAACCCGATTGATCATGGCTCCGATCTAAATACTGGCACTTGGTTTCAATCCTTGACAGCCAATATGGTTTCAGCCGCACCAGAAAGCGACGAGGAACCAATTGATGTTCAAAATGATTCTTGGGCTAAGCATATGAACACTATCTGGGATGTCCGCTTTGAACAGCGTGACCCGCCCACAGAAGATAAGTTAGTATAGGTCAACATGGGAACGGACGAAAATCCGAAGCCCATCTTCATAAGCGACACGCTAACTCTCTTAGAAAAAGAAGAACTTATATCTCTTATCAAAGAGTATATAGACGTATTCGCATGGAGCTATGAAGACATGCCCGGGCTTGACCCTCAAATTGCCACGCACCGGTTAAATATTAAAAAGACGCAAAACCAGTTAAACAACAGCAAAGGCATTTTCGACCGGAATTGATGGAGGCAATAGTTGCCGAGGTCAACAAACTTATAAAATCCGGATTCATCCGTGAAGAGCAATATCCTGATTGGGTGGCTAACATAGTGCCGGTTCGTAAAAAGAACGGCAAGATCCGGATATGCATCGACTTTCTCGATTTAAACGCTGCATGGCCTAAGGATGAATTTCCACTCTCAATCACCGATGTGATGATCGATAATACTTGCGGTTATGAGAGGATGTCCTTTATGGATGGCTTCTCAGGCTATAACCAGATTAAAATGCACCCAGATGATGAAAAACACACTGCTTTCAGAACGCCACTAGGGGTATACTGTTATACGGTGATGCCTTTCGGGTTGAAGAACGCCGGTACCACCTACCAACGTGCGATGAGCGTCATATTCAAAGAACACCTGCGCAAAACGGTGGAATGCTATGTGGGTGATTTAACGGTCAAAAGCAGAAATAAAGAAGATCATTTGCATGACTTAAGGACAGTCTTCGATCTTATGCGAAAACACCATCTGAAGATGAATCCCATTAAGTCTTTTATAGGGGTGTCCAGCGGGAAATTCCTTGGGTTCATAATAACCTCAAAAGGAATTTTCCTTGACCCCGAAAAGGTGAAAGCGATTAGTGAAATGCCTTCGCCCCGCAATCTTAAGGAATTAAGGGGGTTACAAGGAAAATTAGCCTATATCCGGCGCTTCATCTCCAATCTATCAGGGCGATGCCAGCCGTTCTCTAGACTCATGAAAAAGGGGGTTTCTTTCGTATGGGATGAGGCATGTGAACAGGCGTTTGACGATCTCAAAGAATACCTTACCAAATCTCCTGTTCTTATGGCACCGGTCCCTGGGCAGCCGTTCCTTATATATGTAAGGGCCATGGATAATGCTTTAGGAGCATTACTTGCTCAGTATAATGAGCATGGCCATGAACACGCCCTCTATTACTTAAGTAGAACAATGATCGGGGCCGAACAGCGGTATACCCCGATTGAAAAAGAATGTTTAGCCCTAGTGTTCGTCGTTCAGAAAATGCGACACTATCTTTCATGGCAAACAATTCATGTCATATCACGAGTCAATCCCTTGAAAATTCTTATGAAAAAATCGGGATCCTTAAACGGCCGATTAGCAAAATGGGCATTGCTACTATCACCATATGATATACACTTCGTCCATCAAAAAGCTATGAAGGGACAGGCGATCGCCGATTTCCTAGCAGATCATCCAATCTGGTCCAATTCCAAACAGACGTCAGACGTCAACACAGTTAGTAAAGAACAATCATAGCAAATGCTCTTTGATGGTGCTACCAGACGATCTGCTGCTGGAGTGGGGGTTGTGCTAATATCCCCACATAAACATATATTGCCTAACGGTTACTCATTAATAGAACCGTGCACGAATAATGTGGCGGAATACAACGCGCTCATTATCGGCTTTAAAATGGCTCTGCAACTGGGGGTGAACTATCTAGAGGCATATGGAGACTCTAAGTTCATTGTCAACCAAATGACAGGTGAGTATGAAGTCAGACATGAAACCCTCATCCCCTATTATCAGCTAGCCATTGAGCTAGCAGGGTATTTTGAATAGTTTTATATCTATCATATATCTCGGAATGAGAACGTCTATGCAGATGCTCTCGCCGCACTAGCTGCAACATTAGCAATCCCGCCGAGTGAAGCTAAAAGCATCACTATTGGTAGCAGAGAACTCCTTTATCCAGACACGATATTCCAAACCAAAGAGGTGTGCCAGACAGGCTTAACTCTGGAACCCCGTGATTGGCGATTTCCATTCATAGATTACGACTTATATGGGATACTACCAGAGGATCCAAAGGAAGCCACATCGATAAAGAGGAAGGCCCCGAGATTTTATTATGATCGAACACTTCAAACTTTATATAGCAAGTCAAGTCATGGTCTCCTGCTACACTGCATATCGAAAGCAGAAGCAGATGAAGTGATGAAAGAAACACATGACGGAGTATGCGGAGCTCATCAGTCCGGTCCAAAACTTGGGGACCGCATAAGAAGGCTAGGATACTACTGGCCAAAGATGATTACAGAGGCAATGACATATGCTAAACGGTGCCATGCATGTCAGGTACATGCTAACTTCATCCACCAACCTCCAGAATATTTGCACACTACTGTTGCTAGCTGGCCATTTGAGGCATGGGGGATGGATATTGTGGGGCCAATAACTCCCCCGTCATCCAGAAGATATCGGTTTATTCTTGCAATAACCGATTATTTTTCAAGATGGGCCGAAGCCGTGCCCATGAGAGAGGTGAAAACGACATATGTGATTAAGTTCATTAAGCATCATGTCATTTATCGTTTTGGTGTCCCTCGAAGGATCATTCATGATAATGGACCGCAATTCATCAGTCAGGGATTCTCAAGATTCTGTGATAAGTTTAGAATAAAAAATATTGTTTCAACGCCATATAACCCTGCGGCAAATGGGTTAGCCGAAGCTTTCAACAAGACGATTATTAAACTCCTTCGGAAATTTGACTCTTCCAACAAAAGGGACTGAGATGAAAAACTGGGAGAGTGTTTGTGGGCATATCGCACCACCGTTCTCACCCCAACAAAAGCTACCCCGTTCTCCTTGATTTATGGAAGTGAGGTCGTCTTGCCTCTTGAAATTCAGATACCATCGTTAAGAGTGGCCTTATCCACATAGATGACGACAGAAGAATGTCATCAACAAAGATTGCAAGAACTAGAGGCGTTAGATGAAAAGCGTCTCAGGGCTCAACAACAAATTGAGTTGTATCAAGTCCGAATCTCGCAAACATTCAATAAGAACATTAAACCAAGGACCTTTAAATAAGGAGACTTGGTCCTGGCTATTAAAAGGCCAATGATTCTAACCCACAAGACTAAGGGTAAATTTGAACCCAAGTGGGAATGACCGTTTATTGTGGAGACGGTATACTCTAGTGGAGCCTATCGCTTAATGAACCAGAATGGCGATAGGATGATGATGCCGATCAATGGCAAATTTCTGAAGAAATACTATGCCTAAAATAAACCAGAATGATGACAGCGTAACTGTCACATCTGGTTTAGATCCCTAGGAGTATAACCATCCACCAGTTCAGGTTACGCACATGAGCACTTGGACTAGGCATGTGCAATTAGGCACCTCTGCCGAAATCTAGTGATCCTGACCCGATCATCTTGGTATGTGCAGTTCAAGTTACGCATGAGAGACTTGAACCACCTCCAATCAAACTTTAGGCATGTGCAATTAGGCGCCTCTGTCGAAATCTAGTGATCCTGACCCGATCATCTTGGTATGTGCATGTTCAAGTTACGCATGAGAGTCTTGAACCGCCTCCAATCAAACTCTAGGCATGTGCAATTAGACGTCTCTGCCAAAATCTGGTGATCCTGACCCTATCATCTTGGTATGTGCAGTTCAAGTTAAGCATGAGAGCCTTGAACCGCCTCCAATCAAACTTTAGGCATATGCAATTAGGCGCCTCTGCCGAAATCTGGTGATCCTGACCCAATCATCTTGGTATGTGCAGTTCAAGTTATGCATGAGAGTCTTGAACCGCCTCCAATCAAACTCTAGGCATGCGCAATTAGGCGCCTCTGCCGAAATCTGGTGATCCTGAGCCGATCATCTTGGTATGTGCAGTTCAAGTTACGCATGAGAGTCTTGAACCGCCTCCAATCAAACTCTAGGCATGTGTAATTAGGCACCTCTGCCGAAATCTGGTGATCCCAACCCGATCACCTCGGTATTAGCAGTCTAAGTTACGCAGATGAGCCTTGGACTGTTTTACCTAAACAAATGAACTATTTTGATGACAAATTATTTGTTGTGCAAATAGATTTTTTAGCCAACAGATAAAATAATCAAAAGATTTCCTTTATTCATCAATCAAAAAGAATGAAGTTACAAAAGAATTCAAAGAATCAGTAAAGTTCTCTCTTCTATTACAAGTTCTTGTTACAAAAAGAATAAAAGAATAGAATGAAAGAAAGTTATGGATCTCCTAGAAGCCTTAACTTATTCATCGTCTCGTCAATTGCTCGACGACGAGTCTCCTCCACGGAGTGTTGAGCCTGCCGGCGTAAATCATTATCGTTTATTGCCAGCTGTTGGGCCAACCGCTGACGAGATTCTTCAATAATACGGCTCCTTATTATGCCTTCTTGTTCGAGCTGTCTTTGTTGAAAGATCAGCTCTTCCCGTTTCTTAACGGATTCCCCTAACCGAGACTCGCTGACTTCTAGAATAGCTCGACCCTTAGCGATAGTCTCTCTGGCTCTAAGGATGGCGGCCTGACTCCCCTCAATCTCGAAATCCACTATCTCTAACCCCCTGAGGACTGATTCCTGATTAGCTCGTAGTTCTGCCAACTCCCGAGACCAGACTTCCTCTTGGCGCCTCAGTTCCTCTTGACGAGCCACCAACTCTGCTCGTAGCCACGCCGACTCGATCTCAGTGATCGCTTCTACATCCGCTTGGCGAACCGTGTTTAGCGTGTTCACCTGATCTTCCAAAGCTTCAAGGCGGGCCCGGTAGGGAGCTACTCGGTCACGTCCCCCAATCCTTTCAATATTATCAAGATAGCTGGACAACATTGAAAGTCCAAGATTAAAGAAATCTCTTCCATCTAGGATCATTCCAATACACCTTCTTAGTAGCCGCAAAAAGTCATTTACGCTGTGGTTGAAGAATTCTTCGAGAGGGTCCACAGTGTCTGTGTTTAAAGCAGGCAACGCTAAGGAAGATGTTGCCGGGGGAAGAGTGGCGTCCGTTGGAGTCGAAGAAGAAGAAGCCCGTCCCTGTACCAGACTCATTACATGCGGGCCAGTAAAGCCAATAAAAACTTGGCAGAACTGGAAACCCGAGGCGAATTATCACTAGTACAGATCACTCAAGCAGCACCACCAGCAGGAGTAGACGACGAAGTGTTGTCACCCGAAGCTCCTCCTGCGACAGAAGTGACTTCAAATGAGAACTTCAAATTCTCCTCATCCCTTGTTGGCGGATGACTTGGGACTGGAGGAGTCACCAATGTCTCAACAGCCATTATTGTCGACGGTGTTAAAATCGCTGGCTGAGGAGTAGAGGGCACACTAACTACTATTGTAAAAGTTTCCTCGGAGCAGACCATTGGTGTCGGAGATGGCAGACTTGGGGATGGGGAGCCTCTCTTGCTACGGCCACAACGACAACCTCTGTCCTATCAGCACTCCCTAGTTTATCAATAGGAGGAGTCGATGGAGGAACCGAGCATGGGGCCGACGTGAAGTAGTCTGCGTCAAACTCATTCGCAGAACTACCCAGTCCACTCACAGACCCAGTTGTGCCAAAGTAATCCACCAGTTCCTCAGACTCCCCCTGGTAGTCGAATGCATCGGCGAGTGGAGTTGACTACCTGCATTTCAGAAAGCAAATAAAGAGTGTTACATATAATAATGAAATGAACAATGAAAAAAAAAGGGGATAGAATATAAAAACCATACCAGGAGATACAAGTCCAGTGGTCGGACTTGAAGGAGGAGCCGTCGCTGTTTCCAGAAGCGCACCAGTTTCGCTATCCAGAGGTTGCATCGCGGAATGTTCGACAGATTCTGCGGTTGGGGGAGCCGGAACCTCAGTAGCATCTGGAGGTTTAGCAGGTCCACTCTCCTCTGCCAGCGTCGGAGGCAGAGATGAGGCCAGCAAGTCTAAAGCAAACTTGACCGCCGCCTCTTGAGAGACTAAGAGGGTCCCCGGGGCTAATTTCTGCTTCTTCTTCGCCGGTTCACCTCTTACAGATCCGCAGCATTTAGTGGCTGGACTCCGGGAGCGGGGAACCAAGTCTTGAGGGGCACCACCATCATTGCCGTCATCATCATTACCATTATCGTTATCCCCATCAGAGTTGCCCAAGTCTGATGGATCGGCCGCCGCACCAAGGAATTCGTCCATTCCTTTTACCCTCACTCTTTTGGCCCCTTTGCGGCTAAAGTAGAATGTCTCTATCTCCTTGCAGCAGCTGCGGTTGATAGAGAAGTAGGGCACATCAGCATTGGCAACACTGACCAGGTGCAGAAGCTTAGTACCATACTTAGCTCTGGCTATTTCAAGGGTAGCATAAATTCTGCTCCGGTTCCTCCAGCAACAAAATGGAACCAGCCCCGTGCCCCTGCGTATAGATTCCCTTCATACGCCAACTCTTTATTTGGATTTCCTACATAAAACTGCGTATATCCAAATTGACGAGCAAATCTGCTCGGGATATACGGCTCTATGTAGCACATGGTGTCTTGCCTATACACCAAGTGTCCGGGGCGAATATTCAACAACCACCAGAAGGCCCATGAAGATAAGCTGGTGAACTTGTTTACTCCCAAAATATCTTTAAACATAGATCCATACTCTCTCCCAGGGAAGTCCAGGAAGCAGCGGAAGATCTCGTAGTTTTGATGATGATAGAGTGTCCTGCGGATTTGAGACATGTAATTACTCTTTCAGACAGAGCGCTAGTACTTCTCTACGAAGAACGGCTTGTCAATCAGGCAGTAATCCGCAGCCCTCATCAGTGACGGGCAGTGCATGACTAGCCACGCCATTAAATATGTATAGGGCATCTCTACCCTTGGGTGCGGTGTCTTCACCGTGGCAGCTTCTTTGGCCGCATTTTCCTTTCCAGCTTTGCCTTTGTTCTTCTCTGCTGGCATAAAACTGTTGCAGAGGGCCCGGAGCTCTCTTTGGAGGTTGGCAACCATTGCTGGTAATAACCCGAATGGTCGTCCATAGGCCAATAGAACGGCTGGATAGACGACGTTCTTGGCGATAGCTTCCTTAGGCAGCGAAGGGACGACACACCTCATAGGCCAATAGAACGGCTAGATAGATGACGTTCTTAGCGATAGCTTCCTTAGGCAGCGAAGGGACGACACACCTCTTCAGCCACAACATTAAAAAGCCAGCAAGGAGACCCTTCTCAGAAATAGGGAACTGGACTTGATAATGCAAGCTCTGAAAGACCGTGTCAGGACTAAATCCCCCTTCATTTGATTCGGTCGTATATGTTGTAGCTTCTAAGTTAGAGATACACTCCTTCACTTCTTCGATACTAACGGAAGGGCGTCCACGAACCATAGGGAGACTTTCTTTCAGATTGATGAAGAGATAGTCTGCCCACTTCTTATGGCCAATTCCCTGGTTCCTTACTCCAGCCAAGTCGGCGCAAATATGATCGTGGCACATCATTTCCCAGTAGGTCTGATAGATATGCTCATCCCCCGCTTTTAGCATCTTTAATTCTTCAGCAGTGGGGATATATTCCTCATAAGGGACTTCGCCCATTGATAACCCGACACTTCGAACATCTCGTGGAGAGCGAATCCCAGCTCACCCACCAGTGTAAAGAATGTGCCGGTTTCGGGGTTATACATCTCCAGTAGGCTGAACAAGTGGTACGAAGTTTGAGGCAAGTCAAACTAGACGTTTCTAATGGCTTTGTACAAGCCAATTTCCTTTAGGGTCTGCTCATGGGTGTCCAGTATGTGTTTGACAAGTCTGAACTACCACATGTTGCCCGAGAAGTAGACCCATCCAGGCATTCTAAAGTCTTTGGCGGGGTACTGTTCACCCTTGGCCAAGAATTCGCTAAGGAAAGTCTTAGCACAAATCGGGACTTCACCAACAGGGTGCTCTTTGGTGACTCTGCCTGGGAGGAGCCCCGTAATACATCTAGGGGGACCGTCTTGAAAAGCCCCATTCGCGTCGAACTTGCCAGTCGCAACACCATCATACTCACGAGTTAGTTCAAATTCTAACTCGCGGTGGGAAGAAAACCTCTGGAGATACACCAAGGGGTAGCTACGCTCCATGTCAGGCAAAAACATGAGCAGATCCCCGACCTGATAAAGGCACTTGCTCTCTTCTTCAAAGAGAATCTCATCAGAGTGATCCAACGCATCTCCGAAGAGGAATGCGGGCTTTTCCAGTATCTCTCGATTCGTTGCCTCAAAAGGAGCGTCAATCATAATCTCCCTCGCAGTCGCAGGGCTGTATCTTATCAGTTTCTCCATGCGCTCCCTGAAACCTGAATTGAAGGCAGGAAGATCAGTGGTGAAAAGGAACTAAGTTGCTGAGTCTGCACCACCAACGAAGCCGAAGTGTGCCCTTGGGAGATTGGGTCCACTGAATAGCCAACTGCAAAAGAAAAAATAAGAGTTAGAAAAGTTTCTGCAAATCAGAAAATTTTTCTAAAGTATAAAAACGCGGAGCTGAGGTAACTAGAGGTAACTACAGCAAAGCTAAGTAAGATAACTTCGCGTTTACACATGCGAAGCAAAGTTCAATAACTTCGCGTTTACACACGCGAAGCTAAGTGAAATAACTTCGCATTTACGAACGCGAAGCTAAGGATGATAACTTCGCGTTTACAAACGCGAAGCTAAAATTGTAACATCGCGTCATAACGCGATATTTAGCAAAAACAACTTCGCGTTTAAAAATGCGGAGATAACGTGATAGTTTCGCGTGGAGGAAGACTAGAGATCTTTTCCTTCTTCTCCAAGCCATTTGGCCGGAGTACGGCGATCTCGCCGGTAAAAAAGATGATTAGCCGGTTAAAACCGAGCCAAATCACTCCTAGAAAAAAAGTTCTAAAAGTCCAAGAAGTGAAGAATCTTACCGCCGATAGGCGAGGCGTGGACTGGCTCGCCGCTGCGGCCACTTCCATGGCCGCTGCTGCCGCTGCTTGCGCCAGTCGCCGACGGCGAGACTGCGCGTGAAGAAGCACGGGTCTTGGGTGCCATTGCCTGCGAAATCTTGAAGGAAATCGACGGAAATCGGGTCGAAAATCACTCGGTCGCCTGAGTCGCCTGGATCGCCAGAGTTCTGGAGCTCTAATCTCTTGAAAATCCTTCGAATGAAGTGAGGAAGAAAAAGAAGGGACTCCATTTAAATGAAAAAACCTGCCTCTTGGTATTCGGCGCAAGGTTCGGAGTAATTAATGAGCAGTTACTCACTGAAAAAAAAACGAAGCTATTTAGCTTCGCGTGGTAACAAAACGCGAGATAAACTTGGTATTTTAACCCCGCGTTTCAGATTGAAGATCCAAAGTATTTCAAAATTTGCTAAATTCTAAGTCATTTTGAAAACTTTGGAGGGGGTTCTGTTGGCAGTGAAAATTTCTAAGTAAATAGGATTTTCCACGATAGAACACGGAGCTAACTCTATAGCTCCGCGTACTGGCTATTTTAGCCTCGCATTTGAGTAAAACGCAGAGCTATTCAATAACTCCGCGTTCTGGTTCTTTAGCTCTGCGTTTTGGCGAGATTATCTCCGCGTGAGCAGATAACCAGAATCTCAAAATTGATTGAGATTATAATTTGGACTTATCCAAACACCCAAATTAAGTCCGATCAGAACTCTAAATCAAGATATTTAAATCAAAATTATGATATTTGATTAGAATCCTTGATGAGTACAAATTCTATTTACATAGAAACTCTCATATGATCCTAAGGCTATAAATACCCTCTTGAGGAAGGCTTAGAGGATCTTTTCCAGAGAATCAGATTTTTTGAACATCTTGGAGAATTCAAGTTACGCATAGAGCCTTGAATTCGTGAAGAGCAGAGAAGAAAATATCCAAAAGTCGGCCGCTATCTTCAAGAGAAGAGTTCGACGTCAGATCGTCCAAAGGAGCTACTTGATAGATCCCATCGCCACACAGATCCCACATCATATTGTAAAAGAGAGCGATATACATATAAATCCTCTCGTTTGTTCTCTTTTTCTTTTGTTCACTTTCATTGTAAATCAAGTTATTTCAATGGAAGGAAGGTAAGGAATTTCTGCAGTGAACAGTCACGGGAACCCATCGGTGCTTGATATGATCGGTGGACTTAAAGCCATCTCGGTAGTTTTTTCTCGCTTCGAATGGAAGTTCCACAGTTTGGGCAGATATTACCTAGTTCGATTCCCGTCCAATGAGGGATTAGACTTTGCCGTCGGAAGGACATCAATCCCTTACCAAGACCACACCGCCGGTTGTACGGTGTACAGATGGTCCGGTGAGGAAGACGACCAGATCCAATTATTTCTGATAACAGCCACAATTGCCATCCAGGGGCTGCCATTGCATCACTGGAATAAATGCGACCTCAGCAAGGTGGTAGCCAAGTTCGCTCATCTGATCGACGTCGCCGATGTAACGATCAATAGAACAGAGTTGTCAATGGCGAGAGTAAGGATTGGTTGCGAAAGTGTAGACTCCATACCCAAAGAGCTCATGATAGTGGTCGGTAACCAGCGGAGAAAAATCACAATAAGAGTTATCGACAAGATCCTCCTCCCGCCGAGGCCACGAATCACGGACCGGGTCATCTATGAAACGCCGGAGCCTACGGCGGCGGATGATTCACCGGTAGACAAGGGTAAGGCAACCCTCGAGATCGCCACCCTGCCTACGGGAAACATCCCGGCCGCCAGGCATCAACGACGATTCACGTGGCACCGTAAATCGGACCAACCGCGATAGAAGATGGATAAGAAGTGAAGGCCCTACCAACCACACCAGAAAGTCCCCGAGCCAGTTTTCACAAACAAAGCAAAAATTTCCGAGATAGGAACCAATTCTGCAACAAGAGAAAGGGGCAAAGATGTTTACTAGTTGGAGGTAGGAGACAGAGGAGTTGGTGAACCGATGCTCCATGAAGAGAGAAATAGGAAAAGACAAGCCAAGAGTTACTAAAGGCGAACGGGTTTCCTTAGGTCGGAGTGGACCTGCTCTTGCTGGCTGTGGCTCGCGTCTCTCGGCCAAATTAGGCGAAGAAAGCGGAATTGGGGGAGAAGGTGAAAGGACAAAGCTCTGTACCGGAGTAGGTGGGGAAGAGGAAAGTGGCAATCCATTCCTCGAAGACCGGGCTTCCTTTAATGAAGAGGGGGAAAAAGTAAGGAGGGATGCCAGCTTTCATGAAGAGGGAGGACCCCGTCGCCCACATAAAGACAAAGACAACTCCTTTATTGAAGTAGGGAAAAAAGTAAGGAGGGGGATTCAAAACGTTTTCTTGGAGACCAAATTAGTGGGTGGACCCCACCAACCACATGGGGAAGGAAACAAAGGAAATTTGCAGCAGGAAAGGAGTAGGATCTGCAGAGAGGAGAAAAATCTTGCCTTCACTACTAGTGGGACCCACACACAGCAAATTCATCAAGTCATTGATGAGAGAGGATCTAATTTTATGTATATGACCAGGAATGTGGATGGAGATTTGACCTTGGATACAGAGAGATTAGGAATGGGACCTGTGTGCAGCACATCTAACCTCATGGATGTAGATAGAACCTCTGATAGGGTATTAGACTTCTTTGAAAAAATTAAGAATATGGATCTCAGTGAGGATGATGAAACCGCGAAATCAATTAGACAGTTGGGTTTACTGTCCATACTGTCTAGTTTTGATAAGGAGGTCCTCAGGGAGGCCACCTCGAAGTTACGAACCAACATAGTCTCTGGAGAGGAGAGAAGAAAATCAACGAAGATACGCAGGCGGCAACCGTCAAGATACCCGAAAAGAATCAGAGAGAAGTTGAAGAACCAACCCAGTCAGTATGTTTCAAGGAGAGGAGAAAAAGAATCTGCACCAGAGGAAGCAATGAAAGAGGTGACTAGCCCAACATGTATCAGGGAGAAGTTGAAGAACCGACACACTCAACATGCATCAGAGAGAGGAGGAGAAAAATCTGCACCAGAGGAAGCAATGAAAGAGGTGACCAGCCCAGTCTGCACCCAACAGGCAATACCTCAGGAGCATACATCTACAGAGCTGCTAGAAAAACCTCTTCTGAAGGTTGCCACTGATAACAATGATGGAGAAGGACAGTCTAGTCCTATCAGAGGGGATCGGTATCACAAGCTAGAGCCAAAGGGGGTACAGGCTAGGCGAAGCAGGAGATTGGAACAGAAGAGGGGAGGCCATAAGTATCAGACAGGAGAAGTAGCATCACTTGCCATAAAGCGCAAGGCCCTTCTTACAGACTACGAGCAAGGTAAAAATATTGCCCCCTTAGATGTACTCAATTTAATACCTGATAACATCTTACTTTCCATTGCAAGCATATGCGAGATTGATATGGGCACCAATAACGAGGACCACACCCGCAATCTAACATTAATTAGGAACTTGGAGGTTCTGGGGATAGAACATGGGGTAGGGAAGAAGAGCAAGGGAAACTGTTAACCGCCTAGGTTAGATATGGAGTGGTTGTACATTTAAGAATTATGAACACACTATTTTGGAATGTTAGGGGAATTGGCACCAAAGGCAAGTGCCGAATGGTGTCCGATACGTGTAGAAACACAGCTATCGATATTATGTGCTTGGTGGAATCAAAACTTAATAATCCATCACTGAGTGTTCTCTGTGAGCTAGGGAGTAGATTCGATTTTGTTGTCAAGAATGCGACTGGTGCATCATGTGGCATTCTGATTAGAGTGGACCGGAGTCGTTTTGAAATTAAGGAGTCCCGGGTCGGGGTTTTCACTCTCTCTATAATAACAAAAGGAAAGAGAGATGGATGGACGCAAATGGTGACGGCGGTATATGGCCCAAATAGGAGCGATCAACGGATCGGATTATGGGATGACCTGTTAAGGGTGAGGGCGTGAAAAACAGACCCTTGGGTTGTTGGAGGAGACTTTAAAGTAGTAAGGTTTTCAGACGAAAGGAAAGGGGGGGACATGAACACACGAGACAGGGACCACTTTAACGAACTTATTAGAATCCTGGAGTTAATTGAAATACTGCTGATAGAACGTCGTTACACGTGGTCTAGTATGAGAGAGGATCCGTATATGACAAAATTAGACAGGGTGTTTGTTTCCCCGGACTGGAAAACTAAATTCAACTTTGCTGTTGTGCGCCCTATGTGTAGGCCAATCTCGGATCATGTACCCATAAGATTGGAGTCCGGAGAAGTCAGACAAAAGAAAAAACGTATCTTTAGGTTCGAAAAGTGGTGGCTCGAACATGAAGAGGTACATGAAATCATTAAACAGAGTTGGGCACAACAAACAACGAGGATGGATGCGGCCGATAACATGTGCACAAAACTGCGTCGATTGCGCAGAGTTCTCCTGAGATGGGAGAGGAGACATTTCAGGATGCAAGAATTGTCCAAGGACGAATGTATAAAGGAGATGAGCTTCTAGAACGAGAGGAGGAAGTCCAAACGCTGTGTAAAGAAAAGACCACCCGCCTTGGTGAGCTAAGGAAACTGATAGGAGAGATTTACAAAAGGGAGGACACCAAATGGAGACAAAGAGCTCACAGCAAATGGCTAAAGGAAGGGGATGCGAACACAGGCTTCTTCCACAAAGTGGTGAATATAAGGAGACGGATAAACACCATTCACAAACTTACAACAATAGAAGGAACCCTCATCGAGGGAGAAGACATATACCACCACATTCACCAACACTTCAATCAGCTTTTCGGAAGAACCACGACCAACAGAATTGAAATGTTCCACGAGCAGTGGCATTTAGACGTGGATCTTCAGATGCTAGAGAAAGACTTTTCGGAAGAGGAGATAAAGAAAGCAGTTTAGGATCTTGGTCCTGATAAAGCACCAGGCCCGGACGGTTTCCCCCTTTTTTTCTACAGAACTTTCTGGGAGGAGATTAAAAGGGATTTAATTGCACTCATAACCGACTTCGTGGAAAGAAGAGCGAAGATCGAGAGAATCAATTACTCGTTCATAGTTCTCATCCCGAAGAAAGAATCGCCTGAAGTAGTTGGAGATTATCGGCCTATAGCGTTATTGAACAGTTGTTTCAAGATCATATCCAAACTCCTGGCAAATCACCTCGCAGCCGTCCTCCCACACCTGATCGATGAAACACAGTCGGAATTTATACAAGGGAGAAGTATCCTTGGTGGAATAGTCCTAGCAAAAGAAGTGGTTCATCACTGTAAAAGGACAAAGAAAGACGGATTCCTTCTCAAGCTTGACTTTGAGAAGGCCTACGATATGGTAAGTTGGGACTGCCTAATGGAAGTCATCCAGAGTAACGGTTTTGGAGTTCGTTGGACTCAGTGGATTAAAATGTGGCTCATCTCCGCGAAGATCCAGACGGTCGTTAACGGAGAGGTTGGCAGGGAGATTGTTTGTAAAAGAGGTCTGTGCCAAGGAGATCCCCGTCCCCCCTCCTCTTTGTACTTGTCGTTGATGGCCTAAATAGATTGCTCAGGAAAACATCGAATTCTGGGCTTATGAAAGGACTACCAGGAAGCAGGAACTTTATTATCACTAATCTCCAGTATGCGAATGACACGTTGATTTTCTGTGAGAATAGAGTTAAGGGGGCCGTTGTCCTGAAATGGGTACTCTGCTGTTTTGAGGCTTGGTTAGGCCTAAGAATTAATTACAAAAAGAGTTCCATTATAGGACTGGGACCCCTGGGCCCACTTACATTGACAATTCAGAGTATCTTGGGCTGCAAACTGGAAAAATTTCATATTTAATATTTCGGTGTACCGATTAGGAAAGGAAGGCTTATCAAAAAAAACTGGTGCCCCGTCATTGATAGAATTGAGAAAAGGCTTGACGGATGGAAGGCCAGATTCCTTTCTCTAGGAGGTCGCATCGTCCTAATAAACTCGGTTCTCTCATCCATTCCACTCTACCTCATGTCCATCCTCACCATCCCATCATGGGTTAGAGAGAGGATAGATAAAATTAGAAGAAGATTCTTATGGAGGGAAATTTCAGAAAATCAGTCAAAATACAGTTTAGTGAGATAGGGCCAGGTATGTAAGCCAAAAAAGGAAGGAGGTCTAGAAATCCTCGATCTAAAAATCTTCAACCTTACCCTCTTGACCAAATGGTGGTGGGGAGTGTTGACAAAACTAGGAGGACAATTGTAAAAACTATTGCAACTCAAGTACGGCCCGAGAAGGGGCAAATGGTGGGAAGAAAATCATAACACATCACATATATCAAGTTTCTGGAAAGGGGTACTAAGAACAAAGGATATTTTCCGGTCAAGTATATCGTTCACCCCGGGTAGGAAAGGAAGAGTATCTTTCTGGAATGATCGGTGGTGTACAGAGCTACCACTAAGGGTGCTTTTCCCAAAGGTTTACGAACTAGCAAATGATAAGAATGCCATCATTAGCCAGTTGTGGCACCAAAGTAGGTGGGACTTGGGAATTAATGTATATACAGATGTCGCAACTCGTTCACAGGCCATAGAGCTTAAGAATCTCATACAGCAGTTCCCTCCGAGTGCTAATGAATGTGATGAGGTCATTTGGAGATGGGAAAAAAAATCGGAATTTCACTGTTAGGTCTGCATACAAATACTGCATATATGGTGGACGCAGGCTCCCGCAGGCATCTCACATATGGCAGACTAAATGCCCCCTCAAAGTAAGGGGCTTTCTATGGATTATCGCCAAAGGTGCAATCCTAACCTGGGACAATCTACAAAGGAGAGGATGGAAGGGGCCAGGTATTTGCGTTCTATGTCAAGCAGACGCGGAGTCTAGTTCACATCTATTCTTATCATGCGCCTATACTGTAAAACTCTGGGAGAAGTGTGCAGCGTGCCTGCACATAACAATCAATATGGCTGAGTATGCCGATATTTAGGAAAGAGCCGGAATTAGTAGGTCTACAAAACACGGAGCCCATATACGTCGTATTATGTTAGCAGCTATCTGTTGGAACGTGTGGAGAGAGAGAAACAACATAATTTTTAGACAGAACACGCATTCAACTAATATCTGTTTTTACTTCACATATCATGATATGATCTCTTGGAAATGTCTATTATCGGAGAGAGAGCGTCTATGCCTCTCAGAAGACCAGGACACAGATGAGGAGCTGCAGGAAGACTTTCCAGTTGTGGCGACAGGGTCCCATGGACAGTGATTGAGGGAGCGAGTTTTTGGTCGTCGACAGTCCACTGCTAGTGGAGAAATTTGGATGTTGTTTTGTATCTGCCCTTTTTATTTGTATTTGATGATCTAAGACTAAACTATTGATACCTATGGGTGTCATGGCTTCTTTTATTTTGCTATTTTGTTTTGCCATTTGATGTAAAACAGATGTTCTGTTATCTCTCATTAATAGAACGCGGGAGGCAATTGCTTACCGTTACAACCTCAAAAAAAAATATATATTTGTTGTCTGTGTTGGCAAAACCCTGAAAATTCACATCTTTTTTATTTTTTCACGTCCCCTTTTATCACGGAGGTAGGGAGTTGTTTGCGCCCAATAATGGAGCACTTGGTGGAGTTGGATCAATTAGTAACCATCTTTCATTCGAGGAGTTTGATAATTCGGGGAGCAAGAGAAGGTTTGCTGCATCTATTAGACAATCCACCATATAAGCTATTGTGTGGAATGTGCCGCCAAAACAAAATAACCATACTTTAAAAAGAGTTAATTACACTCAGATCTCATGTAAAATTGAGTTACTAGAATTTATTACGCCTCAATTTTGAAACTCTCAGTTAGCCTCCTGTACGTTAGTGGAGTTAGTCAACCGTTTAGGAGAATGACTCATCTGCAGTTAAAAGACAAATTTGCCTTTAACAAGATAAAAAACTCCCCTCCAACCTTCCGCTTGCCCCCATCAAGCCCAGCTTCCCCTCTGCCATTGCAATGTACCCCCTTCCTTGTGCAACAACTGCTGCTACTGTACAAGAGAGAGAGAGGCTTAGGTGGAATTCTTAAGGAGGGAAAAGCGGAGAAAGTTGGAATTAAAGAAAATGAGTATAGATTTACTTAAAAGAGAGTGAAAATATTTTTTTATTGACTAACCCCACTAACAGTCCAAGAGGATAAGTGAGAATTTCAAATTTTAGGATAATAAATTATAGTACTACATACTACAAGCTGAGTGTAATTAACTCTTTCTAGAAATTATTCTTCAATTGTATTTTGTTTGTATCTTATCAAGTATGACTTCAGGTGGTGGACAGATACAAGACGAGAGGATGGAGGCTAACATGATCAACACCAAAGCGAGACAGGAGACACACACACATTTAGACTTGCATCCATATATCAGCCCAAATGCCCTACAACAGATAAGAGAGAGATTCAAATCCAAAACTATATAATCAATCGAGCTATTGCGGGTGGTAAAGGTGGAGATCTTGGTCTTTTTCATAATTGGCCAAATAGCGTCTGCACAAGGATTTTATTTTGATTATACATTTACCTTTTTAGGTTTCATTACTTCTTGGTGAGTACAGTACTATTTTTTGGTACATAATCAGGCAAGTATTAAGTCAGAAGCTGCCATTTGAAAGCGGCAATGGACTCAATGATCCATGAACTGGTTGCCACTTTGGCTCCACATTCATCAGCAAGAGCTTGTGCTTCCGCTCGCCTGCTACTCAAATCTACACCTTTGCCACTCTTCTGCTTCTCAGGCACATCAACGCTATACACTATGAAGGTTTCCAATGCCGAGGAGCTATGAAACAACTTATCTTGGTCCTTTGCAAGGGGCTTCCTGTGCAAAACTGTTGCTCCTGCTGCAGCAATGAGATCCTGAAGGTAACCCTTGTACAAAGTTGTGAAGTCACCAGCAAGATAGAACCGAACGTTATCAAAGAGCTTTGGGTCCTGAAAGATGAGATGTAACTGAATCAAAGACTGCATTGCATAATCAATCAACTTCCATATAGTTCGAGCCATGAGATAAAGTACCTTCTTTATGGCTCTCAATCTTCCTTGTCGAGGACCTCCACTAATACCATGGACATCAACTGTGATCTCGAACTTTCCTTCATCTACAGGTTCCATAGCTCTCAGGCATTCTTTGATCCCTGTATCACAAGCAAGTTTGCATGACATTAGGTCCTCCAACGTGCTGCGAAAGAGCAGTGTTTCTGTGAGGGAGTTAACACTTACACTCCATGCTTAATATCCATTTCCCATCCAGGATGCCCATCAGAAATTTGAGGGTTCTTCTGCACGCGCCATTATCATCAGTAGATGCAATGACATGAGTGACTGCTGAGTTCCAAGTTTTTGAGACGGATACACCCGTCAACCTTGTGAACTCAGATATGATACCCTAGAAAAAGAAGTCCTCAGGTAAGAAACTTTTATGTTACCTTTTACATATATTTTTAGAAGTTTTCAAATTACCTTTTCTATAGAAGTTAGAGCTGAGCAACAAAGAACCCACTTGCATGGTGATCCAGAAGGCCATTCCCACTTCTGGCGCATATCGTGGCCATTTTTGCAAGGGTTAGGTGTTCTCAATTCTCTGAAAGATTCAGTGGAGCTCACCAGTAAGGATATTTAAATCATGTCCAAAACACAAATTAGGTACAACGCATTACTAGCTTGACAAGGCTGTTGGGGATCAATTTAAACATTACCCTTTCGGATTGGCCTTCTTTCTTCTTTGCTTCACCTGTTCGGGAGATTCCTTTGGCAATTTGGATGATGGATGAATAGGACAAAGCATCACAAAGTTATCCTGCCGTAATATTTCTTGATACTGGTCAGTCAGTCAGAAGGACAATATATGGATACTACCATCATTCTTTTCAATTTTTTACGAATTTGTGAGGCAAGGGGCTGGATCTCAGTGGCAGCAAGGCCACTCTGCCACTTACAATGCACTGTCGCATATTTAATTGTTTTATGGCTTAATATAAAAGATCATAAAATTATTGAACTTACATTGTCCCATCGACATTCTGGAATCAATTTAGCGCAAGTGAAGTGGAAGCTTTTGCGGCAGCTTTTCTCATAACACCCAAGGGCAGCTCCTTTGATTCCACAACAACTGCATTTTATCCTTCTACTTCTAGCTAATTCAACTTCTAGATTTATGGCCAAATCATCTTCAAAGTAGACATCAGGGGCCCTACAATTGGATAACATCCAAAAATCAGTGAACTCACATAAATAAGTACCATGATTAAATACATATTAAAAGTCTGTGAGGATCTAAACTGACCATTCAGTACAATTTTTGTGAGAGTGTATCACATTGGCCCCTCCATTGTAATCTGCTGCTACCAACTTGCCATTGAAGTAGTGCATCATTTCTCCAGAATCCTGCCATGCAATTTTAGTATATAATGTGCTCCAACACCTACTTGGAAACATATGAGAAAATTGATTACCTTTGTAGTGTTTGAACTTTGACAGAAAGCACATATGATCTGTGAATGGATGTTTCCACACTTTCGGAAGATCTTTTCCCGGTTATAGCTAGAAACCTGTTTAGAGCTTGGCAAGTCCTTGTCCGCCAAACTATCAGCTTGATTGGTTTTACCCCCATTATTTTCATGTGAAGCAACATGAACTTCAGGGTCGTTGGTATACACTACCGGCTCAACAGTTTGGATTTTCCTTTTCCTCTTTCCTCTTGATTCCCTTACCACCTTTTGAATCTCTGGTGCATTTCTATGGCTGCAATTTTCAGCAACTTCTTTATTTTCACTTGGCTTGGATGACTTACCTCCAATACTTGTTTCATATTTGTAATTTTGTGTTTTGGCTTCGGTGACGACATTATCAGGAATTTCATCAAGTGTTTTAGTCATAGCATAATCCATCGATAACTTCATATGCTTTTTATTGGGCCGCTTTGCAGTTTGTTTTCCTTTTGCCCTGATCTTATTTTGCACATTCAGCTCCACTTCATTTTTGGTAGTACAGCTTTTCAAGACAGGTAGCAATATTCCCATAAACTCAGCATTCTCATTTTGGATTTCCTGTGTATTGGATAGAGTAGGAGCCTGCGTTGACACTTCAGCAACATCAGCATTATTTTCCATTTGATAATTTTTAGTGGGCTTTTTGCTCCTCTTCCCGATCCTTCTTCCACAACTTGAAAGTTCTTTCTGTCCTGCATCCTCATCTTCCTGACTCGAAGCTTTCCCTCTTTCTGCAATGTCAAATACAATTTCTGGATTGACTTCACCCAAGAAACTGTCGTGCGATATGGTACATTTCTTCAAATGCTTTCCTCTAGTTCTCGCTGGCCTCTTCTTTTCTGTACGCCTGCCTTTCTTTGCAAGAAGGCTACCATTTCTCTTATCATTCATATTTGTTTGGACAGTTTTAGTGCGTTTCATAGAATCATCATGAGGAATTTCACTGTTAAACAAAGTTTCAGTTTGTTTCGGACAATATTTTTCTTGGATGGTGTCAAGTGTATTCCTGCCTGATGTCTGAAGTTCAATGAAACTTTTGATATTAGTGTCGGTTCAGCACAATTCAACATGCAGAAGTAACAAGACTAAATTTCAATTAATTGCACCTGTTTATTCAAAGGTGTTGAACATAGCTCAGGGGAGCAAGCTCTTTGAGTCCACTCAAATATTTCACTATCAAAAGCTCCTGCAGCATCAAATTGGCTCTGCAATCACCAGTAGCAAAAGAAAAGGCATGAGAATTTTTAAAACTAAATCCTTAACCTTGCACTCAAGATAAAACTTACTGTAGCAGTTGTCTTAGATGGGGACTTGTCATCTTCCGAATCTTTGATGTCGCTAAAACAAGGAGCAAAATGAGTGTCAGATGTATCTGCTGTTGGCTGACTACTTGGTTTCCCTGAGGCCTCATCTTCTTCTTCTTCATTCTCCTCTCTCAACCAAAAAAAGGGTGTAAATAAGGTACCCTCATGCCCCTCTGCAGCTATTCTTTTATCTTCATTCAGTGACCTACTAGTCTCTAATTCGTTGCTAGTGTTCGTTAGCTTAGAAACCTTTTTAGGTGGCACTGGCGTCTCTGAGACAGGGTAAGGTGTCACATGTATCCGTTTCTTCACAGGAAATGAAGGTTTTTCTTGTTGACATGAATCAGAAGTCTTAACATCAATTTTCTCTGATTTCTGTCTCATTTTATGAACTGATACTGTCTTCTTTGGCCTTCCTCGACATGCTAATGCACTCTCTTTCAAACTAGAGTTCTTCTCAACATCACCTAAGGTCAACAGATCACTGATCAATAGGAAAGCAGACACAAGCAAGTAGTAGAATGCATATCTAGATAACAGCATAATAAGTGACAAGAATTACAAATTATATCATGCTGTAACACATTGCAAAGAACTTCTTAAGTTACTAAATCATCAGGCTATTACTTGAAAGCATATATCGTCAGACAGGAAAAGTGAGATGAAGGAGCTACAGTATGTTTTTCAGGATATTATCACCAAGAAAGCATAAGAAACTCCAGGATAATCTCCATGTTCGCATTCAAATATCAAGTATAAGATAAAGGACCTTAAATCAATGCGAACCTTTATAAAAAGTGATCAGAGATTAAAAAGTCGAACAATATGGCTAAGCTTTTTTTACCCTGGTTCATTACCTGGGTTTCTTGTTGAAGGTCCAACTTGAGTAGTAAAGATGTTTACTCCTGCTGCAACTTCCATGTTCTTGAAAACAGCTACCAAGTTATCCATGTGAGGAGCAGGGCGAACATCTGAAACCGAAAGAAATAACCTTTTGTAAGGATATTTTTCTTTTAAAGTAAAAAAGGATAGACACAAATGTACTTGAAAAATCATAATATCAAGAGATCAAGAGAGAGATAATTTCCTTGTTTATCTACGAATTATATATTCATCTTATAACCAAATTACAGAAGCTCTCTTGTGACAACGAAACAAGCAAAGAAACTAAGAAACAGCAACGTAAGCCCAAAAATCAAACAAAAGGGTTTAAGCCTGTTCTAAAGGAATTGCTGGGTTAACATGCAACTGTCCAATGAGGACATTAAAAAATTTTAACTGCAATGGCATGCCAAGATGCCAACAAATTCTAGGTCAGCCTGGGATATTCAAAGTTGTCAGAAATTCAATATCAAACACAGTTTGAGACATTCAATAACCTCCAATACAATATTAATAATTTATAATTAAAAATAATTCTCTCTCTCTCTCTCTCTCTCTCTCTCTCTCTCTCTCTCTCTCTCTCTCTCTCTCTCTCTCTCTCTCTCTCTCTCTCTCTCTCTCTCTCTCTCTCTCTATATATATATATATCCTTAGACAAGGAATAAATATTCTATTAAATTACTAGCTAGGTAATTTAATAACTATTTTTAAAGAACAGCATGGAGAAAGGAAAAGAAATAGTTATATCAAAAAAGACATAAAGAGAGCAAATTTTCGAAAAAGCTAGACCAGGTGCTTCCCGAAGAAATTTTCATGAGTATCAAGTATTAAAAAAACTTGTGATATTCATTAAATTCTACAGCATCGAATATCTGACAGTGACTGTCTTGCTCTTCTCATAGCCTGAAATACAGCAGTCTCATAAGCCCCCATTAAACTTTTATGGATTCATGAGAATTATTATAAACTATATTAACTAGTCTCACAGATGTTGAAACTATTAAAGCTAAGAGTATTAAAGAGTGGTTCAATCTTCTAAGCACCAACTTTACTCCTGATATTAAATCTCAAAATGTACTTAAAACAACCACAAAGGGGGGAAAAGCATACCTCTCCGATGAAATGGCACTTTGCAGACAGGGCAATCCGATACAGACTTCATTGATTCCACGATACACAGACTAAATTAATAATATACCAGGAATAAAAGATTAGAAACTAGCTCATAAAAAATAATTTAAATTAAAAAATGGGGTAGAAAATCCTGGGAGGCTCACTTGCAGAAGACATGATTGCAGGCAAGCGAAACTGCCGACATCAGAAGGCTCAAGCTACACAAAATCATAAAAAACAAACGATTAAGATGGGGGAAAAAAAGTTCTTTTTTTCCAAAACTTGAAATTGGGGAAATACATTCGAATATTCATCATTAAAACTAGATCCGTGAACAATTAGAATATGGTTGATCGAGAGAGAGAGAGAGAGTTACCAGATTGGGCACTTGAGCTCTCTGCCCATCTTCTCAAGATGAGAGAGATCCGCCATTGCTCTCTCCACAAATTTTTCTAGGGTTTTTCTTCCTCCGATTCAAAAGAAGAAGAAGAATCGAAGGGAGATTTGAAGAAGAGGAAGAATCAAAAGGGGTTTTGGATGAGCACGAACATTGAGATGGAATGAGAAATGGGCGGTTCTTCCCTTTAGCCGTCTTTTAAAAGCCCGCCGTTTTTTCTTTTCCATTTGAATTTTTGGCGGTAAGTCCTCCCTCGAAATTCTGCATTAGAAAGGAAAATTCTATTTGAGCACACCACTTTTTTTTGGGCCCACCTCATAAATTTGTAAAAAAAATTACGAGTTGGAACTTTTTTTTTTTGGTTTTTACATATCTGTCCCTTACATCTTTAAAAATTAGAATTTAGTCCCCCAAATCTTCATATTTATAATTTAATCTTCAAATCATTTAAATTACCTCACTTTAGTCCTAAGCCATATATTTAGCCGGAATTTTCCCTTATACCTCTGAATTACTTCACTTTAGTTTTCTCTTTCATCTTTATCTTCTCTTCCTCTTCTTATTGGGTTCCTCTCTCTATTCTTCTCCTCTCTCTCTTCTCTTTCAGTTAATCTCTAATGTGAAATAACTCAAAAGAATCCAATAAGAAGAGGGAAGACAGATAAGAGAATAATAGAGAGGGAAATCCAATAAGAAGAGTAAGAGAGGAGGAAGAGTAAAAGAAGGACTAAAGTGAAGTAACTCGGGTATAACGGAAAATTCGGGTAAAAAATATGGCTGAGTGATTAAAGTGAGGTAATTTAAAGGATTTGAAGACTAAATTATAAATATGAAGATTTAAGCGGACTAAATTCTAATTTTTAAAGATGTAAAGGACAGATATGCAAAAATTACTTTTTCTTCTGAAGTTAATCTCCAGCCATCCGAACATGTAAAATCCATTTGAAAACTAAGGTGGGCTCATTTACAAGTGATGTGTTCAAATAGAATTCCCCTCACAGAAAACAGGCTACAGACCCAGGGGTTTAATTACATAAAACTACCTCATTCCCATCAAATTTAACTTTACGGGGCTTTTTTACTTTTTTTTACTATAATATTTATTTTACTTTGGATTAAAAGTTTTATGATTAATTACTTAAAACTGAAAGGGTAAAAAAAAACACCTCAAATCAGAAGGAAATACTGAAATTAAATCCAGTAGGCTTTACAATTATGAGACAATTTACACTTTATAAATGGTAATAATGTTATATAGACTAAAAATTATGAAATAAAACCATTATACAAAAGAAAATATTTATAAACATATATGATAGGGCAAAATCGTTATGAAAATTCAAGCTCGCTCGAGCTATTTACCTGAAGTCCATAAATTTTTCTACATATATTCCTGTGGTTGTAACCATCTATCTTTTGCAATTGCTCATCACGATAATTTTTTCCCTTAAAAAAATTTAACTGCATTTTTTTTTTTTTTTTTTTTTTGTTGTGCAGGAATTTCATACTAACAAAGACAATCACCAACCTCTAGATGTGAAAGCCCAAACAGTCTCCTTCTGTTCCTCCTCAATATCAGCCTTGCCCATACTGATGATGACGAGAATGGACGAGTCCGAAGATTAATTTTTGACTTATCATATTCAAATATTTAAATAAAAATTTAAATATAATAGGCCAAAAATTGACCATTGAACTCGTCCCGAGACAATACATTTTTCCTCTTGTGCACGTTGTATACCCTTCCTTTCTCAGACTCTTCACTATTTCCTACAACTTGTCATATATGTCATGTTCATGGGTCTCACTTTATGTCATGTTCATGGGATGAGACCGTCCGACCATCGCAAACTCGTGCGTAGAATTTATTTACACCCTTGCCAGGAAGAAGAAGATAGTCCTGTTTGGAGGTGGAATAAAACCGGTACGTTTACGATAAATTCAGCCTACAAACAATTCATTGACGGGGATGTAGATCACAGTATGCAAAAAGATAATTTGACTAGGAGATGCCCTCTGAAAATACGCATCTTCCTATGGTTGGTTACTAAGAATGTCATTTTGACCTGAAATAAGCTTCAGAGAAGGAGTTGGATTGGGCCAAATGTATGTATCTTATGCAAGGACGTTGAGGAGACTATACCGCACTTATTCTTGCATTATGACTACTTTTCGATGGTCTGGAATAAGTATGCACATTTAGTCAATTTATCGGTCAATGCATTCAATAAGGAAGACACTTGGGACACTGCTAGGGTGGGTGGGGGAAAAATACGCTACACATCATTTTTATAGTACACATCATTTTTATAGTTGCAGTATGTTGCAACATTTTGAAAGAAAGAAAAAGAAGAATATTTTCATATTTATTTAAGTCATATCAGGCTTCTACTCTGCAAACCTACTAAAATATTATTTTGTGGACAGGACTCTTACTGGACGAGGAACGACTTCACCTCTCAGGAGGAAGCTCGGGTGACGATCTGCAGTTACCATGACAGACTTGGCGAAAAAGCGAGAAGCTGCTGGCAGCGACAGAGATCGGACTCCTCATGCTGCCATGCACCGGGATCATTGTATTTTGCCTTATGTTTCTTAGCATGTTTTTTTAGCATAAATGATGGGTAAATTCCCCTCGTTCCATTAATTAAGTGATAATGAAACAGGATACAGTAGATTACATATATAGTATCTCACACGTGAGTATATGATAAATAAAATAAAAATTACATCAATGTCTAAGAGGAGTCATTACAACAATTATATGGAACATGGAGGTATCGTATTTGCTAACACTATAATGCTTTGCTACTTGTCATGCTGCTCATGATGATATGGAGCCTGAATTGAGATCCTCTTTTTTCGTTCATTTTTTTACCTTGAATATGCTTGAGACTAAGCTATCAATGAGGTATGTGATTACCATCGGACTTCTCTTAATAGACTCTACAAATTCTCGGTACCCCCATGGGACGTTGTCTCAATCCAGACCACCAAAGTGCCTTGCAAGTGCAGGGTAGGTCCTATTCCAACTAATTTGTCTCGCAATTCGAGAATTTCTGGCTAGTCTCTTTTTATTTTGCGACCCATATCTATATAGTTTATCTCATAGATAGTTCGATTACATCTCTTTACCTTCATCTCCTTACTCTTAAGCATGTCAGTCCATGGCATCGATCATCTCAAATAACAAGTTCTAATCTCTAATAGAACTCTCCAAATCATCAGTGCCAAATAAATCCATTGGGTCAGAGGCTACATGGTTTTTTGCCTCGTCATTCAAGTAAAGGTCCATTAAAATTTTGAATTTCAAACCTTACCCAATACTCAAAGCAGATTGTACCCAGCGTACCCTTGAGCTGTGCACCTGCAACTCTTGAGATGCATGTAAGAGTCTCTCGAGAATAGTGCATCTGCACCCTCGTTCCTCCCTCCTCAGCTCGAGATCCTCACGCCCTCCATGAGCACCACGATGCCGACATTGATGATTTGACCTCCTCAGTTTAAATTTCAAGAGGTGAGAATCTCACCTCGGGGTGTCAACATCCTCCATCTATGCTTTGACGCCGGCGGAGCCATGACATCGGCAGAGGTGATTGCCCCCCTCACCGCGAGAACCACGACGCCGACGGAGGCGATTCCACCTCCTCCATCACGAGTGAAGCGGGTGCAACCTCCAACTCTACGCTCGAGATTCCTCTCCCTCTGCCGGCGGAGGCGATTCGTCTCCTATGTCGCGGCGCTGGTGTCCTCCATCTCCTCTTCGCTCGTTGGCACCTCCATCTCCATTTGCTTCGCTCCTCAACGCATGACTTCGACGTCTTCTCAATCATCCAGTCATTGCTAGTTTTGTTTTTACTATGATCATGATATTATTCACGTCGACCCACTTAGCAGTGACATAACTCTCCATTCTCCCTCCCCCTCCAAAAAAAAAAATCACTCTTCTTGGCTTTAAATGTTAGGGAGCTGACTGGTCAGAAACCTTCTGGAGAGCTTGGCCAACCTCAAATTTAGCCAAACTCTGTTTGGTTTTTTGGATTATCAAAAAGATTGGATCAGAAGGGAGTTGTTGGGCGGAGCTGCCAGCGAACAACAGCTCTCTCCTAGGGATTTCAGAGTAGAGACCGGTGAGGAGGGAGCGTTGGGTTAGAGGGAAAGGGTTTGTACTTTGTTTTATTGCCTTTTTGTCCGTCACTTGTGAGAGCTACTAGACTCTACATATTTTGTTATACCATTGTAACTTGACTATTCTATTATTTACTTTTTAATGTAACGCAGAGTATGTTCATCTGCAGAAGTCAAAAAACTTGTGCACGGATATTGCCCAGTTCCAGGAGACTGCGTTCTTTCGCATCACGCACTCACCGAGCAAAATCCTCCATATCGTCGTGTTCGGCTTGACTGGCATTGTCATTATGCGCCTCCTCGACTAATCCAGCTCAGCCTAACAGATCAACCATGGAACCATAGCGTTCCATCTTGGCCACTGTAACACCGAAATATTGAAGGGGTTTTTACATATTGGTCCCTTAAATACTTAAAAATTAGACTTTAATCGCTGAAATCTTTATATTTTGATTTTAGTTTCCAAATTCCTTAAATTACTTCACTTTAGTCTCTCTATTAGCTATTCCGTCTAAATATAGATAAATTTTAATTTTAATATTTAAGAGATAGAGTAAATAACTGATATACCGTAAGTTAGTTTTAATTTTAGATCATTTACTTAGAGTTAGGGTCTACTCTCTTTCATCTTTCGAACGAAGTGGTGAGGAATGGTGAAAGCGGCAGTTTTGTGAGGTATAACGGGAATGCAATAAGAAGAGGAAGAGAAAATAAAGGAAAATAACTGATATTTTCCTTCCTTCTAGGAGTAAAACGAAAAATTCGGGCCAAAATTTTAACTGACCTGACAGAAATTACCCAGTGGGGACTAAAGTAAAGTAACTTAAAAGATCTGGTGGACTAAAATCAAAATATAAAGATTTCAGAAATTAAAGTCTAATTTTTAAAATGTAAAAACTCCAATGTTGAAACCCTTCGTCCACCATCTCTTACAAGCCTACGACACCCCGACCAGTGTTATCTCCGTCGGCCTCAACCTCACCCTCTCCATTGCATCCGACAACTCGAGCATCTCCTTTCTGAACCTGTTAATCGCCATCCCCACGACCAAAAACGTCCATGATACCTACCATGTTCCTTTCTGAACCCATTTTCGTCGATGGGTCTTGGAATCACAAGTTCTACCGTCATTGTGCGCCAAGAGACTTTCACGATTGTGTTCTTTGAAAAAAAGGCTCTCGATTTGGGAAAATAAATTCATTGATTGCAACAATTCGATTCACACATTGTTACTAGCTAGTTTAGCTTTAATTCATACATTGAAATTCCACATACGGCTAGATTCTACTCTGATTGCTAACATCTAGGGATGAGAATGGGATGATTCAAAAGCGAGTTCTTGCTCCGATATATTCGTAATTTTAAGTTAAAAATAAATTTTATATATTTTCTAATTCAAAATTTTAAATAAAACATACCAATATTTAGCCTTTGAACTCGCATATTCTCATCCATACAAATATGCAGCCCTTTCCAAGGAAGAAAGCTCATCTACTTAGCCGCCCTTCCCAAGGAAGAAAGCTCATCTACTTAGCCGAAGAACAAATGTACTTGCTCGATCTAGAAGCTGCAATAACTAGCATGCGAACTAACATAGCAACAGACTAAAGAGATCTCATTGTTGAAAATCCCTCCAACTGACTTTTACTGCATCAAAATTCCGAAGTTATAGTACATGCCCCAAAGTACATTTTTGAACAGAAATCTTGAAAGTCCTTTTCACTGTACCAAAACTTCAAAATTATGGTGAGAATTAAGAAAAACTATTTTGTATTTTAACACTCATTTGCAACCGCAGATCCAGTAAAGTAACAACTTGCTCAGACCTTCAAATTATGCAGTCGAGAAAAGAGCCCCAATTATTTGGGACCATAAACATGTTGGAATCATGGCGCTCCAAGTATAAACATATGCATTCAGCCTTGAAAGTAAAGGAACAACAATATAACTATCACTGAGACAGCATCCTTACAACCTTTTTGCATTTGACAGCAGATCCTATCAACACTAGTGTAGACAATTCAATTGATCCATCTGACGCTTAAGCCTTAATCTGATTTCATGTTCACTACTGAAAAGCTAAAGAAGAAGACATCCAAGCATGAAAAGTTTCAAAGCACAGAACAAAGAATGGAAAAAATAATAGTATTATTCTTATTGAGCTAAGCTAAGTAATTGACCTCCACGAATACATTCAGCTTGGCCATGGATTCACCCGTACGAGCTAGAAAATACATTATATAGAATGAATTTGGAGACTTATTCAAAAAATTCCCATTGTGTTGTGGCCGGAGGATCAAATGTTTCCCATTTTGTTGTCACAATAACAGGTTTTGCTTCTGCATTTGAGGCCTTGAGTACGTCTAGAGTTTCGACACACTTCTGTACTCTCCTAGCCTGCAATCAGAAGCACAAATCAGGAGTCAAACAGAGGAGTCGAGCTATCCAAATCCATGTTATTAGCATTGACATGAATTCTTGAACGAATAAGTTAGATAACTCTCGACCTCAGCCCGAATAGGCGAAAACCTTCATGTGAGTTTACACCATTGAATATCCTTGGCTACAGAAATAGCTTCTCTTTTCATGAAAATGTAGAGTTTATTTCCTAACATTATCAGGTCGGCCATGGATAGTTACTCTTAACTGCCTTGGGATCAGTCTCCCAAATTTTCCTCTAGAAGTACCCTTTTAACATTTGCACTAGCAGATATAAACTTCAAATTCTAGATTTTACTTGAGAATTTTAACATTTGTACTAGCAGAAATAAACTTCAAATTCTAGATATTTTTTTAGCATAAACAGTGAGCTCATTGGCCCCCTGACGTTCCATTAATTAGTTAACGAAACAGCTTAGTACATAGAAATATAAGATATTATTAGTAAGATTCCTCCTAACGAAGGCTCTTTAGTACTATGCCTTAATACAACTAATGCCAAGTTTTCATCTCATCCACTCTCTAAGCTCGCCTCCCTTCCGAGCAGACTATGGCAACTCTATTCTGCCTATCTTGCAATGCTTCCCTCATCCTGTTCCTCCTCCTGCAGATTCTCTAGATATGGCCTCAGATCTAGCCTCCTTCTTGCTTCTCTTCTTGTAGGTCTAGTAGAGGAAGTGTTGCCAGTTTCATCACCTGATCTTGGCAGAGGAGGAACAGGACTTCAAATTCTAGATAGTACTTGAGAATTTTTAAGCAAGAGCTCATTTCTATCCCTTAAATTTCAATAATTGGTTGTTGCAACTGAACATAAACAGAAAAGTTTCAAATCTTCCAGGAAATTTTTCTCCTCATCTCTATGAAGATTTGCCTACCTGAACTGCCTGGGGGAGGTAAGAAAACTCTGCATGAAACATAAAGTATATGGATATGAGCACCGGCACTTATAATGAGCATTATGTTATGAAATGATAGGATCTGACTCAAAACTATATGATACTCCAAACAGTTTGCCTTAAGTTATGTATTTCTCACATTATCTAAACAAAGGTCTGTTCAGCTCAGAGCTAAATGTGCTAAATAAATGCTCAAAATGTTACACGTAAACAAATGCGGTTGATGAACAAAAACTGCATTAAATCAGCAAATAATGTAAACTTCTGTAAATATTGTTGTGGATGGACAAACAGATTGAGACACCTCTACTATAAGCTTATCAAAATCTCAAAACGAGAACATATTTTAAACCCAATTGACAATTTGCATACCTGTATACTTTTTTGGGATGAAGCGTCTCCTTCGGTAGGAATGCTATCCAACTTTATCACCTGTCTCATTAACAACTCTATCAATGTTGTTATATGTACTTCTGCCACCCTAACGCCACAAGAAACAGATTTTTCAATGGTTGTAACCTATACGATAGGAGGAGAGAGTTAGTAACGAAATAAATTTGAAGAGAAGAATGAAATGGATAGTAACCGCCAGTGATATTTTTAAAGAGTCATCACAATTCTATTAGAATTTGTCTCGATATATCTTGGCACATCCTTCGTTAACTTCCATCATGTGCAGAATTGTCAATTTCTTTGTTGGGATCAGGTCTAAACTGCTTTCAATATTATCAATTCATATCATGAACATGGAAGGTGTTTTTAATTTATCAGGAATAGTGTGTTCTTAATTCAAAAAATCCTTCTACACTATCGGTTTATAACTTCACCTCCTTCATACGCACTTTCTGTGTCTGGATTGATACTGTTAAGTCCTATATTATTGGTTTATATCAAGACTGAGAACCCATGGTTATTTTAACTACCTCAAATTGAGAGAAAAGAAAACCTAGGAAACTTATTGAGGAAAGAATAAAATCAAAACTTCTAAAGAATACATTTCTGAAAAATTATGTGCGGCATACAACATGGATCTATTTTTTCCACAATACGGATCCTGACAAGTGGTTTTGCTATTAAAAATGAATGAGAAAACTAAACAGTCATCACAATGATATGCCACTCCATATTTCCCATTTCCATCAAATGGTAATCATAGCTCAAATGGTTAACAAGTACTGCATTGATATTAATCCATCTATGCTCATATTTCCAATACCCCACGCTACTGACAGATTTGGATGAAGCCAAGCTAACACCATTAACTTAATCTGAACTATACTGGTTATGAATTGAAATATAAGTTGGCTATGGCTAAGTCGAACTCCAAATGCTGAAGGTACCTCATTCAAAATAATACATTATGGGCTAACTCAAAACATTACAATTTCCACCCAAATAACCTCGCCTGAAATAGAACTTATATCAACTTAATGCTGTAATTCGGTGGGCTCTTTAAAGTAATGAATCAATACGTAAGATGAATTTGAGTAATCCAGGTCGAGTTGCTCCTCCACCATCAATTTTAAAAGGGGAAAATTCAGGAGAGCCTATCTACCAATACAATACACTAGTTATATTTTACTTATCTGAGCATATTTTTACTTTGGCCTTTCTCTATTATATTTTACTTATCTGAGCTTTTTTTTTTCTTTGACCTTTCCTTATTATTTCCTACATACAATCTTACAATCACGTGTGCTGGATAAGGTTAGCTGCTCTATAAGGGGAATTCATCATTTCACTCCCGGCTATGATGCAACAATTCAAGGAGTACATACGACACTTTTGCAAGCTCGATACAGACAATTCATCTTTCTGAGGTTGTACTGTTATGCTATCAGAAGAGAAACGGAGATTGTCGGGTATAATGCCCAGTTAGTGCGCATGTTTAAGGTTCCAACAGTGGGCAAAATAGCACCATGCTGAATTATAGGTTACAAGCATAGTTCCAAGATTAGGATCATGATTGACAACAGAATCACTGAAATATGTAATACAAAAATCTAACAAAAAAGGGTGTATGAATGGTGATCAGAGGTAATTCTCCAAAGGTCTTTCCTATTCTTTGTACAGAAAATTGCAGGGAAGTCTACTTCTTCGAGGTGTATACAACCACATAAAGATAAGTAACTTCAATAAATTCGTGAATTGGACTTATCAGATGACATCCTCCTATTCATTTCGTCAGTTATTTAAAAAGACTACATATATATAAGATCAATTTCATAGTCTTGGAACCTGTCAGTCCCTGAGCATAAGTCATAAAGCAGGGCCTGAAAATGAAGTACCATATGTAGATCACACCACAAGCTAAATTGTTTGCATCTTGCTAATATAGTCTTAAGGTTGTAGAATCTCTTCGTGATAATATGTAACACCCCATTTTCCTATACCATATTTATAGAAGATGAATCAATAGTGTAATGTTCTATTATTATTTAAAATCTTAAAATATTCTTAATTAACAAATGATGTGTTAGAGAATAAATTTACAGACCAGTCACTAAAATCAGTTTTTTTTCCTATAGACTATTTGATAAATGAAATTAAAGAAGAAAATTTTGAAATATTTTAATTAATTTCTCCTTCAAATTAAATTGTACTAATAATAATATAAATCAAAAGAAAAGAGCAGTTTCATTATTACAATATAAATATTTAAAAAAAAAATGTTGAGTTCCCATAAAGAAGAAATAATATAGAAAATTTATAAAATAAGAATAAAGTACTGGCCTTTTGTAGAAGATTCTAAAATTTGAACGATCACTGTTGCCAACAAATTTGGATACCCTTCTTCTCTCACTCTCTACTTCTCTTTTGTACTTTTTCTTTCTTCTTCTTCTTCTTTTCTTTTCCTTTTTTTTTCTTTTTTTCTCTCTTTTTTTTTTCTTTTCTTCTCTTCTTTTTTTTTCTCACTGTTTTTCTTTTGTTCTCTTCTGTCCGGTGACAAAAGAGGAAAAAGACGTATTTTAGTTACCGTTTCTTGTATTTATTTTTTTAATTATTTACAAAATTTAGGTTAGTTTAGGATAAGTTTAGATATATGATAGATCTTCCTAATCTAATTTAGATTCAGTTAGATTTGTTATAATCAAACTAACTAGTATTTTAGATAAACTCAAATCATAAAATAGATAGTAAATAACATAAAAATATATTAATTATTACTTTAATATTTATGATAATGATTTTTAAAATAAATAAACACAAAAATATGGTATAGAAAAATAGGGTGTTACATAATACGATTTGGGTAAAGTTGTCCCATTCCACACCAAAGAGCCAGCCAGAATTGGTTAAGTTACCCTACACTCTATTGTCATAACCCACCAGCTAACTGGCGAGGATAGCGACTTGCTTTCAGAACTTAAAAAACACTTTCATGATAACTGTTATTTGAAAATATTATCAGGCACTAAGTATTGAACCCATGAATCAATTCTGCCTTTCCACTTTTATCTTGATGGTGTATATTGTAGCCATCTAGCCATACCCTCGTATGCTATAATCTTGAATCTCGACAGTTCTAGCGCACAATTAGGAGAAGACTAAATTTCCAATAAATTTGTATTTGGCAAGTTTTGAATCTTTACTTTAAAATTGTTCTGCAAACGGGAAAAGGATATATTTACTACACCTGGCCGGCCAACTTGTCTACTTCAAATGAAATGTTAGAAATGGCAAGGCGAGAGCTCTGGATCTTCGCATTTCTCTGCATTTCAACATATTTCTTCTCTCTACTCATCAGATCTTCCACCAATACCAACTTGGATCGATCCTTTACACCGCAGGCGTTGAGGAACTCTCCATTATCCCGCTCCTTCCCTCTATATATTAGCTTCTGCTCTCCTGGCTGCAAACCAGTATCTGCCACTAGTAGCTGCTTCAGCTCTCCTGTGCACATCAGATCATCATATCAATTTAAATTTCCCTTCTATTCTCATAATAGATACTAAAAAGGAGACTTACAATCATAATAATGTCACTAAACAATAGAAGTTCCTCTTCGAAAACAAATATGCCCAGTTAGAATTTTTTTTTTTTCCAGGGTTCCTCCTACCATGAATTTGTTTCACCTCCGCTAAAATTACATTACATGTACCGTCACGTGAATTACACATTATTAATATAACTATTTATCCTTCATCTAGAGCCTAAAGGTGGTGCTCTTGACATGTATAAGCTGGTCTAAAAAAGCCACCAACTTTTGATGTTAATCACATTGATCAAAAATCGATAAAATTCTCTGGGTTTATGTTCTATGTTGTAAGCTGTAGCCAGGCAAACAAATGGTACTTCCAATGCTACAGCCTCATAGTTAATATGGGTCTGTCAGACAACCTCAGGTCCATCTCGAGCAAGGTCAACCCCGCTGCGAGAACGATCCTCTACAGCCGAGGTCCGCCAGAGATCCCAGCCGTTAATCACGGTCCGAACCCCAGGCCACGTGTCATCCACCAAACTTAGTTGCCTCTCTCCTTAGCACCCAAGGATACAGTAGCACGAGCCTATAGAACAGATCCTGTTCAAGTAAGGTCGTAGCCTCATAGCTAATAACTTCACACCATTTTGAAAATTTTACATTTTGACACAGTTTTTGGGTCACCCAATAAATTGCAAGAAGACCACTTCTTACAAATCATAAAAAAGCCTAATTTGTCTTTTTTATTAGCATGCCTGATCTTTTCAGCTAATGTCTGTCTACAGGTAGAAGTAGTTGATTGCAGGGACCACTTGCAGGCCGAATCCAACAAACACATAAATCTATGGACCAGTATCATTCAATACAACAACCAAAATGTCTCTAAATAAATTTTACCAAATGTAACATAAATTTACCAACGACAAGCTAATAAAAACCTCCATTTTACCGTGTATATTTCTACATTGAATAAACCAAAAAATCTCCGGGCATTGCTATTATCGTTATTATGAAAATTATTATTTTTGGTAGGGGAAATTCTAAATGAGCACACAACTTGACTTAGTGAGCAGAATATCCTAACTTATAAAGAATCAAGGGGTATTTACTGGTTTGTCCCTCACATCTTTAAATATTATGATTTTACCCCCCAAATCTTCATATTTATAATTTTGCCCCTCAAATCTCATAAGTTACAACAATTTTGCCCCCTCTCTAACTTTCCCAAACACAGTTAATTTTTTGACCATTTTACCCCTCATTTCCTCTCTTATTTTCCTCCTCTTCTTCTTCTCTCTTCCTCCTTTCTTCTTATTTTCTTCATTATTTCTCCTCTCTTCCTCCTCTTTTCTTCTTTTATTTTCCTCCTCTCTTCTCATTTTCTTCATTTTTTTTTTTACTCTTTCATGTTCATATTTTCCTCCTCTCTTCTTATTTTCTTCTCTTTTTTTACTTGAGATAATTGATTTGGTGAACTAGAGGAAAAATGCATGACATGAAAGAGTAAAAAAATGAAGAAAATGAGAAGAGAGGAGGAAAAGAGAGGAGAAATAATGAGAAAATAAGAAGAAAGGAGGAAGAGAGAAGAAGAAGAGGAGGAAAATAAGAGAGGAAATGAGGGGTAAAATGGTCAAAAAATTAATTATGTTTGGGAAAGTTAGAGAGGGGGGCAAAATTGTTGTAACTTATGAGATTTGGGGGGCAAAATTATAAATATGAAGATTTGGGGGTAAAATCATAATATTTAAAGATTTGAGGGACAAACCAGTAAATACCCCAAGAGTCAATCACAAGTTTGCCACTTTTTTTTTTTGGACAAAGTTACTCATCATCCAGATCTCATTAGGATAATTTATTGAACACTTAGAGTGCCGTGATAACGGAATTTAAGAGACCTGATCTTGTTCCGACATTTTGTCAAACATCTTGAGGATGGTGATGGGGAGGAGTGGAAGTTGTATTTGGAACATCTTGAGGATGGCGATGGGGAGGAGTGGAAGTTGTACCTGGTGAGAGAGACATGGAGCCTACGGCGTGTGAATGGTCGGTTTAGATTAGTAGTTGACCTGTGGGAGACTGACTGACCTACTGAGTGGACAAACAGAGGGAGGAGATGACCGCTGTACCTAGCGGGGGAGAGTGAACAGAAAGCAAGCGGAGGGAAGCGATGGGTTTGAGAGGAGAAATCGGAAACGTGGGTTTGAGTTTGAGAGGGTTAAAAAAATAGGAAGAATGTTGGTGCGCACTCAGAAAAACCCTCTCTTCTTTGAAGAGAGGTGTTGCTGACTAAGCAAACAGTAGTGTGCTCGTTTAGAATTTCCTTTTGTACAAAGTGAAAATAATCACCCAATCCATTATTGGCCCAAAAAAACAAAATGTTACCACAAAATAAGGGAGTTTCGAAGGAGCACACCATTTTACCTAGTGAGCCCACTTCTCCACCTTCAGTCGAACCAAAATTTCACTGTCTAGGCTCACTAGGAAAATTGGTGTGCTCCTTTGGAAACTCCGCAAAATAAAATATCTAAATCAGAAATAATAAGCATTCCGTTTAAGCAAATTTACCGACTACTTTCCCATCTTTTATCAAAATCAATCCAAATTATAAAAATTTGAAACTGAAACCGAATCCCCAACCATAATACTCACCAAACGTGGCGTGAGATCGAACGGAGACCTGGTACCTGTTGGCGCCGTACGAGATCCGTAGGCGGACCTCCGGCGACGCCACGTGGGCGTCAAGAATCTCTCTCCGCTTCTGTACGAGCATCCCGCACGGCCTTACCTCCCACTCGATCGCCGCCTCCGACGACCTCCCGCTCGATCCGCAGTCCGATCCTGGCCTCCCCCCCATCTCTCAGACTGTCAGTTTCCACCCGCGCCGCGACTCTCTCTTCCTTTTTCCACTGCCGACTGTTTTTGGCGAGAGATAAACCGCGGTTTTATTTTGTCGGGGTCAAGTGCGCGGGATCTTGTGGACAGAGGGAATAACGATAGGCCAATGGAGAAGAGACACGTGGAAATCGATTCGGCACGTCTTTATGACGACTCAGGTGTCGGGTGCCGACAGTCCACAAGTGTCACTGGATGGGAAGGGACATTCGAAATGCGCACTGCATTCACTTAGTGAGCACCACATTCTATGGTAAAGTGATTTACAACATAGGTGAAAATGGGGTCACTAAGTCAATTGTGGCGCGCATTTAGCATTTACCGGAAGTGAATCTTTGCTGTGGGGCCACTCCCGCTCGGGGGAGTCGTTTTTTCCTTTTTTGGATTTATAATTTTATAATGGTAGTTGTTTAATGTTTTTTTTTCATCCTACATGAAATTTTAAATTAAAATTAGAAATTTTAATTTTTTAATTTAAAACTTTATAAAGTGGGGGTTAAAATTTGGCCGCCTCGATTGGATGCCAAGGCTCAGATGTGAAGAAAAAAAATTCAAAATAATATTAAAAAATACTCAAAAAACCAACTTATATGGAAACAAAGTTTCAATATCGGCATACTTGAAACATAGAATGTTCAGATTTTTCAAAATATTGAAATGAAATATGCCATTTCCAAATTCATTGTCTTCTATATGAGAGAGTTGGAAGATCAAAAGAGTAATATGTTGGAAAATTAACGAGGTAATATAGGATTAGATGAATCCAAACATACCATATCCGAAAATATAGGATTAGATAAATCCAGACATACCATATTTTAAGTTTTCATATTGAAGATTTTGGAAATGCTTAGTTTGTATTCATTATTTTGATGAATATGCACTTACCATGTCTAGATAGATGGACATTGAAAGTTAAAAAAAAAAATTATTAGAAATAGTAAAAATATAGTGTAACTTAGGCTATATTTAGTTTGAGAGAAAATAAAGTAAAAGAAAAGAAAATAAGAAATTAAATATTTTATATTGTTCAAGAAAATTTAAAAAAAAAGAAAATATTTTTTTACTAACCAAATATTAAGAAATAACCAATTTCCATATTCTTTTCTTTTTTTTTTCCATTTTCTTTCAGACCAAGCACAACCTTAAATAACTTAATAATTTAACTTTATTTTTCCTTTAATTGTTTTTTCTTTCAAAACCAGAAAAAAAAAAAAAAAACTCAATTTTTTTCCCATTTCTTTCCTTATCTATCTTCCTTTCCATACTTTTCCTTTCTTTCATTTTTTATCAAACCAAACATAGATTATAATTTTGTAAAATATTTTTTTAAAATTAACTCCTTAATAAGATTCAAATGGGTACTCATTGCTCACGAGTGCACTGGGAACTCTTATTATTGTTATCCAAAAAATAAAAAAAATTACCCAAAAAAAAAAAAAAAAAAACGAAGAACTCCCACATATCCAAAATGGCAATGGGCCATGCCCTATGAGTTCAATACTTTGTATGGCAGTCTTATAATAGCCCACGAGGCCCACAATATGGGTGTAAAAAGATATTCGTCTCAAACGTGGATCCGTAGATCAAAAGGCCTCGTGACTAGCTACAACATCCAAATTATAGCAAAAAACTTTCGAGACTAGACTAAAATCAGACTTTTAGCTCTGTGATTAAAATTGTAACTGTGAGGATCAATGTTGAAAATAACGCGTTATGAAATCCGTTATATTGCGTTACGTAACCTAACGGAATCCCAACGCTACATAACAACAGGAAATAACTCGATGCACCGTAACAGTACGTTTTTTACGTTATATTACATAACGTTACGTTAAATTACGTTATGCTACGTTATTTACAATTATTTTTTTTAGTAATTTATATATTGTTGTTGATTATTATTTTGATTATTAACGAATTGCTGTAATTTTCTTAATTAAATGTTGGCTTGTTTAATTGCTTTTGGAATTTCTAACTTGATAATTTAAGTTAATTTCCTTGTTCACTTGTTTTATTTCTCGTCCGGTTGCTAAAATATTTTACTTATTGATTTTATTGAATTTTTAATTGAACATTACAAAATATAAATTACAACAATAATAATAATTGGAATCAAAATAAAAAATTGGAATCTTGCTTTTTTATTTAAATGATTATTGGAATTACGGTTACAGACTTAATATAATTTATGAAGATATATGAAAATTATTGTAAAACTTAATATAACATTTGAATAGATTATTTATTACAAAATAATTTTATATTCTTTTAGATATTTTAATTTTTTTCAATTTATTAAAATTATTTTATAAGGTTTTATATTTATTTTTATTAAATAAATAGAAAATTACATAACCTATGTTATGCGTTACGCTATTTGCGACATAACCTAATAAAGGCAAAATGTTACGTTACCGTTATCACTATTTTAAACATGGGTGAGGATCATATTATCTATCGTGGTCATGCACGGCTGACAGCTGGATGTGAATAATACCTTCCCTCATGCCATGCTCACGAAAGTTTGATCCTAACTTTACATAAATCTCTTTCTAGGCTTAAACAACCGCATTGAGTCTGGTTTCATGAATTGAGTTCTAAGCTTATTGATTAGTTTCAATAAGACAAAAACCATTAATTCCTCATTGGTCATGTTTTTGATAGGAGGCGATCATTATATACTTTCTTGGACGATCTGTTAATTATAGAAAACAGACCACCAGAATAGCAGCCATTATCTGCTCCCTTAGTTGGCACTTTTTTCTCAAAGACCTCAGCTCGTTAAACTTCTACCGTTGTGTAATATGTTGATTTCTTTCTTTTTCAAATATGCTATAGATATTGGACTGCCCAAAAATGAACTTAGCAAAACCTCTCAACATCTCAGAGGATCCGCTCAAATTGCAAGAAGGATCCAACCTAACAAATGCAACCAAAATACTACCAAACTATTTATACACTCTAATATCTTTCCTTGACTCGCCCGATATTTCTTATATGCTAAACTGCTTGGCATAATTTATGCAATCATTCTCAACAAAACAAACAGAACAGTTGGAAAATTCAAATGCAGTTGGAAAATTCAAATGCATTCCCATTTCTATTTTTCCAGCTCAATATCGACCGAACAGTCCCTCAGTTTAGGAAAGAGTTAGAAACTATTTTAACTGGATGAAATGTTAGAGATGCACTTTAAACAGTCTATATAATTTATCCGCTTTGGAAAGGATCCAAATCTCTTCAACTTGCCCACTTAATTGACAGTTATAATCTTAACAGGATTGACTCTTTTATATGTATACAAGATAATTGTACCGATAAAAATATTGGAAAAATTTATTACCAAAATCTTCCAACTCTTCAATAAGAGCCCTTTCGTAGTGATTTCATTGTCATTCTCATTTCTCATGATCTATGTCCTAGGATCGTGATTCTCCCAATCAAGTACGAACTAACATGCATTATTATCGAATAATAGGAATTCGAAGAATGGTCCCCATAATGAGCTCTTTTATTGGCTAAAACGAATACTACAAGCTGGCAAAGTATACAATTGATCAGACTATCGTAGTTTGTTGTTTGTTCATAGAATGGTAGACAACAACATGTTTTCTATAGTAAACGGTGAGAATATATCTCTCCATACTCCATTAAAGATTTTTTAATAGAATAGGAACACAAATTATATACTACATATAGTAGTCTGTGAAAGTGTAACGGGGCAACACTCAACAAAAGTACAGAAGAGCATGCCTATAGTAGCAATATTCGAATCCAGTAACAAATATAATTCAGAACACTCTAAGTATCTTTAAATAAACTTGCTGTTTTCAATCAGCTAGACAACAACATGGTTATAGGGATATTAGTAATATTTTGTAAATTGAAAGAAATAAAGAGTTTAATATGAAGAGCAATTGTGTGGCTTGGCGAATTGAGTGTCAGATATCGTTTCGTGATTGTCATTGTAGTAGTATAGCAATGTGCTGCTATGCATTCTTAGTTGTAGAAGATTCATGAGACATGAGGTAACTGCAGGAAGTTATTCTCTACAGAATAATACCATAAATTTAAATTTGGGTTGTAGGGTATAAATGTCTTCCAGTAGAGGGCTTCGAGTGTAGGGGAAATTCTATTTACACACGAAAATTTACTCTTCACGCACGGTTTTAAAACTTGTAAATAATTATAGGTTTACTGTTTATTTTTTTACTAAATTACCCTCTTAAATTCCAAATTAAAACTTTTTAAAATTTAGAACTACAACTCATCGTCTTCCTCCTCTGTTTTTCTCTAAAACCCTAAAAAATATTTTTTAGTAGAATTTAATTTATAAAAGTATATCTCCCACAAACTCATTGATTTGATTTCTTAACCTCTTAAATTTTTTACATTCACGTTCTTAAAAAGATTTGGAAGAATTTTAAATTCTTCGAATTTACTATGACAAGTGAAATTAAGGTTTGAAGTTTGAGTTTTTTTTATTCAAATGGAAAATTCCAACATGTAATTGGGATTGGAGGACAAATCTAAGCTATAATTTAAAATTATTCTTAATTTTTTATGTATATTTATTTATAATTTATTATTACTTATGATTCTTTTGCGAGAGAAATGTCGGCTGCTGGTCGGGTTTTAATACCCGACCAAATAATTCTTTGGTCGGGTATTAATACCCGACCAATATAGTTTGAGCTTGGGAATTAATATCCGATTCGGAAAATTTTGAAAAAATTTGGGATAAGACGACATAAGGAGTTAGAGAGAAAGAGAAGGGTTAAAATTGGGGAAAAAATTGGATATAGAGAGTAAAGTGGTGGCATTTCAAAATGGAAGTTTGGTGTAAAGGGCAATCAGGGTGTTAGTAAATTGCTATGTGTAAATAGAATTTCCCCGAGTGTAGTGGCTAGGGATGAGAATGGGCGGATCCAAGAATTAACTTTTAGTGTACCCTATTTAAAATTTTAAATTAAAAAGAAAATTTTTAATTCTTCTGATTAAAAAATTTAAATAAAACGAATCAAGAATTGGTTATTGGACCTATCCACTCTTATCTCTACTATTCAAAAATCACTTAACTCTCCCTCTCAAAAAAACCAAAACCCTCCAAGCCTAGCTCTAAGTACAGGCCCACTGAAAAAAAAAAGTTATGTACAATTTTTCCTGAATGAATCCTAGTTATTAATTCTTTTTAATTAAATTTGGACGAATTAAACTTTTATATAAAAACTAGATAATAACTTATAATAAGAAGAATTTTCTCCTTAACGAATCCTTACCATCAAGTCTTTTTATTTGATCTAAGACCATTCATTCAAAATTTTATGTTAAAACTAAATAATGCGATTAAGATCTTTGAGTAGAATCTAGAATGACTCATTAACGCGATGTCATGTGAAAAATGTAACTAGCTTTTGTTGAATTCATATATGTTTGAACATTCAATTCACTAGTTCAAAAATAAATGAATTAGGTGAATAGAAAATAACTTCAAAGTGGAGTGCATAGCAAAAGGAACAAAAGGAAGAAGAAAAAAATTGTCCCACATCGGATAGAGTGTTGCTAGAATGTGGGTTTATATAGAATTATTTGTTCCATGTCATTATTTATGTAAGAAGAGAAGAAATCTTGAGCACCAAGGGTGGTGTTATATAGGCCTCTATAGGAATAGGTTTTTCTCTTTTGTTTTCTTTTATTCATTTCTGTCCTATATTACATTCATTTCTGTCCTACATTACAGAGCATTCTTTATCAGATTCACCAGAATAACAGGATTCTGCAGACAGTTTTTCTCTTTTGGTTTTCTTCTTCTGCAGATAGAAAATTATCTTTTAGACAGAAGTTTTCTATTTTCAGAAGAACAGTTCTATTCATTTCTGTCATACATTACACCATACACAAAATAGAAAGTATTCTTTATTAGATTTGCCAGAACAACAGGGTTGCGGCTTCTTTTCAGTTGCAGACTGATCGTTGTATTCTAGGAGACCGACGCCCATTGTAATCCAAAAGTAAAGCAGTGGAGGACAAATCGGTTTTAAGGTGATAGTGTCAAATACTAGTCTCGATCATCTTCTATTCATTTTCTGCATACACTCGCTTTCAATCAAGTAAAGTATTCTAATTCTGTTTTCATTTTTTATTAGATAATTAAACTATATATAAATATATAGAGATTCTGCTACTTTCTAATAGATAATAAAACCAATTCAGATTAAGAATAATTTTATTACAGTATTTATACATTTGTAAAGTTCTGAATCTTTTATACATATAAATCAATTCGAATTTCTTCTGTAATATCATTTTTCTGATTGGATTAGAAAACATATCTTTCTAATTTTTTAGAGTAATAATTCTGTTTATATCAATCTAAAATATCCAACAGCTTTCAATATGAAATCAGATTAAACTAGCTTTCAAGCTTTACAGATCGTATAAAAGTATAATGCTTGATTTTGGTTCCATGGCTTATTTTTATGCTTTGGTCCATTAGCAAAGCAATAAACTTTTGTGAGAGATACTCAAGCTTTCAATTGCCCTGAAGTAATTAGCCCTCACCAATTTTTTAATGAAAGGTTCAGAAAGGGACCCAGCCAAAGGAAAATTTGAATGCGATACAGATGGTGATAAGACAGCACTGCCCAAGTAAATTTGTCTGTGTTCTCTCTCTTGTTTTTCTTTTGATTAGGGTTTAATTCCTTTATTTAATTACATCAGAATCATATGAAAGATTTTTAAGTTTTTTATTTTTATTTTGTGTGGACTTTAAAAGCATACCTTATATTGTATAGTCACTTCTTTTCCTTATTGTGACTCAGAATCTTCCATTAGTGTTGTTTAAGAAAATTTACTTTCCCGATTATTCTCCAAATGACCTAACTTTACACTCAGGATATAGGGTACATGAACCATCTTGGCATAACTTCGTTAAGTTACCTCTATTGCTTACTTGATTATTCTTCACTCATATCATTTCTCTGCAAATTACTTGCCTATCCACTTATTAGATGAATTGTCTCGACAAATCCCGTCCATTCTCAACCTAGCCAAGGTCAAGACTCCCGAGGGTTGTGACTGAGCAAAAAACAATAAATGGCAGGGATTCTTTTGAATAAAAGGCTGTAGAGGTTTGAAGGGAAATTCTAAATGCGCACCACATTATCCTAGTGAGCACCACATACTATATAGCAAAGTGATTTACAACATAAGGGGAAATGGTGCTCACTAAAAAAATATGGTGCGCATTTAGAATTTCCCAGTTTTGCAGGGGTGATTGGGATTCTAGAATGGCGGCTTGAGCTGGGACTTGATGATTGGTCTGCATTGCTTATGGAAGGTGGGTTTAGCCGCAGACCCAGGCCTGCACCTTCATTAGAGTGCTGCTCTTCAGACACAAGCCTGCACATTTATTAGTGTTAAGTTCCATAACGGAAAGAACAAAAAAAAATTATGAATTTAAATATAAAACTAGAGCCCATTTAGACTGCCACAACACCGATAAACAAAATTCTTGTGGAATCAAAGAAAGTTGGGGGAACTACATGCAACAGGAAGGAATCCAAGAAACATGTTTGAGTACAGCATTGTGTAACGTATGATAGTAATCAAGACTGAGAACACTTGCATGAACTAAGTCAAACATAGAGAAGAAATAATATAAACAAACAAATCTAACATCAAAGTGAAGATCAAGATTGTTTTCTCACAACGAATCTTTAAGTAAACAAAACACCACTCACTAACACAATCATCACCAACAAGACACCAAACCAGCTCAGACTAAGGATAGATACACCCGACATTACAAACAATCAACACCAAGGACAATCGTATAGTGTGTCGACTAACAACAGATTCACAAATCAACATATTGAGATAGCCCTAAGCCCTATAAAACATCAACAACAGGTATTTGTCGGCAGTAGCATTCATACAAGCCATTAGTTTACAAATATAATTTGAGCTTGCACCTAACTACATCAAAAAGATGTGGATTTGGATGCTTGCGATTGGGCGTCTTCAAAAAATTCAATATCCTCAAGCTTCTCAGGCTTCAAGCTATCAGGAATAAAAGCAATGTAGATTGATTCCATATTAGGAACCTCCTTGTTAGCCCGACATGATACTTCGAGAGGAGCGTCGGCGAACGAACGATAGAAGCGTTTCTTGCAAACATAAGCAAAGATGAAGGACATTGCAATGAGGAGTAATATTAGGGGAGCATAGAAGAATTCCTTCAATAAAATATAGCCAAGCATAGTGACTTGGTATATGATCAGAGACGCAATTATCCTGGCATGCATGTGAGGCCACATTCGGCCATAGCTCTCATAGGAAGGGACATAAACTTTTAGTGCCTGCATAATGTCATCATCATCATTATCGTATCCAAAAAAAATATACTTTGTCTTGCTCAAATTTCTGCATGATATTGTTACTCCATTCTCCATTTAAAATATATGTTTTCCTTTATAAACTGCCATTCAGGTATTACTCGGATTATAAGATCACATATAGCATAGGGCACCTCAACAAAGAGAGAAGTGATATTTTCTATGCTTCCATTAATGGGCTAGCATTAGCATTTTTTCCCCCCTTGACCAACAATGTGAATAAGACTAGCAATTAAAACTGTTGTATATTTTGCAAACACTATTCAATAACATATAGTCTATTGCTTGAGTGAATCAAATAAATAAAATGTCACAGGTCATTTCAACTAGGAGAACAACATATAGTGTCATTCGTAGTTCCTTTCTGAAATGACATTGTTATTCCTATAAATTCACAGTAAAGTTAATAGAGAATTAATTTATTTCAACTGGAATAGTTAGCAGTAATTTTCACGAGCAAAATGCAACTTATATGTACCTGATTTCGAGCAATAAGCCATCCAAGGCCAAAGTAGATGGCTCCAAATGGGATGATCAACGGAGCTATCACTGAGTAGCAGAGGACAATAGTTGCGATAAGCATGTCATTGGGAACTCTAGTAGCAAAACCCAGCTCTCCAGGAGCCCAAGCCTCTTTCACTTCAGCTTCTGTTTTACAAAGATACTTCTTTTTCAGATGGAATAAAATAAGAGGAACCAAGCGTGAGAGCTCAAGTCCATAGCCAACAAAGAATCTGCAATCCAATCAAAAAGAGAATATGATTTCCATTAGTAATCACAGTCAAAAAGAGTAATTTTTGTTAGCAATCACAGTGTAGAAAGCCTAGTGAGAGTCAAACCGGAAACGAATGTGCTACTTACCAGTTTCATCATCAAATACTAGCTGAACTCGTGGCTTCTGGTTTTATTGCAGCAGCAGTACATTTCTAGGATACAACATAGCAAACACTAAACAATACTTTCGCCTGAAACCTAAGTTCTTATCCCACATGTTTAAACCTCCTTAGGTTACAAATTCACAACGATGAGCACATTAAAACTGATAATTAGCACATTATGGGAATTTTCACTGGTGTTAGGGGGCGATGTGGTAACCTTAAGGACTTCTGCTGAAACTGACCAGTTGCAAAGTGAAGGTTTCGTTGTAATAAAAAAATTTATTACTAGCATAGTGAATATAATTTGAGAGAGTAGTATAAAATGCAACCGTTAGAATTTGTTATCAGATTCAATATGTGTTCCATAAGCTATCTGCAATTTAAGTTATTTAAGGGTCTATCCATTTTTCATATCACACACCAACAACGACGTAACCAGCCTCAAGACTTCCCTAACAATAAAAACTCACTAGCATAGTGAATATATTATGGGAGAGTACTAGTAAAATGTAACCATGAGAATTTGCTACCTGATTCAGTAAGTGTTTTATAAGCTATATGCAATGAAAGTTAATTAAGGGTTCAATCTATTCTTCATATCATATAAATATGCACCAACAAGGACCTAACCAGCCTTAGATATGTCAATGAATGAATATTTATCCATAGGTTCTTCAAGATTTCTTAGTGGGCATAATCTGACAAGCAAATTCATCTGGTGGACTAAAAGTTACGGGTTTTATGCAATCAATGCTGGCATTGAATGGTCACACCAAGGCTCGAAGCCTTTTGATCCAACAGGTGTGTATTATATATGCAAGAAACATAGTTGACTTCTAATAAAAGGATATCTCAACACCTGTTATATCATACTAATATAAGATGGACAATTCTTCAAAAAAAGATTGAGAACTTAAGAGACATATCTAGTCAAGTTGCAGTTACAACTCATTACAAGTTCCACTCTTATAAAGTTTCAGAGTAATAATCACCATTAAGGGGGAAAAAAAAGGCCCCTTAATAATAATTTCAAAATTCAATGTTGGAATTGGATTAGTGAGCATAATACTATTTGAACTTCAACTAGTTCAATTAAAAGAGTGAATTTCAATTAGTGTACTTCTGACATGGTTAACGATATAATCAACTAACAATACAATTTGTCAATTTTGTTTGGAATAATTTAACAAATAAAAACTGGATTAGCGAGCATGATACTTTACGAACTTCAAATAGTTCAATTAAATCTTTGAATAAAACTAGTTCAATTAGAACAGTGAATTTCAACCAGTGTACTTTGGACATGGTTAACATAAATCAACAAGCAATACAATTTGTCAATTTTGTTTCGAAAAACTTAAATACAAAAAACTATAGAAAGGACGAAAAAAATCCATTTGGAATCAAACTCCGTTTAAGGATCTCTACAGTTACTCTTTCACGAAGTTTGATTACCCAAAGCTCTTCAATACAAGCTAGCAGCTACCATAGCCAAAAGTTCCCCATTAACGGACATGGTCTTGAATAGTATACTACAAGGTTTTGTTCTGTTAATCTCTATTATTACAGGGATTTTCCTAGTATTTAAGCGGTATAGTATACTAAAAGTATCTGGGAATATCTCTGGAGACAATACGTATAATGTACTGGGGATTATGGGCATAGAGCTGAAGGATGTGAGTACCTGATTTCTACTCCTCCTTGTATATATAATGGAAGTGTCTTATCTCTGGCAGCATATTTAGCTGAACAACATAAATCTCTATGCCTTCTGCACCTCTGTGGTTCTCCAGTTCCTTGTTCTCATTTCACAGGCTTGATATATACTGAAACATGTACCGCAATACTCAAACACCAGCAGCATCCAAAAAATACAGTAAAACATTGCCTTATCTTGACTTCCTCATGTGTGAAGGGATTATGTTCCACAGTACTCGAAGTATCATATATATGTTAAATCTAGTACACCTACTAGAACCTCCACTACACTAATCAATGTTGAACATGCCGTCTAAGTGATTTTCTTTCACTGCTTACAAGTGCTAAGGTTCTTCTAATGGATTTGATGGTTTTCCTCATTCACCTCCATATAATGTACAGAAACATATGCTGCTGAATGCAGTAAGAGAACATGAACTTAACCCAGTAAAAAAATTCTTAAACTTTCCATGCTGAAACCTACACAAGAAATTTATTGATCTTTCAAATGGAAAAAGATGCATATTAAAGAACCTTCTAGAATAAGAAAAAAAAAAGCATCAAATAGATAGGCATAGAATGATATAGATTTTATATAATATGACAGTCGAAGCCAATCAAGTGGAAGACTTTAGAAGCAAGATGTATATGAGCTAGAGGAAGATGAAAAGCTTACTTCAAAGCAACAAATGTAAGGAAGAAGGTTGCGTTCACTGGCAAGCTCCGGGCAAGCATATCCACGATGCTGCTTGGCTTATTAATGATAGTCTTCAAAGAGGTAAACAATGACCCACTGAGAGTAACTCCAAGAAAGACATTAAACACGTTGAAGTAAAAGTACTTCCCAGAGGATGCTCGTGTGGCATGGCTCACTGAAGGGATCCCCTCTGCCTTTGACAGCATCATAAGGAATTTTGGAAGTAATGCCAAGAACAAAATGAGTGCGAGCTGAGGGAGAAAAGCTTGCAAAACTGTCTTTATTGCGGGCCTATCCACTATCACCTTCAGAAAGGGCAGTGTCTTCCTTAAGTTATCCACAGTGGTAATCGCAGAGACGAAACTGATGGGAATCATGTAAAAAACAACTGTCAGAAAAACAATACCATAGACAAGGTATTGCCTTATCAGCCTCTCATACAACTTCTTTGACAAATTTGTCCATATAACTTGACGAGGCTCGGGAGCTTCCATTACAGTCCAAGTGTCAACCAACTGACTATGGAGGGTTTGTGCAGCAGAAACTGCAGCCATTCTGCTGCTAAAGAACACAAAAGCAGAATTTTGCTGCTTCTCTCTGAGGGTCTTCTTCTGTTCAGTCTCTAATTTAGGAAGCAATTCATTGATTTTCTCATTACAGTAGTTGATTGTGTCCACCTTTTTCCCTATCAGACCAAGGAAACCGGTTCGGTTTGTGGGTCTTGTCCCCTCTGGTTTGCTTGTGGTTTTTGACTCCGAGAATACAAATTCTGCACGAGCAAGTTTCTTTTTGTAGCCTTGCACCTCTTCCCAAATTTTATCTACCTGCAGACAAGGAGAAGATGAGAAAATAACTTTAGTCCTGAGCCTCGAAAGCTCAGGTCTTCATCTTTCTCGATTGTGCAAAAACAACACTAGGAAAGAAGGATATACTGAAAGACAACCTGAAATCAGTTATTACCTCTTTGTTGTCTGTCACCACCATAGACTTGTAGAATGTGTCTGGATGCAGTGTTCTAAAATATGAGTCCACCTGCTCTTTCCTACTTTCATCTTTAGGACGGGGGATATCTCTAACCAGTACGGCAAAATCCTCTGGTCTTGCTTCAGGAACTGCTTTGGCTGTTGCTCTCAAGTCTGAGGCATGCTTGTATGCTCTCCATAGAACAGAGAATGTAACAAAAGAGACCCAGTACGTCCCTAGCAGGAATGCCCATATCCTCGGACTTTCCTTCTAAATATTTGAAAGGATATAGAATTAGAGCAGCCAGAAAATAATATCATGAGATGATAGAAAGCTTGCTATTTGCAGTATGCAAAAGCAATAGCATTATTGCTTAAAGAAGACACAAAAATTAGTTCCTTTTCTGTTGTATAGTTCCTCTGGAGGTACCTCGAAGGTGTTGCTACTTGTTAGTTTCCTCGAAAGTAGAAGTGGCAAGTGGTACAAATGGGAGTATTTTCATTCTCTAGGTCATAAGAGTAGCATGAGAATACTAGTAATTAGGAATGATTCAGAGAAAATCGAGCAAGCAAGCACTAGGATTGTAAACTTTCGAAGGATTTATTGCAGCATTTAGTGCTTGATTTGCTCTAAATCTCTTAATACTAGCTTTGCCACATTAGAAAATAACGAGTTGACTTTTGTTTGAGAATAAAGTGAGGATGTAAGCAATTAAGATTTTCTAGTGATTGTTCGCAGCAAAATTTTGTTGCTTTCCTTCCATTGAGTACAACTTAGATCGCAATAGAAGTGAACAAGATAAAAAGAACAAACGAGAGAATTTTATATCTCAATCGCTCTCTTTTACAATGATTTGTGGGATCTCTGGCGATGGGATCTGTCGAGCAGCTCCTTTGGATGATCGGGCGTCGAACTCTTCTCTCTCGAAGGTGGCGGTCAACTGTAAACGATCTTCTCTGGTCTTTCACGAACTTAATGTTCTATGCGTAACTTGAATTCTCCAAGAAGAAAAGAAAACCCGAAAAAAAAACCCCCCTAGGGCTTCCCCAAGAGGGTATTTATAGCCTTGGGATGATTTGAGAGTTCTATCTAAATAGAATTTGTTCTCATCAAGGATTCCAATCAAATATCTTAGTTTTGATTTAAATCTCTTGATTTAATTCTGATCGGACTTAATTTGGATATTTGGATAAGCTCAAATCATAATCTTAACCAATTTGAGATTCTGATTATCTGCTCATGCGGAGCTAATCGCATCAAAACGCGGAGCTAAAGAACCAGAACGCGGAACTAACGCGGAGCTATTGAATAGCTCCGCGTTTTGTTCAAACGCGAGGCTAAAATAGCTAAACGCGGGGCTATAAAGTTAGCTCCGCGTTCTGTTGTGGAAAACTCTATTTACTTAGAAATTTTCACTGCCAAAAGAACCCCCTCCAAAGTTTTCAAAATGGTTTAGAACTTAGCAAGTTTTGAAATACTTTGGATCCTTAAACGCAGAGTTAAAATACCAAGTTTATCTCGCGTTTAGTTCACTTGCGCGGAGCTAAATAGCTTCGCATTTTGGTGAGTAATTGCTCATTAATTGCTCAGTAATTACTTAGTAATTGCTCAGTAATTACTCTGAACCTTACGCCGAATACTAAGAGGCGGGTTCTTCTCATTTAAATAGAGCCTCAAGCTCTTCTTCTTCTTCATTTCATCCGAAGAATTTCAAAAGCTTAGAGCTCAGGCAATTCAGGCGAATCAGCTTGAAGGAATGATCTTCAACCGAACTTCCTTCGACTTTCCAAATATTTTCCATCACTAAGATGTTATCTAAGAAAAGTACGGCATCGTACGCCTCCTCACCATCGGCGGCCGGCGTTAGCAGCGGAGGCGGCGGCCGAGGCAGTGGCCACAATGGCGAGCCAATCCATGCTGCACCAATTGAAGGTAGAAATTCCCAACTTTTAGACTGCTTAGATCAATTTTGGAGTGCTTGGGCTTGGTTTTAACTGACCAACCATTTTTGAACCGGCGAGATCGCCGTTCTCCGGTCGTAAGGCTTGGGAAGAAAGGAGAAGACAGAGAAGAACTCTGGTCTTTTTCTTACGCGAAGTTATCACGTCATCCTCGCGTTTGAAACAAGGGGCTATTTTAACTAGCTGTCGCGTTTCAATCGCGAGGCTATTTTGATTAGCAGTCGCATTTCATTCGCGAGGCTACATTGACTAGCAGTCGCGTTTCAATCGCAAGGCTATTTTGACTAGCAGTCGCGTTTCAATCGCAAGGCTACTTTGACTAGCAGTCGCATTTCAATCGCGAGGCTACTTTGACTAGCAGTCGCGCTTCAATCGCGAGGCTATTCCCTCAGCAGCGTACGGAGTTTACCCTCAGCTCCGCGTTTTCATACTTAGAAGATTTTTCGAGTCTTTGTAAAAAATTTTCTAACTCTTGATTCTTCTTTTACAGTGAAGTACTTGGACCAGATCCTTTTTGAGGTGGAGTGCATGTGACTCTTCCAATCTTCATCAGCAAAGATAACTCTAAGGAAGCCAGAAGCATATGCTTTACAATATAGTCGCAGGTTTCAAGTCCTGGCTCCAAAAGATAAACTTTTGAAGGAGTTACAAGAACTCTGCTGAGGACCATTTCTGTTAGATGACAATCTTTGTTGCTTTCTAAAGCAATAGAGATAATCATCTAAGGGCTTGTAGCATGTCGAATCCAACTTGTGCATTTTCATTAGGATTCTTATAGCAGTATCTTCAGATGATCCACTAAGGACTTTAAACAGATCATGGTTGACATTTGCAGAGGAGACCTTTTGCATATGAACCAGGAAATTTCAACACTCCATGGAGACTTGTTGTCGGGTTATTGATGAGTCGATGAATAGGTTGAAGTTTTTGGGAGATCCATAACTTTCTTCTATTCTTTTATTCTTCATTCTTTTTGTAAGAACTTGTAATAAAATAGAGAACTTTTTGTAACTTCATTCTTCATTGATGAATAAAGGTAATCTTTTGATTCTTTTACCTGTTGGCTACCAAATTTGTTTGCACAACAGATAACTTGTCATCAAAATGATTTTAGTTGTTTTAGGTAAAGTAGTCCAAGGCTCATTTGCGTAACTTAGACTACTAATACCGAGGTAATCGGCTAAGGATCACCAAATTTTGGCAGAGGCGCCTAATTGTGCATGCCAGGTTTTAATCAAGAAGTTCAAGTGCTCATCTGCGTAACTTGAACAAGTGGAGGCGGTTCAAGGCTCTCATGCGTAACTTGAACTGGGCACACCAAGATGATCGGGTTAGGATTCATCAGATTTCGGTAGAGGCGCCTAATTGCGCATGCCTGGTAAGAAAGAAGTTCAAATGCTCATCTGCGTAACTTGAACAAGCGGAGGCGGTTCAAGGCTCTCATGCGTAACTTGAACTGGGCACACCAAGATGATGGGTTAGGATTCATCAGATTTCGGCAGAGGCGCCTAATTGCGCATGCCTAGTAAGAAAAGAAGTTCAAGTGCTCATCTGCGTAACTTGAACAAGTGGAGGCGGTTCAAGGCTCTCATGCGTAACTTGAACTGGGCACACCAAGATGATCGGGTTAGGATTCATCAGATTTCGACAGAGGCGCCTAATTGCGCATGCCTAGTAAGAAAGAAGTCCAAGTGCTCATCTGCGTAACTTGAACAAGTGGAGGCGGTTCAAAACTCTAATGCGTAACTTGAACTGGACACACCAAGATGATCGGGTTAGGATTCATCATATTTGGCAAAGGTGCCTAATTGCGCATACCTAGTAGAAAAGAAGTTCAAGTGCTCATCTGCGTAACTTGAACAAGTGGATGGTTATACTCCTTGGGATCTGAACAAGATGTGACAGTTATTCTGTCATCATTCTGGTTTAGGCATAGTATTTCTTCAGAAATTTACCGTTGATCGGCATTATCATTCTATCGCCGTTCTGATTCATTAAGTGATAGGTTCCACTAGAGTATACCGTCTCCACAACAAACAGTCCTTTTCACTTGGGTTCAAATTTACCCTTAGTCTTGTGGGTTAGAATCATTGGCCTTTTAATGGCCAGGACTAAGTCTCCTTATTCAAAGGTTCTTGGTTTAACGTTCTTATTGAACGTTTGCGAGATTCGGGGTTGATACAACTCAATTTGTTGTTGAGCTCTGTGACGTTTTCATCTAACGCCTCTAGTTCTTGTAATCTCTGCTGATGGCGCTCTTCTGTCGTCATCTTTGTGGCCGTTATCTTTGTCTCTAAGGCCACTCTTAAAGATGGTATCTGGATTTCAAGAGGCAAGATGGCCTCACCTCCGTAAACCAAAGAAAAAGGGGTAGCTTTTGTTGGGGTGCGAACGGTGGTGCGATAAGCCCACAGACACTTTCCCAGCTTTTCATCCCAGTCTCTTTTGTTGGAAGAGACAAACTTCCGAAGGAGTTTAATGATCGTCTTGTTGAAAGTTTCGGCTAACCCATTAGCCGCGGGGTTATATGGCGTTGAAGCAATATCTTTGATTCTGAACTTATCGCAGAATCTTGAGAATCCCTGGCTGATGAATTGCGGTCCATTATCATGAATGATCCTTCGGGGGACGCCAAAACGGTAAATGACATGATGCTTAATGAATTTAATCACATATGTCGTTTTCACCTCTCTCATGGGCACGACTTCGGCCCATTTTGAAAAATAATCGGTTATTGCAAAAATAAACCGATGTCCTCTGGACGAGGGGAGAGTTATAGGCCCCACAATATCCATTCCCCATACCTCAAATGGCCAACTAGCAACAGTATTGTGCAAGTATTCTGGGGGTTGATGAATAAAATTGGCATGTACTTGGCATGCATGACACCGTTTAGCGTATGCCATTGCCTCTGTAATCATTCTCGGCCAGTAATATCCCAGCCTTCTTATGCGGTCCCCAAGTTTTGGACCGGGCTGATGAGCTCCACATACTCCATCATGTGTTTCTCTCAGTACTTCATCTGCTTCTGCTTTTGATATGCAGCGTAGCAGGAGACCATCATTTGACTTTCTATATAAAGTCTGAAGTTTATGATCAAAATAGAATTTCGGGGCCTTCCTATTTATCGAGGCGGCCTCCTTTGGATCCTCTGGTAATATCTCATGCAGGGCGTAATCTATAAATGGAAATTGCCAATCATGGGGTTCCAGGATTAAGCCCGTTTGGCACACCTCTTTGGCTTGGAATACCGTATCTGGATGGAGGAGTTCTCTGCTACCAATGGTGATGCTTTTAGCTTCACCTGGCGGGATTGCCAACGTTGCAGCTAATGCAGCAAGAGCATCTGCATAGACGTTCTCATTTCGGGATATATGATATATATAAAATTGTTCAAAATATCCTGCTAGCTCAATGGCTAGCTGATGATAGGGGATGAGGGCTTCATATCTGACTTCATACTCACCCGTCATCTGATTGACGATGAGCTTAGAGTCTCCATATGCCTCTAAATAATTCACCCCCAGCTGCAGAGCCATTTTCAGACCGATAATGAGCACGTTGTATTCCACCACATTATTCGTGCACGGTTCCGTTAATGAGTAACCGTTAGGCAATATATATTTATGTGGGGATATTAGCACAACCCCCACTCCAGCAGCAGATCGTCTGGCAGCACCATCAAAGAACATTTGCCATGCTTGTTCTTTGCCAACTGTGTTGACCTCTGACGTTTGTTTGGATTTGGACCAAATTGGATGGTCTGTAAAGAAATCGGCGATCGCCTGTCCCTTCATGGCTTTTTGAGGGACGAAGTGTATATTATATGGCGATAGTAATAACGCCCATTTTATCAATCGGCCGTTTAAAGATCCTGGTTTTGTCATCAGGATTTTCAAGGGGTTAACCCGTGATATGACATGAATTGTTTGCCCTGAAAGATAGTGTCGCATTTTCTGAACAGCAAATAAACATTCTTTTTCGATCGGGGTATACCGACGCTCGGCTCCGATCATTGTCCTGCTTAAGTAGTATAGGGCGTGTTCATGGCCATGCTCATTATATTGAGCAAGTAAAGCTCCTAAAGCGTCATCCATAGCCCTTACATATATAAGAAATGGCTGCCCTGGAATCGGTGCCATGAGAACAGGAGGTTTAGTGAGATATTTTTTGAGATCGTCAAACGCCTGTTGACATGCCTCAGCCCATACGAAAGAAACCCCCTTTATCATGAGTTTAGAGAACGGCTGGGATCGCCCTGATAAATTGGAGATGAAACGCCGGATATAGACTAACTTTCCTTGTAACCCCCTTAATTTCTTAAGATTGCGGGGCGATGGCATTTCACTAATTGCTTTCACCTTTACTGGATCAAGGAAAATTTCTTTTGAGATTATTATGAACCCAAGGAATTTCCCGCTGGACACTCCCATAAAAGACTTAGTGGGATTCATTTTCAAGTGATGTTTTCGCATAAGATCGAAGACCACTCTTAAATCATGAAGATGATCTTCTTTGTTCTTACTTTTGACCGCTAAGTCATCTACATAGCACTCCACTGTTTTGCGCAGGTGTTCTTTGAATATGACACTCATCACCCGTTGGTAAGTGGCACCGGCGTTCTTCAATCCGAAAGGCATCACCGTATAACAGTATACCCCCAGCGGTGTTCTGAAAGCTGTATGCTTTTCATCATCTGGGTGCATTTTAATCTGGTTATAACCTGAGAAGCCATCCATAAAGGACATCCTCTCATAACCGCAAGTATTATCAATCATCACATCGGTGATGGAGAGTGGAAATTCATTCTTAGGACATGCAGCGTTCAGATCTCTAAAATCGATGCATATCCGGATTTTGCCGTTCTTCTTACGAACCGGCACTATGTTAGCCACCCAATCAGGATGTTGCTCTTCACGGATGAATCCAGATTTCATAAGTTTATTGACCTCAGCAACTATTGCCTCCATCAATTCCGGTCGAAAATGCCTTTGCTGTTGTTTAACTGGTTTGGCGTCTTCTTTAATATTTAACCGGTGTGTGGCAATTTGAGGGTCAAGTCCGGGCATGTCCTCGTAGCTCCAAGCGAATACGTCTATATACTCTTTGATAAGAGATATAAGTTTCTCATTTTCCAAGAGAGTTAGCGTGTCGCTTATGAAGATGGGTTTCGGATTTTCTTCCGTTCCCATATTAACTTGTACCAATTTGTCTTCTGTGGGCGGGTCACGCTGTTCAAAGCGGACATCCCAGAGAGTGTCATATGCTTAGCCCAGGAATCATTTTGAACATCAATTGGTTCCTCGTCGCTTTCTGGTGCGGCTGAAACCATGTTGGCTGTCAAGGATTGAAACCAAGTGCCAGTACTTTGATCCGAGTCATGATCAAGTGGAGGTGATTCATCATCGGCCGAAGAACTTTCTTCATGTCTGGATGGTGATGAGGGGGGAGTAGATACATAGCCCAACCCCCTGCGAGTCTTTTGATAATAATCTGGACTCTTTCCTCTCGGTCTAAGTGAGGGTATGAGATTCCGTCGCCCTTTTCCAAAGTTTAATCTCGGTTTCTGGGTAAAATTATAACCCATCTTCTCCATCATTTGTCGGGATTTCAGTTCATACAAGTGAAATTGAGGTGATGTTTGTTTATCACTTTCACTGCTTTGTTTTTGTCGCGGCGACGTAATTACTTTGCCGAACAGGATCGACTTTTGGGATCCCTGTCGAGGAGGTACTTCAAAGTAGTGACTTTGTCCCTTAGTTATTCTTGATTGAGAGAGAAGGGATTACCTGAGAGGCAAATGGTATGTCGCCAGAATTTCAAGTTCGGACAAGCCATCCACTTCAGTGGAAGTACAAGAGGGTTCAGACTCAGTAGCTACAGCATGCTCGTAGACTAACTTTATATTTTCATTAATAACCCATTCACTCTCTATTACATCAGCTATATTATTATCAAGACTCAAACTAAAATCTAAGTGAGGGTTGATTTCATAATCACCCCCATCGTCTTTTTCAGGAAGCTCGTACTCAGTATCCGCCTCGTTGCCGCTTTCGTCAGGCTTTTGAGGCTTACTAAGATCGTCATTGAAGACTTCGTGGGCTGGCTTGTAAAGTAAAGCATCTGTGAAGTAATTTTCCAGCCCTTTAAATAGTTGCTTATCTGCAACTAGTGTCCGGACTTCTTCTTCATCGCAATATTTCATGCATTGGTGGAGAGTCGACGGGATTATCATGTAAGCGTGGATCCAAGGCCGTCCCAGTAAAATATTGTAGGAGGTATCTGCATCAATAATGTAGCATGTAACCTTCGTCTTTAATTCTCCAATTTGGCACCGCAGTCGGATTTTGCCAAGAGGACAGCTGTTGTTAGCATTGAACCCGTAGATAGTAGTGTTTGTAGGCGTCAAACGATGAGGGGATATTCCCAATAGTTGCATTAGCCTTCTGGGAATAACACTTAGTGCAGACCCCGGATCGATTTGAATGCATTCCATCTTAGTAGATCCGACATATCCGGTGAAATATAAAGGCTTATTATGCTTTATATTCCTTACCTGCATGTCCTCCGGAGAGAAAACGATTTGCGGAACCTACCTCCTCACTTGATAACAGTGGGGACAAGAGTCTTGTTTCTCGTTGGCCGGCTCGACAATCTGAGCTAGGAATGACTCAGATTCTGCCAAGGCCTCTTTCAATGCCTCACGAGTTGACTTTGATAATCGTAGCAACTCATATAGTGTGACTCGAGCTGGAATATTTGCCAACTGAGCTATTATATCAAACTTGAAGGTAGTGTCTTTGACTCTTTCATATTTTCCAGGGTTTTTCTGGAAGCGAAGACCTTTCTGCTTTGCAGGCTTGGCGAGTTCCGCATATATATCTTTCGGATCTACTCTGGTGTAGTCCTTGAGATATGTTTTTCCAGATCGAGTATCGAAAGGGCCTGCCCTATCTTGATGAGTGGCCATTGTTTCGGGCTCTTCTTCAGAATCTGTGAAGGCTCCCGAAACTATATATTCTTCCTTTATCTTGCGGAAATGGCATTAACCGTCCGCTTTTTCCCTTGACCCCCTGTGGCAGTCCACTGCTCATCCTGTAGTAAATCAGGATGGACCCACATAACTTTCCCTTTTTGGGTTGTTACGGGGACAAGTCCTTCTTGAGCCTTATCGTGAGGGTCAAGATTCTTCGTAACCAACTTACCCTTTGGAATTGGGGTCACCCCTGCGGGGAACTCATAAGTTCTAACCACTATGGTTGCCATATTGGCAATGACCTTATTTTGTTCCTCTTTAAGCGTCAGAACTCCAGCTTCTATCAGTGCTTGGACTCTGTTCTTTAGAAGGTAACAATTCCTAGTAGGGTGTCCAACATTCCGGTGGTAAAGGCAATAATTGGGATCGTTGGTCTTACCCGCGTCCTCTGGCTTCCTATTCTCCGGAAGTTTCAACATTCCCTTCCTCAGGAGCAGGTGGAAGAGTGTAGGCGTCTGTTCCGCCTTGAAAGTATAGGTCCTCTCCTGTTGAGGCCTACTTTGCTTTGGGCCCTTTTGATTTTGGGGCTTTGGGCTTGGAGGAGAATTTGTCTTTTGTGGAGCTGCCTCTGAGGCCATTGCCGCTTTACCTTTATTTTTATTGTTATTTTGGGCGTATGGCCTACTACTTCCAGTACTTCTTGGTCCGCGAGACTATTCAACTCGACGAATCAAATCCTCGGCTTGCTCTCCCTATTTGAGCAAATCCCTCAATGTCTTAGACTCTACGGCCCCCATTTTTATGAGCACGTTAGTCTTAAAATTATGTCGACATGTCTCGACTAGAGTTTCCTGGACCATTCCGTGTTTGCAATACACGGACTTCTCCCGGAACCTTTCTACGAAGTCTTTGACGGTTTCTTGTTCCCCTTGTTTAGTTGCAAAGAGGGAATGAACCGTAATCTCGGTATCATCCTTGAAAAAACGTGAGAGAAATAGTTTCTCCATATCAAACCAGGTATTAATAATACCTGGGGGCAGCTGCATAAACCAAGTAAAGGCAGACCCTCGCAAGGTACTTGCGAATACCGTGGTCATTATCGGGTCATTACCCATCAAATGTCCTGCTTGGAACAAGAAGTAATAAATGTGTTGACTGGGAGATCCCTTCCCGTCATATGGCTCTAATTTGAACGGCTTATACTTCTGAGAGTATGGTACCATATCCCATTCAGGTGGGTATGGTCTTGAGACCCCTGACTCTTTCAACTCCTTTTTATGCATCAGTGCTTCGAGTTGACTTTACAATTTTTCTATTTTCTCTCCATGTGGATCATGAAAAGAAAATTTATTCTCGTCCTCGTGCATTGAGTGGGCTTTCTCTTCTTTTTCTTCTTCGTTCAGTTTATTGAACGGAGTTTTTTTTGCCCTTCTTGGCATTATCCTCAACAAATTTTGAGAGCATCATTTTAAGATGTTCAATCGTCTTTTGTTGCTCTCGAATCATTCTTTCTTGAACTTCAAATCTCTGATTGATGTCATCAGATTTATCCGCCATATTTGATGCTAACTTTTGTAGCCGAGATGACGCAGAGGAATGAGGTGAAGTTATAGCTGAGTTATCGCTGTCATCGTTATAAGAATCTCTTATAAGCCTCTTATAGTTTCGAGGCGGGACGGCTCCTGATTTAAGTCGAGTGATATGATGAGGTTCTTCATCACTCGATTCTGAATCATCATCCGTCTCTAAAACCTTCTTCCCTTTTCCGACCATACTGGAAGTTACAGCTCTCCATTCTTTTAAAGAAGCGGTTTTTGTCTTCTTATTAGGGTTCTTATCCGACTCGGTTAATCGGTCAAACACCGATACCCTGTTCTTGCTGTAGCCACAGTTGTCCATTACAGCGGATACCGCTGTCATAAGCTGCTGGCAGTGACAGATAGGTTCAGCTTGAATTTGTTCTATACCTCTTTTCTTGGATAGATACTCCCTGAGGTCAGTGACCTTAGCCATGGAGTCGTGGAATCCATCCAACTTTTGAGAGGGTCTAGGAACCCACTGAAGCTTCTTAGGATCACTGGAGTCCAGTTCTGGTCCACTAACGCGACTATCAGCCATGATTCTGTAGTCGGGTTGATCTACGCGGAGTTTAGAAACAGCTTCGCATTTTGGAATGCGGGGCTGAGAATTAGCTTCGCGTTTTATTACGTGGGGCTGAAAAATAGCTCCGTGTTTTGCTATGCTAGCCTCGCGTTTTACGCTGGCTTGGCGTGCCTTCAGAAGTTTCTCTTCTGGAATAATAGCCCCGCGTGGAAGAAAATTCTTACACGCTGGCTTACCCTTACGATTAACGCAAGTCATAACTTCGCGTCTAGCGCGATTTTTACGATTGACGACAATATGCCAATCATCTTCTCGATCTGCGCGGAGGTGGGTCATCTTGCGTTTCTCGCAAGTACTACTGGCTTCGCGTTTCTTACTAAGCTCAGTATTAGCCTCGCATGGAGAATCACACGCTGGCTGTGCGGAAATTTTATCCTCGCGTTTCTCGCGAGTATCAAAAGTCTTGCGTTTCTCGCAAGTTGTACTGGCTTTGCGTTTATCGCTAAGTCCAGTAATAGCCTCGCGCGGAGAATCACACGCTGGCTTCAAGGAATCTTTATCCTCGCGTTCCTCGCGAGTATTAAAAATCTTGCGTTTCTCGCAAGTTGTACTAGCTTTGCGTTTATCGCTAGGTCCAGTAATAGCCTCGCATGGAAAATCACATGCTGGCTTTAAGAAATTTTTATCCTCGCGTTTCTCGCGAGTGTCAAAAGTCTTACGGTTCTCGCAAGTGCTACTGGCTTTACGTTTATTGCTAAGTCCAGTAGTAGCCTCGCATGGAAAATCACATGCTGGCTTTAAAGAGATTTTATACTCGCGTTTCTCGCGAGTGTCAGAAATTTTGCGACTAGCGCAAATCTTACCGGCTTTGCATTTCTCGCTAAGCTCAGTAATAGCCTCGCGTGGAATATCACACGCTGGCTTTTCCTTGCGATTAAAGCGAGTGGTAACTTCGCGTTTAACGCGATAATGACTGGTCTCGCGATTAGCACGAGCCAGTTTGCGAGGGACCATAGCCTCGCGTTCTTTGATGTTAGCTCCGTGTCCAAGGCGGACTTTGAGGGCTTTACGCCTTGCTCTCCGATTTCTGTTTCGGAGTTGGGTTCTGGTCAATCCAGTTTCCAGGTTTTCTTCGGCAGTAGGGAGGTCATCCTCTGCTAAGATTTCCTGTCCGAACACCGGCTCTATGGCCGCGGTCTCCAAGGATCCCCGTTCCTCGGTGGATTCATTTTTACCCGTTACTCGGGTATTGGAGCGCCCGCGACGATAGTGTCGTGTGTCGTTCAGGTTACTTGATGATTCAGAGGAGAGGTACTCCTCGTACTTCTGCTGGTCGATTTCAACGACCAGCATGTCTACGTCAGATCCGATCAAATCGACGTTCGATTGCGCCACAATCTCTTCATCAGTGAAAGAGATGGCTCCCACTGTGGTCGCCAGTTTGTTCGCAGCAAAAGTTTGTTACTTTCCTTCCATTGAGTACAACTTAGATCACAATAGAAGTGAACAAGATAAAAAGAACAAACGAAAGGATTTTATATCTCAATCGCTCTCTTTTACAATGATTTGTGGGATCTGTGGCGATGGGATCTGTCGAGCAGTTTCTTTGGACGATTGGGCGTCGAACTCTTCTCTCTCGAAGGTGGCAGTCAACTGTAGACGATCTTCTCTGGTCTTTCACGAACTCAAGGCTCTATGCGTAACTTGAATTCTCCAAGAAGAAAAAAAACCCGAAAAAAAAACCCCTAGGGTTTCCCCAAGAGGGTATTTATAGCTTTTGGATGATTTGAGAGTTTCTATCTAAATAGAATTTGTTCTCATCAAGGATTCCAATCAAATATCTTAGTTTTGATTTAAATCTCTTGATTTAATTCTTATCGGACTTAATTTGGGTATTTGGATAAGCCCAAATCATAATCTTAATCAATTTGAGATTCTGGTTATCTACTCTTGCGGAGCTAATCGCATCAAAACGCCGAGCTAAAGAACCAGAATGCGGAACTAACGTGAAGCTATTGAATAGCTCCGCGTTTTGTTCAAACGCGAGGCTAAAATAGCTAAACGTGGGGCTATAAAGTTAGCTCCGCGTTCTATTGTGGAAAACTCTATTTACTTAGAAATTTTCACTGCCAACAGTGATATTTTCAAATCCAAACCTTGAGTTGTTCCTATTTTATTGCTATTACATAAAAGTTGATGTTTAAATCCAAACCTTAAGTACATCTGTTAGCAAACAAATACTTCTAAAAGCAATGAAAGAATTTTAGCCCCTTCTATTACCACCACTATATTAAAATTTATGGAAGCTGGCATCGTCCACCACAAGAGATTCTTACTTGGATATTTCCCATTGCTAGCTTGTCAAGACTGGTATAGTTGGCAGGGACTTCGTGGCTCTTAATAGCTTGGTTGAGACCATGATCTGTTGCAGCCAGTGGAAGAAGAACTGGAAGCAGAATGATTCCAGAGAGGACCAATATTCCCAGAACTGCATCACCAAGTAATCCGTTATCATCATTCAGAAATTAGTTGGCTCACGAGTTAAGGCAACATTCGAGGTAGAAATAACTTTTCTAGTCTTTCTGTTCAGATAATGAAATTCATTATTTATTTCTCACAACAAGAAAGTCCCTCATACAGTTAAAGATGATAGCAGAGAAAAATAAATAACTAAATTGTGTTATGTTTTGTGATTCAATTGCATATAGACAACAGTAACAAATCCAAAAGTTCATCCGGCTATTAATCGCAATATACAACTAAAATACAAAAGAACATGCATCAAAATTGAATCTTTCACGAAATTGCTTAGTTATTCCTCAGTCAAAATTTTACAGTAAAATGTCCTAGAATAAATTAATTGAAGTACTTAATACGAGAATTCTACACATAGTTTCCAAAATAAGATCCTGAAAGCAAAGAACAAATTCCAAACCTTGTTGAGACGCAGAGATATGCAAACCCTAATTTACACTCAAATCTCAATGTTATTAAAATGAACCATTTACAGGTATGAATTATATTGCAAGCAATCTTCGCTTCTTCAGCCGTTGATCCTTTTAGTTTTACATAAAATCATCAAAATTATTATTTTTTAAACACTGAACTCCTTAAGATTTTGAAAAAGAACAGGGAAAAAAAAACAATATAAGCTTTGTATTTACTATAATTAAACAATCCAGGTTAAAGATCAACTCCATAGGCATAAACTTGAACCTCAATTGCTATAAATGGAAATAAATAAAAGAAAATGTAAATCAAAATTATGACCTAATAAGGAATTCTTAAATATAAAAATTGACGCAAATAATTAACAATCTGTTAACGGATCCACAATTACAAGTCCAGGAAGTTACTGGAACTGAGGAAGAGCAGGTAGACGGCGGTGTCGACGCCGGCGGCAGCGACGACGTCCGCCTCGGACGCGGAGACGGCCTCCTTGATCCATGAGAACGGGTTTCGGGTCCGCCTCCGTGACTCGACCGGTTCCAAACCCCGCAGAACCGGGTTAGGGTTGTAAATGACGTCATTGCCCGGTTTGCTCGAGAGCCATGCGAACAGTATCATCAACACAATAAAAATCACGAAAGAAGTGCCCACCGAAGTCACAAACGAACTAATATCCATCTCTTTCTCGTTTCTTCACTCAAAAAGGGGGGAAATGGCAAAAAAATGGAGAAATTTAGAGCGAAGGCATGGGGGGAAGTGTGATTCACAATGTATCCGTTAGAGAACAGAAAGAGAGGGCGTTATATTTTTGTGGTTGGTGGGCAGAGGTGGGGGCAAGGAAGCGGGTGAGCTGGGAATTAATGATGCGAGTACGTGGGTGGGGCTAGACGGCGAGATTTGGCAATTCGATGGGGAAATTCTAAATGAGCACACCGCTTAACTTGGTGAGTACGACTTTCCCATGCTGTGCGCATCACTTCACATCAGGATGGGGTGCTGTCTTTAGAATTTCCCCGTTCGATGGGCAAAGAGTGTTGGGTGACAATTACTAGGCTGCCCTTGGAGGTTCAGATAGCTATGAGCTGCTTTTTTGTCCTTTACAAGCTTCCATCGCGTTTTGATGGACAGGACAGCCCTCCGGATTATTTTTTTTCCTTTTTTTTTTTTTAATTAGGATAGAAAATGAAAGCCAGGCCATAGATGGGGAATTTCCAAAGGAGCACACCTTTTTTCTTTGTGAGCCTATTTTTAAGGATTGTTCGGATAAAAACACTATACAGTGGGCTTATAGGAAAAGAGGTGTGCTCCTTTGGAAACTCCCCATAGAACGATAGATCAACTGGTAAGGACAGGTACATCCAAAAAAAAATTGGTGACAACCCGAGCAACAACTTAATCTACAACTTAATCTAATATAAAATGGAGTTTTTACATATTTTTCCCTTACATTTTTAAAATTAGAATTTAATCTCTCAAATCTTTATATTTATAATTTAGTCTCGCAAATACTTTAAGTTACTTCATTTTAGTCCCTAATTATATTTTTGGTCCTAATTTTCTATTATATCCTAAGTTACTTCACTTTAGTTCTCCTTCCCTTCTTCCTCTTCTCTTCCTTTTCTCTTCCTTTTCTTATAGGCTTCCTCTCTCCATTATTTTCATCTCTCTCTTCCTTCTTCTTATTAGATTCCACTGAGTTGCTTCACTTTAGAGATTAACTGGAAGAGAAGAGAAAGAGAGAGGAGAGTAATAGAGAGGGGAACCCAATAAAAAGATAAAAGGAAGAGGAAAAGGAAAGAGAGGATTAAAGTGAAGTAACTCAGAATATAATGGAAAATTCAGACAAAACATATGGATAGAGAATTAGAGTGAGGTAATTTAAAGGATTTGGGAGACTAAATTATAAATATGAAGATGTGAGGGATTAAATTCTAATTTTTAAACATTTAAGGAACATATATGTAAAAAATCCTATAAAAATGTACTTCTGCATTACAAAGGAAAGGATCATCCGATAGTACAATTGTGTAAAAATCATAATTAACTATTTAAATTATCCTTCCTACATATTTAAATTCAGGAATAGCTCTATAAGTAATTGGATACGTGGAAATCTTCGGTATGCTTTCTCCCACACACATATATAGAGATAGAGAGAGAAGAAATAACAATTTTATCCATGAGTCTAAGACTTGTTTGTTCGATCGAAATTAAAATTGGAAGTAGTAGAAGTAGCATTTTTTTGATGTTATGTATTTGTTAAGTTATAAAGTAAAAAAAAATACTTTCTACATTCAAACGTAAAAAAATTAATATTTTATTATATTATAACGCTTCTTTTTTCTTCTTCCACAAATAATATCTTAATTTTCTTTCTTTTCTACCTTTTGCCAAAAAGGTATATTGAATGAAAAATTACTCTGACACTTTATTTTTATAAGTTATTTTAAGTGTTCTTTGTGACCGTCAGCGCATTAAACACCAAATAATCCCTTAAGACAAAAATCTAATCCGCAATTAAATATGCGTCCGGCTATGCGAGTCCCAGGAGAAGTATGACGTCCCTATATACCACTACAGCAAAACTCCTAACTTGTGATAAGAATTGAGAAAAAATATTTTGTATTTTAGCGGAGAGTATTCTCTTTTTCTTCAGATTTTACTCAACTCTAGTATGTTCCCCTCTCTCTCTCTCTCTCTTTGAATAATAGAATAACATAGCTAGAGAGACACATCTAAAACTTCAATAACGATAAAAGAAGAAAATAAATCGAAGGTGTAAAAGAAGAATACAGTCCAGAACACAGAAATAAGTGTCATGTGCTCGCTCTCTCTGCAACTGGGCTTAGGTTCACATTGACATGAAATGGGACCTTTGAAAGGGACATTGAGAAGTAAGAACCAAATCAATGGGGTTTAAAGCATCAAATCTCTTTTTCGCAACGAAATGTTCTTCAAAATTGTTCCCTCTCTCTCTCTCTCTCTCTCTCTCTCTCTCTCTCTCTCTCTCTCTCTCTCTCTCTCTCTCTCTCTCTATATATATATATATATATATATATATATATAGATATATATAGATATAGATATATAGGGAGAGAGGGAACGGGAAAAACTATATCATAGGACGAGCTCCCTCTTATGATGCTTAAGTCGATCAATAGGATGTTTGTTTGTGTATTGACCATATGAGCTATTTTTCAAAAAACCTCTCTACTTAATGTTTTTTTTCAAAAAACTCCTGCACGTGCAAACATTCTATTGGTTTACCTAAATATCATAAGACGAAGCCCCTCATATGACATAGTTTTTACCGTTTCCTTATATATATATATATATATATATATATATATATATATATATATATATATATATATATGAAACGGAAAATTCACTAACGGTGAAGAGAGTTCTTTAGGTGGCCCAATAAAATAATTACACATGGCGTTACTTAAATGATAGTTAAGCGAGTTCTTTTATTTGTTATTTTGAGTGGCGCCATGTGTAATTATTTTATTGGACCACATAAACACTAGTGAAGGAACTCGTTTCACCGTCGGTGAAATTCCAGTTTTCTCATATATATATATATATATATATATATATATATATATATATATATATATATATATGAGAAAAATAAAAATTTACCGACGGTGAAGAGAGTTTTTTTACTGTCGCTTAGATGACCCAATATAATTATTACACGTGGCACCAGTTAAGTTAACAAATAAAAGAACTCTCTTAAATGCTATTTGAGTGATGTCATGTGCAATAATTGTATTGCGTCATCTAAACAGCAGTGAAGTAACTTCCTTTACCTTTGATGATTAATTTCCTGATTACTATATATATATATATATATATAACTTATTTCTAATCATGCTTAATGTGTGACTAGAGTTTATCCACGCAGCTCTTACGGGGTACTTTCGCTATCAAGCATAATGGCAAGGGCGATTTCGTCAACATATCCAAAAGTTCATGTTCTCGGTTTCTCAAAGAGCTTTCGGTTGCCCCAGGCGATGCTGCCACGTCTTTCTCCGCGCCATTTCCGCTGCCGACACTTCCGTTTCTAATGATGCCAGGTCGGCTCAGTTCCCATGAAGAAAAGTAAAATCTTATTAATTGCTCTCGTAACTAACTATTAAAATTTCAATTTTCAAATTTCATTTTTATTTGCATTAGACTCCGTGACGCTTAAACATGCTGTCGTATTTGGATAACAAATAGAAATTTTAAGAGTTTTAATTTATTATATGCATTAGAAACAATACCAATTTTTTTTTAAATACACTCACCAATTTTCTGCACCTCTAAGTACCACACCCTACCCTAAAAGTTCAATTTAATTATAGATTTACCATTATAATTTATTCACAAATTTATATTAATTTGTTCAACTTTATCACAGGTTGGCATTTATTCCTCGTTCATTTCTTATGCTTATTTATTTTCCATTTCTTTTCTTATGCTTATTTCTTAATCTCTCTCCTATTGAAACATTAATAATTTTTAATACTTTAAAAATAAAAAAAATTCAAATCATAATAGTTCTCTGTGCGTCAAAAATAAAGGAATTTCAAGCCCTAATAATTCTCAATAATAAACAATAAAAAATAACTTTTAATTTTTTTAAAGGGGAGCCAGGTTTTTAGAAGTACGAAGTTTGACGCAGCACAGAAGCGAAATTAGGGTTAAGGTTTGAGAATTGGGGTTTTTTTGGAGAAATCGGAGAAGAATTTACAGTTGTTCGGGAATCCACCCAGGAGAATCCATGTCCACTCTCCACGAATTCACGAGGAGAGATTTTGATTCAAGTGAAATCTATGTAAAAATAAAATTGAGAAATTTTCAAATATTATTCATCAATCCAATTGATTCAAGCGAAATCCACGCCCACTCTCTACGAATCCACGAGGAGATATTTTGATTCAAGCAAAATCCACGCAAGAAATTTTGAGAAATTTTCAAATATTATGTCAGGATCTTCGGGATTCTTGCCGGAGAGGATATTTCTGGTGTTGACCATGGCCGCTGCTCCAATGGGTTCTTGGGGTGAGGAAGAAGAACTTGAAGCAATTGAGAAGAAGAAGAAGAGAAAAAGAGAGACAGCGAGAGAGAGAGAGAGAGAGAGAGAGAGAGAGAGAGAGAGAGAGAGAGAGAGAGAGAGAGAGAGAGAGAGAGAGAGAGAGGAAGAATTTGAGCAAGGAATTTGATGAATATTATTTCAGATAGAATTCTTACAAATTCTCTGCAATTTATACAAGTGACAGATTCTCTTTTTCCCCAATTTACATGAATGCCACCGACAGTTATAACTGTCTTTAAAATTGGGTCGGGTCGGGTTATTAAATGAAAAACCATCCGCCCGCAACTAATCCTTCTTTATTTCTTCGGGTCGGGTCGGGTGGTTTTTTTTGAATGAAAACCGTTAGCACCTGAAAATTAATCCTTCTTCTTCCTTTGCTCCTTCTGCTCCCTTTCGCTGAACCTATTTAAGCCAGAGAATCAATCTCCCCAGTTCCTGACATATTATTCATCAATCCAATACTTCATACAAATCATGTATATATAGCAAAACCCTAATTTAACAAAATTCTAATAGAATCCCAAAATCCTAATCAAATTTCCTAATAAAATAAAAAATCCAATCAAATATTCTAATAAGATTCCAAAATCCCAACAAGATTCAAATGTAATTTCCGAAATCAAATTTAATCTCCATTAGCTGAGCCGCTAGAGAGGAGGTCAATGGGGGTATCGGGTAGCTAGTTTTAGTAATTTCGATAATAAGTAATTTAAGATTTTTTTAAAAAAAATTAGACTAAGCATTGAGTACTCTAATTTATTATTATATATCTTTAAAAAGGTAATTCAAATTAAGTTTTCGTCGAAAATCGAATTTAGATCCTTTCATAAATTGAAAAGTAACAGTGTGACTTCACTCACGGCCTACTGATGTCAACCAATTTATTTACTCGCGAGAAGAATGGATCCTGATAATGTCGGGCCCACTTGGAATAGATGGGGGCTCTAGCTGATTTGCCTCTTAGATTTTGTGTTTTTGTCGCTTTTAATACGGAAAGCTGCACATGTGACGCCGTGGTTCGGACACGTAGGCGGGTTGGTTGGCCGACATGTACAACTAAAGCGCGCCGCATAAAAAAAAAGTACGCGCAGTTGCATTTCCATTCAGACGGTAAAAAAAAAAAAAAAAAAATTACTTGGAATCAGATGAAATTAAAATTATTTATGTTTCTTTAGATGAGGAAGCGGGTTGTAATTCAAAGATGTTTAAAATTAAATTTTGAGTCCTTTAAGATCTGTTTATTTGTGTTCAAAAAGTAATTTTCTAATATAAAAAGACTAAGCCACTTTGTATTTCATCCTTAGTGTATATTAGAGGCTTTGCGGGATTGAGCACATCAACGGGAAATTAAATTAGTTTTCATTTCTTGTTTTAAGGAAAAGATATATGCAGAGCTCCTGCATCGAGGAGAAAAAATTAAAAAATTCTTATAAGAAAACTTAGTTCATAATCACCAAACAAAAAAAAAAAAAAAAAAAAAAAAAATTTCTTTTGAACTAAAGTTGAAAAGTAATTCAGTATTGATATGCAAATTATTTGCATACTGAATTGTTTATTTCTAGTAAATTTTTAAAATATATTTTTTACAATATTATTTAAATTGAGTCATCACGAAAAAAATCAAATTTGGAACCTCTTATCAATTAGAGATGGGTGATATTGCTAACGATAAGCCTCATTTGCATATCCACATACTAATTATTTGAGGTAGAAGGATGAACCTCCGTCATAGAAAATGTCAGGCAACTAGAAAACAATGGAGTATGGAAGAGGTGGTGTAGAAAATAAAGCTTAGATGTGTGTAGATACTAAAAAAAAATACTAAAATATATATATATATATATATATATATATATATATATATATATATATATATATATATATATATATATATATATATATATATATATATAATAATAATAATAATAATAACAATAAATAATAATAATAATAATTAAAAAAAATTAACTGGGCCCCGCGGGAGACTCCCGCGGGAGAATCCCGCGGGTTGACACCTGCGGGAGCGATCCCGCAGGTTGTGTTCTGTTTACTTCCGTTTATTTATTTTCCTGATATCTCGTGATCCGATTTTTTAGGGAGCATTCGAGTCGGATTTCGAGCGCATTTGGTCTATAAAAGAAAGGGATTGAGTCCGAAGAAAGGACTTGGGGAGACTTTTGGACGCTTTCGGGCGAGCTCGTGAAATTGAGGAGCGAAGCAGAGCCATTCTCTTCCCGGTCAGACGGTCAACGGAGTGCACCAGCGAGGCTCCATCGCCACCCGAACCCACATAAAAAAAGGGAATAAATTAGTATTCCCGTTTTTGTTATTTCTCAGATTTCTTTTGTAATCTCAATTTTCGTTGTAATCAAATAATTTTACAATGGAAGGAGAAATCCAATTTTTGAGCAAACAAGAACTGGTGACCACAGTGGGAGCCCCTCTGTTTACCACAGAGAATCTGGTGGCGCAGTCCGACCGGGTGCCAATTGGCCCAATGGTTGAGACGCTGGTCATAGAAGTTGACCAGTAAAAGTACGAGGAGTTCCTATCATCCTCGGACTCGGAACCCAGGCGTCATTGCCGGGTAACGATTAAACAAGGCGAGGCGTCATCGCCTGCCAAAATTGAAAAGGCGTTATCGCCATTCAATACCTACGAGGCGTCATCGCCCGTTGAAATTGACAAGACATCATCGTCTATCAAGAACATAGCGTTACCGCCCGTTCCAAAGTCAAGCCAAAAGTCAAACCAGTCCCTGACCCGCTCCCAAAAGAGAAATTTAAGGCGTAAAATTCAACGAGCACGCCTCAATCATACAAGAAAAGCTACAGAAAACTCCGGGACAGAAAACTCCGGAACGGTAAAAAACCTCGGAAGCAACCCCACAAGCGCAAACCCGCGGGTTGCAACCGCGGGTGGCATCTCGCGGTTGCCAACCGCGGGTGCCAACCCGCGGCTTGTAATTGCGGGTGCCAACCCGCGGGTTGCAACCACGGGTACAAACCTGCAGTTACAACCGCGGGTTGCATCCCGCAGAAGCCACCGACGGATTACGTTAAATGAACACAACTCTCATGTCTCTTCAAGCATGCCTATAGTGAGCACACTACATACACCAAGAATTTTAATCTCTCTATCAGAGGTGTGCGGGGCCCACACAACTAATCAGTCCAGTGTGCACTCTAGAAGAATCAGCAGAAGAGTTGAAGAACAATCTGATGCTGGAAAAGAACTCAGCCCTGAAATATTGCAAACTCTCCAGTATTATGAACCAAATTTGCGACGCAAGAGGTGTCAAGATGCAAATAGAGAGGAGAAGATACCTCAAGATTTGAGAGAGTATCTCAATTGGAAGAAGAACTCCTCACAAAATATTCCTCACTGCCAATGCGAACAGCTGATCTCAACTGTTTTATCAAACTGCCAATGCAACTCAAAACGGTCCGTTTTTTAGCGGATTATCGAGCCCAAAAGAATACGGACGGTGAAAAAGGTGTACTCTGGAACCGATCTACCTGCTGCCTCATCACATATGGTTAATAAAGGCAAAAAGGCGGTCAGAAATAACCCTTCAGATAATGAAATCACTCCAGGGTTAAAAGGAATTTTTACCGAATCAGAAGGCGTGCGCCTAGAAGAAGTTTCTGAAAGGCTTGAGAGACAAGAAAAACGTCTCGAACAGCAAGAGAAGACTATAGGAGAAATGAAATAACTTTTGATTGAGTTGTTAGCTCAAACTAGAAAGAGCCAATCCTCGTCGTCCATTTCTGATCGGCAGAAAGGAAAACGACCCGTCCAAATAAATGAAGACAGCGAGGACGAGGATGAAGAAGTATATCCTCATTCAAGAGAGGAAGAGGAAGTGAAGGTCATCATCAACCCTCACGTAGAAAAAATGGAGAAGATGGAGAATCAACTACAAGCTCTTCTTCATCGAAAGAAATTGCAAGAGGTAGGGGTAGTTCGTCCCTATCCCATAGAATGGGAGACCGTACCTTACCCTACAAAATATAAACCGTTGAACCTTCAATCATTTGACGGTAAAGGTTCGCCGCAGCAACACATCTTCTACTTTCTGTCGCAGACAGGACAACTCATAGGGAATGATCCGACTATGACTAAGATATTTGCGAGCACTTTACGGGGGCCCGCATTTACTTGGTTTATGCAGCTACCCCAGGAAACAATTAAATCATGGGCTGATGTAGAACGTGAGTTCCTAGCCCGATTCTTTGAAGATGATACAGAAGTCTCTATACTATCCTTGCTAGCAGCAAAGCAAGAGGAAGGCTAGACGGTCAAAACTTATGTCGAGCGATTCCGAGAACTTTCTGTTCGATGCCCACATGGCATGACGCAGGACACTCTTGTGGAAACCTACAGACACAACATGTTGACCGACGTTCTAGATAAAATGGGCTCGGTCGAACCTAAATCATGGAAGGATCTGCTTAAGCAGGGTGAACAGGCCGAAGATATACTTCGACGCCTCGAAAAGCGGCAGTCTGCAACCGGAGGCAGTACAAATGAACCTCCATTCCATTTTTCCCATTCTAAAGGGAAAAACATAATGGCAATGGCGGTAGAAAGCAACACAGCAAAGTCACCTAGGCTTCAAAAGCAGTATTCGTTTAAGGATGAGTATACTGTTACTATGTTCAATCTGCTCAGCAAACGCAAGATGCTTAAGTTGCCGCAGAGCAAGAGGCCTGAAGAGATTGGGAAGACTAACGATCCCAATTACTGCCTGTATCACCGGATTGTAGGTCACCCTACAAAGAATTGTTTTATTCTAAAAGATAAAATTCAAGCGTTGATTGACGCTGGAGCAGTTCAGCTCAAAACTGAACAAAAAACGAGTTAAAGCTAACTCCGACACATTTAATGTGTGTGGTCTAAAGGTACCACTTGGGCTCACAACAATTCCCAAGACGAGCTCAAGGCGGTTAACCCAAAAAAAATATGAACTACCCAACGTCGACAAGGCTACGGGAAGAGAATAAATTTCTCGCCAACCCCAACATGCTGGGGGTAAAAAGTATGAATCACCCAACGCCGTCAGGGCAACGGAAAGAGAATAAATTTCTCGCCAACCCCAACATGCTGGGGGTAAAAGGCATGAATCACCCAACGCCATCCGGGCAACGGGAAGAGAATAAGTTTCTCGCCAACCTCACCATACTGGGGGTAGAAAGTATGAATTACCCAACGCCGACAAGACAACGGGAAGAGAATAAATTTCTCGCCAACCCCACCATGCTGGGGGTAAAAAGTATGAATTACCCAACGCCGACAAGGCTACGGGAAGAGAATAAATTTCTCGCCAATCCCATCATACTAGGGGTAAAAAGTATGAATTGCCCAATGCCGATAAGGCTACGGAAAGAGAATAAATTTCTCACCAACCCCATCATACTGGGAGTAAAAGTATGAATTGCCCAACGCCGTTAAGGTAAAGGGAAGAGGAAAAGTTTAGCATTTAAGTCCAAACGAAACCCTCGACAACTTACCATACTGAGGAGAATAGTATGGCTAGCCCAACTCAAACGGTAGTTGGTAAAGACCAATCAAATCCGTTAATAGCTGTGGGTTTGCTAAAAATCCCATGACGAATATGTCACAACAGTATCCTTATTCGAATATAAGGATACATCGCTGCCCTACGCTGCTAAGGTAAAGGGAAGAGCAAAAGTTTGGCATTTAAGTCCAAACGAAATTCTCGACAATTCACCATGCTGAGGGGAATAGTATGGCTAGCCCAACTCAAACGGTAGTTGGTAAAAGCAAATCAAATCCGTTAATAGCTGGGGTTTGCTAAAAATCCTAATCAAATAAATCTCTTATCACGTTAAGATTTCACCTCTGACAACAAAACTTTTCTCGTCATTTTTCTCCAGCAGAGCAAGTGACACTCCAAAATATTTGTCAAGTTAAAATCATACCTCTGACATCATAATTCAAAATCAAATGAGATAAAATCCGATTAAATCCCTTGTCACGTTAAGATTTCACCTCTGACAGAAAAGAAATTTCACACTTCATCAAGTCCAATATTGCAACCTCTGATGAACTTTCTTTTGATATCGTTAAGTTAAAAATTACTTCTGAAGAAAATCATCTCCCTATCAAGTTAATAGTTACCTCTGATAGTCCGATTCCAAAACTAAACACGTTAACCGTCACCTCTGTTTAGTCAGCTTATTCCTATCACGACTAGATCCTCTGAATAGGTTGAGCTCCGAGACACGTTTAATGTCACCTCTGTCTTTCCCTAATCCGTCATACTAGATATCACTGAACGGTTAGGACTTTAACGAGCATGTTAACATGATACCTCTGCTTTACCTCAAATAAGTACGTTAATATCATATCTCTACTTATCACTTAACAAGTATGTTAACACCACACCTCTGCTTGTTACCCAACAAGTACATTAACATCATACTTCTACTTATTCTCCAATGAGCACAGTAAAATCATACCCCGCTCATATTTTATGAGATGTGTTAATAATTATATCTATCTACCAAATACTTGACACGCCTCATAGCAAAATATAATAATAATAATAATAAATAATAATAAAATAAAATAAAATAAAAAAGTAAAAAATCCAAAGTGTTTCGAAATTCTGTACGGTTCAATACAGAACTTCGAAAACTTTGGAGGGGTTATGTAGATACTAAAAAAATTACTAATATATATATATATAATAATAATAATAACAATAAATAATAATAATAATAATTAAAAAAAAATAAACTGGGCCCCGCGGAAGGCTCCCGCGGATGCACCCGCGGGAGAATCCCGCGGGTGCACCCGCGGGTTGACACCCGCGGGAGCGATCCCGCAGGTTGTGTTCTGTTTACTTCCGTTTATTTATTTTCCTGATATCTCGTGATCCGATTTTTCAGGGAGGATTCGAGCCGGATTTCGAGCGGATTCGGTCTATAAAAGAAAGGGATTGAGTCCGGAGAAAGGACTTAGGGAGACTTTTGGACGCTTTCGGGCGAGCTCGTGAAATTGAGGAGCGAAGCAGAGCCATTCTCTTCCCGGTCAGACGGTCAACGGAGTGCACCAGCGAGGCTCCATCGCCACCCGAACCCACATAAAAAAAGGAAATAAATTAATATTCCCGTTCTTATTATTTCTCAGATTTCTTTTGTAATCTCAATTTTTGTTGAAATCAAATAATTTTACAATGGAAGGAGAAATCCAATTTTTGAGCAAACAATGTGGAGAGGATAAGGTGGGGGCATTGGCTTCGACTGGATTTGTTTGTAAGTGTTAGTATGTCTGCTGCGATTAGAGATGATAATGAACTCGTCACGGACTAATTTTTAATCCGTCATATTCAAAATTTTGAATTAAAAATAAAATTTTTATTTTTCTAGTTCAAAATTTTAAATTTGATAAGCCAAAACTAACCATAAACATATCTACTAGAATATTTCACTAATTTAGAATATCTTCCTAAATTAGTATATTTGACAAATCGTGTAATTTATTAGTATATCTCAGGATATCTTTCTAAATTAGTATATTTATCAAATATCTCTAATTAGACTATTATGTTGATTGAGTATTATATGCGATTATGATCAAATTATATATTCTCTTGTCTTTACTTTTTATATTTACCTCCTATAACTATAAAATAATGATCATTAAAACGTTTTATAAAACACCTCAAAATTCAAAAGTTATTCTTCATTCTCTCTCTCAGTCCATAGTTTCATCATGGTATCAGAGACAAGCTGAGATGTGATAGCGCTTGCATTGCTTGCTGGTGTCGGCGTTGCCTCTGTTACGGACACAGCCCTTACTCTACCCCTACGTGCCAACTCCATCGCCTCGCCATTGTTGGTTGCAACCTTAGGTCTATAGTGGGTCCTGCTCCGCCGTTACCGCTATCTTCAAGCATCACTTTTGCTATCTCCATCTCGTGCTTCGGTGACTCTATCTGCTGCTTTGTCGTCGAAATCTAGTTGTCGTCTTCGGCTCCTGCTTCGTCGTCACTGTCATATTTAAAGGGCAACCTTTGTCACTTCTGTCTCCTCTTCTGATGATTCTGTTTGTCACTTCATTGTTGCCTCCTGTGATAAAGATCATGTCTGCTGCTCTATCACCAAAATCTAGTTTGGGCTTCAGCTCCGTCGTCATTGTCATATTCAAAAGTGCAGCCTCTGTCATCTCTGTCTCCTCTTCCGGTGACTCTGTCTGTTACTTCGTCACCACCTCCTGTGTCAGAGATTCTGTCTGCTGCTCTGTCGCTGAAATCTAGTGTGTCATTTTCGGCTCCTACTCTGTCGCCATTGTCATATTCAAAAATGCAGCTTTTTTCATCTCTGTCTCCTCTTCCTATGATTCTGTCTGTTGTTTCGTCACCACCTCATATGCCAGAGATCTTTTATGCTGCTCTGTCACCGAAATCTAGTATGTCATTTTCGGCTCCTGATCTGTCGCCACTGTCATCTTCAATGATGCAGTCTTTGCTATCTTTGTCTCCTTCTTCAGTGACTCCGTCTGTTGTTCCGTTGCCGTCTCCTATGCTAGAAATCATGTGTGTTACTTATCCACCTAGTCGTCATCATGAGCTCGTTTTCAAACTCAAGTTGGCGTCTTCCAAACCATTAGAATATCTCACTAATTTAGGATATCTTCCTAAATTAGTATATTTGACAAATATCTAATTTATTAGCATATCTCAGGATATCTTTCTAAATTAGTATATTTGTCAAATATCTCTAATTATGTTATTATATTGATTGAGCATTATATGTAACTAGTATCAAATTATATATTCTCTTATATTTATCTTTTATTTTACCTCCTTCACCTATAAAAAGACAGTCATTGTACCATTTTATAAAATACCTCAGAATACAAATGTTATTTTTCATTCTTTCTAAGTCCACTATCCATGCCCATCCCTAATTGCGATGGAATACAATAGAGATGGTTGGATTGCAAGAAGTGGTACGTAATAGAGGGATTCTTCTTCCCTCGCAAGTGAATTGTTTCCTACAACATAAATCATATGATTCTACCTAGCTCATGAGGATTCTTCTTCCCTCGCTCGCAAGTGAATTGTTCCATGAATTCGAATGATTGGCTAGTCGTAAACTAGTCGGAAACATGCGCACATTCTTAGAAATATATAGAGCATTTAATAAAGATGTAATGAAATTTATTATTTGATATTAGAAAAGCTATATTGAAATTTGTTATTTTATATAATTAATTTATTTTAATAATTTTATCATAAATCAATAAAAAGATGAAATGCAAAATAACAACTTTAACTTTTATGAGTATATTTTCAGAAGTAGATATTACCAATGGAAATTAAATTAGGAACAAAATTTATCGTAGTATGTAAAACATATAATTTTTAAATTTCATTACATAAAATAATTTTAAAAAATTTAAAAATTCTAAAACTCTTAAAAAAAGAAAGGCCAAAGCGAATTTTCTCCAAATTATTAATTATTTAATTTATATAAGAGTAGGAAGAGTAACACAAAGATAATTAAGAGTTTTTTTTTCTGACGTTGGGAAATAACTACCTATAATCTCTTTGTAACCGATTTCTACTTTTTTTCTCACACTCTCTTTATTTTTTGTTAGACTAATTGATATCTTAAAAGAATTTTAAAGAATTTAAAATTTCTAAAACTCTCGAAAAATAGAAAAGGCCAAACCAATTTTTTTTCTAATTTTTAATTATTTAATTTTAAATTAGAAATCTTTCTCTCTTCACTTGGCTTAGTAATATAGAAAGATGGTGTTGCTATCACGACTTTACTTGGTGTTCCCACTATGCATTACTTAGTTGTAAGAGGTTCGATTTCACCGTTTCCGTTCTCAGATGTTTATTCGAGATCAAAATGTTAGATTTATCACCGTTTCACAAAGTACTGTAGACTGTTTGATTAACTAGAGCGTTAAGAAAAGTTGTCACGTCCTTGGGGTGTGTTTGGCAAAAGTAGATAAAATGAAGGAGGGAAGTAATTTCCGTTCTTGGGGAATGGATTTTAGATGGGTCTTAAGTAACAACTCAGAAATCTCGTAACCTAATGAATACTTATAATTATTCTAAACTTGAAATTTCGACAGCATCTCTTTTATTAATTTCAAGTTTATATATATATATATATATATATATATATATATAGTAAACGGAAAATTTACCGACGGTGAAGGGAGTTCCTTCACCGCCACTTAGGTGACCCAATAAAATAATTATATGTGTCGTCATTCAAAATAACAAATAAAAGAATTCTCTTAACCGCCTTTTGAGTGGCGCCACGTGTAATAATTTTATTGGGCCACCTAAGCGGCGGTGAAGGAACTCCCTTCACCGTCGGCGAATTTCCCATTTACTTATATATATATACAAAGAGAGAGAGAGAGATATTACTGTAGGTGAACCGCCAGCTCAGGAAAAGTTACGTGAGCTAGCGGCAAAAATATAATGATCCAATATTTTTCTTTATTTATTTTTAACAATTACTATCTATATATATCTTCTTGACTTCTTTCAGATTAAATTTTATAAAGTGTATACAAAATATTTTATTCATTAAAAACTGTTAATTTTGTGTTAACTTGATGGAGGACCAAATCAAAACTAAAACCCAAGAAATTGGGTATGATTGTTCACCTTAGGGGGTCGAGATCATAATCCAAAAGAAATTTTTAAAAAAAGATTATTGGAGATAGTAGAAATGAACTGCAGTTCAAGTAACTTGCGTGAGTTATCAGCTCATTTCCATTTTTTTCATATGTGTGTGTGTGAGCTGCTAGTTCAAAAAAAATTACGTGAATTAGCGACAAAAATATAACAATCAAATGATTTTTCATTAATTTATTTTTAAAATTAAGATCTCCACCTTTTAAAGTTTAATAAGATCAAATTTCATGAATTTTTGAGTTAATTTACACTTTCATCAAATGAATACAAAATGTTTATTTACTAAAAACCGTTAAAATTTGTGTCAATGTAATGAATGACCAAATAAATACTATAATCCAAGAAATCGGATATGAGAGAACCCTAAAGGGTCAAGATTATAATCCATAAGAATTTCTTTGATAAAACTTATTAGAGCTTGTGAAAATGAACTACAATTCAGATAACTTGAATGAGCTGTCAGTTTATTTCCATCTCCCCCCCTCACCCCTATACAGAGACACACACTAAAATGGTCAAAATAATATGTACAAGCAATAATATATATTAACTGATGTTACAGCTTCGATAAAACTCAAGTGTTTGTTATACATGGCATTTTATACAGAAATATATACAGTTTTTGACTCATAAGAGCTTCAAAATTTACTCACATGCCAAGTTCTAAATTTAGAATTACCAATGCAACGAACAAGAGGCAAGGTTACATCTGGTGATGAGGACAGCGACAATCTTCCTTCTACGGCCTAGACGTGATAAGCATGTATTTGGAGATCCATTTGAAGACTTTTTTGAAGTTTTTTATGAACTGATATACTTTGTTGCCTTACTTGGTGGCATAGCAAAACTTCATGTACTTTTTGTTTACTTTTTTTCTAGCTAGCGTGATGTTTTTTTTGTGCTTCTTTTAAAATGTTATTGTAGTTCTATTATCTACTTGTTAATGGAATGCGGAGGGCTTCCACCCGCCGTCTTTTGCTCAAAAAAAAAGAGGCAGGGTTACATCTCATCTTGCCCCTTCTTTAAATTTCACATCATTTTTGTGGTGTGCTATTCATTGTCTAATAGCATAAAGTAATGACAATTTCTTGATTACAGCGCAAGAAAATATCCGTATGCACCTAATCCGAAACATTTAATCTCTTATTCTATTTTTGAGAGCGAAGTAGGTTCTGAAACCTGGTTCCTCGGAGCAACAAGACCCCATCAGAAAGGAGCGACATTTCTTGAATTAGTTGGTGAAAATGATAACTCCAGATTTGGGCCTCATTGAAATAAATATACTATAGTTTTGCGCATATTACTAGCGGAAAAAGCATTATTTATAATATTTCATAAAGAATAAATGGATGTTGCCATAAGGTAGAAATCAAGATGAAAACACTTCATATAATCTTTCAGATCTTGCATGCATCGTTTATACGAGTACTAATTTTTTGCTGCAAAATGAAAATATTTGTCCACAAATGTGGTAAGCTATACAAATTTGGGATCAGTATCAACACAGGGGTATGCACTAGTCTTGAGGACAAATTATGTGTTAGTGGCAAAAAATCATATTTGGCTAGAACCCTTGTAGCAGCATTTTGTTGGAATATATGGAGAGAAAGAAATAGTACAATCTTTAATTCTACCGCACGCCCATTACACACATGTTTTCGTATGATTATTCATGATATCTTTGTTTGGGCAGACATACCTTCGGATGAGGAGCGGTTGCAGCTCTCAGGCAGGACACCTAGGGAAGACGACAGCGATAATCTGTCCTCTCCGGTCCAGACTGGATAGACGGTTTTTGAGTATCTTACGGGGACGTATGGTTGCTTTTGGTGGACTTTTTGAAGAGCATACGAAGCTTTTATTATGTTTTTTTTTTTTAGACTTCATTGTTATCTTCTGAGAACTTATTTATAGCTAAGTCTTGTTGTTCACTTTTATGTATTTTTATTTTATTTAAACGCTTTTTATTGTAATTCTATTATCGGCTTGTTAATGGAACGCGGAGGGCATCCACCCGCCATCTTTGCTCAAAAAAAAAATGTGGTAAGCTATGACAACTCAGCGAATAAAGTCGAATAAGATATCATGAGAGATATGAACAATTTAACAATATATAAAGAATAAAAAAAAAAGACATACTAATAAGAGTCCAACTTGGAGAACAACTCCTGAAATCAATTTAAGCCTGAGCTACATCAAAGTGTTGGTAATTTTATCAATTTAGGTATAAGATCCTAATAAGGATATGACCCAATCCATTTCAATGGTTAATACTTTACTTGTGCTCATAATAAGATGAATCACATTTCCTATATAGTATTTAATATCGGGGATCGAATTCCCTATCGAGATCGTAGAAAGGAAGAAAACAATACAATACAAAAAAAAACACAAGAATTAAAGGAGCAACGAGAGAAATCTATTATGAGAAAAATATGTTACAAGAAGAGATCCAAATATCTCTCTGCCTCCCGTATCTCTCATATTAATAGAATCATATCTCTCAGTCAATTGCTCTCATCTCTTGTATCATATACAAGAGATATATATAATGTTCATATTTTAATCCTATTATAATAGCACTATCACCATCTAATTGATGTTTCAATCCAATTAGAACTCTGGTCTTCTAACCCAAGTCCAACTGGAATTCCTTGTGATCCTTGATCACATCTGAATACTCAACGGATGCGAGACACAAAGCCAACATTTAACTTTACCTAATCTTTTACGGATAAGGTCAAGTGTAGTCATTTAAACGTTAAGTAATAGATTTTGAAAATCCAAGCAAAATATTACAAGGCATTAAGCATCCATAAGTAAGTATTTTCCACTTATTGGTATCTTTCTTAATATCTTAGTTTATGAAAAATATTCTTATAAGTTTAAAATATACAATTATCCCTTCTTTCCACCACCATTTCTATTATTAAATCCCAACTATTTCGATCTTACAGACATGCCCACTCTCGTACGGGCCACATAGGCCAATCAAGCTCTCTACGAGTCACACATACCAATCGACTTCATAGTTTCATTAGAATGATTGCTTTAGGGTTTATAATAATATTCATGAACAGTTTTATAGATATTTCTATATATAAATTAGTAACAACTTGTAGTAGTTAATGATTGGACACCAACTAAGAATATATAATAAGTGATTTTGAAGTGAAGATGTGTAATAGACGATTTTATATAGTAATTTAATTTTGGATTAATTACACTCATACCTCCTAGAGTAAAGAATTAGAACTTATTATTCTTGAAGTTTGAAACTCCTCACTTATCTCCCTGAATCGTTAGTGGGGTTAGTTTATTCTCACCATTTTTAAAACAAATATGGACTCATTTTCTTTGATTCCAACTTTAGCATCTTCTTCCTCCTTAAGAATTCCATCCAAAACAAGCCAGTCCATCCACTTTTCTGCAGCTCTACTCAGTATCTCCCCTCCCCCCCCCTCTCTCTCTCGCGTGCACCAACAGTAGTAACAACTGTTGTGCATGGTTGCACAGCAGCTACAACTACTGTAGCTGTTGTGTAACTATGCTCAACAATAGCTACTGCACAGGAGAGGAGGCACATTGCAGTGGCGAAGGAGAGTCAGGGCTTGGTGGGGACAAGCGGGAGGTTTGAGAGAGTCTTTTAATCTGTTAAGGGTAAATTTATCTTTTAACCGCACATGAGTCATCCCTTAAACGGTGAGAAATTCTATTTGCACACGGCATTTTACTCTTGATGCACGGTTTTGAAACTTGTAAATAATTACAAGTTTGTCATTTTTTTGGGACTAAGCTAACCTTATAAAAACCAAAATAAAACTTTTAAAAATTTGAAACTACGACTCATTGTTTTCCTCCTCTATTTTCTCTCTAAAACCCTAAATAATTTTTTTAGTATTTAATAAAAACATATTTTCTATAAAATCATCAATTTGATTTCTTGGCCCCTTCAAATTTTTTACATTAACGTTTCTGAAAAGATTAGAAGAATTTTAAATTTTTCTATTTTATCGTGATAAGTGAAATTTGGGTTTGGAGTTTGAGTTTATTATGCAAATGGAAAATTCCAATATGCAATTGGTGTTAGAGAACAAATCTAATATACGATTTGAATTTTTTTTTAGGTTTTATGCGTATTTGTTTGAAATTTATCGTTAATTAGTTTTCTTTTGCGGGGAGATTTCGCTTGTTGGTTGGATATTAATACTCGACCATTTCTTGGTTGGGTATTAATACCCGACCAAAATATTTTTTGCTCTTAAACTAACATCTAACTCAAACAAAGATGGATAAAAATGGGATTGGACAGGTGAGGAGTTAGAGAAAAGAAGGAGGGGCATTTTTGGAAAAAAATTTGAACGCAGAGAGTAAAATGATAGTATTTCAAAATAGGAGTTTAGTGTAAAAAGTAATCAGGTCGTGAAGAGTAAAATGCTGTGCGCAAATAGAATTTCCCCTAAACAGTTAACTAATTCCACTAACAGTCCACGGAGCTGAGTGAGAGTTTCAAACTTGATGAAGTAATAAGTTTTAATACCCATATTATAAGGAGTCTGAGTGTAATTAACTTTTTAATTTTTTGATTGTAACTTTAATGAGTTCAATTTCTAGGATGAGAATTATCTTCTGATAATTAATCCGTGTATATTAGAAATTCAAGGGATTGCATGGGCGCTTTAAGTTTGATGACTAAAAACTTTCTAGTAAGGTCAAAAGATTTTCTTTTCTAACTATATATATCTTACTATTATTTAACTACAAGAAATACATTGGTGATTAGTGAATCTTGATATTCATATATTATGTTTGTGTTATGTACAAATAGTCGGGTTGCTTGAACAGTTAATTTTCTTCCTAGGAGAGTGGGGGGCAAAAGTGGGCTGGCTAGGAATTCTTTAATTTATTTTTCGAGCAAAAAAGAAGAGGAAATTTTATTCATGTATTTCTTTTTATTAAAAAAAAAAATGCAGAAAAACTCTTTTCATGGATGACAAATCTGTGCAAAGGAAACCTGTATCGTAACGGAGAATTACGGTTTCCGATAAGTTTTCCTTACATTGCGGTCAAACAAATAGGCCCACAGCCCCATAAATCCTACTATCGACTGTGAGGCCCATTTAGTCTTTTGTAACAGATCAAAAAGCCTTCTTTTCTTCCTGGGCTAGCCCAGCCTGCAAATGGGCTGTAACAGCTCATTTGCGTAAACGCTAGAAGCAACGGATCGCTGGCAGAACTACCCTTTACCTCAACATGGCCCATATCAAGGTTAAGGTAGAGAGGGACGCAGAAGGAGCCTAAAAATATTTATACCATTGAAAATCACTTCTTAATGCATTATGAAACATTAATGGATAATCAGATATTTGTTGAATATATCGGATCCAATTTGTGCTATATCTAATATTCATACTATTTGTCGTGCCAAAAGAAAAAAAGAAGGATTTTTACGTATCGATCTATTAATTCTTTAAAAATTGAATATCGATCCCTCAAAACTTCATATTTTGATTTAGTCCCCAAAATATTTAAGTTATATCGTTTTAGTCTCCCTAGGTCACTTCCGTTAGCTAAATTAACTTTCTGGCTTTTTATACCCGTTATACCCCTGGAGATGGGAGGAAAAGTCAGTTATTTCCCTTCCTTCTTCTCTCTTTCCCTCCTCCTCCTCTCTTCCTCTCTTCTTCTTTGGATTTCCCTCTCTATCTTCTTCTATTTCGCTCTTTTTGATTGGATTCTCCTCTCTATTCTCAACTTCTCTCTCCCCTGATATGTTCTTTAATGGCTAACTTTTATTTACTCACAACCTCATCTATCTAGAACCCTAATTTATCTCTCTTCCCTTTTACTTGTCTTTCCCAAAATTCTCCTCACCAAATCCAAACCCGAGCCCCCCATCTTTCACCAAATCCAAATCCTATCTCCCTCATCTTGTGAAGTATGACAATAAGGACGGTCTCAAGGATCAATCCATATCAGTAAGTTATGATGCAGACTTCGGAGGAAGGATGGCCTCAATAGCCTTGCATTGATCAAGTGAAAGGAAGAACGACCTCAATTTTCCTTTCCATCCTCCTCTCTTTCTCTCCTCTTTGTTAGAATTTGAGCGTTGCTAGGATTTGGGTGGGGGAGAGAGGCAAAAATAGCCCACATTTTTTTTTTACTTGGATTTCTTTGCTTTGATCGATGGATTTGGGTCAATTTGGAGATTAGGAAGCTAGGATTTAGAGGGAGGCAGCAAAGAGAAGAAGAGGTGGTTGAAGTCGATGGCGATGATGATGGAGCTAGGATTTTGGGAGGCAAAAGATCAAGTTGAGAATAGCGAGTTTTTGATTTTGGAGGAGGGAGTCAATGGAAGATGAGGGTTTGAGATCCTTCACTTCTTTTTGTTGACCATCATCATCGTTGTCAGAAGAAGCATAGTTTGTTGAGAGAGAGAATTCATGGCGATTGAAGATGAGAAGGTGGAAGGAGAGGTCAGAAATTTAATCTTTAGGGTATTTAGATCATTTCATTAACATATAAAAAAAAAGGAGCGCCGTTTATTTTGATGGAATAGGTAATAGAGAGACTAAAACGGTATAAGTTAAATATTTTTGGAAACTAATATCAAAATATGAAGTTTGAGAGGTCAATATTAAATTTTTAAAGAATTAAAGGATCGATATGTAAAAATTCCAAAAAAAACATACTTAACACGGGAACTTAAAAAATGTGTGTGTGCACGCGTGCGTACATTCCTAATAGTATTGATGGGAAGAATTAGTTTAGATAATTAATTAAATTACAACCTTATTGTTAAAAATCGTTTACCTTCTTCAAACGATATGCATTCACAAAGAATTATATGCTTCATCTCCTTTTTCCCAACGGATAAATTAAGGGGACTCATATTCTAGCTTTTTTTTTTTCTCTCTTTCTTGGTGAATCTCCTTGTTAGTACTCAACACTCCTTGAACTATGGCATTGTGTGTATAAATTTCATGGCAGTTTTTTTTTTTTTTTTGTTAATCATTCTTTATTCTTAGTTATTTGAGAATTTTCTAGTGCATAATCTGTAAATGCGTAGCATATCATTTTAAATATGCTACTTAAAATCCATTGGCAAAAGGTCTATAATTACAGGAGTTGCTTAAACAATCATACAGTACTTGTACTGGTACAATTTGTTATCACACTTTTCAATTTTTCTTTCTTTAATCAGTGACATTGCTGCTTTGTTCTCACCGTTGTTCTATCGGAATTCCTTTGTTTAGGTTCATACCAAGTAGTAGACAAACATATATGGCTGGGGGGAGGTGGGTGGGGGGTAATTCATTGAACAAACATAACCTTTTCTATTATTTAATTAATTTCAAGTAGAATAGAATTTATTTATAAAAAAAAATTATTCAAACAAAAAACTGAGAAGCGGAATCACTCGACTATAGAAATGACGTAGTCATTCTGGTGGGCACGTGCGTGTGCCGACTGCAGTGACTATCATCCGTGATAACTTCTTCGGATTTGCGTGATAGTCATCATGCAAATCCTACAATCAATCCCGATGGAAAAAAAAAAGAACTGTATAGCAGGACATGAGATGCAAAGTAGATGGAAAAAAAAAAGAATTGTACAGCAGGACATGAGATGCAAAGTAGAAAGGCATCGGTGGCATCAGAATCAGGTATATCAAGATCTACAGATAAAGGGTGTGCACAACAAGTCGTCGCTTCCATCATCATCTTCCATCTAAGCCAGATTTGAAATGAAATAATTCGCAATCCAGGACTATAGAGTGAGATGGATCTTAACCGTCAACCTTCATTTACGGCACCAGGAGATAAAACACAAATTGGCTTTATGGTTGAGTATGCCGATGGTGTATACTTTTTCGGGAGCAAATTCACCATATTCACCATACGTTAACTTTTCAGCTATGTCAAGTGAAAATCTTCTTTCAATTGCTCTAGACAGAGTCCCGAATTAGCATGTACTTGAGAAAATATTTTGCTATGACAAATATTTGAGAAAATATTTTGCTATGACAGATATTTGTCTTGGCAGCAACAGTGAAGTTGCATCATAATATGATATTATCGCTTCGGAATATGTTAATACATATAAAAAGATGAGATATTGACGAAGGCTCACATCGAGATTGAATTGGTCTTCAGCTCTGCTCCAGACTCTAAAGACTAAAGAGGTACAAATTAAAACTTTTTCCTCCAATATTATGAAAGTTCTCTTCCCTTCATAATTCACGACTCATCCCAATATTTCCAATGTATTGTTCATTTCATGAACCACAGCATTTAAAGTGAAAAACATGCTCACGTGTAAAGCTACTACTACCTTAACAAGGGAGTTTCCAAAGGAGCACACCACTTTTCCTAGTGAGCCCAATATCTAGTGTAGTTTTAGTCCGGACGGTCCTTAAAAAGTGGGTTCACTAGGAAAAAATGGTGTGCTCCTTAGGAAACTCCCCTTAGCAAACCTGAACAAGTGCCTTGCTGCAAATTCATGGCCAATATCTCACTCATTTGAAATTTATCTGAGCAAAAAGATCCTGTCAAGCTTAGTACAAGCAAACTACAATCTTGATCTTAACATACACATGGTGGATGCAAAAGTAAAGAGTTTGCATGGAATTGTGCACTCAGCTCCCATTAGCACTGTTTCACCTACTCCCGTTGGCTCCAGACGATCTCGCTCAGTCCCGTCGATATGTTGTTATAGAACTGGAAAGGTTTTAAGAACGACGTAAAATAACCTTGTATCAGAGTAGATAGACATATACTAAGAATTAAAGATTGCAGTAAAAAAAAATATATTCCTTTAGAAAGCTATTTATCAGATTTCAGACCTTATGAAACTCGAGTGTGTCACCATTTGCTTTACGAAGCTCCACCATGCACAATGAAGGTGCTACTTCAAAAACCTTTTTGGAGATGTACAACAGGTTACTAACGCTCTTCTAGTTTGCTATCTTAGTTAAAAGAAAGTTGAAAGTTTCGAAGAAGAGCCTTTGCATGGTGATTTAGGAAATCAGTACCTCTGTTGCTATAGATAAATGGCCTTTTCTTCCAGTCTTTTCACCTTGCAGCTTCAGCTGGAAAGGGAAGAAGATTTTTTTTTTTTTTTTAATTAAAACAAGTGAAACAAATATATACTTACGAAAGAATAATGTATACATAGCAAAGGTAAGAAACGAGACTTTGTTATGTAACTCATCAAGATATGTTCAAGTATTGGTTATCAATAAGGTTTTACAACATTAAAACATTAGATATTACAAGTTTTCTTGAACTTTTCTGATAGATTTACAATCTATATTTGTCGATTACCTTGCATTCTTTATTACAAGGTGGGAAGTGACACCGCGCCTATGCCAGATGTCAAATGTTTTAAGAGGTTTCGAATCAAGAGTTTATGGTCAGGGATTGGTGGGAGATGACCTTTTTAATTAGGCAATGAAGCAGGCCAAAGTGCTATTCCAAGCCTCGGAATCAAACAGAAGCATCCCGTGGTAACCTATTTGTCCAGTCGACTAAAAATAGAACGCTCTGGACTCTCTCTCCGGAATCAAACAGAACTCTCTCTCCTTTCAAGCAAGATAACTTTTTGATTATTAACATTTGCTATTTTGGGTCAATTCTTTAGAAGAAGATATCCTAAACATCAACATGTGACGATGAAGAAGTTCAAAAAATGACTCAAACCCAAACAATATCTAAAACCGGGAATTTATACTTACTCTCCTGATGAGAATGATGACAAAAGTACCCAAAGATTCCAAACTACTCGGTGTTTTGTTTTGAAATGTGAGTTGGTTTGCTACTCAAGATGGAGGAGGGAAACCAAGAAGATGATGCTTGGAACTCGGAGGTTTGAATGAAGGATAGGTCAGTTGACAAATAAACGAGACAGTGCTTGCACAAATTATAGACCTACGTATGTTGTACTTGTTTTGTAGAAAAGGAAAGCAACGTACCTTATTATTACGCTTTTCAACATTGAATCCCAAAGGAGTGGCTGCTTGCTCAATTTTCGAGAGTATCTCATTTGGAGGTAGTTTTGAAGCAAACCTTGTCTCCCGTTTGACAAGCCCCTGTTCAACCATTTTTTGAAAAGTCAATAGAACACCATCTTGGAGAAACTCCATATCTCAGTAACGCAGACAAAGTGTTTATACATCTACATCAGCAAAACAACGTTCCTCATGTACAATGCTCAAACGAAAACAACAATCTACTGCTTGCATGACATGCTTTCGTTATATTCTACCAGTCAACAAGCCTAATGATGCCTTCCTGTATATCCATTGTACTTGCATGATCATGGTGGTAAAAAAAAAAAGAATGCAAACCATGCAGCATATAAGATCACAAGATATGCTAAAGGTTCGAAAAAAAAAATTTAACAAAGAAGTGCGAAACATGCTATTTTGGAATCACAAAGTGACATATGAAAAGGAATGCAGTTTAATGTATTTGAATGCCGGATCTACTCCTTCAAAAGAATAAATAAGATACGGAAGGTCATATATATATATATATATATATATATATATATATATATATATATATATATATATATACAGACACACGCACGCATACGTGTGTGTGTAATAGAAAAGGAGTTACCATCGGTTTCTCAAATAGGGTTCCCAGGTTCAGACCCTGTGATGTGGAAATAAGTTCAAACGCATTCATCACAGACGGCCTCTCCTCTCGTCTCTCAACAACAAGATTCCCTGGCTTCTGCATGATGAAGATCAATAAAGTTAAGGACCCTTACAACATCAGTCCTAAATATGACAAGTACAAATAAAAGACGAGTAAATTTACCACTGATTCATTGAAAATATCATGGACGTCATCAAGATTGACATCCACTTTTTCGAAACTGGGAGGCTGGTAGCCTTTCTTGAACCATTCGTTCTCTATGACTTCTGCAATAGTGATACGCTGCAAAGATCCAGCATCAGCTAACTTGAAATGACGATAGTGAAAATATATGAAAATAGTATCATGTATCAAGTAAAAGTGAAAAGGCAGGACTTACGGTTTGGGGATTAGGATCCAAAATTCTTTTGATGAGTTTCTTTGCACTCGTAGAGAACCAAGCGGGGCACGAGAATTCTGCTTTAAAGATCTATAAACATTTCCCATTGAACCATAAATACATCTCTTAACAAAATATCTAATAGGTAGTGCACAGCCAGATTCATATTAACTAGATCATACCTTTTTGTATAGTGACATGAGATTAGAGTCTTCAAAAGGAAGGTAACCTGCCATAAGGACGAAGAGGATTACTCCGCATGACCAAAGATCTGCTTTGGCCCCATCATATCCCTTGTTGTTGATCACCTAATGAGAGGCTCACTATTAAAAATGAAACAGCTAGCTAGAAAGAACGTGGACTAAAAACAAAATGTTGCGTTCATAACATAAACCATCATGTCCTGTGTCAAAAAGAGTACCTCAGGAGCAACATAATTTGGAGTCCCGCATGTCGTGTGAAGCAGGCCGTCATCCTGCAAGCAAAGGTTAAAGATGTCATTATACAGTAATCCACCGAATGCTTGTTTTCTACTTGTCAAACAAGTCGCAAAGGAAAATTTTCAAACAACAATTGACGAGAATCAAAAGAAAACAAAGTATTTGACTACTTGCTAATATAAACTGCAGCGTTTACAAGTAGAGTGAAAATGTAGTAGTTGTAAACTCAAAAGAATTTTCTATTTTACTCAAGTACAGAATAAATACGAGCTGCTAAAATTCAGTAGACTTACACGAACATGTTGTGGTAAAGCACTTAGCCCAAAATCTGACACTTTAAGAGTTCCACTAGTATCCAACAATAGATTTTCTGGCTGTAATAAATACAAAAGAGTTGTAGACACAAAATTAACTCGAGAGTGTAAGAAGGTACGGCTACAATACAGGCAAAGCAGAACCTTTTTCGCCCACCTTCAAGTCCCTATGATATACTCCTCTGCTATGACAGTAGTCCACAGCATTGATTAACTGCTGAAAATATTTTCGCGCTTCATCCTCCTTCAACCTTCCACGACACGACTGAGGCAGGAAAATCAAAAAGGTGGCACAGCGAATTTGCATGTGAACAACTAAACACAAGACAAATCTTCAGGATGCAAACTCAATCAAGTGAATATCTTACAATTTTGTCAAAGAGTTCACCACCAGTAACAAATTCCAAGACGATGTATACCTTCGTCTTGCTTGCCATCACCTACAATGGCAACAATCTTTTATGTAAAGAAGGTCGCTGATGACTATTACAGAAGAGCGGTAACAGAATAATGCTAACTAAAAGAGTATACTGCATCTTTATAGTACCAAAACTCTTATTGACATGTAGGAAATATTTACATGAATCAACCAAACAGAAGCTACAATAATAGTAGAAAAGCTAAGGAATTTATCAACTATCCCTTAGTCCATGAATAATAGTCATGTGATCCACGGCTACAAGACTGGAACTTACAAAAAGATAATAATTTTAGTAATAGCAGAATATTTAAATGCATGATATTGAATCCACCTCTTACCTCATGCATTCGGATAATGTTTGGATGCCTGATAAGTTTCATGGTAGTGATTTCTCGCTTGATCTACAGAGTGCAAGAATGTACAAAAAGTTAACTGATTTATTTTAAAAAAAATAACATTATCAGCTTAGAAGACATGCTAAATATATAGAGGTTAGATTTAGACAGGCATATGATCTAAAAAGGCAGTCCCGAGATTAGGGATGATAATGAACGTGTCCAGATCAATTTTTGACATGTCCTATATAAAATTTTAAATTAAAAATAAAATTTTTATTTTTTTGATTCAAGATTTTGTATAGAGAGGGCCTGGCCCGTGGACTCGGCCATTACCATCCCTACCAAGGTATAAGTGCCACAATTTTTTGTTGTTTGTTTGGGATCTCTCTCCAAAAAAAATCTTAATAAAATATTATTGACACACTCCAAAAATACAAGGATAGTTACTGCAATTAATACAAATAAAAATAAAAATAATGTTCCCATCTTCACAACTTCTTAGAAAAAAAATTTTCCCGGGTAAAAAAACATTACTGTGCATAATGCAGTCAAATTAAAGACAAGTAATAAACTAAGAAATTTCAAAATTAGCAATTTGATAACATAGTACACAATTATCATAATCTCTGAAATAAACATACCACTTTGAGAGAAACATACCAACTACGATCAATAAAATCAGAGAAAATGGACGCTAAAACTTTTTACAAAAAAAAAGTTTCACTTTTTCTCAAAAAAGACAAAAGAATAGGATCAAATTATAAGGTATCACAATCCAAAAAGTCTTTTTGGAATCTATCAATGTATAGGTTATCCCAATTACTATTAGAAACTTGGAGAAAATTTAAAATTATACACAAAATGTCAACTCAAAGAATGGAACTTATATTCTACCAAGATCCATGAAAAAACTAATCGAAAATAACCTGGCCGATCATTTTGTGAAGCAAGATCTTCTCTTTATCGAGAATCTTGATCGCAACATTCTCCCCCGTCTCTGTATTCTTCGCAAACTTTACCTTCGCGAACGTGCCCTCGCCCAGCGTCCTTCCCAGCTCGTACCTCCCCACCCTCGTCCGCCCATTACCACTCATATTCGCCCGTTGACCTGCTAACCAGAAGGAAGGGGGAAAAAAACTGTACTTTTGCCGGCAAAGATCCGAGCTTTGATCGTCAAGATCTCTTCTTTTTGCAGGGTTGCCACACTTGAGACTTCACCGTATTCATGGCTGCAGGGTTGGGATCGTGAGATCGTAGATATCGATCGGGGATTTAGGGAGAGGTGGCGGCTGGCGATGGCGGAGGTGCGAACGTTCCCATTTTAATGGATTTCATTCCTTAAGGGCCAAGGAAAATAATTTATGGGTTGCTGGATTTTTGTGAGAAAGAGAGGGGAGAGTAAATTTCTTGTCTTGTTTCTATAAAACAGTTGTCTCGAAGCGCACGCCGAGCTGACCAGCGAGTTGACCCGCTGTATCAATGCTGACTCGACTTGGTTTGGTTTGCTGTGGGTTGGGTTGGAATTTTTTGTGCCATTTTTATGGCAAAAAATTTACCATTCTCCTTTTTTTTTAAGGTTAATTATAAAAATTATTCTTATATTAACTAACTACATGACATTAATATTATCTTAAGTATTTGAATAGCAAAAAAGACATTATGAAGAATCTAATGTTATTCCAACATAATTATAGTGAACAAATCTTGATCTTGATGAGAGTATTGTTACGGTACATGGAGTACTAGTGTAACTTGGCTAATAGTTTCTGTTGCTAATAGTACACAGATAGTTTCTACAATTAATTTATTCTTTATTATCCAAAAAATAAACTATATATAAGACCATAATTGTATATAACCGCCATTAAACAAGTATATCATGTCTTTATCTATAACTTCGTCAGTGTCATGTTTAAAAATTTATCTTTTTACTGTCTCTACTTCTTATTTGAAAATTCTTGTGCTACATAGAATTGAGTTCTTTGTACGGACTCTTATCCCTAAAGCTTGTTTGCATTGTATAGAATTCCTCCGACCATTAGTAGAGAGAAATGCTATCAACTAAGTGTAGAGCGAGAAAAATTGTTCAAGTCCAAAATCCAAATTCAGAATCAGAGTCCGAGCCCGAGTCCGAATCCAAATAATAATAAATAAATAAATAATAATAGTTATAAAAAAAATGAAAAAGGGCTCTGGCCAAGCCTCACGCATGCGAGTAGGGTTGGCCAGGCCGGCCTCGGACGCTCGCTCGCTCGCCCCGCTCGACCTCCCGTTTCGCGCGGTGAATCCCGATCTCGTGCATGCAATATATTTTGGCCTCGTTTCTAGTTATTTTGCAATTTCTAATCATATCCAAATTTTAATTAGAATCAAATTGATTTTTGGATTAAGAACTTTAAATTGATTTCATTAGAGTTTGATAATTCTATAAAATTTCATTAGAGTTTGATAATTCTACAAATTCTAATCAAAATGAAATTGATTTTTTGATGCAAAATTTTAAATTAATTTTATTAGAGTTTGATAATTATACAAATTCTAATTTGAGTTTAATTGATTTTGAGTGTAGAAACAAGACCTGATTCAATGAATCTGGAGCAAATCAAATCAAGAGAATATTCGAATATCTCATCAAGATTACAAAGAGATTTCGATTTTATCTACAAGAAAACTAGATCTTGTTCATATCTATAAGAAAATTCGCTCAACAACTTGGGGCCTATAAATACTCCCAACAGAATTCAAAGAGAACTTTTGGCAATTTAAGTAACGCGCGAGAGTTTTGAAGTCTTGAGACCGGTAGAGAAAAAGACCTTTTGGCTATATCTCTCTCACGCGCAAGAAGTTTGTGCTTTCTTTGAGAACAGAAGAGAAGAAGAACAAGCTCGCCTCCAACCATCGACGTCATATCGTCAATGGGGAAATGACCGATTTTCATAACTGTCTTGAATCTCACGATTCTTTGGAAAAGGAGAGTAATGATCTATGAGTTTTCTCTATCTGTTTTTTTTAATTTTTTTCATTGTAATAAAAAAAGAGAGAAATTTTGATAATTTATAATTTTTTTCTATTTAATGGCAATAGAAAGATTTCCTGAAAACACTAAGGTGCTAATTGTCACTAACCGCTCGCTTGCCAATTGCTGACGGAGGATTAGAGCAGAACTATTTTGATGGCATGTTTGAGCTCATTTGACGGTAAATGTTAAATTAAGGCTTGACCAGCAAGGCCCAAATGTCACTAGGTATGCAAAATGGGCCGGGCAGCAAAATAATCTAACTCGTATCCATCTAGCTGCCCAGCCTGCCCATGCCCACCGGCCACCGACAACTCTTCAGTCATTGTTGGCATGCGCCAGGTTTAGCGGGGGAGAGCTAACCCACAGTCGCATTTGACAGCCAAAAAAGTCCAAATATTAGTTGCAATGATGAGATTGAAGTCTCCAGATAAAAAGTGGGATTTTTTGAAAAAATATTTTTGCAGTTCAGTTCCTTTCCTTTTCCACTCAGGCGTGTTCGTTTGAGAGTGTGCTTGGGTGTTGGAAAGTAAGAGTGAGTATCGGTCGGTTCGGCTCGGTATTTTGAAAAAAAAATTTAACCGAAAACCGAATCGAACATATAAAATCGAAATCGAACCGATCGAATAAGAGTGAAAATCGAAAACCAAAACGAATTTTCGGTTCGGTTTGATTCGGTTTTCGGATTTTAGAGTTTGAAACTAATTATGTGATAAACGCGTATATTTTATAGGAAAAATAATAATTTTCTTTCTATTTTTTTCTTTTTCTACCTATTAAAATAACAATCACATATTTTTTTATTAAAAATTTAAAAGAAAAATACATTGAAAATAAATTAAAGAAAAAAAAACTACAATTCTAAAAGTTCGATTTGTTCGGTCGGTTTCGGTTGGAGCTAAAACTACCGAAACCCGATCAGAAACCAGTAATTAATTTCGGTTTTTAAACCGAATTGAATCGAAAACCGAATAAACCGAATCGATCGGATCATTTCGGTTCGGTTTTGCAGTTCGTTTCGGTTTTTTCGGTTTTATACTCAGTCCTATTGGGAAGCAGTAGAAATACGGAAGAAAATTAGAAGTAATTTTTAAAATTAATAAGGTGGAATTATCATATTTCATATACTTCTAGTGTTTGTTATTTTACTTTTTGAAATAGAGAAGAGGTGGAAGATAAATAAAATATTTATTTTCTTGGAAGAAAGAAAAAGATAGAAAGACACAAAATAATAAAATATTATTACTTTTTACTTCTAACTCTACTTCCACCCAAAATCATTGTGAAGTAAAATTGAGAATTAAAGATGCCATGTGGGATCCACCTCACAATTATAAAAGTAACTTTCACTTTACTTCTTGTGCAAACAAACACATGAAATAATAGAAGCGACTTTACTTCTACTACTTCATTTCTACTTCCACACAAACAAACACACCCGAATGGAAGAAGAATGGAAGTAGTGAAATTAAGATTATTTTCACTGCTTCAAGTGTTTGTTTAGCTAAAAAGTAAATAAGAAGTCTCTTCTTAAATAGTGATGCGGCGCCTATGTGGTGCCTATGTGGCACCTTACTTCCAAACTTTTTTCCACACACTGTTAGTTTGGAAGAGTTTAGGAAGTAGAGAATCAAAGAAAAAATACTATTTTATTTGCATGTCATAATTAACATTCAAAAGTTATATTTTTATACATAAAAACTAATAAAATAATATAATTATTGTTTTGTTTAATCAATTAAATAATATTACCTTTACTTTCTAATAAACTTTCATGTTCCAAAAATTAGCAAACAACATAAAAAGAAGTATTTTCTCTTCTTTCATTTTGAAAGTAACTTCTTAAGTTTTTTATTCACTTCTTGTACTTGTATGAACTAAATACACTCTTAATTTCAAACACTCTTAATTTCAAACTTTGGCTCTTACTATGATGTGATAAGGTGATGCCACCTCTAAACCTACTACACGTTTTTCAAGGAGTTTCCAAAGGCGCACACCACTTTTTCTAGTGAGTTCATTTTATAGTGTAATTTTAGTTCGGACTTTCAGTCCGAACGATTATAAAGTGGGCTCACTTAAAAAAAAAAGGTATACTACTTTAGAAACTCCCCGATTTTCATGAATATATATCTTACTCTTACACTCTTTAATTTTAAAGTCTTACAGAGACTATTGATTACACTATTGAAGTTGTATTACTAGAGTTGTATTATTAATCCCTATAAAAAGCTTTCACAAAGTATAAGTACAGCAAAATTGGTTTTTTTTTTAAAAAAAAAAAAAAAACTCTTATATCCCCCATCAAGAGTCACTATACAAAGACTTTTTTAATAAAATATTAGTGATACACTCGAATAGGAATTTGTTACAGTTAATTCTTAATTTTTTTAACATTCTCCTCCGCCACAGGAGGAGTTTTAGATTTCAAGCCTTAGACATGCTTATCCATTTTATTTTCTTAGTATATTTTGTTAACTATGGTGGTAGTGATGCATTGATTTGTTCTTAATTAAATAAAATATAGCATTTGTACGCTATCCTCTACAACAACAATGCTACTAGATTTGATATTCCATCTCAAGGCATGGCTCCAAGCCAAAATAAAACATTACCCCAACACTAATAATTCAAACTTGTGGAATATTTTTTTTTTTAGTGACACAGTATACTCTATCGCAAACTGTGGAGCCTTAATAATTGACAATTAAGAAGTAATATACCTCAAGACTATTCTTGCTTAGAGTTGTGGTAGACTAACTAATTTGTTTAGATCATATTTGCGAGAATGCACCCCTTTAATTTCTAAGCATTTCCTCTTACTAAGTAAATTCTATATGAAATTCTTATCTTTCCTTTTTATTTTAATTTTTTTTCCCTATATTCTTACCCTTCTTCTTTTTTTTTTTTTTTTCCTTCAACTCTCTAATCCCCCTTCCCTGCTCTTTTCATGAACGAGTCCATGACTCATCGAGGAAGCGAAAAGTATTAGAATATCTCACTAATTTAGAATATCTTGCTAAATTCGTATATTTGACAAATCCTCTAATTTATTAGTATGTATCATAATATCTTTCTAAATTAATATATTTGTCAAATATCTCTAATTAAACTGATTATACTGATTTAGGATTATATACAATTATGATCAAATTATATATTCTCTTGCCTTTACCTTATATATTCGCCTCCTTCATCTATAAAAAAATGGTTATTGTAATTTTTTTATACACATCAAAATACAAAGTTATTTTTCGTTCTCTCTGTCAGTTCTTAGTTTCATTAAAAAGGGCTTTATTATTTATTATATATATATTTTACAGAGATCTAGAAAGATTTACGATTTAAATTTGAAAGGAATTATTAGAGTTTTGAGAGATAGGTAAAGAAAACAAGAACAAAAATCTGTTAAATATTTAATGACAAACTTGTAATAAAGATGAACTTTTCCAAGGATACTTAGAAATTGGATAGTTTCGAAGTTGGAGAGTGTCACTAATCCATTTTCAAAAAAAAAAAAAACTTTGAGTAGGATAACTTGGCCAAGTAGGAACTAGACTATGGGTCTTTTTTCATTTTTCATTCATTAGGGGGCATAGTTACGAATAATTAGGTGGTTACCTTTCAACCAAACTTGCTGGTCTTAATGAGCTATAATTTCTAGGGGTTTTTACATATCTATTCCTTACATCTTTAAAAATTAAAATTTAGTCCCCCAAATCTTCATATTTATAATTTAGTCTCCTAAATCCTTTAAGTTACCACAATTTAGTCTCAGCCATATTTTTGGGCCGAATTTTCCGTTATCTCTCTGAGTTACTTCACTTTAATTCTCCCTTCCCTTTTCCTCCTTTCTTTCTCTTCTTATTGGGTTGCCCTCTCCATTCTTCTCCTCTCTCTCTTCTCTCTTCTTATTGGATTTTCCTAAGTTACTTCATTTTAGAGATTAACTGGAAGGGAAGAGAGAGGAGAACCTAATAAAAAGAGCTAGAAAGGAGGAAGAGAAAAGTGAGGACTAAAGTAAAATAAACTCAGGGGTATAATGGAAATTTTAGGCCAAAAATATGGATGGGAGACTAAATTATGGTAATTTAAATGATTTTTTGGATTAAATTATAAATATGAAGATTTGGGGTGCTAAATTCTAATTTTTAAAGATGTAAGGGACACATATGTAAAAACCCCTAATTTCTAATGGCTATGCCAACTTTCAACTATTTTGAAGTGGCATAAACAAAGAATTCGTGCATACATCGTGCAAACACAGATGAACAAGGAGGAAGAAAAAAAAAGAATATACCAACTTTTTTTTTTTAATTCTATATATGCATAAGTCTACGTTCTCCCCTATGGGGGCCCTTGCATTTGTGTTTATAGCCCCAAGTTCTTTATTTGGTTTGGGTCAAAGAGAGGCTCCAATTGTTTCCTTGTGCATAGCTAACATAGAGGCTTCTCTCATTATGACGAGGAGACAGAGAAAGTGAGAATGAGGCATAGTAAACTCAGAGTCCGACTAGAATGATTATGAGGATGAAACTCCTTATTGGAGCATAATCGAGGCAATAATCCCGCACTACAAAGCTTCCCTTCCCGAGCTTTTTGATGGTTCCAGTGATCTTTGAGAGCATGTGCAGACTTTTAAGGTAATAATGCGACTCCAAAGTGCTACAGATGCCCTATTATGTATGATATTTCAAACAACTCCGGAAAAGTTAGCTTGTAACTGGTTCAATAGTATCCCTCCTCGCTCCATATACTCTTTTGGACAAATCTATTGCCTCTTTAAGCAACAATTTAAAACCGGACAAGAATGCAGCTTGCTTGATGAAGATGGAGCAAGGGAGAGAGAGTTCATAAGGAAGTTTAATCAATGATTCAGTAAGAACTCCTTGAAATTGAAAAGTGTGATCCCAGATTCATCATTGCAGCAATGACTATAAAGAGAAGCTTTATCTAGCTACTAATGGCTACATCGGGTAATTGTAAAGGTACACCCCAATTATTTAAGGGCACACTCCACTTAACTTTTTTTTTTATTTACAAATTTATCATTAATTTATTTGGACAAGTATACCCGTTCCTTTCATTTTAGCTTTTAGAGTTAGGCGATGATTGGGAGGTAAGAATGAGAATGTGCACGTCCATGGGTTACCTTTTATCCTATCATATTCAAAAATTTGAATTTAAAATCAAAATTTTATTTTTTTTAATTCAAAATCTTGAATAAAGTAAATCAAAAATGGGCCCATAGATAGAGGAGAGGAGGAGGAGTAGGATGGAGGTTTTTATGAGAGTTTTTGGAAAATGTAGGTGTGTTCTTAGAAAAATTATTTTTCAATAGGGGTATTTACAGATTTGTCCCTTAAATCTTTATAAGTTATAATTTAATCTCCCAAATTTTCATATTTAGGATTTAGTCTCCAAATCCTCTAAGTTACTGCAATTTATTCCCTCTCCCTAACTTCCGTCAGCTCAGTTTATTTTTTGACCTGATTTTTCCATTTTACCCCTTCTTAATTCTTTCTTTTCTCTTCCTCCTCTCTTCTCTTTCTCTCTTCCTCATCTCTTCTTCTTTTCTTCATTGGGTTTATTGACTTCCCCCCTTCTTCTTCTCTTCTCTCTCTATTCTTCCCTCCCTTTTTTTTATAGGGCTATTTAAGTTATTTTATTGTAGTAATTTAGAGGAACTGAGCGACTAAATCCTAAATATAAAAATTTAGGGGATAAAATCATAATTCTTAAAGATTTAAGAGACAATCCTGTAAATACCTCTTTTCAATATTAAGCCAGCCCGGCCAAAGTCGTGTGTCTTTATAGAATTGGTACCAGCCGCGGTCTTATTAAGCCAGCCCGGCCCAAGCTCCAGAACTAGGTTCGATCCTCATCCGAAGTTGTGAATCCAGCCTCCGTCTTCTAGTAGGACGGACCCTCAGCCATCAGATTATATAAAATCCACGCATAAGAAATTCCTTTTCTAAAACCCTAATTTCATATCTAGGGTTTGGACTCTCCGCCTCTTCTCTCCTCCCGTCTCCAAAGGTAACGAAGCAAAACCCTCTCGCTTTCTCTCTTTTTTCTAGGGCTTTAGCGTGCTTATTATCATAGATTGTATTGTCTCTGTTGTTGTTTGGCTGTTAATAAACCCTTATCTATCAATCCTATAAGGTAAAAGAGAATCGAACCATAATAGCTCAACAATATAGTTGATTTGAGTTCATATCGTTGCAAAGTTCATGTCTTTGGTGGGATTTACTTAAAATGTGATGCACGCTGCTATAATTGGGTGAAACTATTTCAATTCGAGATAAAGACGAACTTTTCCCCCTTTCTGATCCTTTTTTTGGGGCAGATGAGGGCCTTGACCGCTGTCATTGTTAAAAAAGAAGTTCTTTTTGCTAATTCTTTTTTCTTTGTGATCTTGTGATACTTATTGGGTTGTTTGAAAATTTTATATCCCAGAGATTCTAAGACATGGGCAAGTCCAGCAAAAAGTCCGATGCTAAGGTAGTGATATTAACATTTTTTTTTTTAGTTTAAATTTTTTTATGTTAAATGGGATTTTCTACGCACAACTCTGAGTTGTTTCTATTTAGGTTGCTGTGGCTGCTCCTGCTCCAGATGTGAAGCCATCTAAAAAGGGTATGCTCCTTTTCCTTTGATGTTTCAGTTGATGCGCATTTGTAATTGTTTGTTACTGAAAGTTTTTTTTTTTTTTGGTTGTCAGGAGCTAAAAGGGAGGCAGAGGAGGTATTGGAGAAATTGGCGAGCCCCAAAAAGCAGAAAAAGGAAGTAGAAGCAAAGAAGGTTCCTCCTCCTAAGAAGGCTGAATCCAGTTCTTCTGAGGATGATACTTCTTCAGAATCAGAATCTGAAGAGGAGGTAGTTGCTTTTTGACTGCATTCCTCCTTGAGTATCATTGTTAATTTGGAACTTCTCTAGCCCTTTATTCTAACTCTCACTTGAAATTAGATTTATATTTGTTGTTAGTTGAGTAAAATAGCCCCCGTATGTGTATTTTTCTCAAGGTGGCTGTTGGTTTTTTATCTTAGGCTTACTGGCTTTCAAGTATTTCCATTTGTTGGCTTTTTTTACAAAAAATAAAAATAAAAAATAAAAATAGTGCATACAATAAGATGTAATTGGCCACTGAATCTATTCATTTAAAATCTCCTTCTATATACATATCTGTCATTTATTATTTGATCTAAGAAGTTCTTCCTTTTTGCACATGAATGCCAAGATTTGTGTGTTTCAGTATATGAGCATATTTCAAATACAAAGTAAAAGTCCCATAATTTTTAGTTTCTATGTAACTCGGACCTTTCTAGGAAATTATGTATTTCAGATCCTGGAGGAAATTGTGGTTTTTGTAACTATTCTAACTACTGCAGAGTACAAAACCTGGAAATTTTCCTTGAAAATGCATATATGCTTTGTTTAAATTGTTTTTTTTTTTTTTAAAAATCTAGAACATTCTTCAAAATCATGTTAGATTTGGTTTATTTTCATTACACCAACTTTAATTTTAGCAACCATTTTGCATCCATGTGTCTCTTGTCCTTGTTTCCACGAGTAAAGTAAGGAATCAGGGGCAACACTTCACTCCTTAAAACTGTGTAATTTTCTATATTGAAGTGAATCATCTAGCCTCCTCCATTTATGACTTTAGTTTTGTTAGTAGAGCAAAAGACTAGGTTCTCGGTCATATATTTATTTGAAGTAATGGTTTGATGTTATTTATCTGTATGCTATATGAATTAGTTAGTATTATTTTGAATTCCTCCAAGGTCAAAGTTCCAACCAAGAAGGGCACGAAACCAGCAAAAACTCTAGCAAAGGAATCTAGTAGCAGCGAAGAGTCATCCTCGGATGAGGTAATACAATTTTGTTGGTCACGTTGCTTGTTTTGGCTGTAATTGTTCTCTTTAATCTGCTGATGCTTACTTTGTAAAGACATTTTGATTAATTTATTTATGTATATTCAGTCGTATTGATTATTTCTTGCTATTGAATTTCTCTTGGAGCTAACAGAAAAGATTCTCCAACATGAACACCCATCACTCACTTTGTAGCAATGGTTTATGGACCCACTATGAAAATTACCATGTTTTTGGAAAATAATAATCAGGTTAATACTAGATTCAGTACTGAAAAGCAGTGGTTTCATGCAACAAAGATATGCTTCTTAATTAATGTATCATTATACTATATACATATTCTTTGTGTTTTATTTTATATTTACTACTCTTTATCTTTCAGATTAGACTTTTGTACATATTTTTTTTTTTTTTTTTAAATGTTTACCTGTGTTTTTTTTGTGTGTTTCTACGGTTAATCTATGAATCTCATTGTAAGTATCTTGGCATTCATAATTTGCTTTCTGGATGCCCTCCTGCTGTTATAGGAACTTGATGCCAAGGCATCCATTCCAGTAAAGAAACCAGCAGCAACCGGAGCTAAAAATGGTGCAGCGCCAGTTACTAAGAAGAAACAGGAATCAAGTGACAGTTCAGAATCTGATGATACTGATAGCAGCTCAGATGATGAACCTGTGAGCAACACAATTGCCTTATGGTTTATACTTACGACTTAAATGTTTTTTGGGAAAAATTGGCATTGGATATGTGTAAAGAAAGTACATGATTGATATAATTTTGTACATGTGTCTAGTGTTTCTGACATCCTTTGGTTATGACTAAATCTTGTATTTTCCTTATATATATGCATCTTTTCTCTATATGTATGTGTTTATATTCATGTGCATATTTGTGTATTTAGAGAGGGAGCTTGGGTCCTCTTGGAAGCATTTGGTGGCAAATTCTTCCCATTAAAACTCAATGATGTAGATCAACTTTAACAGAGCAGATTATCGAATTCGGTGCTGTGTTATTGAATTTCAGAGGGAAGGATTTGGGCCTAAATTCTTTTAGAAGGATCCGAGTCTATTTCACCTTTCTCTCTATGGATCTACCCGCATGCGTGCACATGCACAAACACATTTATTCATATTAGATTTGATTTAGCTGTAGATCTTTACCGAACAGACGTTCATATCAAGCAATCTAAATTAAGCTGAAATATATGTCTGTTAGATAATATTCTCTGCCGAAGTTGCATAGACATTTTCTTTTGATGTTTATATATACCTTTTGTTTCGATCGAGTTATAAACACACTTATCCTTTATTTATTCTGTGTCTCCCTTTGGTAATTTTGAATATGGTGAAATTGTCTTAAAATATCCGTTTTAATGCTACCTGTTGCTTGCAAATTGCAGAAAAGGGTCGCCACCACAAAGAAACCTGCGGCAGCTTCCCCTCAAAAGAAACCTTCATCAAGTGATAACTCTTCTGAGAGTGATAGTGATGAAGAAGATGTAAGCACATTTTAGTCTTTGAGACTCCGTTGAACAGGCATATCTATTAGATTATTAAATATAAATTTTATAGATATCTACCATTAGTTGCATTCATACACAAAAGATGCTGGTACTATGAATGAATGTATATAGTTAATTATAAACCATTTGAGTGGTTGCTCTTCATAGGTTGAGTCTGAATAACAGCATAGTGGACCTCATGATATTTGGATTTATATTGATTACTTTCTCTGGATGAGAGGAATTTGACGTCTTGCTTGCCTTGGTTACCAAAATTGCTCCTTTTTCTGTATGCTAAAAGAGTAACTCGTTAGTTTCTGGAGAGGGCAGATTAGAATTTGTTAGTATATAGATGAGGATGGTTCTTAGTTCTTACATTTATTTACAATTGGCATTCAGAAACCTACTGATCCCATGAAGATACCTGCTGCTTCTTTAAAGAGGTCAGATTCCAGTGATACCTTTTCTTAGAGTGATTCTGATGTGGATGATGAAGTATGCATTATGATCTTTATAATAGTTGAGTGGAAATGATTGTAGTTAATACCTGGTTCTGTTATAGTGCCTTTCATCCGACAATTTATTCAATTATTTTAGTTGTCTGTCCAATTACTCGTATTGATGTTCTAATCAGCTAATGGAGAAACGTTTTCGTTGAAACGAACTATTACATGCTAATAAACCTTGGTCAACTAATGCTCAAGCATAATACAGGTTGCTAAACCATCAGCAACAGTAAAGGTCACTGCAGCCACCACAAAAGTTGCTCCAGGTAACGGTGCGAAAAAGAAAACGGAGTCGCGTGATGACGAATCAAGTGATAGCTCAGAAAGTGACTCTGATTCGGACTCCGATGTGAAGAAGGTAAATCTCAAGGGCCTAAAATGTTATATCAGGTTAGGTATTAGATCAAACTCAGATATTAATTTTTTTAGTTTGTTACTTGATTAAAATCATTAAGAGTTTATTTGTCCTTTTACATCTAACAAAACATTTTTTGATTATTATTGTTTTTGATGTGTTGCATAGAGACACAATCATGTTGCCATGCCACTGTATCTTACTTTTTATGGATTTGCCATGTACTGTGTCATATTCATTCTTTAGAGCCTTCAACCATGTGCTGGCTTATCATAAATTCTAGAGAATTCTGGAATAGGACTATGGACTTGTGTTACTGGGTAGTTTGGGTTAAGATAATTTTGGCGATCAGGGACATCTCCTTTTTGGCATTATGAGGAGATCAATGTCTAGGAGAGTTATTTATTTCTTTTAGTTTAATTATACGAGAGCTTCTTGGGTACTTTAAGAATTTGATGACACCCTTACTCCATTTGCAGAAGAGGGAAAGCTTAATTTATAGATTTGCACGGCAATTTTTAATGAATTTGGAATTCCTTCGGGTGTTTTTGCAATACTATTGCTTTGGTCTGTTTTTCTTTCTTCTTGTTCTGTGTGAGGGGGTTGGCACGAATTTTTTCATGCACTCCCAAGTATACTTGTGTATTACATTTAAACAGAAAGATAATGAGACCTTCAAATGTTAGGATATATTCAAAGACTTGCTGCTATCTTACCCACACCACAGTTTCAAGATGTGGCGATGTGTAAGCACTTTCTACCAAGGTCTTAGTCATGCTTCTCGAATCTCGTCAATTTCTAGAAACTTAGTGTGAGTTTTTCCATGTACTCCAAATATAAAAGATCACTCAAATAGTATTCTCAGTGAAGTCTAAGTTCGAAGCCAACAGAGAGAGTAAACTTGACTTATTATCTGATACTAATGAAAGAAATTCCAGCTTTGAGCAAACGATTGAAATATTTGAAGATGGGAAAAAAGAGAGAGATGATTTAAAGAGAAGTATTAGTGAGCGTTCAACGAATGACACCTAGTTCCTTTTCTGTTAACAAAAGAACTTCTTTCTAAATTATCACAGTTATATTAGAACACCTGACCTAGTCTAATTGGTAGATTTCATCATTGAAACTCTTTTTATCTTCAAAATAAATAGTAACTAAGATTATTCTCACCAGTTAAACTAGTTACCTTCATCTAAGCATGATTTGTTAATATAAAACATTGATTATCAGATTCAAAACATAAACTATGCTAGGTGTAACCTATCAAAAGATAAGCATAACCTATGTTAATAAAGTATAAATTATCAAAGAGATAGTCTAATAATTATCCTCTCTAGTTATTAAACAATTAGTTAATGAAAGAAAGATTAATAGCCAACACAAAAATAGAAAACTAGGTCTAACTCATCGCCCAATGCCAATAAAGAGGTTATCCACACACAACTTTGCAAAGATACATCGTAAAAAATATCTTTAATAAATTTCTTCATAAAGTTTTTATTGAGTCAAAACCAAAATCTTTCTTGAATTGTGGAACAACTATGGTTAAGAAAGAAGTAGTAGCAACCTTACTTTGAAATAAAGATACAAGGTGTATTTATAACTCTCTTAGATTGGGGGTTATCTTATACCTATCCAAAATACAAAAAAAAAAAAACCCTATTTAGGATTGACTTGATCTCTAAAATCTCTGTGCAGGTTGTATCAGTCGATTTTTTTATTCCCTGGTTGATGGCCCTTAAGTGGTCATCCGTGGCTACCCATCGAAGGGCCATCCGAATCCCGTTACAAAGGGCCCATACAGTCTCTGTTCTTTGGTTGATCTTTCGAAGGGTTCCCTTTAGCCATTGACAGCCAGCTATTGATGGGTACCCATCAATGTGTGCATGTCATGTATCTCTTCACATGTGCACAAACATACAAAAACATGTCTTTTAGGCATCATAAATCTATTAAGTTGGGGATTTCATGTTTACTTAAATATATTATTAAACTGGAATTACATACAAAGTGTATTACGAGTGCATAAAAGAATTGGTAAATTTGCACTTTTTGCTCGATCAGGGGTGGCATTGCACATATACATAATTATGATTTCTGAAACAGTGATGAATTTATGTAATTTTTTTGTTAAATTGCTGGTGGGTCTGACTGTTCAGATGCTGTACCTTTTTTTTTTTTCATGTTGTATATTTTGAAGTCCTGGAAAATTGGACTTAATGAGTGGTTGTTACCTGTGGGACGTGAGGATTCAGTAAGTCTCTGCTTGTTGTTTACTGGGATTATTCTTCATTTAGGTTCCTCCTGCTGCTAGTGCTGCTAAACCCACTGCAAAAGCTGTTAAGAAAGAGAGCAGCAGTGATGAAGATGATAGCTCAGACGAGGAACCACTGAAGGCACAAAAAAATGGAACAGTAAGCATCTTGTATTATGAGCAATTTGCAGTTAAGATTATTACTGCAACCTGAAATCTTATGTTCTTTGACATTTATTCTATACTTCTCATGAAGTATGAGGCTGCAAAATTTTGTATTTCCCCTAAAAAAGCTTTTCTCTTGAGTTTCATGCATGTGATTGGTGTGCTACAATATGTTTTTTATCTTATAATATTTGTTTTTATTGATATTTTGATGTTCTTATTTGCTTTTTTGCATTGCTTGCCTGACATGCAGAACGAGACTACACTGACGCCTAGAGTTGAAGAGAGCTCTGATGATAGCAGCGATGGGAGTGATGAAGAGCCACAGAAAAAGAAGTTGAAGTTTCAGGTATAAACTAGCCTTGATTCGAGGGTTGAGTCCTTTTGTTTGTTGAAGATGTTATAATAAATTCTTTATATTAGACTCCTGTTCCCACAAATGGGGCCAAGTCTGACAAGAAAGCTACCAAAAAGGATAGCAGGAGTGATGAAGATGATAGTTCTGAAGAAGAAAGTTCTGAGGATTCATCAGAGGAGGAATCCGAAGATGAAAAGCCAGTAAAGATGCCAAAGAAGGTTGTAACTTTTGATGTCAACCTTACTGTTATATATTTACATATCATTTTCTTATTCGTGAAAGTAAACTAATTTCTAGGGGATAAATAATGATCAATATTTCCATTGTATTCGTGGAGTTTCTAAAATAAGTTTTACTGACAACCAGAATGGAATAAAATTGGACTAGTTTAACTGGTTTTCCTATGATCTTATGGAGTACATACACACATTAATGCTGGGTCAGGTTTGTATAACTTGGTAGTGGTATCTTGCCCAGTGCTAATTTATATTAAAAAAAGGTGACTTCATGTTGCAACCAGTTGGCTTTTGACTAACTTGGGATCCATGGGACGTGATTTCAAGAGAACTACTTTCTAGTTGTTCCCTTGTTTATCCTATAATTTTAAATGATAGTGCATGATGTGAAGTGCTATGATGTGATTGTGAGTGAGTCCTCTTCTTAAGTTTTAATTGTTCTTTCCAAAAAATTACCATGTGCCAGTCATATCGGTATGATTGACTAATAAATGCACTGCTGAGCTCAGATGTCCGCTCATATGGTAATAATTTGTTACTCATCTGCAAAAAAGTTGTAGTGCTAAATTCACCCCAAGTCCCACAACCTTGCCCTCCTCTGCTTTCCCTCTCCTCCTTCTTTAAAGCTGGGACTGCTAGCACCTGTTTGGATGGAGCATGGGTCGTCTAACAAGCTTAACATTGCTCAGATAGGATCTTTTCCTATAAAGATGATATGTGAAACAATATTGATGTGCTGCAACTTATTTGAGATACAGAAGAAAGTCATATTTATTTGCTGGACATGTGCAAACATCACACGAGAGTAAAAATCAACCAACAATTTTATTCTAACTTGTTTTGATATAATTTTTTTGCTTGTTACGAGCACAAATGGTATTTATTCTTCAATAACGGACATTTTATATGCTAAAAGCTTTCCCCATTAATATCTTTTTGTCTATTTTATTTAGTCCTCCTCACGTTTTTTAATTGCTATGGGAAAATTCGTGATACATATTCTCTATCAAGAGAAGTTAACAAAATTCTTATTTGATTTTTTCATAACTATAACAACAAACATAAAAACAGCACACAAGTTATATTGCAATTCTATTTACATGTCTACTCAGAATCTCTGTCATCCTTTACGGCTTGTGTGCTATTCTCACTGACAGCCAAAGAGAGACTGTAAGGAACACAAAGTTTGCCTTCTCATTTTATTTGTATGCTGTTCTTTGATTGTTCCCTGCTGCATTTCCCTTATTCCCTTTGTTTTTTCTAACCAACTTCTTTATCCCCTGATTGTACAGTTTGTTTTGCCCCTTCATTTCTGTTTATTAACTTATCTTTTTCAAACAAAAAAATATCTCTCGTGAATTGTGAATACCCTTATCGCTAACCTCATTGATCTTTTTCTTAGCTACCACGTTCTGCATGTTTATATCTCGCTGTACATTCTTTTTTAATAACAGATCCAAATTTCTTAAAATTTATTAGTTGATCAAAGATTTTTGCATGTGTTTTGTTTCTGTACTTTGTTTTATATGTAGGACCTCAAGTTGAGAACTCTATATCACACAATATTTATTCTGTCTATGTTTGTTCCTTTTATATATTTGATCCTTTCCATCCATGTTAATCTAATTTTACTATAATCTGTTGGTAAACTAGTTTAGATTTATTCTCTTTTCCTTTTCTTCCATCCTAATCAATTGTTGAGCAGGATACTGCTGTGAAGATGAAAGATGCAGCATCAGGATTTGAAAAAAAGGAGGTAATTTTTTTTTCTCTAATTACGTCTGTTATCTCTGATTAAAGACCTAAGCTTCAAATCTGATATTTTTGTATGTAGCCCAAAACTCCTGCACAAAACCAATCTACGGGTTCGAAGACGCTTTTTGTTGGAAATTTATCATTTGACGCTGGAAGCGATGAAGTGTACATCTTCTATTACTGAAAATTGCAAATTTTTTGTTGTTTCTGATGGCTTCAAACCCTTTACAGTTTATCTACTTCTGTCTTTCAGGACGGAATTTTTTGAGAAAGCTGGAGAAATTGTTGGTGTTCGGTTGGCTGCATCTGAAGATGGTGGTTTTAGGGGATTTGGTCATGTTGAATTTGCCACTGAAGAAGCTGCTCAAAAGGTGACTTTTTTTTATTTTATTTAAAAAGTCATCATCATCATTAGCATCATTGCTATCATCGTTGTTGTCATCATCATCATCTATGTCTATCAATTCGGTAATTTATGAATGCAGTATGTTGTACTCCTAATTCTTTCTTTTGGATCACGGAAATCTTGATTAGCCTGAATTGTATGTTTTTATAATGATGTTTATCATTAGTAATTCATTGTCCAGCAATTTAACTTAATTTTATGGTACTGACATTGGCAATGTTAGTCTTGATCCGTTATATGCACTGTGTATTGATATTGGCTGATATTTAAATCCTTGCTACTAAGTGGCTAGGAAAGTATGTGCCATCTGAGTCTCAGTGCATCTCTGACCGAAATTACCTTCTTCCAATTCCTTTAGGCCATGGAGTTGAATGGTCAGGAGCTATTGGGACGTGCAGTAAGGCTTGATTTTGCTCGTGAGAGGGGTGCATACACTCCGCAGAGTGGGTATGTCTTTACTTTCTTTATTTCTTTGCATGTACTTGTTCCTTGTGTTGACATTTGTTTTATGCGAGGTTTAAAGTATTGGAATTGGTATTGGCAAATTATTTTTGGTATCATAATTGGCAATATCGGATGAATCATATCGATGATATCGGAAATATTGGCAATATCAGCTGATATTTTATGGTATATCGGTTGTTGGTTACCTCAAATTCCGATACGTTATATGCACTATATATTGATATTGGTTGATATTTAAAACCTTAGTTTTATGTGTGCTTGTGGATCTATATGTATAACGGCTTAGTAGCATTTCTTTCTCATATCATTTTTTTTTCTTTTTGAGATTAAATGGTGTGCCTAAATTCCCGGCTTTGCATTAAATAGGATTGAACTGAATCCTTTTCTCATGTCATTACTATATGTATATGCCTGTGTTGCTGGGTTCTGTAGGAGGGACAACAATTCTTACCAAAAGAGCGGGCAACGTCAGAGCCAGACCATCTTTGTAAAAGGATTTGACAGAAACCTTGGAGAGGACGAGGTGAAAACTTCTATACCATTTAGAACTATGTTTCTCCTTGTATTTTTTGGCAACACTATGCATTAACATTTTTTGGGGTCTAATTTTAGATAAGGAGTGCCCTCCAGGACCACTTTGATTCATGCGGGCAGATTTCTCGTGTTTCTATTCCACAAAATCCTGAAACTGGTAGTTCCAGGGGGTCAGCACCTTTCTCACATTCTTGATTTAAGATTTAAATTTTTTTTTCAACTTTTATTTCTATAATTATTTGTAGTTGTTTATTGGAATATCTGTGTTATCTTTGGCTGCAGAATCGCATACATTGACTTCAAGGAACAGGATGGTGCTTCCCAGGCTTTGCAACTGAATGGATCTGACCTTGGAGGCTATTCTTTAACTGTAGATGAGGCAAAACCAAGGGGAGACAGTGGTGGTGGCTTTAGTGGAGGTCGGGGTAGAGGAGATAGAGGTGGTCGGGGTGGGAGGTTTGGGGGGCGGGGCAGGGGTGGTCGTGATGGAGGCGGCAGGGGTGGCCGTGGTAGAGGTGGCAGGGGTGGCCGTGGTACACCCTATAGGCAAAGTGGGTCTACTGCAAGCACTGGTAAGTATCTGAACTCATCTGATGTCTTGAATTAATCATACCTAATTGGGATCCTTGCAAGACCACCCGCCTGCCAAGATTATCGATTAAGGCATAAATATGCCTGCAAAATGTCCAAATAGAAGCTTTTTTGCATTCTAACGGGAGGAACCTTTTTCCAGGGAAGAAGAAAACTTTTGCTGATGATTAGTTTGAAGGTTTGGCTGTTTGCTTTTGGCTTGCAGCGCAAAGTGCAATACATATAAGATTCAAAGAAAATCGTTGCTTCTGCAGGCAAACGTATCCATTTTATATCTTAGATTGTTTTCGTTGCTGACATTATGTTACCATATGTTATTTTTTGAGTCTTTAACTTATTGATGTGAACATTGTGGAGCTTAAAGCGCAAACATTTTTTATATAGTGCTCGGCATTTATATTACTATAGGCTATGTAACCATCTTCCAGTCTTGGTTTCTCTCATGGTTGTTTCTGCCCGCTGGGGTATTTCTTTATAGATGAGTAAATCTGTATCATTAACTATTCTCTTCAACACATTTCTGATTGCATTTGCTTGTATCGGTGCACCTTTTCTGTTATTCGGGACATGGTGGTTTTGCTATCCTACAAATTTTTTCTTGGATCTCTGTTTCGATCCTTTGTTTCTGATGTTGGCAGCTAATTTGTATTGATATATTATCATTTTGTTGTTTTTTGTTCAATCCACCATTTTTGTGCAGTTGATCTGATATATGCTGATCAGCTGAAGGTCTGTTTAAAAGAGCTAGTTGTTTATCTTGTTTTTGTGTGAATTTACCGAACTAGCTGATTGTAATTATGTAGGTGCAAGGTAAGCGCATTCACGTACATCGTATGGTGTTTCGTATGGTGTTGTTTGATTATAAGGTTAATTACAGTCAGATCTACTTATAGTATTGATTGGGGGTGTGCAACTTAATATTTTCAAAATTTGAAACTCTAAAAAAATCCCCTGGACTATTAGTACTGTTAGTTATTTTTACTTTTCTTTCTTCACTTAAGTGTATTTCTGTCTCTCAAATTTCTATTTTACCTTCGCTTCTTTTTTTTTAAGCAGCACATTCCTCCTCTCTTTCTCTCCTCTCTCTCTCTCTCCTCTCTCTCTCTCTCTCCCCCTCTCTGTCTTATATTTTAATAAAAAAAAATAAGTGAAAATAACTAACTTCACTATCAAGTGATAACTGGTGAAAATAACTAACTTCACTAACGGTGGTGTTAAGGGAAGGGCTTTGTTGAACCTGCTGTGATTTTGAGAATTGGAATCTGAAATGATGCATTGAATATCCAATTATGATCACATTGAAAGATGTGTAATTTGAAATAGAAAGAAAAAAACACAATAAATCCTGTGTAGTAAGTGATTTGACAGGATTTGTGAGCTGTGTAGTAAGTGACAGGATTTGTGAGCTGTGTAGTGACTACTTGGGACCAAGAAATTCACTTATTTTTATTTACATAATGATCGAGGAAACGTGCCTTTACTTGGATCTCTTACCCCTCGGTTGTTTCTCCCCCCCTTCTCGAAATCCGAGCTGCATTGCATAGGTATAAAACTTCTGTTATTTAAACTGTAGGATTCTAGCTTTCCGCTACGGATCGAAGAGCAATAAAATGAGCTTTAAACCTCGAAAGAGTACAAGCTTTTCGTGAAGTCTGCGAACCACTCATTAGGCAAGAAGAGTAGATATGCGCAATTTGATTGTTTTGTAAATGTTGTTTGGGTTTCTATTTCTGTTGGGCCTTAGGATTCAAAGTTCCCCGACGGAAGAATGCAGTTTTGGCGAGCCCATTGTTGGGGGAATTTCCAAAAGGAGCACACCTTTCTTTCAACTTTTTCTATGCCCGTCATCTCTTTTGAAAAGAGAAGGTTTTTTCGTAGTGAGCACACTTAAAATTTCAAAAACTACCGTTTTCTATTTTTCTCCCGATCCTTTATGGTTGATCCAGGTTTATAGTCCTATATCCACTTTATCGGATCTGAACTGTCTAGTCCGAATCAAAGAGACTAGTGGATCCAAATCCATCTTTAGGACCTCCACCGCCTCCAACTCCCCTCCCCTTCCTCCGCCCTCTCTCCTCTCTTCCTCCGATGACATCCCTAAGAGCGATTCGATTCAAAGGGAGAGGAACGAGAACGAGAAGAGAAATAATTGTATTTTTATTCCAATTTCAACTCTTTTTTATGAAAAAAGATTCAATTTTTTGTAGGGTCTCGCCTCTCTTCTTCAAGAGAGGTTGAAGGAGGAGAGAGGTCGACTGATAATTTCTTGGGGGAGGATTCAAAGAGAGAGTTGAGAGATAAAAGAGAGAGAGATCCACTATAGTGGCGGAGAAGAGCAGGGGCGGGGGCGGCGAAAGAGTAATGGCGGTGGAGGAGATGAGAAAGAGAGAGAGAATAGAGAGATTGTAGGCAAGGGTATTTTTGCCCTTAAATTTAAATGGCAAAACTGTAAATAAAAGCAAATTTTTAAGTGGGCTCACTAGGAAAAATGGTGTGCCCCTCTAGAAACTCCCATTGTTGGCTGTCGATCACGTTTCACTAGCAGTCGGGATGGTAATAGACACGTCTATGGGCCAATTTTTGGTTCGTTCGATACAAAGTTTTGAATACAAATAAAAATTTAATTTTTCTAATTTAAAATTTTATATAAAGAGAGAAAAAATTGACTTGTGGACACGTCTATTATCATCCATACGAGTAGATTCAGAGTAGATCTCGACAGTTCTCTAGCATCAGGAATCCTTAACCGTTTTTTTTTTTTTTTTTTTACTTTTTCCAGTGCGAGCCATGCAAAATAAGTATCCAGTTTCTGGCATAAATCAAAACTGATGCTAAATGAAATTTCAGAATTTAGCATAAACATTTAGCATAAGCATTTCATTTTTGTGATATTGAAGTGACTAGAGAACTGTAATGTCCCACTATCTGTCCGCAGATAGCTGAATAGTTTGACATCGCATGATAATATGATGAGCTTTATGCGATAATATGATGAGCTTTAAAATTGATATAATCATTTATACAATAGAAATAAATTGAATATAAAACTCACATACTAAATATTTTTTCTCAAAATACCTATCCTCATAAAAAATTCAGATTTAATAGAGTATTACAAATTATCGTAATAAAACTAAAGCATATAAACTAGCTAACAAAGTGTCAAGAAAATAAGTTATTACAATTTTCAAATACTATCAATTTTACTAGTTCCGAAAATAGTCTCTTGAGATACTCCCATTCCTGTTCTACAACAGGTGCACCAATATCTGTTTCTAGATCTAAACTGTGGTTGGATCTGGTTATGCACAAGTAGAATTGTTAACAAAACAATGAAATATATGCAACCAGTAAATAAGAAAATAATAGTAATCCAATAACAATATACAACCAGTAAATAAAAAAATAATAGTAATCCAATAACAATATACGATAAACAACAACCAAAAAGAATTAAATCAATAAGTAACGAATATATGCAATGAAAACCTTATAAACAAATGCTCAATAAATCATGTGAATGAATAATAAGGAAAATAATGAAAAACAAATAATAATATAGTAATTTTTTTATATACATGTTTCTATCTTATTAAATTCATTAGTCACTTTAATTATGGTATTTTGGAATTCTAATCAAGATGAATGTCTCTGATTGCAATCTCATTCACAATAGGAAAATAGATCAATCAATAGTCGGTCAGAAATTATCCCATCTAAGTTAATTGACAATATTGACTGAGTATATCCCATCTAAGTTTAATGGCAATTAAATTAATGAATGAGAATTCAATTACCAATATAATGCTAAAACTTACAAGCCTATTTTCGCCCAATAATCTATGTATTCAATTATTTTCAACTATCTTGATTCAATATTTGAATTTAGTTGCTATTAGTGATGGTATACTATTTCAATTCCAATAATTATTATAATGTCAATTATTTATAATCCATTCATCTTTGTAATCTATCTTTACTAATGAAACAATTCAAGTTCAATTATTGTAATTACATATTAATATATTTGCTTGTTATTACTAAACAAAGAAATCAATAATTAACTATTAAATGATGATATTTAACCGTACTGATACAATCATTTATCATTATTCTTATTAGTTACATTCAATTACTCGCAATAAAATAACAAATAAAATACTATGCAATGCAATAACCAAGATCTAGCATCGAAGGTCAATCCTCACTATCGACTTTTCATTTTAGTCACTTTTACAGTGACAAGTTGTTGAAGCCGCTGTTGATAGCATTCTTTATATATGCCACTCAAAGCAACGCTTTAAGAAAACAACATAGTAAGGGTCGTTCTCATATTTTTCTTTTCTTCCGAAGATTCTCTTTGATAACGAGAAATAATTAGGGTCATATACTTAAAATAAACTTGTAGATGTCAATATAAATATAAATACACATTAACCTTAAATAAAAGTCATACTTTAGCACTAATTTATCTAAAACCTATTATCTATCTATTATCTTTTCAATAAAAATTACATCTTTATAATAAAGTTTTAAGATAGGCAATAGATCATATAAATCCAATTACAACATATGCAAAAAAAAAAAAAATATCTCCCAACATATAAACAACAAATCAAGACTTGTTAAATATTAAAAACCATATATTTATTTATAAATCATAAAAAAACCCTATTTTTATGCATGTTTCAGAAAAACTCTCTGATAAATACAATTACAAGTAATATGTCTATGAAAATTAGAAATAATAAAAATCCAAAAAACATAATTTAGTATGTTCTTTGAGTGAGTTGGGCTCAACCTACTTGGTCTAAAATAGATCTATGCGTTGCGTTGACAAGATGTTGAAAATACTACGAACTAATACTTTACTCTTCTATTTTTTTTTTTTTTTGCTGCGTTTTTTCTCTCTAATTTCGATGTATTGATTAGGGTTTGATTGTAGCTAACCTCTCCTTTTATATGAGTTGAGTTTCCAATTAAACTTCCTATCTAATTAATGATAAAATAACCAATTCTTACCATATTTTATTAATTATGTTTGGATAAGTCTAATTAATTTCTCCAACTTAATTAATCATAACTAATTAATTAGCTTACTTGGTATGAGCTAAGGGTTAAATTATATTGAGTCATGGGTTTGAGTCATGGTTTCCACTGTTTCTTTCACTGAATTAAATCTTTCTTGTAAAATTCTTTTTTATAATATTAAAAATCCAATTTCAATAAATAAAAATCATAAGTAGAGTGGGCGTTACAGAAACACTAGTCAAACTAAATTCGAGACAAATTCATTGTCTTAATTATGCAATAAGATCAAAAATCGAAACCCTAAACCAACTAAGCAACCCTCTAGAGGTTCTATGACAACCCATAAAAATCCCTAACTTTTTCCATATAAGCAATGTGAAAACCCAGAATTGCAGGAAAAACAATGAGAATTAAAAAAAAAAAAAAAAAAAGATATTTACCTTTTTCCTCGGGACCTAGGGTTTCAAAACCCTACTCTTTTCCCTGCTCCATTCGCGTTCATGTCAATTTTTGGTCTGGTCTATACAAAATTAAAATTAAAAATTTTATTCTTCTAATTCAAAATTTTTTATAGAGAGAGCAAAATATTGATCCGTGGACGCGTCCATTACTTTTCCTAGTAATAATATAGGCCCATGAAAATGATTTTACTATCAATTGAAACAGACCCCAAAAAGCACGTCAGAATGATAAATTTTATCATGTGAACAATTAGAGGTGTAAATAGATTGGAGTCTGATATGATTCATGTAGAATCATAATCCTAAATCTGCTAAGAAAAGCTTATCAGGATTTAGGTTCGGATCGAAATCTCTTTTTTATTATTCAGGTCTATTTCTAAATCTTGGATATAATTTTCAAAAATGACAATTTTAGCTAATTTTTACCATAATAATTCAAATTTATATATGAAAATGAATTGTTTTAAACTTTAACTTCATATAAGAAATATTTTACTACTGCTATATGTATAATTTATTTTAGTTAATTTTTATATAAATATAGCTGCACATGTATTATATTCATCAGCATGCAACTATTAGAGGTTGATTAACAGGTTTTAAGTATGAGAGATCATAATCACATCCTACTCGTTGAGCATACTTGGATGTAAATTTTTGTACACAAATCAACTAAATTACCATGCAAATCAAGATGTATTTTCTAACTTTTGAATAACATTTACACTCCTATATACATTATGTAGATGGGAAGTCAGAAAATACTAACTGGAGCCTAATATAGAAGTTATTGTGAAATAGTTTTGTAACAAACCCAAGCCTACTCACAAGGCTATTTTCTATACCTTTTTCTAAAAGATATCTTATTAGGGGTAAATATTAATTTTTACTTTTTTTTTTTGTTTTGTCGCCAAGATAAGTTAAAGAGATGTAACTCAATTGATAGAATATTCTCTGATTCGCCAATGAGCCTTAGCTCAAGTTGCACCACCCCTCTTTAATTTGTAAGAGATTTGAGTTCGATTTTCAGTGAGAACTCAATTTGGATAATATTGGAAAAAATATGTGTGTATGAGTTTAACTAAAAAAAAAAATTCTCTCATTCTCCATATGCTTTCCTCTCAAAATATTTTTAAAGATAACGCCATAGTCTTATCTTCAAGGTTGTTAAACATATGGAGTAGGTTTGATAATGGATGTCTTCATGGGTCATATTTTATCTTTTATATACGAAATTATGAATTAGAAAATTAAATTTTTTTTTTTTAATTCAAAATTTTATATATGACGGGCCAAAAATTGACCCATGGACGTATCCGTTAGCATCACTAATATAGAGTACTGACATATAATTTAGAGAGCTTTGACTATTTATATGTATCGTTTATTTATTCGATTTGCTTAAATATTGAATGAAATTTGGCTAAAAGATGGAGAAAATAACATAAAAATAAATGGTTGCTTTATTTATTATTAGGTTAAAATAGAAGAAAATCTTATAAAGTATCGTGGTTTTTTAAAAAAACCCTTATAAACTATTTTATATATTATGTAAAATTCCATGGAGTTTCAATTTTCATAAAAACCCTCAAACGGTATTCGTAGAAAGATTAGTGGATTGATATTGATTAGTGGATTGATATTAAAATGCGGTCATATGCACTCTCCGACCTTTTTAAATACTCACTTCCTAATTGAATAAATTTTACTCAAATAATGTATGTCCAAAATTAACGGTTACTAAGTATTTGTTGTGTTTTTACTTTGATTAATTAACCTTTTTGTCTCGTGATTTCTTTAAAATTTGAAATTTCGTGGAGTTTTTTCTACTTCAGCCATATTATTATATTCAATAATAAAATATTGTTAAATAATTAAAAATATTAAATACAAATTTAAGACAAAGAATATATAGCTAAAGAAAGAAATTAAGAAAGATTAGTAAATTAATCTGTTATAAAAAAGAATAATGACAGAGGCACCTATCATGATTAGTGGAGATTCAAATTAGTGAATACTAACATTTTAATATTCAAATTTGTCAGCAAAAATTTAATGATAACGGGAAACACGAAAGAGAGATAATATTCAATTCGATTTGAGATTAATTTTGGTTAACAAAATTTTAGAAACAGAAGAGATCAAGTAAAGAATTCAAATCCAGTTATAATGAAAACTGAAATAAAATCGTAATTTGCATTACAAACAGAAAAGTAAATAATTTTTCACTAACTTAATGAACTATTAAAATTGGGTTCCAAAAAAAAACCGAACCGACCCAAAATTAGAAAAAAGGAAAGCGTCCGGCTGCCGAACATGAAACCCTAATTGGATTAGGATTCGCTGCCTATAAATACCCCACCGCTCTCTTTCTCTCTTTCTCTCTTATTTCATGCTCGCAATTTGGAACTTCTCTCTCCCCAAAACTACTCTCTCTCCTACTTCGATTACGTCGCTGATCCCAATGGAAGAAACCGCCGCCGCCGCCGCCGACGCCGATGCCTCTGTTGGTGGCGGGGAGCAGCGCCGCCCACTGACCGGCGGGCGCAGGAAGATCCCGATACGAAAGATCAGTGACAAGCAGGCGCTCCAGGTGACCTTCTCGAAGCGCCGAAAGGGTCTCTTCAAGAAGGCGTCGGAGATTTCCGTCCTCTGCGGGGCCCAGGTGGGGGCCATCGTGTTCTCCCCCGGCGGCAAGCCCTACACCTTCGGCAGCCCGTCGTTGGACCACGTCATCGACCGCTTCTTGAAGCTCGTGGGGAACGCGTCGGAGGTGGAGGAGGGAGATCAAAAGGAGCGCTGCTGGTGGGAGGAGGCGCCCATCGACGAGATGAGCCTCGAGGAGTTGCAGCAGTTTTACGATCAGTTGACTGCTTTTCGCGAGATCGCTTTGAAAACATGGGGACTCTCTTGATCCATAGCAAATATATTTTTTTTTTTTAGAATTTTTTTCTTTTTTGGGGAAGTTTTGATACGTTCTAATTGACTTTCTAAGTACCAGATCATCGAGGAGTTGCTACTTCACTTCAAGATCTGCGTTCTTGAACATGGCTCAATTTCGATTAAGAACAAGTCATTTAATAATATAGTGATAGAGTTTGAAATATAAGTTTCTTTCCATTTTAGACATTTTGCTATTTGCACCCAGAAAATTATAATTTATTCCAAATTTGGAATCTTATTCCTTTTTTTTTGCCCCTTTGGTTGAAATCACTATTGACAAAGTTATCATGGAAATGGATATATAATTTAAAGCAAGAGGCTGTTGTTTGTTAAAGACCCTGACAAACTTCTGCATATTTGATATCGGAGGAATCACATTAATCTTGATCCAAAAATAAATAAGTTCTCCGTAGTTTAATCCGTTGCAAAAGATAATCAACATCTGTTATTGAATTATGAAAAAAATGGTCCCCAATTGTTGTTAAAGACTTAACAAATTTATATATATATATATTTGACCCGAAGCGAGCTAGACATTTGAACCAGGAACAGTGGGTGTGAATAGCTGGGGCAGTTGCACTCCCTCAATTTTTTTTTTGGTTTAAACTGAGATAGTTTAAATTTTCTAAAAAATTTCAAATGTGATCATGCTAAATCATCAATTTTATAATTTAACCTCCGTAAATTTTTATTTTTAATTATAAAGATTATGATTATGAAAGATGAACAATTTATTGATTGAGTGAAATGATATCTCATTTTTTTGGGCCGAATAAAATATTTTTTAATTTTAAACCCAAAAATCAATGAAAAAAATATTTGAAAATGATACTTACATTTTAATGCCATATATTTGTATAGAAATTATAAAATAGTAACATGTATATTAATATTGCAACATTATAAATTTATATATGAGTTACGGGAAGCGTGATAATTTTTTTGGATTGGGACATTGCTACACAACCCAATAGGGAAGCAACCTACACACACCGACAAACTGTCCAGATAGCTTGACTACAAATAACCTTTCTCCCAATTCGAATATTCGGGTACTTCCCTGTCGGGAACAGAGTTACTTAAAGGTGGAAGCATGCAAGGGAGGAAAAAAAAAAAAATCTAAACAAGAAGTCATGTTTCTTTCCCATCATGAACAAGTCATGAAAACTTTAATACAATATTGCCAAAATTCACACCTAAACAAATGAATATATATATATATATATATATATATATATATATATATATATATATATATATATATATGATTATTGTAGGTGAGCCGCAAGCTCAGGAAAAGTTACGTGAGCTAGCGGTAAAACTATAATAATCCAATAATTTTTCTTCAATTTTTCTTTATAATTACTATCTCTAACTGTCTAACTGCTTAACGTCTTTCGGATTAAATTTCATAAATTTTGGAATTCATTTACCATTTCATTAAGTGCATACAAAATGTTGTATTCATTGAAAACCGTTAATTTTGTGTTAACTTGATGGAGGACCAAATCAAAACTAAAACCCAAGAAATTGGGTATGAGTGAACCCTAGGGCGTAAAGATTATAATCCAAAAGAATTTTTTTAAAAAAGATTATTGAAGACAATGAAAATGAACTACAGCTCAGGTAATTTGCATGAGCTGTCAGTTCATTTCCATTTCTCTATATATATATATATATTACTGCTATTTGATAATAAAATCTAGTCCAATGAATTGCCCAAATCCACCTATCAATATAAGGGACCGGGTTAATCCAATTTCACGAGATTTGATTTTAATTGATTGAGATCAAGTCAATGCCAATTTCGATGTTGATCCAATTAAATCATATTCTAAAAATTTGGGAACAGTAACCAGAGAATTTACAGAATCGTCATTCTACTCCGATAAAACCAATCCAATTAAGGCTCCTAAATCAACAAACCCGCATAAAATAAAATAAAAGAAGCAATATCGAAATAGTAACAGTAGTAGGGGACAGAAAAAGAGGAAGCAACATTGTATAAAAGATTTTAAGAACATTATTTGGATTACAATGTTATCTTATAATTATAATTAGTCAACTATGCTAGAAAACTATTGGTTACTTGTGTTCATACTTTTGTTTATCCTTCTTTTATGTTTAGTTTTGACTTGGGTTATTTAGGAAATTTATTCTTCTCCCCTTCTGTCTATTAAATAAGAACCAAACTGTTGGTATTTGATCTCATGAGGACATTAATTTGTGTCCTGATCGAGAATAATCAGATAAGTTTAACAAAAATAAATCAGGGATCAATTCCAGTCAGTTGAGATCCCTTTCTCCCTTCAAACTTGCATTGCATTCTCAAGGAATTTATCCCAAGTTATAATAATCACATCGAACAAAGACTATCCACTCAGTACGCAGATTTTTGTGAAAAAAGGGACAATCAAACCACCGCAGCTTCGTGTCCAATCAGCAAAAAGTTCAATCAGGTAAAATGATCACGAGAACTAACCCTCTTAAAAGCAAAATAGAAACATAGAAAGCACAGCAGCTGGTCATTATACAAACATTCATAGATCAAACTATACTGCTTCGAAAGTTAAGGCCATGCAACCATATAGCAAGCAAAATGTAAATCCTATTACAACTTTCATTGTCACAAGGCAAAACTTTCTCCATAATAAACATACAGTATGACAGTCCAGGATCACAGAGGATGCCTTATTTCAACGAGTTATAGAAACAGATTTTATTGTCTATGGTGGACTGAATCATATTTATGCGTCAAGTCTTCCACCGAGCTCAACTCGCAAATTGTCGTATGGATACACTTTTGGAGCCTATAAAAACAAGAGGAAATCAGCGGAGATGTATAGTTATCGTAAGAACCATTAACAAAGCTTCTATCCAGAAGGATTCTACAACACAAAAAATTTCCAATGCTTTGGACTTCACTGTGTCCATGCTGGAAAGAGATTTAGCAGACAAGTTTTCTTTAATCATCTATGGCTCCAAAATTCCGAGTGATTTAAATAGAATTATTATGCATTTTAACAAAGCATGCAGATTATATATAAGCAAACTGTAATAACATCAAAGGCGTGTAATAAAATATAGAGTTACTGCAAAAAGGTAGGCAGCCAGGTTTAAGATAAAACATAATGCATGGAGAAACTACTGATAAGGGATGATTGAGCATGTAGAATACTAGGAGGTAGGAGCATTTTTATCTGAGGTGATTTGCTTACTCAAGTTTCCAAGTCTAGTGGAATCACCAAAAGTGGGTCAAATACATGATTGGAATGGATTTAAAGTACGATATAAACATAAGTTGTTAAAAGGAGCGACTTTACTATAGGGCAATATAGAAAACCGAATTGTGATGCCCTAATGGTGATTCATTTTTAGTGACCGAAAACCAAAAGAAAAACCCTCCAGCTTGAATAATCTACAGTAGGCAAAAGAAAGACGATGACTACTACTACTACTACCACGACGACGGCTACTACTGCTACTGCTGCTACTACTACTACTACTACTATTATTATTATTACTACTGTTTAAATACTGTTATTATATATGCAATGATATCCATTCAATGTGACGTTAACATGACAGTTACTTTCCGACACCTCAAAACTGGAAATTTCTTGCTACCCAAATAATTTCTGATTATTGGGTCTACTCAAAAACGTCCAAATGACTCTGTTCTAGATACTCAACTATGCCAATTAAACAGATTGGTATCGAGATGAAAACTTCCTTTCTGCAAAAACTCTCTCCCTCTAGTTCATATGGTTCAGATAACTGTGATACGAAAGAACATATGCAAGAACCCAGCTTAAGCAATAAGCCATGATCCCCGTACAGAAAAGTGCTTGACAAAGAGAGTTCACTGCTGTGACAGCCCAGCTACTCATGCATGTTCCAACCAGTATCAAAACAGTAGCAGTCCACGTAGATATTTATTATTAGTTATGCTTAGCTTAAGTGCATGCAGAATTTCGGCTTACATTTCAGGTTATAAATGTAGAAACTACATGACATGTGATTTACAATATTAGTTGACCCCACAAAGTTTTTAGGCAAACAAAAAGGGTTGGCTGCTGAGAAACAATTAATTAAGAATTGCAAGAGAAATAAGCAAAATTTTCAATGAGACTGACTTCAACCATTAATATTACCGTGGAATTCCAGAATGAAAGGGCCCCCCAATACATTATACAGATAGTATAATTATATGAAGATACAGATCCACCACTCCATTACACAGATAGTATAAATATATGAAGATATAGATCCTGCTGTAAATGTCAGGAGTTAAAGATTATGTCACATGAGCCTTTATTTGTTAATCATGGAGGTGAAACAACTTGCATTTTCCAAATAGCTTAGTGTACTTTAGTCTCAATTCTTTTACTATATAGTATGATGTAATCCATCAACCTGCAATGTTGTGTAAAGTTTAAGAGCAAGAACCAAATAAGTCAATAGGTTTTGTTGAATGTGCCTGAAGTCATTGGGCATGAGATTACTAAAATCCTCAAAAGTATCTCGAATAGACATAGGGATATCCATATCTTTTGATACATCCTCCGTTGGGTTCCTTCTCAACTAATGCATAAATTTTAATCTTCCTTCCCTTTTGAACTCCTTCAAAGTGTTTGTCTCCTCTGTATTAATCTACTTCATCATTTGTGCACCCTTCCATTTTCTGCTTGTTAATCAGTTGATCATGACGACTAGCAAAAATGTAAAATCCAATTTGCCACTGAAGTTTGGTTTGGATAACTTTCTTTCCCTCTTTCCCTGTTATCTTGCAATTGGGATAAGCATGTATCCAGTCTAGTCAACCTCCTCCTACTTAATTTGATCCTTCCTATGGAACCTTAATAATATGCCCTACCTACACTTTTAGATACTGACTTGATAAATCAATAGGAGGAACCACCCACCAGGCATGGAAACTGGTCTAACCTTGAGAAAATTACTATAAAAAATTATGAAAACAAAAGAAATGCCAACTAACAAAAATATAACAACAAAATGCTATTTTCGAAGCATTTCCTTTGTGTGGAAGGGACTCCCATCAGATGTGCTAGAGTGTTCCTTGATAAACATAATCCGCAAGGTTCTTACATATACCACAAAGAATGAATCTGCAGCTGTTATGCTTAATGCCTTCTTCTTTTTTTTTTTTTTCTTTCTTTGCCTGTCCCAGACATGTTAAAGGAGGAAAGTGGAGTTGGGCAGCAAAAACTCTCAAAACTTGACAAATTCTCAGGGAAATGGGCTTATAAGATTTTGGGGCACAAGAAAGGTTTCACGTAGCCAAGCCTAAACATCATGGATAAAAGTTTTGTATTGCTGCTGTGTTTATGTAGTCAGTACTGACATACAATGTCTAAGATGTTTATTGTAGGTTCTAATAATAAACAACAACTAAGCCTTTTATCCCAGTACTTGGGGTAGGCTACATGAATCCAAAGAGAGTCATACCGGATCGATCACATGGATGATCCTTCTCCATTCATTCCTATCAAACAACATGTCTTCATATAAACCTCTACCATCCATATCTTTTTGTATTATCTCCATCCATATTTTTTCAGTTTTTCCTTCACTCATTTTAACTTGTCCTCGTCAAACTGGTGTATAGGTCGGCATTACACATGACCAAACCATCGTAAGTAATTTTCTCGCACATACTCTTCAATGAAAGCCACGTAGAGATAGTAATGGACGTGTCCATGGATCAATTTTTGGTCCGTTTTATATAAAATTTTGAATTACAAAAATAAAATTTTTATTTTTAATTCAAATTTTTGTATAGAGTGGGCCAAAAATTGACCCATGGACGTGTTCATTACCATCCGTAGAGCTATGCCTACTTTAACACGAATACCTTCACACATTTTTCACTACATTCAGACTCCGATATAGCACGTCAAATAGTAGGAAATGCCCTAACGAAATTCAATTTTTGGTTCAATATGTGACAATATTTTACACAGGCCTACCACAACCCTCCTCATTTTTCCTGACTTGGGACATGCAGTAAAAAAAATTAAGAACTTTAAACAGAGCACTGGCGGAGTTAATGTAGGTTCTAATCAATGTAGAAAAAAACGCGCTCCGTAACGCGTTTTAACGCGTTACGGAGCGTAACGGGAGCAGTTGCGCTCCGTAACCGCGGAAAATAACGTGTTCCCTCGGAGCGTAGGTTTTTTTGTAAATAACGTACGTTACGTTACGTTATTTCATAACCTAACGTAACGTACGTTATTTACATACTTAAAAACCTATATAAACGATTCAGCGCAGTTAAATCGCGAAAAAAAAAAACCCTAATTTCCTTTTCCCCCTTCGCGATTTTCTCCCTAATCCGAATCCGCGACTCTCCTCCGGCGGCCTTCCCGACCTCCAACGCCGATCATCCTCCCGATCATTCGCAGCAACTCCGAGGCTCGATCATCGGCAGCATCTCCCAGCGGCCCTCGTCGAAGCAACCCACCGCCCTAACGACCTCCGGCTCCACCTCCGGCTCCACCTCCGGCGATCTTTCCGGCGAAGCACGTCAATTTTTCTCTTCTCCGAGATCCCCTGCGGCTCTCCGTCATTCCCGAGCTCCGGTGAGTCCTGAGTCCCCTGCGGCTTTCCTAAACCCTAGTTCAAAATTCCATTTTTTCAATTTACAAGTTGATTCCATGGATGTTAGAAGAAATTCATGATTTAATTATTGTTTTACAAAATTCATGAGTAAATTAGTGTGGCCAATTTTTTTTCTCCTCATTTTTTCCCTATTTTTTTTAACTGTCCCATGAAATTATTTTCGGGAAATATATATTGGAGTGTGTTAATTGTTAAATTTAAACTATTGACATTATTTAGAATGGATGAGTTTGATATTGCACTGTGTTATCCTTAAACATGGGTGAAAATTTTTTTTTCCCCAATTTCTGTTCACTGTTGAACATGGGTGAAATTTATTTTGATTCAGTTAAGAAAGGATGGGAAAGGATGTGATTGGATGTAATTGTTGAATCTAAAAAAAATAATTAAAAACTGAATTAAAAACTGAATTAAAAAAACTGTGTGGACTGTGGAAGGGATTTGAATAAAAATTGTGAAATTTGTTTTTTAAAAACTGAATTAAAAAAACTGTGGAAGGGATTTTTAAAAACTGAATTAAAAAGAAATGTGAAATTTGATTTTTAGTTTATTTAAGAATAAAAACTGAATTAAAACAGAAATACTTAATAGAAAAAAATGATTAACTTGTGTAGGGAGTTGAATACATTTAATTACTTTTGTAGAAGTAATGTGTGGAAGTAATTAGATGCAATTGTTGAATCTTTTGATAATCCGCACTGAATTAAAAAATTTAATTTAGAAGAAGTATATTATTTTTGTAGATTAAAATTTGACAATCCGTACGAAGAATCATAGCAAAGAATATGGATCTGGCCAGAGAATGGGGGATTCACAAGGAAGGGGAGCCCCCCAATTACTTTTATTGCAAATTCTGTAATCACCACATAACTGCAGGAATCACTCGGCTTAAGCATCATTTGGCTGGGACGAGACATGGAGTGAAAATGTGTGAACGAGTCCCACCAGATGTAAAGAAAACATGTAAAGATGCTTTGAAGGCTACTGAGGTAGAAAAGAAGAAGAAAGCATCACTAAGTCGGGAAATTGGGAGAATGGGAGAATCAGAAACTGAAATGGTGAGTGAAGAGCTTGAAAGCGCTGCCGGTAGCAACACTCAACCTCGAACTCTTGGAGCAATGAATAAATTTATTAATCTTGAAGCTCGCCAATCTACGTTAGAGACAGCTTTAAAAAAGGAAGCAAGAGAGGACTGTGTCAGAAAAATAGGCAGATGCATCTATGCAAATGGGCTATCATTCAACATCTTGAATAGTCCATATTGGAAGGAGATGATCGAAGCAGTTGGGAATTTTGGATTTGGCTTGAAGCAACCATCTCCATACGAGATAAGGACGCGGGTTCTTAAGGCCGAAGTTGAGAATATTGACAAGATTAAGGAGAGGCACATGGCGGCTTGGGAGAAATACGGTTGCACATTGATGTCAGATGGGTGGACTGACAGGAAGAGCAGAAGTTTAATAAATTTCTTAGTGAATTCACCAGAGGGGACTTTCTTTTATAAGTCCATTGATGCATCGGCTCAGTTCAAGACAGGAGATTACTTATGGGAGTGTCTTGATAAGGTAGTTGAGGAGATAGGAGAGAATAATATTGTACAAGTGATTACGGACAATCACGCTTCTTATGTCAATGCCGGCACAAAACTTATGGATTCACGAAAACGACTTTACTGGACTCCTTGTGCGGCTCATTGTATTGATTTGATGCTGGAGGATATTGGCAAGATGAAAATCCATAAGGAGACTCTTGAAACAGCAAAGGGGATCATACAATTCATATATAATCATGGCTGGGTTTTGAGTTTGATGCGGACCTACACAAAGGGTAAGGAACTGCTAAGGCCAGCCATCACCCGATTTGCTACGTCATTTTTAACTCTACAAAGACTCTATAAATTAAGGCAGCCATTAAGAAAGATGTTTGCTTCTGATGATTTCACGAAGAGTGCTTGGGCAAAGAAACCAAATGCAGTAAAGGCAAGAAGAGCAGTGCTATCTAGCAGAAGATTCTGGGGCCGAGTTCTCTTTTGCTTTAGCACCACACTTCCACTGGTCTATGTGCTGCGAGAGGTGGATTCAGATGTGAGGCCTTCCATGCCTTTTCTATATGAGTATCTCGACAGTTGCAAAGAGAAAATTGCCGAAGTCTGTGGGGGCAGTAAGAGGAAGTACATGCCATACTGGAATTTGATTGATAAGAGATGGACAGGCATGTTGCATAGGCCCCTCCATGCAGCGGCCTACTTTCTAAATCCTAAATGCTTCTACAGTGATACATTCTCCAATGTTCCTGAGATTAGAAGAGGTCTTCGTGAATGCATGCAACGAATGATCCCCGATCTCAATGAGTATGCACAAACTGATGTGGAGCTGGATCAATATAAACAGAAACTTGGAGAATTTGGGTCCCCGCTAGCTATAATGACTATGAATGCCCGAAGTCCTGGTATATCTTAATTCATTATTTCCATTCTTAGGATTCTATTGGTAGAAATATCATAAAGTTTTTTTTGTATTTTTTAACACCAAAATTAATTATCTGTTTTAGCTGCCTGGTGGGAAAGATTTGGAGAGGATGTTCCAACACTCCAAAAATTTGCAATTCGAATCCTCTCTCTTACGACTAGTGCTTCTGGATGTGAACGCAATTGGAGCACTTTTGAACAAGTATGAATTTTAAAAACTTAATATAATATTTTTTAAGCACTTTATTTATCATCATGCTTATATAACAATTCACAATTTTGTTAAAGGTGCATTCAAAAAAAAGATGTCGCTTGGAGCAAGAACGCCTACATTCTCTTGTGTACGTCATGTACAATATTAAGCTTAGAGAGAGAAATATTCGGAGGAAGAGAATGAATTTGGATCCAATTTTGATTGATGAGGCGACACCAGAGGATGAATGTCTAGTTGAGAGTGAAGAGCCTTGTCTCCCATAAGATCATGGATTGCTAGATGCGCCTATTGATGACGATTCAGCTCCAAGAACTAATGATTTCTTAGAAATCACTGCAATTAATAGCAATCAAAATATTATTCCATCCATTGTGGATAAGGGAGACAAGCAAGATGAAACTGAAACCCCAACAAAGAAACGAAAAGTCGATTCCTGTAAGTTATTAAATTTTTATATTTTAATATTCTTAAATGAATACTATCATGATTTGAGTATCTAATAACTTCTTAATTTGTATATCTCTTGTGTAGCATCTTCTTCGGGCAAAGGAAAAGCAATTGATGATAGTTTTGATGAGACCGGGGATGATATCGATCCGGAAGATGCAAATTACATTTTGGAGGAAGATGATCTTCTTATTATTGATTAGATGATCACATGAGTTTATCTTCATGTTAAAGAAAAACAATATTTTGTTGTGTATGACTAAAAAAATTATTGTGATGTATGATATTTGCTATCTATGACATTTTATAATTTTTCTACGCCTTTATATTGATTTTACAGCATTTTATATGTTTTTTAGATTTATTTACTTATTTATGAAAATTATTAAATACAGTTTTATATTTATTTTAATTAAATAATTAGAAAATTGCGTAACCTACGTTATGCGTTACGTTATTTGCTACATAACCTAACAAAAAAAAAACGTTACGTTAACGTTATCGTTATTTTAAACATTGGTTCTAATAACCTGTCATTCATATCCTTTGATCACTCCACCTCTATTGAAATCAATTGCATCAATTAAATGCACAACTATAAAAAGTTCAAGGTTAGTATTGGATAATAAACCTTCAAGTTGTGTTACCCGTGTACTGACCATGCAGATTATTGATAGTCTCAACATTACAATATTTAAGAGAGAAGCAAGTGAAATCTATTGAATAGAAATATCTCAATTTATGGAGGGTCTTGGGTAGATAACAAACCGGGAAAAAATTTGTCCGATATCATTCTTCCTACTAGATAAGGGAGCCAAACCTTGACCTTGAAAAGCATGTAAAAGTTGTCCGCAAGTGACAAGACTAGACAATTTTAGGATGCATCCATGATGCACCAATATCCAAAAATTTAGGATTTGCCATATTTCCTATGTAATTATATCTTATGCATAAACTTTTGGGGGTTCCTGACACAGTTGTGACCTAGTTTTTCTAGTATGTCACGTTGCCATGTCAGTACCATATCGTGCCCTATTTGACTAAATGCCTACGTTCTACATGTGTCTATGTTTTGTTTAATTATATTTTATATACTCAATCTAAGGAATGAAAGACACCAAGCACAAAGCACATATATGACGAAAATTTCATACAGTGCTATAAGCTAAACAGAAACGGATAATATCTCAAAAAAAAAAAATTCTAAATTCAGTGTATGCGACTGCAAATTTTCGAGTTAGCAATATTAAAAAGATTTCTCAAGGTCACACCAAATACATATATGTACATCGTTTATCAAAACTTAAATTTATATTTTAAATAACCCATTATAAAACTCGTTATTACTTGCTATGTAGCTTAACGAGGGCACATCATTACATAACTACATCAAATAACCTAATGTTGTATAACCTTGCATTCCTTTAGGTTATAATTCGTTATTTTTTTATGTTACATAATGTAAAGTAACTTCAATATGAGTCAGTGTTTTAAATATCGGCCGATATACCAGTATATCGGCCGGTATATCGGGAAAAAGGAAGAAAGGAGACGATAAGAAGAAATTTTTACCGTTTCTCGTTTTGAACTAGTATGGACCGATATATCGGCCACGTAGCGATATATCGGCCGGTAACGAGATAAGAAATACCAGCCGATATTACTTAATATCGGTTAATGGGGTTTTGAATTTTGGTTGCTGGTTAAACCTATTAATCCGTTAAAAAATAAAATGGGTCGGGAGTGGGAGAAAAATGGTTAAAGTCGATCGTTTTCTCTCTCTTTCTCTCCCCAGCGACCCGAGCGATCGAAGTTTCTCTCCCGCGACAAACCCTAACCCTAATTTCCCAATCCAACCATAAATCTCTCTCTGATTCCTCTTCTCCCACTCTCCGGCTCTCTCTCGTTCTCTCCCTGCGAACGTCGGTCGATCGAGCCCAACGCTAACCCTAAATTGACTATTTCTCTCTCTCTCTTTCTTCTTCCACTCTCCAATTGCTCTTCTCCTAGTCTCTAATTACTCGTCGGTCGATTCGGATGCTGCCATCTCAACTTTGCCGGCCGAAAGTCCAGTGAGGCAGTGGGTAAGTCAAGTTTGATTTATTTCATATTAATTTGATTTATAGTTACAAATTTCTTCAATTTCTCTTGAAATTGTGCTATTTAGCTTAAATTGATTGCGATTTATGTTAAAATCTTTAATTTTTTTGTGCATTTTGAGGCGAAATGTGGAGTTCGACCTACTAATTCAATGAATCAGTGAGTCGAACACTGATTCAGTTCACTGAATGAGTGTTCGGCCCACTGATTCATTGAATCAGTGGCCAAACTCCAATTTTGAATAGTGACAGTAATATTATGGGGTAGTTTTGAACAATGACAATCTAAATTCTAATTCTGAACAGTGACAGTGATATTATGGGTAATTTTGAACAGTGACAGTCTAAACTCCAATTTTGAATAGTGACAGTGATATTATGGGATAATTTTGAACAGTGACAGTGTAATTAGAAGTTAATTTGTTTGATAATTTGTTGAGTGATGAGTAATTACTAATTAGAAGTGAATTTGAATGAGAATTTTGATACTGAAAATATGTTGCAATATAGGATATTTTAATTAGAATATTTTAATTGTGTGCATATAGAATATTTTAATTGCAAGACATTGAGCAATTGTAAATTTATAATTATATGACATTGTAATTTGTTGTAGTTGTTGGATATGTTAGGGTTTGAAATTTTGAATTATAGTACAATATAGTTTGGATTATGTAGTTTTAATGAAATAATTTTTTGTAAATTATATCACTTTTCTATTATAGAAACACTTCTCTTTTTTCTTAAAACTTATTTTTTGTAATTTTATGATTATCTGTCGCTTTGTGCATATACGGACATTCTAAACAGTATCTGTAAATTCATAATTTGAATGCAAATAAGCCAAGGTAAGTACCATAAACTTATTTTATATGTTTTAATATATTCTATATAGCCAATTATATGATTATTCTTTAACCGGTATAACACCGATATGACACTCCGCTATTTAGAGTCATATCGCGATATCCCGCCCAGTATCCGGTATCCGGTATGTACTTGGCTGACCGGTATGGGGCCGTTATCCGATATTTAAAACACTGATATGAGTTCATAAATCTTGTGACCTCCATCCCCGCCCCCACCGTCACCACATCCCTAACATCGATCCTTTCTACCGATAAAAACCTATCCCGTTTGGATTTCAATTCTCTTGATGATTCTTACTATCCGACTATAAAATGACTAGTTATTTTGTATTGCTTATAATAATTAGATTACTAGACTTATTTATAGTTACTTGGTTTGCGGTTGATATTATATTATGATATTGTAACATTTCAATATGCTTGTTGTGGTTGTGCGTCTTGTGAATTTGTATTTTATAGAGTATGAATCTGATAATTGAGAAATTATAGTTTTGATTGTAGATTGTTGTAATATATTTCTATAAGTTGATAGAATAGGTTATGATAACTTAAATAAAAATCATTATTTTTTATTTTTAAAATTGTTTTCCTATATAGTAAATTTATTGATTTATTTTTAATAAATAATTTTAAAAATGTGTAACCAACATCATCCATTACATTATGTGCCCTATAACTGAGTCGTACTCAATGCTTTCGTTATACGTTATCATGATTTTAAAGATTACTTAAATTTTGCTCATTCTCACGGGTTATGACCATTCACCCAGGAACTAATCAATACCAACCCGAATAAGCAATTCCACAACCAACCTGCGCAAGGAAATGTTTTCCTTGGAAATGCACCAGTAGTCATACACTCCATCGAGCATACGACTAACGAGACACATACAATACATCCACTAATTACAAAAGAACTTGATGACATACTTTCTAAACATGTCCTCTATCTGCTCTTTCTAAATCTGTAAGGGTTTGTTTGTACCCTTATATTAAAAGTTCAATGCATTGATGTGCAGATGGTCAATTAAAGTTGCTAGGATCACTGACCAGTGTGCTATTGCTATTATCCTAATAGTGCAACACCTAATTCGATTTTTCAGCACAATAATTGTTTCCTCCTTACAGGTAAAGAGCACATTGGATTTGCAAGTTTTTCTTATACTATCTAGTTGATTACAAAAGGAAAAGCCTTTCTCCCAAAAATCCCAGCTGAGCACTAAACACTTGAAGGGAGATAAAATATTGAAATTAATATCATAGCACAAGTGCAAAAATGCATAACCAATATAGACAGGAAAATACAGTTCGTAGTTAATTACGATGTTTTACGGTGCAACACTGTTTACCACATTGTTCACCCAATTCAAAGCATCAATTGCTAATGACCAAATCACTACAATCACTTGTCATGGTTTACATCTTCTTCAATAAACTTCTATCACCTTCAAGTAATCAGCGACAACTGCCACCAACTAGCCTTTTACTATTAGAATAGTATTGATTATGGAACAAAACTTTATTTGAGAAAGCTCCTGTAAAGGATTTAGAATGTTTTTATGACCTACTCAACAAACCTAAAACGATGTAAAATTCTTGCTCCAGGCAGTTTTAGGCAAGAAGGGATTGGTGTAGAAGTAGCAGCAGTTGGCAAGCCAAAACCAACTCTAAACATGTAGCATGGATCCGTATTCACAATAAACCACTCTATAAACTATGTGCACCATTCAATATAATTGAGGAAAATTCTCAAATAATACCAATCAACTGATGGGAAGAAAACTTATATTCTCAAACTAACTCTTACTCCTTCGTGATAATTGATGCATTTTGCTAACAAATCACAGTGTCATGACCCTCATGACCCTCGTAATATGTACAACAAAATTATGCTCCCAGGATTTATAGAAAGGTTTACCTGCAAACAACCTCAATTATCAATCATAACTCTAGCTAGTTATCCTTCCTGAATTATAGGGAGTTACTCCAAATAACAAGGCACAATTAATTAGAGCATTTTACAATGATCTTCAACCTAAACTTAAACTCCGGAATTGGTGGCAAGGTATACACCAGGGAATCTCAAAATAAACCTAGTTTCCTATAAATGGTAGATCTAACTCTGGTTGGTGAACACAGAAAAAACTCATTATAAGGCTTACTTTTTATTAGGAAATAACCTTGGAGGAATCATTATAAAGAAAAGAAGATTTTATTAAGACCATTAACTTCAGTTTAAAGAAAGCAAGCCAATGACCAAAATGAAACTACCACCACCACCATAGAAAGAAAAGGTTTTATCTCAAAATTTTGACTTTTTTTATATGGAAAGTTTCTGTCACAAAAATTTGGGTAAGCTAATATGATATTTTCCTCCACTTAGTTCTGTTAAGGCCAGTCATTCCATCTATATCGTCAAGTTAGCAGGTATAATATCCAATAGTTGCCACAAAAATATTACTTCAGGCCAACACCTAAACCAAGCAGCATTTGGCTACAGCCCTAAACTCCTTTGTAATTGAGTATTTATGTCTGTATTTCACGTCAAACAATCACAAACAATTCTCATTTTCTAGTCATGTGTCATTCAACCCTCAATGTATCTTTGATAATAGTGTCACTTATCCCATCTTATGTTTACAATTTTGCTTGTCATTTTTTCCTCTGCTCATTTTTGGACATGTTTTTTTTTTCATAATCTCTGACATTCTTACCAGCATCAAAAAGTTGTCCATAGACCATCATCTTATAAAAAGTTCTCTTCAAGTGCATGCCTATACAATTGCTACGTTATACGTTAAAATCACTTTCCCACTTTATGATCCTGCTTTGACTTTGTAGAATGCTTGTCTTTTCCTTAGCCCAACTACCATCATGATTATAGACCGATGGCAGTGAAAATCCAAATGTTTCCAAGTAACGCAAAGCCTTACCCTCAACCAAGTCTATGATGCACTAAGAAGTCACATCCACCTTTATTATTAAATTTTTTACTTCTTGTAACATCTTTTAATTCCCTAACAATTTTTATGATCCTACAACTTTTAATTCCCTAAAAATATATTACTTTCAAAAGAAAATCACATGGTCTTTCATGATCCTTATAATCTCATGGTCCATCTCCATTAAAAAGTTGGGCATAAACTTCGAAACACACCTAAATGAGAAAGCTCTTTCTCTAAATTAGGATGCCACAAGCATCAGTCAACCAAACCAGCAAACTCCTCTATGAATGTGTCAAATTCATAATAAATTAAACTATGAGAAATAAATAGTTCAAACATAAGTAAGCCCAGTGCTATTGTCTTAAAGCTACTTCCTGCATCTCGTAGTTTATGGTGAGGCAAGACTTTATCTAAAATGCTAACACTAATGGTGTATTCTACATGTAATGTGTTTCAAGTATGATGATGTCTAAGGTAATATCTGCTACATGTACAGTCTTTCCTCTAGCAACCTGCTAGAGATCCTGTTCAGTCAGCTACCAAGACATGGCCATAATCCCTCATTGCTTATGTTGAATCTATCAAAACTAAACAGGGGCTCCCTCATTTCCCAATTTTAGTTCCACTATCAAGAACCACAAATTTTAAGCAATTCACGATTCATCAAATCACCACCAACAGATCTAGAATACATTGATACAAGCACTGAAAAATAAAAAAACAGTAAAGATTGCTCTTCTGATGCTAAGGGGACTTACAAAGGGAATCTTTGAGGGCTTGTCGTTCAAATAAGCAGCAAATGCGAGAAGCGGAAAGAAACTCAATCCTCCACAGAGCCATGCCAATGCTTCGTACTGACAGCAAAAATTAGGTTTAATTTGACCACGACCTCAAGAAAGATCAACAAAACCCTAGAATTTTCTTTTAAAACTATACATATAAGAAGATCGCACCTTTCCGACGGTGGGGGCGATGCGATCGATGCAGGGCTCAGGGAACGGGGTGCCGTTGTCCCAAATCAGCTCGTCTTGGGCGGGGATCTAACATTAACAAGAAGAAAGATCATTTAAAAAAGAAAAAAAAAAAAAAAAAAAAAAAGATGCCTTTTTTATGTAGAAAATGAGATTGATCAGAGCAGAGACGGATATGGTTAACTTACGGGTTTGTCGGGGACAATGTGGCGGCCGACGGGGAGGCCCATGCCGGCGCGGGTGCGGATGGAGGATGAAGTGGATCGGGTCACCAACCCGCTACCGCCCAGGATCCGAGATGCTTGGACGCCCAATCTCCCGGCCATTGCTTCTTCTTCTTCTTCTTCCTCCTTTACCCTTTCTTGTCACTGCTATGTCAGCTGTTGACAACCTGTGATTTTATCGGGGCTTAAATGGATAGGACTCCAGCCCCGGCCTTGACGGCCGCGACTCGGTTTCTGGTTTGGGGCAAACAGCCGAGGGCTTCAGCACGTGCGAGTCACGTGCCAAGTTCTCCAATTCTTCACAGTATTCGTAATTATTTGGGAACGGACTCATATTTCGGTTGTAAACATTCGCATTCGAAATAAAACGTAAACGATTATAATATGAAATCTATTAAAAACGAAAATACGGAAGATCAAAACAACTTCAAATATTAGATTAGGGATATCTTTAATGATTCCCAAGTCTAAAGTTGTGATATCCTTAAAACAATTGGAAGAAGTGAAGTCTAATCTTACCTCTTTGAGCTTATAACGTTATTTTTCTAAAATGCAAAGATATCAAAATTAAAATTTATATACTCACAATTAAAAAAAATGAATGGATAACTAAAGAAAATATAGATAGAGGTGATAAAAAAATTTATGAATATTAGATGCTTAAATGAAAACATATTACGCAAAAAAAATAAGTAGAGAAAGATCATCCATCCGACGTAATTTTCTTTCAATTCACATAGCCTATATCACAAACTTGGAATAAAAAACTTCGTGATTGTATAGTCACAGTTAGAGCCCTTGCAGTACTAGCAAATAGATGAAAAAAAGAATTTATAAATCCTTGCAGGTTAGTTTGCATAATTGTACACCTCTACGTAAAAGCTACCTCTAACTTTTAAACTTCATTCTCAAATATAGCCATAATTAAGCAAACTATATCAAAACTTCATTCTCAACTGTGGCCATTAAAAAAAAATATATATCACAAATAAAATCTAAGAAATTATACAGAGTTTCGTATAATATGGTAAGAAAATAAATGTGGGCCTCTTGCAGAAACCCATCCAGCTTGACATAGGAGCTGTGAATCATAGTCAGGAGATAAATAAAAAAGCATGTAAGGTTCAAGACTTCAAGTGAAGAACACAGTAGTATATCCCCAAAAAACACGTAAAGGAAGCTCAAAGAACAAGGATAAAGTTATAAGAAATACATCCTTTGTGCTATGTTGCCCAATATTTCATGTGAAACATAATTACAGACAGGTTATCCAAGAAAGTAACAAAATACAACTATCGACTTTAGGAAATACAAATCACAACGCTATCATATTTCAATTACAGTCATAGGTAACTAGTCACTGTGGTTTCATAAGGGTTATCACGCGATGATGACCAATGCGAGTTTCCTGAATGCGACCAAGATGACGAAGGACCTGCAGGTTGAAACAAATACTCCTGGTAAGCTACTGAGTTTTACAATGAAACAAAAGATTTGAGCCAAGAAGATAGTGTAGCGCATCCATTAGCAGACAACCATTCAAGTTGAAAATCCTACAAACTGTAATGGAGTATTACCTTTTTCTTTTTTTTCCCTTTTTTTTTTTTTTTTTACTTTCCCCTCTCAGTGCAGCATAAATAGTTTGAAATCACAGTATTATTTGTTATCAAATAATTGATTTTTATCTGGACTGAATTTTGAAGAGCTTAATAATACAAGATTTTTTATGATTCCCAACATGCTTTCTAGTCTGTTATTATATTATTATTATTATTATTATTATTATTATATATATATATATATATATATATATATATATATATATATATATATATATATATATATATATATATATATATATATATATATATATATGAGTAAACAGGAAATTCACCAGCAGAGTTCCTTTACCGCCGCTTGGGTGGCCCAATAAAATTATTACACATGGCGCCACTCAAAGGACAGTTAAGAAATTTTTTTTATTTGTTATCTTAAGTGATGCCACGAAATAAAAATAAACGTAATCTGTGAAGACGAAAATGGAAATGACTTCATTCACGATAATAACAAGAAAGGACAAAGAATCAGAATTCAATATCAATTTGACATTTCCTTCAGAGTTGCATTTTTATTTTATTTTTTATCAGAAGGTACATATCCACTGTTATTTGATAACATCCAGATGAGACATAAATTCTAATATCACATGACTAGATAATCATGTCAAGTAATTGCAAATGAAAACAGCTCCGTTATGTTGCATGCTTTTCAGGCCATAATTTAATGGCTGGTGTGAGGCCACCTTTGGAGTGAGGCTACATCTTTTCTTTTCTTTTTTCTTTTCTTCTGCTTATGTGGTTTGTAATCACCATATTTGAAGATATGATCTTTGGAGATTTTATTGGATTCTATCCTGATAAATCTAAACTTGAAATAAAAGCATCCCCTGTTTGATCAGCTTTTCTAAAAAAACAATCTCAAACTAATTTCGAGACCTTCTACTACACCGCAAAAACCTATAGAATTTGTTGTCCTTCTGAAAATCCTTTTCACAAACCTAGAAAATTGTGACATCAATTTGGAGGAGCTCAAGGCAGCAGCCAAATTAGAGTAGAGAGAAACTAGGGAAACTCCTTTCAAGTGAGAAAAGAAATGTTTCCTTTTAACAACTGAGGGTGGAGATGGAAGTTCAAACTAATTCTATGCAAAAACTAACTGCAGTTAACATGTTTAAAATTGTGACCACTTAATAAGTTTTATTTTAATCAAGAATCTAAACAAAAGTTTAGCCAAGTATACAAAAAACACTCAACGTTTCTATCGAGCATACCAAAAACATGTCAAGTTTAGCCGAGTATACAAAAAACACTTGCTATGCGTATCAAATATACCAAAACCATGTTGCATTTTAAGAACCTTAAAATTTACATATCGGAGCTATCCCCCTTTGAAAAAGTTATAAAGGTTGCATGGGGATTGTGTCCGTTTTTAAAAAGTCATAAAAATCGCTTGTTGAACACTATGAGACCGAACATTGCCTAAAAAACATAAAAAATTCTTTTGACATAAAAGGAATATTAAGCTAATTAGCCACAAAAGCCTTGCCAAGGAACTCTCAAATATTTTATTTAAGCTATTGGTCCATTGAACTGAATACAGATTCTTCTCTTTAACTTAGTTCTTTAGCTAAAATCTATATTTAAATCATTAAAGACTTTTTTCTTTTCCTTCTACTTTAAAGAAATGTATGAGCACTTGTTTACTCTCAAACAAAATAAAATGTCTGTATCCTAATACTATTCTGCTCTCCGAAAGTATATTGGATAAGTTTGAGGTTCACTAATCACTGGTTACAGGTCTTAAAACTTTAAAACAATATCATCAGGATCTCACTCTTACTAAATTTCTCTCCGGTTTGAATTCTTCTTTACTGACCCAGGTGAAGAGTTAAATTCTTAATGGTGATGGTATTCCATCACTGACAACGACATACTCCAGAGTTCTTCATGTTTCTACTGAATCTACCACATTATCAACTCAAATTCTTATCTCCAACGACTATTCTTTCCTATTTTCTAGTTGGGGACAAGGCCGTGGTCGTGGTCGAGCTCGTGATTCAGTGAGAGGCCATGGTCGTGGTGGCCATGGTGTTTGAGATTCCGGTGGTGGACGAGCATCACGTGAATGTGATTATTGCAGATGAAAAAAATCACATATCTATATACTGTTGGGAGAAGTATGAAAAATCGGAATGGGGACAAACTGTGATAAATAATTTTCAACTGGATCTTGTACCTACAACAAAAGATATTGCATCGACAATGGATTCTGCTAGCACTTCGACATTATCAATGATAGTTCAGATTCCACAAGTCAAATTTGACAGGCTTCTCCATATTCAATCAACTGTGAGCGGTTCTCATGTTACTCATGCATTCTTGTCAAGTAATTATGCTCACATTGTTTCCTCTAACCAACCATGAGTTATCAATTCTAGAGCTTCCTCCCATATGACAGATATTAGAAACAAGTTTGTCTCACTACATTTTTCAAATAAATACCCTCATGTCTATATTACTGATGGTTCATCTTCTTTGGTAGTTAGTGATGGAATAGTTCACGCTACCAATTCATTAACCCTTAATAATGTTTTATTTGTTCCTAACTTTCCTGTTATTTTGTTATCTATTAGTTAAATTACCAAAAATAACAATTGTTCTATAACATTCTTTCCTACTTACTGTGTTTTTTAGGACTTCCAGACTGGGATGAGAGTTGGTACGGGACGTGAGCAACAAAGAATGTACTATCTACATAAGACATCACCTACAGGATTTACTACTTGCTCCTCTGATTCTCTTTTACGGTGGCATCAACAGGTTGGACATCCTTCTCTCTAAAGTTTTCGTCTCGTTTTACCCATTACGTCTGGCATATCTAAGTTTAATTGTGAGTCTTGCAAACTCGGTAAACATCATCGAGCCTCATATCCAAATTGAGTCAATCCACGAAGTAGTTTCCATTTGAGTCAGTCTATTCTAATATTTGGGGTTCATATCGTTTTTCCTTTTTTAAGAGTTTTAAGTATTTTCTTCTATTTGTGAATAATTTCTCTTGCATAACTTGGATGTATTTGCTAAGAGATATGTCTGACATAATTGAACTATTTTATAAAGAAATAAAAAAATAATTTTCTATCTCTTTTTGAGTTTTACGCATCGATAATGCTATGGAATATGTAAATGTTTATGTTTTCTTATTTTGTACTAATAATGAAATTATTCATCAAATATATTGTTTTCACGCATCCAAGCAAAACAGTATTGCTGAAAGAAATCATAGACATATTCTAGATGTCGCTGCGAAGCTTAATGAGATGCATGTTCCAAGATATGTGCGGTCTGATGCTATTCTATATTCTTATCATTTAATAAATAGAATACTATTTTCTATCTTGCATGGTAAAACTCTATTTTCATATCTTTATCATGATGCACCCATGTTTCATGACGCAGGACAGAGGCGAAATTAGGTTTAGAGTTTTGAAAATTAAGGTTTTTTTGGATGAATTGGGAAAAATAGATAAATTGAGAAAAAACTTACGGGGATTTGGGAATCCACCCAGGCGAATCCACACCCACTCTACGAATTCACGAGGAAAGATTTGCTCAAGCGAAATCCACGCCAGAAATTTCTCAAGAAATTTTCAAATATTATTCATCTTTTCAATTCTCCATACAAACTCATATATATATGAAAACCCTAACAAACAAAATTCTAATAGAATCCAAACTCCTAATCCAATCAAATATCCTAATAAAATCAAATCTAATCAAAACTAATCTATTCCCAAATCAAATCCCGATCCCCATCAATTCTCCCCGACTTCAGAACATGAACCTTCGGTGAATGACGAAGATGATAATTATCGAGCAAATTCGGGTCAAGCTGTTGGATTTCTTCGGTGCGCAACCGAGTACAATCTGAGTCTGGACGTCTACGCCAGCGCACCAAATAACGCTGATATTCTTCATCAACAGTCGAAACAATCTCATCATCCAGAATGTCTTCAATCTGATCTATATGATGCTTCTGTGGAGCAGGAGGCAGTGTACAGATGGAAAAATGTCGATGTCCTAGCGAAACTGATAATGGTAAATCCGGAATAACTGCTGGATAATCAAATGGAATACGGTATGGAGTCAGGTTTTCGACGTTAAAAACTGGATTGATCCCGAGATTGTGGGGAATCGCAAGCTCATAAGTATTAGAACCAATCCTCTTTAAAACACAGTAAGGACCCATACGTTGAGCATGAAACTTCTTCAAGGTTCTTGGAGGGAACCTCTCCGGACGCACTCTAACCATCACTTCATCATCAACTGCAAATTCCTGCAATTTTTTGTGCGAGTCTGCTGCAGACTTGTAGTTATTATTACTAATTGCTATTTGCCGACGAATATGATCATACAAATCATGCAAATGCTGTGCAAAAGACTCGGCTGAGGCACTAGGCCTATCACCTATGGGAAGGGGAAGAAGGTCTATAGATTTTCTAGATTTATAACCTGTAACTACCTCAAATGGACTCATCCCAGTAGACCTATTGACTGAACTATTATATGTAAACTTCACTATAGGCAAAACAAGATCCCACGTGGTTAAATAGTTGCCCACTAAATATCGAAGCAAGTCACTTAAGCTACGATTGACAACTTCTGTCTACCATCTGTCTGTGGATGATAAGCAGTGGAGAATTTAAGTGTGATACCCATTTTCTTTCAGAGAGTTCGTCAAAAATGACTTGTGAACCGAATATCTCTGTCAGAAACAATGGACTTAGGAAGGCCAGGCAAACGAACTATCTCTTTACAGAACAAGTGTGCAACATGTGAGGCATCCGAAGTCTTGTGGTAAGAGATAAAATATGCCATTTTGGAAAATCTATCCACCACAACTAATATTGCATCATATTTTCTAAGTGTGCGAGGGAGTCCTAAAATGAAATCCATGCTAAGATGCTCCCAAGGTGCAAAGCGTATGAGTAATGGTGTGTAGAGTCCTGTATTCTTCTTCCTACCCTTAACTACCTCACAAACTCGACAATGCGACACAACTCGCGCAATATCACGTTTAATACTTGGCCAATAAAATCGGTCTTCTATAAGAATGATAGTTTTTATCTCGATCGAAATGACCAGCGATCCTTCCCGCATGCATTTCCCAAATCTAATACGTAAAGAAGTATTGGAAATACATAGACAGGTACCTCAAAATAAAAAACCATCAACAATTGTGAAGGTATCTATTATAGTAGGAGGATCTTGTACCAGAGATGAATAGATGTCACCAAAATCCCGACAAGTAGGATAGTCTTGAATGATATGCTTAAATCCGATAACTTTTGCACTAATCATCTGTAAAGTGCAAAATTTCCTACTTAATGCATCAGCCGCTTTATTTTCAGTTCCGGCACAGTGTTTGAGTATAAAATTGTACTCCTAAATAAACTCAAGCCACTTGATGTGTCGATACTCTACTCTCTTTTGGGAATTGATATAGTGTAGAGCTTGATGGTTTGAATATAGAACGAACTCTTTTAGTAGCAAATAGTGACGCCAATGATGCAAACATTATACTACTGTATAAAACTCTCGATCATAAACATCATAGCGTGTTTCGTCTCATTCAACTTTTCGCTAAAAAAGGCGATAGGATGATTTTCTTGGCTCAAAACACCACCTATATCTATGCTTGATGCATCATATGTTACCTCAAAAATCTTCGAGAAATCTGAAAGATAGAGGATCTGGGTAGTAGTCAACTTTTTCTTAATTTTCTCGAAAGTATGAGTAGCAGATTTAGTCCATTGAAACTCCCATTTGTTAAGACAATCAGTGATTAGAGCCATGATGGTACTAAATCTCCTAACAAACCTCTTATAAAATGTGGCCAGACCATGGAAGTTCCTGGCCTCATGGATCGTACAAGGAGTAGGCCATTATCTTATGGCCTTAATTTTGTCAGGGTTTGCTGCTACTCCGTCTTTAGAGACGATAAACCCAAGAAAGTGAACAGAGAAAACTAAGAATGCATATTTCTTCAAATTGACAAATAGTTTCTCCTTACGGAGAGTCTCTAAAATCTGTGTCAAATGAGAAAGATACTCTTTTTGGGTTTGACTAAAAACGAGAATGTCATTAAAATAGACAATAACGAACTTGCCTAAAAAAGAACGTAATATCTGGGTCATAACTCTTATAAATATACTGAGTGAATTAAATAATCCAAAAAGTATGACCAACCATTCATACAATCCGTCCTTAATTTTAAAAACAAATTTCCATTCATCACCTTCACAGATACGAATCTGATGATATTCGCTTTGAAGATCTATTTTCGAAAAGATTTGAGAGCCAGCCATCATATCTAATAAGTCATCAAGTCTAGAAATGGAAAATCTATACTTGACGGTAATTCTGTTGATGGCGCGACTGTCAACGCACATCCTCCAGCTACCGTTCCTTTTAGGTGTAAGTAGAGTGGAAACGGTACAAGGACTCAATCTCTCTCTAATAAAGTCTTTCCGCAATAACTTATCGATCTGTCTTCTCAACTCAGCATGCTCAATAGAATTCATCATATAATGGGTAAATTGGGCAAACTGGATCCTGGCATGAAATCAATGGCATGCTAAATGTCCCGAAGGGGAGGAAGTTCATCAAGTAACTCATCGGGCATGATATTATGAAAATCAGTGAGAATCTAATGAATCTCAGGATGGTAAATTACATGTGGACTAGAAGACTCTCCTAAAATAATTACCGCATATATTAGTTCCTCCTCTAGACTCTTCTTGAGAAATTGTGATCGACTTACCGGGTGAAAAGACTTTTTATATACCTGACCTGTGACTTTTTCGCTCTTTAGGCTCTCATCTTTAGACTTAGGTGGTACGGGTTTCAAAATAATTTTCTTCCCATTAAATTTGAATGTATATGTGTTTGACTTGCCGAAACTCATCACATCTAAGTCATACAAGTATGACCTACCAAGCAAGATATGTGCGGTGGTCATATCTAACACATCACACCAAAACTGGTCCTGATAGCTTGACATCTGGATAGGCACTAAATAACACTAGGTAATAGATTGAGCAGTTTTATCTACCCATGTTATGTTGTATGGTTGTGGATGGGGTTTAGCTTTGAGGCCCATTTTCTCAACAATTGTTCTTGAGATTATATTCACACAACCACCCCCGTCAATCATCACTCGATAACTTTTTCCTCCGTGTGTGATGTACGTGATGAAAACGGTAGATCTACGTCAATTTTCATCTTTTATTTTAGTGTAAAGACACCAAACGACGTTTAAGCGCATATTTGAAATGACTATTTTCTCGTCTGACTCACTAGCGTTTCCTACTGTTTCATATACTTTTTCCTCAAGATCATCATCATCATTATGTTCTCCTTCTACGAGTAAAACTCTAGTGGGACACTCTGAAGCTTTGTGGCCATACTCATAACACCTAAAACACTCTACGTTTTTCATGCCCTATTTAGATGACTCACCCATTACGGCTTTACCCTTAAAGTTTTTGTTGAATTGGGTGTTAGGTCTCTTGTTATTTTCAGAAGGTCATCTGGACTGCTCTCTGGCTTTAGGAGTAAACTTGCGGTTAATAGAAAATTTGAGAGAGTGTTCTATATTTTCTGTCAATTGACAAGCTTGAGCAAGGGAACTTATATTCCGAGAATGGATATGCATGGCTCGTTATATGTCAGCGCGTAGCCCAGAATGAAATCTAAATATCGCCTAGTGTCGGTCATCTCGCAAATCACACCGAAGTGTCAATTCATCAAATTGAGTCATGTACTCGTGGTCCGTCATGCTTCCCTGACGAAAACTGTGCAACCTATTTAAAAGGTGACTCATAAATGTGACTGAAAAATACTTCTCTTTAAGTCTAACTTTCATGCCATTCCAACTCTCTATCGCATCCAGATATCTGTCACACTCTCTTTCTACCGATATCCAATATATCCTAGCAGGCCTGTCAGTCGCATCTAAGCAAATCGTATTTTACACTCTTCAGGCATGTCATACCAATCGAAATAATAATCCATATCTGCAAGTCAGTTACTAAAAACTTTAGGGTCGTGAGTGTCGTCGAATGTAGGAGTTTCTAATTTTATCTTACGTATGATGTCATTTTCAATACGTCTAGTTTTAGTGACACTCTCATCTCTATTCCTTTCATTTCGATCTCTTGGTCCTCTATACGAGTCGTGATTCCTTCCGTTATATTCATTCCTATAAATTTGATTATTTTGTTTTTCTAGATTGTCCATTTGTTGTTCTAGTGCATCCAATCGTTTATTAACAATTTTAAATTGTTCCATTTGTTCAATGATAATTTTTAATTGTTTCATCATGATTTTTAACTTTTCATCCACATTACTAGAACTTGGGGTGGTCATTTTACCGTTACGAAGAAGCATATAATAAAACAAGCGTATGCAATGCAATTTTCTAGACTCAGTCAAATTCTATATGCATGCACTATATGATCAAATAAAATGTTCTAAAATTTAGTTTCTAAACTGTAAGAAAATGGATTCTAAAATGTGTATATGCACGCAAGCAATGAGTTGGCAAATAATTATTAGTAATTCTAACTAATAATCTTATGCAGAATTTCACAAAAATAATTACAAAATTTTGCTGAAGAAAATATGTTAGTTTAGAGATTACCCAAATACCGAAGAAATTCATGCACTTGTAGTGGTCTCTTGGAATTTTCCGAAGTTATTTCGCCTGCTGAAGAGCCCTGAAATCCTAGCACAATTGTTGGAATCCAAGAAAACAACACTTCGAATCTGACTCGAATTGGACTTCGAACGGGCTCCGAATCACCACTTTTCCCTTCACTGCTGCACTGATATGCTGTTCTTCTGCTACTAGCCGCTACCACTGCTGTTCGACAGCCGTTGCTGCTGTCCTGCTGCTGCTGCAGATCTGCTGCTACTGTCGTAGTTCTTGTTGATGCCTGCTAATACTGCTGCTTGCTGCTGTGCTGCTATTACTTACTGGGCAGCTGCTGTGCTGTTGCGCTACTGCCGCGCTGCCGCTGTTGCGTTGCCGTTGCGCTACTGCCGCTGTTGCACGCTGTCGCCGCTGCCGCGCGCTGTCGCACTGTTGTCGCTGCCGCTGATGTCGCGCTGCCCTGCTGCTGCTGCCGCTCCTGCTTGTTATTGATGCTATTATTGTAGTGAATTCGCCGGAGAGGGGAGAGAGGGGTGGACCCGGATAAGGTGATGAGGGAGAAGAAGAAGATGTTGAAGAGGAGATAGGTCCGAAGAGAAAGGGGCTGAACTTGGGGAGTTTGGGTTAGATTTAGTCTGGCAGAGAGGTTGTTCAGATGGGGAATTTGGATTGAGTTAGGGAAAAAACGGGTAGGGGGAAAAGAAGATATGACAAAGGAAGGTTTTTTTTTCAGATCTGATCTGAGTTAAACCTTTTTTTTCAGATTTGATCTGAACTAAACCTTTTTTTTCAGATCTGATCTGAACTTTTTTTTCAAAATAAAATAAAAATAAAAAAACTGAAATAAAAGAGGATAGAGATGTGGAAGAAGAAAATTGTGATGGAGAAGAAAATCTAGGCTTTGATACCAAATTTGACGCATGATAGAAGCGAAATTAGGGTTAGGGTTTTGAAAATTAGGGTTTTTTTGGATAAATTGGGAAAAATAGATAAATTGGGGAAGAACTTACAGGGTTTGGGAATCCACCCAGGCGAATCCACGCACTCTCCACTCTCCACGAGGAAAGATTTGCTCAAACGAAATCCACGCCAGAAATTTTTCAAGAAATTTTCAAATATTATTCATATTTTCAATTCTCCATATAAACCCATATATATAGGAAAACCCTAATAAACAAAATTCTAATAGAATCCAAACTCCTAATCCAATCAAATATCCTAATAAAATTCAAATCCTAATAAGATCCAAATCTAATCGAATCTAATCTATTCCCAAATCAAATCCTGATCTCCATTATTTTCTCTTATACCTCGAGTATTTGGTTGTACATATTTTGTTCAAAATTTTTTATCTTCTGGTTTAGACAAGCTATCTCTTCGTGCTATCAAGTGTGTATTTGTTGGATACTCTAGGATGCAAAAAGGGTATAGGTGTTATGATCCGGTGTTTAAAAAATATTTTGTCTCTGCTAATGTTAGTTTTTTTTAGTTTGTTCCATACTTCACTTCCACATCAACATATCAGTTGGATCCTTCTCTTCCTTTACCGTTACCTGTCTCTAATACTAAGATTGAACAACTATTAATGCCTCATAAAGGGGTTGAATCAGGGCCTTCCAAGAAACCATTGTTAGTATTTTCTCGCCGTCAGAAAGTGTCTCATCCCAATTTACTACCTGTTGCTCCTTCATCTCCAACTGCAGATCATGAATAACTACAACATTCTTTCGCTCTTGTCTCTGATTTTTCGATTACTCTCCGGAAGGGTAAATGCTCTACTATTGCTCATCCTATTTCTGACATTGTTTCCTATGATAAACTTTACCTAATATTCCACCAGTTTGCCATTTCTTTTTCTTCCATCTGTATACCTAGATCCTTTCAGGAAACAGTGTTAGTCTCTGCCTGGCAGACGGTCATGGATGAGAATATACAAACCCTTATCTCTCATGAAACTTGGAATTTGGTTCTCCACCTGATGTATGTATTGCTGGTTATCGCTGGGTATACTCTGTCAAATACAAGCCGGGCGACTCAATAGACCGCTATAAAGCTCATCTTGTTGCGAAATGTTTTTTCCAAACCTATGGTTTTGATTACTTTGAGACTCTCTCCTGTCGCACGTCAACTCTATTCGCATTCGCTTTTCTCTTGCCATAAATCTCGCTTGGCTATTGTTCCAATTGGATATTAAAAATGCTTTCTTATATAGCAATATACAAAAAGAGATGTATATCGAACAACCTCCAGGGTATATTATTCAGGGGGAGAATGTAGTCTGCAAACTCAAGAAAACTATTTATGGACTTAAAAAGAGTTCACGAGTCTGACTTGAGAAGTTTTCTACTGTAATTATTGGTATTGAATTTTAGTATTGTCACTATAATCATTCTGTTTTTGTCTGGCATACTTATTTTGGTATTATTCTTCTTGTAGTATATGTAGACATTTTACTAAGTGGGAGTGATACAACAGTTTTGACTAAGACAAAACATTATCTCAAGCAACATTTTGCAACTAAAAACATAGAAAAACCGAGATATTTTACTTGTATTGAAGTAACTTATCATAAACATGGCTTAGTTCTCTCACAGAGAAAGTAAACGCTAAGTCTCTTGGAAGAGACCGGTTGTCTTGCGTGTAAACCTGCTATATTCCAATGGAGTCAGATTAGATATGTAGAGTGAAAATAGTGTTTTGTATAAAAATATCAAACAGTATAGAAAAATAGTTGGTAAACTTATCTATCTAACAGTCACTAAACCTAACATTTCTTCTGTTGTTGAGTCAGTTCATGCATAAACTAATGGACATATACTGGAAAGTTGCGCTAAGAGTTTTAGCGTATATTAAGAGCTCTTCTCTCAAGGAGTTATTTTATAAAAAATATGGATATGTTAAAATATCTGTCTTTTCATATGATGCATATGCAGGAGACAAAAGAGATAGAAAGTCAACTACTTGATTCCTTATATTTGTTGGAGGTAATCTAGTTATATGGAGAAGTAAGAAAAAAGATGTAGTGTCTCGATTTTCAGCTGAGGCAGAGTATCGTGTAATAAAACACACTACTTGCAAATTGTTATGCTTAAAAAACTTGCTGACTGGATTTGGGTTCAACCTTGAAGGTTCTATGCCTGTACTGTGAAAATTAGTAGCTATCTATATTACCCCAAATCCAGTGTTTCATGATACTAAATATATAGATGTAGATTGTCATCTCGTTCGAGATAATTTGATGAAGAAGATAATATGTATTCTATTTACTCTTTCGTCAGAACAATTGGCTGATATTCTAACTAAACCTGCATCACCAACTGTATTTTTTAATCTATATAATAAGTTGGGTATGATTAATATTTATATCCCAACTTGAAGGGGAGTGTTATATTAGACTACTATTTTATATTTGAGTTTAGTACCACATCGCCTGTTGAGTGGGTTGGATAGAATTGAGAGGTCTATAAATATATGTACCCTCTGACTTATAATGATATTGAGATTGTGTTTTGGTTTTGATTACTTTCTGTCAAGAATAACGAGACATCATGATCAATGGTGAAAAAGTGTCTAAAATCATGTGATTTTTGGTCCTCCACTATTTTTAGAGATGGAGATCACAATAAATCATGCAAATCGACTATATATATGATATATGATGAGAATTTGAGACACCTCCACAGATAGTCATCTAAAGAGACCCTAGTAACACTTTATATTGGTGGAGGGGGTAGAGAGAGGGGAGGGAGGGGGAGGGGGAGGGGGAGGGGGAGGGGGAGGGGGAGGGGGGGAGAGAGGGAGAGAGAGAGAGAGAGAATAGGGATGAGCAGTCATATATGAAATTTCCTAAACAGTTGTCCATTGTAGCATGAGAACATGAGGAATGTTTCTTTGAAATCCTTCAAGCTACTTAGTAGGATCAGGAATTCTTGGTATTAAAAAATAGACTTGGATTGTTAGAATGCATACATGTAATAAAGATATATCCTTTATCTAATACTGTTATACACATGGTTCATAGGTATACATATGAAGACAAACTATTATCTTTGTCTCCTGCACCATGAACTGAATATAAATTTGATTCATATTCTACACAACCATTTTATGTAAGCCTATGCAAAAGCACAAAAAATATATCAGACATATTGGTATCAATTATGTTGAGCAGGATCAGACATGATATCAACTTCATGTGTAAGTCAAGATTATGATTGAGGTGATAATCAATAAAAATTATGCTAGCCAAAAGGTCATTATGCATTTTGTTGTTTAGTTACAAATTTGTACCTTATTTATCATGAGACATATACTTATTGAGATGGCTACTCAGCCACGCCCATGTAGTTTTTCATCTCATTAGTCTGGATGTGGCATTAGCATTAGCAGAGCCAAATTCCTTGACCCTTAAGCTTGGAACCTTTGGGTGCGCCTAATTGGATGTGGTTGCTTATGTATATTATTTCCTATACATTATACAATATAATGTCCTCGCAAAAGCCTTATATAAATTCAGTTTATCTTGGCTTTATCTGGTACAGGTAATCCTGGGCTTGCTCTTGGTGGTTAGCTTTTTCCAATTTGACTTGTATTTATGTACATGGAACTTCTGTAAGTACAGTTTGTATGTTACGTATCTAGAAATCCCTTCTCATTGTATGTTTGAATGTTTGGATGTCATAAGTATGTCATATAGTAGTGGTAACCATAAATAGTAGATGCTAAATTGTGTCGTACTGTGTCCAGATCATATTTCTCAGGATGAGGTGTATATGAAAATTCTTGAATACCTGTATAGTTTACGTACAATGTCTTATCCAATATATATTTGATTAGCTTTGTACGCAATGAAAGCATCCTGATCTAGCTATTTATTAAGAGCAATAGTTACTAAAGCCTTCTCTTGTGTTGTCCAGGCTTACCTGGGCATATTAAGTTAGTGGTCATCATGACCCTAGTGTCGGTCACTGTTCTATAAATGGAGATGTAATATAACTAGTCTAGTATTCTTGTTTCCGCTTAAATTTTTAAAATAAAAAAGAAAATTAAAAAAATAAAGAGAAGATTGCAAAACTTTATAATTGAAATTTGATTGCAAGATTCTTACAATATCACTTTCTTTTGATTCTGGGGAAGTGTAGTGGTGTTACGGTGGAGGCATGTCCGAGCAGCTCTTTGACTCCATTGGCAATCCGGCGATGGTGGAAGCTTAAGAAAGACAAACAAAGACTTTACTTGATGCGAACTTCTCTCCTCTTGATGGCTTGTTGCCTTTAGTATAGAACATGGCTTGTTGTCATTACTTTAGAGTATGAATTCTTGATGGCTTGTTGCCTTTGCTTTAGAACATGAACTCTTAATATTCTCTTAGAAGGTATAATATGGTCAATAAATGGAAGAATAACCCTTTTCTCATAGATGAGCAAGGTATTTGCAAAAGATATTGGTTTGGAGATGATAAGATCAAATATTTAGATTATGATTAGATAATAATCTTAAATAAGGCTTTTAATTTAAATCACACCCTTAATCCTTGAGATTTATCGAATCTAGACCTGGTATTGGATAAAGAAATGTTAGGATAAAAATTTAATCAACAATGGATTTGATTTGAAAATCTTATCTAGATTCGGATAAATCTAAAGCCCGAAAGCTATTGATAACTGATTCAAAGTTCAAACAGGCACACCTCTTTTTGAGCCCTTTAGGTAGTTAATTTTAACTAACTCAATGCAGCTAACATGATGGTGAAATCAACTTTTGATGTTGAACACTGGATATTTTGAACTTGATTACATCATGATCAGTTATATTGGATCTTATCTTGATTTGAATTAAAATTTTAATCCAATTTGTAGTTGAATTAGAAGTAATGCTGCTTTCCAATCTTTTCAAGATAGGATAGAGGTTTTAGTTGATTTCTTATCCTTTTTTAAGATAAAATATAAGTTACCAAAGGGCCTCATTTTTTGTTTGAATTGATCCTTATTTAGACTTAAAAGTGTTATGATCCAAATAAGATAAGAATTTTATCTTCTTTCACTTGATAATTCTCTGACGATTCTCGCATATTTTTACTTCCTGCAATTCTAAATAAAATAAAAAGACAACAAATAAGATAAGAATCCTATCACCAGATAAGATAAGAATTTTATGATCCAAATAAGATAAGAATTTTATCTTCTTTCACTTGATAATCTATCCTTATCAGACTTAAGAGTTGTAATCTATCCTTATTAGACTTAAGAGTTAAGATCTAAATTGGATAAGAATTTTATCTTCTTTCACTTGATAATTCTCTGAGGATTCTTGCATATTTTTACTTCCTGCAATTCTAAATAAAATAAAAAGACAACAAAAAACAAGGAATTTTGGACAGATTATCCTTAAGACTCTAGAAATCTGAAATACCCTTTGAATTTTGACCAGATTAAAAAATTCTACTAAGATTATCTACAAACTCATTGAAGATACCCTTTGAATCCTATCACCAAGCCTATATATTAAGTAAATTGGTTCTACACTAGTTATGCTTGATCAAAATTTCACCAAGGGATTAGTTACTCGCAAGGAGTTTTTGCTTGGTTATGTTTATATCCATATTACAACATAGGAGGAATGGAACGAGCAATGGGGTGTTGAGATTTAATTATTTTAACTTATCAACTCACATGTAATTCTCTGTAACCTTGAGTGAAATAATAAAAATTTCAACTAATAGTCTCATACATTTCATACTTTTACCAAACTAATTTTAATTCACAAACATAAATAAAAATGTAAATATAAACATTTACGTGGATGTCAATAAAATCTTATTGCAATTTAATAATATGTTTATCTATCTATGTTCATAAAAATTCAGAAACTTACAGTTAGAATTGCTTTCCCTGTATTGTCAAGCTTTAGTCCTGGCCCTTTAATATCAGTTTCAAGGAAAAAATGTTTCCCTCTTACTGCTTCAGTAGCTGCAATATCTCTAAGTTCCTGCATTTTGCAGAGGCATACTTCTAATTTACCATACGTTGACACAAAACATCCAATCGTGCACAGTAAGCACATATATTAATGAAGTAGAAGGAACAATATCTGCATTGCTACATGGAAGTACAGAAATTACTTACGAGAGACCTTTCCCAGTTTTCTTCAGTCAACTGCATAAAGTTGAACATATTCAAATAAGTTTGGAAAGACAAAAAAGAATTTGGAATATTAGGTGTTGTGCAATTCAAACCTTCTTCTTTGGGGCAGTAATGAGTTGAAAGTTTGCATCAGCAAGTGCAGCTATCTCATTGATAGCAATATTGACCTTGTCGAATGTAAGTCTTCCCCTCATATAACTGTAATGGACCAAAATAATAATTACAATTAGATGATGAAATTTTTTCCAGGTTCTGAAATATGGAGTTCCAATTTTATACTCTAAGTCTATAGCAATATTGTATTGCTAATATTAAAAAAGAAAAAAAATCCTTTCTTCAAAAATAAAAGCATTCAAAATTTCAGTACATGTATTAGATAAATGCTTTTCTTGTCAACCTAATTCACCTTGGCCTAACCATTCTCCAACATCATACGTTACAAAAGTTAAAAGTGACTCTGTTGCCCATATCCAGAGGCAATATTCTTTACAGAATTATATGAATAAAGCATCAATACTTCTTTTAGGTTGCCTTCCTATTTCACAAAAAGGCTGTTTGAGATATGATGTGATTTTACAAAATGGTGTAAAGGGATAAGGCTAGTAAATAAGCCATTATTATACTATCCTCAAGAAGAATACACCAGAGAAAAATTAAACACAACATGTAAGGAGAAATGGGTATGCATATGCAAACTAGTTTATCAATGAGAAAGAGTTTCATCAAAAAAAGGACCACCAACTGATACTATCAGAAACCAAATAGAAATATAAGCAAATTATAATGAAAAAACATAAACTAATATTATCATAAAACAAACATAATTCAATTAAATTATTAAACTTCTTCACTTCCTGGATGCAGGACAACTAGTAGAAATGGAAGGTTTTAGATCTTGATACCTTGTGCTTATTACGACATAGTAACTGTGTTATCTAACATCCAAGTGTTCGGGAATCACATAAATTATAGGAATGCTCAAGCGTTCCACAAATATTCTTATCATAACGTCATTACATCCTTTTCTCAATGTCACTTCCTATGTTTATCGTCATTTTGCTTCCACATTTTTGATATAGCAAATGCCTATGAACTTGCTTCTTATGAGTTAAGTAGCCATGTCTATCGCCATTTTGCTTCCACATTTTTTATATAGCAAATGCCTCTAAACTTGCTTCTTAAGAGTTAAGTTGCCATGATATAGCCTACGAAGTTATAGTGCTAGGCAGGTATAATCTATTAAAGGATCCCAGGCAGTTTACTTTTGCAATTGTGGTTGTTCATAAGGCAAGCTAAAGAAAATATTTTCCCTGTTGTCATAGCTCCTAAAAGGAATGAAAATTTACTAAGTCTAACTTAGTGCTAACCAAAAGACCCAAATAAATCTGCAACTCCAAACCACTATTCCTTTAAAAAATAAACCTTGTATTTCAGCACTCATTCCCAACAAATCTAGATTGCAAGCAGGAAGAGCAGTTTTTTGTTCCATTTAAGAAATGACATTGCGCATTCAATAGAAAAATTGCAATACGTAATAATTTTTTAAAATAATTTCAAGGTATGAGAACTCACGATGATAGAGAATCAAGCTCCACAGAGGTGACGTACCAACGAGGTGCTGAACTACGAACCTTCTTCTCCTACAAAAGTATATGCATTATTTCTTATAAAGAATATAAAATTTAATCTTCCAAAAAACAGCAATATAAAGAACAAAATTGTTGTAAGGCAACATTCTAAAATTAGAGTGCTCCAAATAAGTTAACTACACGTATGTTGGTACTGGTCAATCTTTTGCATATGGATGTCCGTGTGCGCTTAAGGTATGCGGGGATAAAATTTGCCTAATACATTAAATGCAAGTGACTACCATTCCACATCCATTATGTGTAGGTGAGTGCCAATCCCAATGCCAATGCCAAGTGGTATTAATTGCATCTTCTCCCATCAAGAGCATCTAACTACATTATAACTTTTCAATATTGCACGCTGCTGATTTATAAGCATAATCCTATTTGGGAAACAGTTGGGGATTCTTAGTTTCTACATTTAAGACACTAAGTTATTGGCAAGACAAAAGAGCCCATAAGTAGATACTTCTAATTTTGTCATGGATACCAAATAGATTAGATTTTCTTCTTTTCACATAATCTACTTGCCAACAATGTGAAGTTATACAAATAGGGTGCAAGTTATTTACACATAAATAAGTAGAAATCTGTCCATCAGCAGCAAGTAGTCATCAGGTTTAGTTAATAAGCTATCAAAAACCCCACCGAAGAACATTTCCCTTTTGTTGGCCACCGTTACTCCATATGCTAGTTACTAATGTTAACCTATACAACTCCTGTAATTAGTTGGGTGCACCACATAACATTTAAAATGTTGAACCCAGATAGTGAAGCCATTATTCTAGGTTTAAAACCATTTGAGGCCTTGCAGGTACTTAAAAGTTTGTGACTAGACATGCATTGAGCCTACCATTTTGAAAAAATTGTTTAGAAAATGTTGAGTACTGATAAAAGCTTTAAACATAAAAAGTAGATTGAAATTACTCCTTTCATCTACCTAGTAAAAGTTGTGTTTAGCACCACGACTGCATATGGGTCCTCTGGCTAACAATTAAACATTTTTTTACAATAAATTTGATTACAACAATTTTAAACTATGTGCTATCAATCCAAGTTACAAGTTAAACAGAAATATCCTCTATACTTTTGTCCTTGACATGTAGCGCGCGCGCGCGCGCAAACACACACACACACAAAAAAAAAAAAACATGATTATAAGTTTAAATTACATTAGGACTCCATACCTTAGGCAATGCAACCGGCTCCTCCTTGAGTCCAGGAGTCTCAAATGGATGATCATAGTTCGATGCATCAATGAGAACACTACAAAGCAGTACCCAGCATTAATTCAAGACCAGTAAATCACTTAAAAATGAATAACTGTAACCAAATGCATTTACCGAGAAGGCGTCTGATCAGCTAACAGCAGGGTCTCTCGCATGCCAGAAGGGATGTGGGCGAGCATGTGCTCCAGCTTCTTCTGCTGTCTTAGAGAGAGCTCGATGATTTTCTGCAACAAAAACAACAAGATCAAATCCAATTAAATATCAAGATAAATCCAAACAGAAAGTAGGGCTTTCGAGGAAGAAAAGAACTAACTTTAGCCTTGGGTATTACATTCCTCTCCTCCTGTAGCCGGTTCTTGATCGACTGGATTTGCGATTCCATCGCCTTTAGCGTTGAATCAACATTTGAAAGATCCGGCATGCTAGTGGCCGGGTACACTAGAAAATTTTCAGGATATCAAAGAAATTAGGGTTTTGTTTTTTCAAAATTTGAAATCAACAAAATTGAGTTTAACAGAGAGAGGGATTGATTACTGTTACGGGCGATGACGAGCTCCTGAAGCTCGACGATGCGTGCGTTGAACGAAGAGACGAGGAAATCGAGGGAGGAGCCCGCTTGCTTGAGATCCATGGCGATCGATCGAATGACCCCTGACCCCTCTGCGCTAACTGTTTCCCTCGAACGAAAGCGGGGGATTTTTCAAAAGAGAAATACTAGAAGCGCCCCCGTGTTTTTCTTTGTGAGCCCAAGTTTGCGTCTCACTAAGAAAAACATAGGGCGCATCCTGTAATTCTCTTTTCAAAATCTGGCTCTTTAGCAGGAAAATTTTGGGAAATTGGAAATGATGAAACCCGTGCTGGGCAAAACGTCCACCGGCCCACGGTGTAAATCGGGCTCAGCGCTTGGGCTTAATGAGAAACCCATATCAGTGTCGATAATGATGAACAAAACAAAAAAAAATATTAAAAAAAAAAATTAGGGAATAGGCACACACTAAATGTCTAAGGGCAGGAGGAGGGACCGGAGGGTTTGCAGAAAGGAAGGAGGGAAAGAAGAGGAGAATAAGGAAAGAAAGAGAGGAGGAAGGAGGAGGAGGAGGTGGGGTTTGGGAGATAAAAGAATATTTTGCGAAAAAAATTAGTTTGCCTTTAGAAAAAAACATGCAAACTTACAGTGATATGCTTTTAGAAAGGGTGTGCCTTTAGAATTTCCTAAAAAATTATATTTTTATTTCATTTCTAGGGTTTTAATCCTCAATCCTTGCCGTTTGAAAATGAGAAAGTGAGGGGAAGGTGGGCTCATTTTTTTTCAAAATATATTTTCTTATATTTCTAAATTACCGTTTCGTTTTTTGTTTCAATATCTAACTACTCATCTCTCCCAACAATTTCTTTCATCTTCTAAGAAATTCTAAACACCTCAAAAATTTTAATCTGCTTCTAAACGAAAAATAAAATATTAAAAATGTGAAAAAAAAAAAATAATGAACTATTTTATTTATTGTCCAAATTTTATCTTTTTACCAAATTTTAATTATTTAAAAAATATAATATACTTTTTGTTATACTCTTGATCGCAAGATCCTTCCTTTGAATCTTGAATTTTGTCTTGAAAGAGAAAATACTTTATTGTTTATTTTATTTATAGAAATTTAGTATTTACGTTTTGGAAAAATTACTAGGATTTTGAGTGAGATTTTGAAAAAAAAAAAATGGGGAAAAAGATGAGGATAGAAATGTTCTAAATAATTAACGGCAGAATCGTAACTGAAGTGAATTATTTGAGGATTGCATTTAGAAATTTCCTTTTGAATATGATGGGTGATCGAAAACTCCATTGTTCCCGCTTTGGGCCGGAGCAGGCGCAATCCGTATCTAGGTAGGTTCATCCATAGAGACTAAAGTTTTGATCGGCCCACAATTAGAGTTTAAAAGGAAGTTGTTATTTGTACCCCTCATTAGACTAACCTCATCCATCTATGAAATATTATGATATTCGGGAAATTGTAAATAAGCACACCGCTTGACTTAGTGAAAATTAAATTTAATTCTTTGTTTGTGTAGGATGATGGCGGTAATGGTTATTAACTCTCTTAGGGAACTTAGTTTGCATGTCCAAAGATCAATTTTTTGATCTGTTCAATTTAAAAATTTGAATTAGAAAAATAAAGAATTTAGTTTTGATTCAAACGGATTAACCGGTAGAACCATCCATTCTTATCCCCGCTTAAAATCACAAGTTCCTTGAAGTAGGCTTTTAGTAAAAGGAAATAAAAATGCATGAGGCTCTCATAACTGATTTACTATTGTTTTTTAAATAATACTAATAAGGTTAATTAGATTATACTAAGTACCCACGGGAAATTCTATTTGTGCATGGCAATTTACTCTGAACATCCTGATTATTCTTTACATCAAACTCCAATTTTGAAATACCACTATTTTACTCTCTGCATCTAAATTTTTTTCTAATTTTAATCCTCCCTCTTAAAGCCAGAGAGAGTGGAGGAGGCGACGGTGAGGGGTTCGATGGGGTTGTGGGAGAGAGTGTTGCGGGGAGAGGAGAGGAAGAGTTGAGCAATGGAGGAGAGGAGGATGGGGAGATGGGGGTTGGAGGTGGAGGGAGGAGAGGAGAGTGCGGGTGGGGTCTGGGGTGAGGAGGTTGGTGGGGCCGTAGGGGAGGTCGGGGCCGGCGAGGAAACCGACGAAGAGGGGAAGTGGCAATGGGGGGTTCGATGGGGTTGTGAGAGAGGGTGCTGCAGGGAGAGGGGAGGAGGTGGAGTTTGGACGGCGGAGGGGAAGAGGATGGGGAGATGTGGGTTGGAGGTGGAGGAAGGAGAGGGAAGGATGCAGGTGGGACTGGGAGTGAGGAGTTTAGTGGGTGACGAAAGATAACTTAGTAAAAAAGTAAGTGACAAATTTATAATTATTTACAAGTTTTAAAACAGTACGTGAACAATAAATCTTCGTGTGCAATTAGAATTTCCCTTATAGCACTTATTTCTCTTAAAAATTGTATCGATGCTTTGGTCCCTGAAAACCTAACATAATTAGGCCATTATTTGATATAGTCACACATCTAAATTGAAGTCAACCAAATTTTTTAAAATCCAAAAATGCTCTTTTCTTCTTCCTTTTTACCTTCAACCTTAATCTATCTTTGCTAGATCTAAGCGGTGGGTAGGAGTTGGGCCGGCCTTAGGTTGGGTGGATGACATCTGAGTATGCAACTAACACATAATCAAGAGAATGATGCAATCAGGTGTCCCTTCTTCCAATACAAATTCCGCTATCCCAGTTGAGAAAATATGATCATTCTTTCCTATTTCTGCTTTCCTTTGTTGAAATTAATTATTCAAGTCAATTAAATCTTGATTCCTTATATTTTTTGAAGATCTAAAGAGTCATCTAAGAAGACTAAGAGTCAGTAGAATGAATGTTTTTTGTGAATTTAAATGATCATTTAGGAAGTCTAAGAGTCATTAGAAAGAAATAATATATTGCATTTAAGTAAGGAGATGAAGGGTTATTTGTACCATTATATGTATGGGTTGATTGTAGTGTGTACCAAGATGTTCAATAAAAAAAGAATATATTTTCTCCTCTTCATACTTCCCCACCTATATTATAGATCTTTATCCAATTTCTATCAAATTGGTATCAGAGCACAATGAAGAAGAAGAAGAAGAAGGTTTCGAATTGATGGAATCGAACACAAAGAAGCACGATACATTACAGATGGCATGGAACGATCACTAGATTTGCGACGACAAGCAGGTAAAATACTATAAGATGGAATCATATTATTTGTTAGACTCATATGAGCCTAACAGTTAAGAGCAAATAAAGTCGTGATGCTTAAATTGTGATGATTGTTGGACTCACAATAATGAGTAGGTGACTTACGATAGAGGTGGTCGAACTGTGATGAATCATTTCCACTACCAATCGTACTAAATCGATAGTCTTCTCACCCGTTTAAGTTCCCAAAGATTGTTAAAGAGTAATAAGTGTTATACTCCAAATAATATATGGATACTTAATGTAATTAACTCTCATAATAATTAATAACATGATTGAGCTTGTTGAATAGGGGTTAACACAACTGCAGACTCTGGCGGCTTCACCCGATTTCGGCCGAAATCGGTCGGAGTTCGATCAAAAAAAAAAAATTCCGACAGCGGTCGGAGTTTTCTGCCCTCGGATCCGATCGGAGAACTCCGATTTTCAACCGATGGACTAGCTGAACGTCCAAAAATGAACTCCACCGCCAACTCCGGCAACTTCGCCCAACTTCGACAGATTTCGATCGGAGTTCGGTAGGAAAAAATTTCCGACGGTGGCCGGAGCCTTCCACTCTCGAATCCAATTGGAAACTCCGATCTCTAACCAGCCGACCGACTGAACATTCCCATTGTTGAGGATATGATGATTGATTGTGCAACATGCGGCCCACCAAATCCGTGGATGAAAACAAGAGCCACACATGCACGGGGATGTGAATTGTGGGGCTTTATTTAGCCCGTGTCACGCATATTCACATAAAAAAGAGCATGTATTAGAGTGATCCGACTTAATTTGTAGGGTTGAGTTTTGGTGTGTCATGCGTTACATGATCCTTTATATCTAAACACAATGCGGTCCGTACTAAGCTGGCCCGCTATTTGCAGCAAGTTATTAACAACATTGCTCCAAATCTCTCAATTACTCAGGCCTACTCCTATTCGAGAATTTCTCGGTAAGGGTTAGAAAACAATCATAAACATGGAAGAGATTAAACAAAATCACTAACTTATGATACCCAAGCGTGTCTCACAACAATTAATACCTCCATAACGAGAGACGAATCCAAGCATTCGAACTAGGGGTAGAATTACCTGGGAGTCGAGCTATCTGAATAGCTTATTAGAGTGCAGAGAGCAAAGCGCTCCTATCTAGAGTGTGAGAACGAAGCTCCCAACCTGAAAAAGTGTTAGACTGTATAGTAATATGAATTCAATAATAAAATTATAATTTTACAAATTAATACACGATCAAAACCAAAACGTAATTTGATAAAAAAACCAAACTCTACCGGTTGAAAAGAATTTTTAGAGAGGAGGTTGAGAGGAAAAAAAAAAAGAAGAAAACAATATCAAAAGGCCGAAACAAGCTTTGGTCTTAAATAGAGGTGAGCATCTGTTCAGTTAAAACCGATTATTCAAAATTTATCCAAATAAACAAAATCGAGCTGAATCAAAATAATTCGGTCGGTTTTCGTTTTCAAGAAAACCGAAATCAAACCGAACCGACCAAATTATTTAAAAATTATATATTTATACATAAATATGTATATATAAATACACACATACATGTACGTATATGTGTGTATAATCATATACACATATATGAATATATATTATAGATAATAAATACAACACAAATTTGATATCTTGAAGAGATATGCTTACTAAAATAATTAAAATTATAGTTTTAAAATAATTTTTATTCAAAATTCAGTTCTAACCAAACCAAATTAGTTCGGTTCAATTTTGATTTCCCTTTCTAATTGGTTCTGTCAAAATTGACAAAAATCAAACCAAAATCAGTTGATACTCATCCCTAGTCTTAACTTTTAAAACTTGAAATATGACATACTTGAAATTTGAAGAATACCGACCTATAAGATTTGTAAATATTCAGTTTAAAAAAAAAAAAAAAAAAATTGAGGAGCGTGGGTCCGTCCCACGGACAAGCCAATATTGCATGTGCTTTCTCGAGCACAAACTTCACTTGGTCGACGACAATAAACGTGGCGGGCAATAGGCCGTAGCCTTTAGCCACCAACGGATCATTTGGTGCCGGCGGCGCCCGCGTCGTACTCGGTGCGGCATTTTCACGCGGTTAACCTCACCGCTCGGATGGGCCGCCCAAACCTTTTCGCTTTAATTGCATGGCCTTTGGCGGGGAGTTTACATCGGAGCACACCAATTTTCCTAGTGAGCCCATTTTTCAGAAATTTTTTGATCCGGTCTCAAAATCCGGACAGTTATACAGTGGGATTACTAGAATAAAAATAGTGTTCTTCTTTAGAAACTCCCCTTTTGGAGTGTGGTAGGACAGATCGTTCTGTATTGACACCTATACAGTACTGCACTGTCCAGACAGATAAGTGATTGCAAACGGGTCGGGTTCGGGTTGACCCATTCTTACTAACCCAGGTTCAAAAGCCAATCCGTTTAATGCGGGAGTTTCTAGAGGGGCACACCATTTTTCCTAGTGAGCCCAGTTTTCCTAATGAGCCCATCCTATCTTTTCAAAAGAAAGGAGTTTTCCTAGTGAGCACACTATAATCCCAAAAATACCCTCTTCCTCTTACTCTTCTCCTCTCTAAACCCAACTTCTCTTCCTCATCTCTTCTCTTTTCTAAATCCAACTCCTCTTCAACTTCCTCTTCTCTTCTCTTCTATTCTCTAAACCCAATTCCTTTCCTCTTCTCCATTTCTCTTCTTCCACAAACCCAAAATTTGTATTAATTCCTCCCTCTCTTCTCTCTTGTGTCTCGATCGATCGAAGGCCTCGCTGGTGTGTCCGAGCTCCGCCGTTCTCGCACCGGTCGAGCACGGCCGGCACCAGCGCTGCTCTGCCTCCTCTTCTCTTCTCAAATGATTTGATCAAGGTTTCGACTCTTGCTCAGATTTATTACTGTAATTTTGTTATTTAATGAAATTTTGCTATTAATGAATGGAATTTGAGTGTGGAATTGACTCCAATTGCTGAAAGTTATAAATTTGTTGTACTTAGCTAATGAAAACTATGGATATTGTCTTCAAGAATGGAATTCAAGTAAGATTTCACCTTAATTTTAATGAAATTTCTAACTTTGAATCTTTAAATTCATCATCCTATTATTTCTTTGTCTATGCCTATTATTGAGGTTTTTTTTCCTCATTTTAAGGTCACTGCCCTTAATTGTTGTTGACCTTCATATCGTGAATGGTTATTTTGCATGTTAATGAGAATGGTTTTAATATCATGGCCGTTGTGTAGTTAACATTTCAGTGTCTTGATTGTTATAATATTATTTTAACTGTCATGCTTAGATTAGTGAAACGCTAATTTTACAGTCGTGTTTACATATGTATATTGTCAATTTGCAATCCAGTTTGTCTAGCGTGATTATTATGTTAGTGGCTTATTTGTGGAGTATAATGTGTGTACTCATATGAATTTTATTTTATATTGGCAGAATAGATGTCGGAGTGGTTGAAATAATTTTACACTATCAACCACCTCGCAAACTTTGTGCCACTATATCCCTAGAGTTCAGAGGAGAATAGTTATGCACAGACTAAGTGTCTATCCTACCATATTCCATGCACTCAGAAGCATGCCAACTAATCCCAGTATAGCCAGAAGTATATCAATGTAACTATCAAGTTCACATGCACATGGAAGAAACTAGAGCACAATTTCATAATATAGAGAAAGCCATGGCCTATCTCTAGCAATCTAGCAATCTCAAACGACTGATCTCCCTCAAACTTGCGAAGATTAAAGCCGTGCAAATTGGTGGCACTCAACCAGAGGAACAACTAAAGGAACAAGTAGATAAACAAGCCACTCTTGATGCACCCAATACAACGAGAACGACTTAAACCATACGTCAACATCAACCTTCATGGAAGACACAGAGACAGTGATTAGTTTAGATTCTAGGTGCAATGATATCTCTAAATTTTTATTAGAGCCCGTAAATTTAATGTTCAACTTTTATCATGTATCTTCATGGATATTGTAAGAAACTCGAAGACAATGTTAACTAACTTTCAAAAAGATGAGTGACAGTGTTTTTTGTCATACTTTATGATATTTTGATGCGGGTTTGCTTTTTGCTTGTACTCGTTCAAAATTTTCTATTTTTGGATGTTCAGAACTTATTATGTATATATGTACTGCAATCAAATTGATTTCTATGATTGGATGTTCAGAACTTATTATGTATATTTATCCTGCAATTGAATTAATAATTTTTATTTTAACGTTTAATTATTTGATTAAAAATCATACTGATATGGAGTTGCACATGAAAATATATTTATTTGGAAAAATAAAATAAAGTAAAAAGAAAATGCAAATAAAGAAAATGCACAAGAAAATGTATCATTATGTGTTTCATCTAATTTATCTTTAAATTGGAATGAAATTGTGACTAAGGAAAAAAAAATTGTTTGAGTCCGAAATTTAATTAGATTCGTAATAGTTATATTTGTAATAGTTGCATAAGAAAATATATTTATTTGGAAAAATAAAATAAAATAAAAAGGGATTTGTTGTTGACAAGAATCGAACTCGAAATGCTCTCATGTGAGATAAGAATACTCATCACTATGCTACAATTGCTTCATGAATAATAAAATGAAAAAAAATCTATTTATAACTGTCCGGACTGGTCCAGTCCGGACGGAACGGATACTGGACTGTTAGTTCGGACTTTGAATTTTCTTGGGTTCATAATTTTTTTCAATCCGCACAGTTTCTAGGGTTTTTGAGTAAGCAAAAACTTAATAAAATCAATTTTCAAATTTAATTTGTGAGATAATTTAATATAGGAGAAGATTTGATAGAATAGTTTTGGGTTTTAGGGTTTTTTTTTTTTTTTTTTTTGGTTATATGTAGTTTTAGAAGAGAAGGAGAAGAGAGGTTGAAAAAAGAGCATTTTAGTCCCAAAATATCGATGGCAAACTTGTAATATGTATGAAGTTTTTAAGTGTTCTCACTAACAAAAATGGTGTGCTCCTCTGGAAACTCCCGTTTAATGCACATCCCTTGGCCAATAAATACGTTGTTCGTGAGTCTAGCTGGATTGAAGAGATGGATCCAATTCAGATCGGGTTCGGATCTTAATGTACAACCCCTGGGCCGTGAGAGTTTGCGAGATATATTTGAGGGGGACGTTTTTGGATGGTGTAGTTCTACATCCATCTGGATACTAGTTTATTGCCGTGCAGCTTCTGCAAGATTCTTGTTTAATTGCATTGAGGTAGCACTCATGGTGTATGTTTCACTAGTGGATTTGGGAAGCAATCACAATCGCGATAATGAAGATGGCGATCTGTCTGCGAGCAAAGAAAAGGTCAGGTTTTGGTACAAGCCAATTGTTGCCTGTGCTGTGATCCATGAAGCTGAATTGGGGAATTTCCAAAGGAGCACAACTTTTTTTTTTTTTTCTTCTTAGTGAGCCTACCTAAAAATTTGCTTTTAGTTACAACTTTACCATTTAAATTTTAGAATAAAAATATCTTCATCTTCAACCCCTCTCTCTTTCATCTCCTCCACCGCCATTATCCTTTCTAAAAGAGCACTCGATCCAGACGAGCCCAACGAAGAAATAAGGTTTCTCCTTCATCAGATAGTCGTCGTACTTGTTACCGTACCATTATTTGAGCTCGACGAGAGCCTGTGGGTAGAGATGTGAAGGAGCGATGGTGTGGAAGTCGATCAAGGGAATGGCAACGGTGAGGACTGCGGAGAAGAGGACGATGATGGCATTCAGAAGAAAGGAGATGAGACCCATCTTTTGGATTTTGATTTTTTTTTTTCAAAAATAAAACTTTGGTTTTTGTTTAGATTGTTGGAATTGAACATGAGGAGATTTTGATATTTTATGTCTTTTTGATTCGGGCTAGACAGTCCGGATCCGATAAGGTGAATCTGAGACTGTAAGACCGGATCCACCATAGAGGATTTAGACTATCTAGCCCGAACTTACTGCAATATTGGGAGAAAAATAAAAAATTTTAGTTTTTGAAATTTTAGATGTGCTCACTAGGAAAAATACTCTCTTTTCAAAAGAGAGTGTGTGCTCATTAAGAAAAGTGGGCTCACTAGGAAAAATGGTGTGCCCCTCTAGAAACTCCCCTGAATGGTCAACAAAGGTGCTAGGTATATGTACATGTTCAAAGAAAATAACCAAAATTAGTGTTTTCTTTCTTTTCCAAATATATGGGAACGGGTCCATGTTATCTTTATTGTCGCTGTGCGGGATATCCAAATTCTTAATCACCATATGTTACAAAGTGATGTAGTAGCAGAAGTATTCTAAACAGAGTTCTAATCAAGATTTTAAAAGAGAAAGAAAATTAAAAGATCAAATTAGATAACACCAAAAAATTTATGTGGTTTGGAGTAAATTCTTTGTCCACGGACCAAATTAAATTTTACTGCTATTACTATTTGCAGATGCAGTTTGGACTTATTAAATCTCTCAAAGTTAAAAAAAAAAAAACACTATCAAATTGACACGTCGGATAGAAACTCTTGAGAGTTGCAAAAGAATTATCAAAAGTCTGCCCAATGCCCACAAAAGCCCTATCTAATGCACTTTTATATTTTAGGGTATTTGATAGATTAGACAACTCATGAGCTGAAAAAAGACTACCAGAACACATGTATACGAATGAAAATGAGCGAATTCAAGGGCCAATATTTGGTCTATTCTATTTAAAAATTTTAATTAGAAATGAATATTTTATTTTTCTTATTTAAAATTTTGAATAGACTGGATAAAAAATTGACTTATAGATCCGTCCATTCTTATCCCTATACATGTATCAGTGTGTTCACCGTCGATAGGGTAGCCCCGCCATCGATGACGGGTGTACCTGCATAATCCAATTGTTGTAGGCACTTGCTAGGTCTATAGGCTCATCCACGGTGCAGACTTGATCGATCCACGGCCAATCTAGAAATTTAGCTATAATTCAACACAAAGAATGATTGATTCCATAATTCATTTCGTGTCGCCAGATGTGTCGATTCTTTCATTCACATCAAAGCTCATGCTTATGCCAAAGAGTCTTGGCTCAAGTAGTATCATTCCTCTCCAATTTGCGAAAGGTTCTGAATTTGATTTTTGGTGGAAACTCAATGTAGATAATATTGTCAAAAATATGGGTGTGTGAGTTTGATTAGAAAAAAAAACAGCTCATATCCTTGCGGAACAAACCAATCAAGTGGAAATTTACTGGCGAATGATAAGGTGACGGGATCTCCGGGCACCCAGAAAAAATAGAAAGAGACTGGAGCGACCGACCTTTGCCCTTAATCCTATCCTCTCCCGACAACTATTTTTTTTTTTTTTTTAAGATACTTTTGCATCCAAGAAAAACTTATCTGAAGAGTTTCCAAAGGAGCACACCATTTCTCCTAGTGAGCCCACTTTCCAACTGAAATCTGGAACGAAAAAGAACTATACAGTGGGCTAACTGATAAAAGTGATGTGCTCCTTTGGAAAATCCCCTTATCTCCGACAATGATACCAGAAGAAACCTCCAACCCCCGCATTTAATGCCAAAAGCAACCTTTTTTGGAAATATTTAACTGATTTTTACCCGAGATTGGACCTCTTTCACTACCCAACAATTACCTAATTCTTCACACCCCCAGCTCTCTCCATAAAAAACACAAGGGAAGTTCTATTCACGCACACCACCTTAGCCAATATCATTCATTTTTTTTAAGTTTGAATAATCACATTTTTAATTTTGAATAAACACATGTTTACTCAACGAGCCTATCATTCTTTTTCCTAACTCTAACACTTCCTCTCTCTTCTTTTGTATCTCATTTCATTTTCCTTATGGTCAGGTTATTACTATTCATCTCAAAATAAAATTTAGCCAAATATTGATATCCGATCGGTATTTAATTAGATCAGTTATTAACACCCGACCAGTGAACAGTAAAAAGACAACTTAGCTGAAAAAATTGATAGCAAATTTGTAATTTTTTTGAATTTCTAAAAATATGCATCTTGAGCAAAGTGACTGCCCTGAACAGAATTTCCCAAAACACAGGGCATTAAGTTGCATTGTCCTCTATATAAATCCTAGCCCCTTGCACTCGTTCAAGCACATCAACAGTTGCAACAGCAGCAGCAACAAACTTGAAATTCTCTAGCAATTCAAGTCAGAGAGCAATGGCAAGACTTCAGCTCACCAAATTCTACTTCGAGTCCGCACCTGCCTCCCCAAGATCGGCCAAGGCCCCCTTCGCTGCTGTGGCTCCGGCCCTCATCGCTAGATTTGGGAGGCGGAGCTCGAACGTTAACCTTGACACGATTGCGGAGGAGGATGGGATGGCGGAGTCGAGGGGCGACTCCAACTCGGCCACGCTAAAGGTGGTGTCGTCTCCGTCGATATCTTTCTCGCCATCGATGATCGCCTCGGGAGCGTTTACCTACAAATGATGTGTATTATATATTATTGTAGTAAATTATGAGCATGTTTCCTTTTGAGTTCATCCCAGAGTTTAGTTATAGTGCTTGGCCACTTTTTTTTTTTTAAGAGAAAGGCAGCAAACTGTCATCTTTTTTCTAAGTAAAATTTGAAAATATTATTTGGCCACTAATACTATCATCCACAGTGAGAAAGAAAAAGTACAACTAAAAAATTGATAATATCGAGCTAAAATACTATCAAGCAATAATATTTGCCGACAGTTTTAAGATATTTATGATGAGATCGAAGAAAAGCGTGTTTATATGGATTTGATATTTCTTGAATAGTTATAAATATATGCTTTTTTACATCTTGAACGCTCAATTTCAAATTTTCACTTTAAAAAAAAAAAAAAAAATTAATATTGTTCCCTGACCTTTTTTTTTTACTATTGTAAGATATCCAAATGCACCGGTAGCCTTTTGGGCGGGTGAGACATAGTTGGAAGGTTGTGTTTAGGAGTGTAACCCCATTGCCATAGTCTCCTTCACCTTTTGCAAACGAGTTTGGATTTAAGTGGTATCACTTCTCTTCAATTTACGAGAGATTCTGAATTCGACTCCTAGTGGAGACTCAAAAAAAAAAATATGCGTGTGAATTTAACTAACAAAAATAAATAAATAAATATGGTTTGAGACTTCCAATCTGTTGCAGATAACAAGGATGTTTTGAATTTGAACTCCAATAATAATGGTAAAATTAAGTTAAAATTTGCACCCTCTACAAGCGCATGCTAGTACACTACATGCTTTGCTTTACCATGATCATAAAAGATGATTAGCCTATCCAATCGTCTCTCCATTCTTTGGTTTGCAACTTTGCATCAAGAACTATAAAAGAGAAATATAAATTTCAGGCTAACTTGTTATACTCATACACCATATAAAACATACATCTATAATAATAATAATAATATGAAACAGACACATAATGGTTAACATACGATCTTGGAATGAATATTTCCCACAATTTTAAAATACACGATAAGCAAACCCTAGATGACAATCCAAGGGGCAGACTTTCAAGACTAAACAGTAACCACAGTCCAATCCCAAAAAAGATATAAGATACTGGAACGAGTTCTCTCAAATAATCCAGTAAGTTGCTGTTTTGTTGTTTCCATTCCCTTGTTACTGTTTTTTTCCTTGTACACATATTGTACAACAATAGCACAATATTCACTCAACTGCTGCAAATACAATATGATCATATACTTTTCCAGTGATCTTACATAGTTCATAACATAGTTACTTTTGCATTGTACCTAAAACAACATACTTCATACTGGTCAAGTATTTTTATAGACCCAAATAAAAAGTTCCTCCTCCAGGAGATGATTATTGCTGTTTATCGCGCTACAACCTGCCAAAGTTTGCAAGCTAGCAACAACCCATTCCATGCACTTTAAAAAAAAAAAAAATAGAAAGTAGAGATGATTTCTGTTTGCACAGGGCAAACTACCTTTCACTTTGTTCAGTTGGGAGAGATGAGAAGCAACAAATCACATGCGTGAGATGAGCAAACTGAAACTGAAGCAGATTCGTCTTCTGTGGTGGTATTGTCCAAGTCACCATGTTTCTCCAGAACACGCATTCGGCATTCTTCAGGCAGCCTTCAGGCCAGTGTTGTAGGCGCCATGTGTTGGATAATCTTGTTGCATTGCCTCAGCATTTTTAGATAAGAAGATTAGTAATCCGATTAGTTTTGAATTAGTCAAGATTAGTTCAGTTTGTTATTGTTATTAGTAATCCGATTAGTTTTGAATTAGTCAAGATTAGTTCAGTTTGTTATTGTTATTAGTAATCCGATTGGATTGGTTTGTTTTGTACTCCCTATATATATAGATGAAATAATCAAGAGGAAGTGCAAGCCCTCTTCTAAAGAAAATCTTCTTCTTCTATTGCTGCTTTATCCTCTCTCAACATTTGGTATCAGAGAGCGTGTTGTATGCCAAAGATCATGCCGCGAAGTATCATCACCAGCGGAGTTGACGGGGCTGCCTCGGGTGCGCTGGCGAAGGAAAGCACCGGCGTCTCCCTCCACTACCCGATGCTGACGAATTCGAACTACGCAACTTGGGCTATCAAGATGCGCGTATACCTACAAGCACAAGGTGTGTGGGACGCCATCCAGCCTGGGACCGACGTGGAGATAAGGAAGGACAAGATGGCACTCGCCGCCATCTATGAAGCTATCCCCGAGGAAAACCTTCTTCTCATAGCAGAGAAGGAGACGGCTAAGGAGGCTTGGGAGACGCTCAAGACAAAGTACGTGGGTGCTGATCGAGTAAAGCAGGCGAAGCTCCAAACTCTAAGGAGTGAGTTTGAAACCCTCCGCATGAAAGAAGCAGAGACGATAGATGACTTCGCCGGAAGGCTGACAGCCATAGTCAGCAAGACCGCCGGCCTCGGCGGCAAGATCGAAGAAAGCACCGCTGTCAGGAAGTTCTTGGTCGCCGTCCCCAACAAATTCCTACCCATTGTCACATCGATCGAGCAGTTTGCCGATTTGACGACGATGACATTGGAGGAGGCGATTGGTCGCCTCAAGACTTTCGAGGAAAGGATTCGCGGTGCCGATAGTAAGGACGATGAACATCTTTTACTCACGAAAGCAGAGTGGAAGGCTCGCTGGAAGCAGTCCGGTGACGGTTCATCATCGAACGCGTCAAAGGGGCGCGACAAAGGAGCCGGGCGCGGCCAGAGGCGCAACCAAGGGCGCGGTTCTGGACGCGGCCGCAGCACTGGGCCTGGAGAGGAGAACCGTAATGAAGAGCAAGGTGAGGAGAAGAAGAAGTTCGACCGGAAGAAGGTCAAGTGCTTCAACTGCGGCATTCTCGGGCACTACGCAAGAGAGTGCCGCAAGCCGCGGCAAGAGCGCAAGGAGCAGGTGAATCTTACACAGGCTCAAGACGATGAGCCCACGCTGCTAATGACGCAGGTCTACGCGTTCACGGAAGCCCCGACCGTTGACATCATGCTCAACGAGGTTCACGCGCAAGTGCACCTTGGCCGGGAGAAAGAGTACCACGACGACATCTGGTACTTGGACACGGGGGCTAGCAACCACATGTCTGGGTGCAAAGCGAGCTTTGCTGAGCTGGACTCCAATATAAAGGGCTCGGTGAAGTTTGGAGATGGCTCCGTCATCGACATTTGTGGACGGGGAACGGTGCTTTTCACTTGTCACAATGGCGAGCACCGTGCGCTGACGGACGTCTACTACATCCCAAGGCTCCGCAGCAACATAGTGAGTCTTGGGCAGCTCGACGAACACGGCTACCAGACGCTCATCGAGGACGGTATGCTGTGGATCCGCGATCGGCAACGACAGCTACTTGCCAAGGTAAAAAGGACCAAGAACCGCTTGTATGTACTTAACCTTGATTTATCACAGCCTGTGTGCTTGGCGGCAAGGTGCAGTGAAGATGCGTGGCGGTGGCACGCGCGCTACGGACACCTGAATTTTCAGTCCCTCCGTAGGCTGGCGCAACATGGCATGGTTCGTGGGCTGCCACAGATTGATCAGGTGGACCAAATCTGTGACGGCTGCCTTGTGGGCAAGCAACGGCGGACCCCGTTCCCGAAGGAGGCGAACTATCGCGCGGAGAACGTGCTGGACCTGGTACATGTCGACTTGTGCAGGCCTATCACGCCGACCACACCAGGAGGCAAGAAGTATTTCCTACTCTTGGTGGATGATTTCAGCCGCTACATGTGGCTGACACTCTTGGAGTCAAAGGACAAGGCAGCGGCAACCATCAAGCAGTTCCAGGCGGCAGTTGAGCTGGAAGCTGGCCGCAAGTTGAGGGCCCTCCGCACCGATCGTGGCGGCGAGTTCACGTCCGCGGAGTTCAGCAATTACTGCGCAGACCGTGGCATCAAGTGCTTCCTCACAGCGCCATACTCGCCACAGCAGAATGGCGTCGTTGAGCGGAGAAATCAGACAGTGGTCGCAATGGCCAGGAGCCTGCTCAAGTCCAAAGGGATGCCAGGAAGGTTTTGGGGTGAGGCTGTCACAACGGCAGTACATATCCTCAACTGCGCGCCAACCCGCAGTGTCGACGGCAAGACGCCTTACGAGGCGTGGTACGGGAGACGTCCGAACGTACACTACTTTCGTACATTTGGGTGTGTTGGACACGTGAAGGTTGTGAAGCCAAACGTAAAGAAGCTGGACGACAGAAGCACGCCCATGGTGCTTATTGGCTACGAGTCCGGCTCCAAAGCCTATTGGATGTATGATCCAGTCGGCAGAAGGGTACATGTGACCCGGGACGTCGTGTTCGACGAGGAGGCAAAATGGGAGTGGGGTGCGTCAGGGGGTGACGAAGAGAGAACTGCTCCTGGTGAGTTATTCACCATAGAGTATACTACCCGTTCTGTCACAGATGATGGTCGTGACGATATGCCGGCACATGGGAGTGGCAAAGCGTCGGTACCAGCTTCGCCGAGTCGCGCACCTGACAACGGGCCGCTGACCTTCTCTCCAAGCATGCCCACACCGTTGACAATCCCAGCCGCACCCGATAGCGTGGAATTTGCAACCCCACCAAGCAATGCTTCGCCCACCTCGGACGGTGCAGTGCCTCGGTACCGCACATTGACGAACATCTACCAGAACACATTCGAGGATGAGCACGAGTACAGCGGGCTGTGTCTCATGGCGGCCGAAGAACCTGGGAATTTTGTAGAAGCCTCAAAGCACAAGTGCTGGCAGCAGGCGATGCAAGAGGAGATAAAATCTATCGAGGAAAATGAGACTTGGTACCTCACCGATCTGCCGAGCGGGTGTCGACCCATAGGCCTGAAATGGGTCTACAAGATCAAGAAGGACTCGCATGGTGCTGTGGTGAAGCACAAGGCACGGCTCGTCGCCAAAGGGTACGTGCAACGGCAGGGCGTGGATTTTGAGGAAGTGTTTGCTCCGGTTGCTCGTCTCGAAACGGTGCGGTTGCTCATAGCATTGGCAGCACATGAAGGTTGGGAAGTACATCACATGGATGTCAAATCGACATTTCTCAACGGTGATCTTGAAGAGGAGGTCTACGTAACCCAGCCGCCCGGTTTCGTGGATGAGGACAATGAGCAGAAGGTGTTGAAGCTCAAGAAAGCACTCTATGGCCTGCGCCAAGCGCCTAGAGCATGGAACTCGAAGCTTGACAGCAAGCTTATGTCATTCGGGTTTGAGAGGTGTCCATCGGAGTATGCTGTGTACAAAAGAGGTATTAGCTCATTAAGTTTGCTTGTGGGTGTGTACGTTGATGATCTTATTATCACAGGACCACATCCGCAAGAAATCAGCAGGTTCAAGGAGGAGATGAAGAAATTGTTCAGCATGAGCGACCTGGGTTTATTGAGCTACTATCTGGGCATAGAGGTGCAACAGACCGGCGATGGTATCACTCTGAACCAGTCGACCTATGCACTAAAGATCCTGGAGAAGTGTGGCATGGACGGCTGCAACCCGTGCCAAGTTCCCATGGAAGCAAGGCTCAAGTTGAGCAAGAAGAGCACCAGTCCTCCTACTGATGCCACGTTCTATAGAAGTGTCGTGGGGAGCCTGAGATACCTGGTGCATAAGCGACCGGACATTGCCTACTCGGTAGGGTACGTAAGTCGTTTTATGGAGGCTCCAACCACTGAGCACCTAGCAGCCGTGAAACATGTTCTGCGGTACATCTGTGGTACTCACAATATGGGCTGCTACTATGAAAGGAGGAGAAAAGAAGGGCTACATTTGATCGGGTATAGCGACAGCGACATGGCAGGAGATGTAGATGACCGCAAAAGCACAACGGGTGTGCTATATCTGCTCGGGAAGAGCCTTATCAGCTGGCAATCTCAGAAGCAGAAGATGGTGGCACTGTCGTCTTGCGAGGCAGAGTACATTGCTGCCACAACGGCGGCATGCCAAGGAATTTGGCTAGGGCGCCTATTTGGTGATTTAACAAAAAAGGAGCCCAGCAACGTCACACTCAGAGTAGACAACAAATCAGCTATATCCTTGTGCAAGAACCCTGTTTTCCATGATCGAAGCAAGCACATCGATACCCGCTATCATTTTATTAGGGAGTGTGTTGAAGGTGGAAAGATTGCGGTTGAGTACATTAGCTCAAATGATCAGCTAGCCGACATCCTAACGAAGCCTCTCGGACGCATCAAGTTCCTGGAGATGCGCAAGAAGATTGGGTTGATTGAGGTCAAGAAAGTACAACAAGATTAGGGAGTGATTGTTGGATAATCTTGTTGCATTGCCTCAGCGTTTTTAGATAAGAAGACTAGTAATCCGATTAGTTTTGAATTAGTCAAGATTAGTTCAGTTTGTTATTGTTATTAGTAATCCGATTAGTTTTGAATTAGTCAAGATTAGTTCAGTTTGTTATTGTTATTAGTAATCCGATTGGATTGGTTTGTTTTGTACTCCCTATATATATAGATGAAATAATCAAGAGGAAGTGCAAGCCCTCTTCTAAAGAAAATCTTCTTCTTCTATTGCTGCTTTATCCTCTCTCAACACCATGTACGGTTCCTGTGTAATCCATGCATGTAGCTTCTCCTGCAAAGAAGAGATTGTCCACAGGTATTCTCAGCCACTCATGGAGATAATGGGGGCTTACCCACCGTAGCTGTATGAGCCAAGAGAATTAACATCTGATCCCCAGTGTGAAACCAGGTAATTTACCTGCTAATAAAGCAACACAGAAGAAGACTAGATAAGCCACATTTTTTTTGTTGTAATGACATAATGGCTAGAACGTTTACTTGCCAATTTTTAGACTGGATCAACAAAATTGTCGGTCTAGAAGATTCTAAACTAAAACATCCAGAACATGCTACACCTCAATACATTGAAGAAAATATAAAATTGAAGAACCAACACATGGAGGCATTAAAAAATCTGAGGCAGCCTGCCCGTACAGAGCCCGAGCCAGGGACGGCCTGGGAAAAACCGGATCAGGCACGACGGTTGCCGTAGCAGACCCATACCGTTCTTGGGCCCGTGATGGCAACCCATGCATGTACTAAACCGTAAACTAGTTTAACCTTTTTTTTTTTTTTTTTTTTTTTTTTTTTTTTTTTTTGGGGGGGGTTGGGGGGGAAGGTTTGGGACGCAAAATATTGCTACCGCATTTAATTTCTTTTGAATTTTGTAATTATTTAAAATTTAGCAATTAAAGTGGATGTACAATCCTCATCAGTGGACCACACTAACCCTTCTATTATTATATTTCACATAAATTTTACTTTTCAGGAGTGAAAAGATACACATAGCCCTTTTATTGACACTACTAATATTCCATTTACAGAATCACAATACAGTATAATACAGCTTGAACATTATACACACTCTAAATAATATAATGTAATATCTCAACCAGCAAGTACAAATAATTTTTGTATACCTTCTTGTTTCCCCTCGGGGAGCAACTTTGTCCAAGACTTTCAAATATGATATTTGGTTATTTTTTTAAAGCTATATAAAAATAAAGTTATGAAGGATAAATAAAATTATGCTTGATTTTCCTAAAAATAGTGAAACCGGTCACCTAAAAAAGCAGATTGAGAAGCAATATAATGGAAACAAATAAAGGCTAAAATTTATCCAGATTTGGCAAAGATTTGATTAGAGATTAAGGATTTTAACATATTTATTTTGATTTTGTTGCATGTAAAATTTTCTATATATTTCTTGCAAGACTATAATTTTAATAGTTGAATGATTTTGAGATAATTGAAAGTATATGATTTGTTCTTTTAAATCTCTTCTCGAGTGATTCCTGTGAACGGGCATATAACTTGTCTAGATGTGTGATCTAACCCCTATTAAACCCTAATTTATATCCAAATTTCCACCACAAATCTTAATTGTCCTTCCGTCCTGTGTCAAATTGATAGAAACAAATTAAGGCAAGATTTATGCAGATTTTGATTAGGAATTATGTTAGGATTTTAGATTTGTTTTGATTTTATTGCACGTGAGATTTTCTATATATTTCTTGTAAAGTCTAATTTTAATCAGTTAATGATATTGAGATAATTGAAAGCTTGTGGTTTTATATAAAGTACCCTTAGATGTGAGATCCAAACCATATTAAACCCTAATTTACTTCGAAATCCCTAATTTCTTCAACAAATCTCCACCACAAACCCTCAAATTGGTTTCACAGCTCAAACCCACATCTTTATCTTCCCTCTTCTTTTTTTTTTTTTTTTTAGTTTTTGAAAAACGAGTGAATAAAAACTCAAAAAAAAAAAAAGAATCAGAGAAAAACAGAAAAAGGATTAAAAAAATTCCCTCCGTGCATTGATCCCCCCCGCCTCCACTCTAATCCCTAACCTGACCATCCCCGACTCTACTGGAACCGACCAGCCCCCTTCTCTGCTCACCACCCCCCCCAACCCCCCCCCCCCCCCCCGCCCCGCGCTCCTCTGTTGAAAAGTGTGAATTCGAGGAAGATGACGTCGACAGCGACTTACATCGCCAATCAATCCCAGCGGAGACCCCGCCACAGCAGCTCCTTGTCGAAGCAATCTTCGTTGAACCCCTCCGCCTTCAGCTGACAGAGTACCATCACGGTCGCAGTTTCCGATTTCCCCGATCGACACCCTCGTTTGACTGCAGGTCGCAGCTCACCACCTTCTATTTCTTTTCTCGACCTCTCTCTGAAGACCCAATCAAGCTCGCCCACCCTCCCTGCACCGGCCAACACTCCGCCGACTCGATTTCGCCCACTACAGCAACCCGCTTCTTCCTCGAATGAAGCTCCATCTGCAAGTGGAATCACTGCCGCAGACCAGATTAGAGTATGGATCTGAAATTTTCAAATATGATCCACCCGTTAAAGCTTCTACTTGATCCAAATCAATTCAAATCCATTTGGTTGTTAGGCTGCAACTTCAGAACCTGACCAGCTTGAAGTTTCACAGACATGTTAAAGGGTTTTGAGTTACTTTGGCATTGTTTCAAGCCTGATTCACGTCCACTTCCAGTCGGGTTTCGTACCGTGATAATTCTGAGCTAAGTTTAAGTTGTTTTGTAGAATTTTTACTCCAAACACAAGAATCCCAACAATCCTCTAAAAATTTCGTGCTCAAGTGTCAACTACTTTTCCTCTCCGGCCCGAGCCCTGCCAGGTAGAGCAATACCTCCTCGAATTATGATTATTCCCTATATAACCTTTCTTTTCTAAGTTCATGAAATGATCTTATGTTAAAGAAACATTAGCAGACATTAATTAATGGATAAAAATGACATCAATATCCACATCTATTTTTCTTGGAAATAAGCCGTCGCTTAAGACCCAGAGAATGTTGGTATTCAAAAGCAATGCAACTCCTGTCAAAGAAAAAAAAAAAAAACACACCTTCTTAATCACGGGCAAGGACGTGTAAAGATGTATCAAACACATCCATCATCATCAGCTATAACCATGGATTTTTTATCATTGAAGATCAGTCTAGAAATCTCTTGTGGGTACTAACCACGCTGGTATTTGCAATCCTGTCATTAAACAATTATTCATGGTCAAGACAACAGGTTTCATTCTCTTTCATTTGTACCAATTCGTTGCATTCATCGCCCATTACCACCGGTGAGCAGATCAAGTGTGATGGAGATCAAGATTAGATTTGATTTGATTTGATTAGAATTTTGATTGTATTAGATATTTGATTTAATTAGGAGTTTGGATTTTATTAAGATTCTGTTTGTTAGGATTTCCTATATATAGGGTTATATGGAGTATTAGAAAAAGATGAATAATATTTTGAGAAATTTTCTTGAGAAATCTCTGGCGTGGAATTCGCTGAGTAAAAAAAATCTTTCCTCGTGGATTCGTGGAGAGTGGGCGTGGGCTGGGTGGATTCCCAAATCCCAAAAGTTTTCCCTAATCCATCTTTTCTTCCCCAATTCCCTTAAAAAACCCTAATTTTCAAAACCCTAACCCTAATTCCGCTTCCGTCCTGCGTCAAATTGGTATCAGAGCCTAAAATTATTTTCTCCTACTCCACCTGATCCTCCTCCATCTGATCCAGCCACCCTCATCCTCACCCTCCATCAACAAGCAAGAGAGAGAGAAAAAAGAAAAAAAAAAAAAAAAAAAAACTCTGACAGATCAAAAAAAAAAAAAAAAAATCAAATCTGTAGAGAAGAGAGAGACAAAAAAAAAAAAAAGAAAGAAAAGAGGAAATGAAAAAGAAAAAAAGAAGAAAAAAAAAAAAAAAAAACCAGCAACAAACATCCACTAAACCCAGCAAGCTCAACCATCCTCCAAACCCAACCATCCTCCAAACCATCCGCCAAACCCAACCATCCTCCAAACCCAACAAGCCCTCTCCCTCAACCTCCCTATCCATTAATTTCTTCCCCCAATCTCTCTAGAAAAAACCCTAACCTTAATTCCGCTTCCGTCCTGCGTCAAAGTGCAAGGATTTATCAGCAATAAGGATGTTAATTTGGGGTCGATTGCAGTAGTGCTGATTCAGAACAAGGGCTATCACGACACATTTTGATAATGTAGGCACATCAGAGTATCATTGACAGAAAATTAGGAGCTTATAAAAGTTCATGTGAAAAAGGAATATTTCAATATAATCAATCCCACTAGGATTCATGCTCAGAATGAAGTAAAAAATTAACTTGTTAATGCCAAACCCTTCTAAGGATTTGGTGGCCGCCAATTAGATCGTTCACCAATTAATTGATTACAAAAAGAACAAAAACAAGTAAAACGTCAGGATTTCAAAAGTAAATATGTTGATAGGGTGTATAAGAAACAACTATGGCAGAATAATACCATGTGGAAATTAACTCAAATGAGGGGGTGACAAAAGAACAAACCAAAGACTGGTTGAGACGGGATGAACATCGGTAAAATAAAAAAAATCAAGGTCAAACACGTAAAATCTTAGGGGAAATTAAAAAGGAATGGTAACTTTGTCTCCGAAGTAGTACTTCTTTAATTATATATTATTTAATTAACTTTAAAACTCCATAGTTAGAATCTGTTAACTTCTCCTTAGAAGGAAGGATGTACATGAAAGTTATTCCCAGAATAGAGGGAGGTGGATGAGAATTCCTATAAAATGAGGATATACACGTAATATTGGAAAAAATTAAGGATATATATGCTAAAATCCCAACATAAAAAACTTGGGGTATTTACTGGTTTGTCCCTCAAATCTTTATATATTATGATTTTGCCCCCCAAATCTTCATATTTAGGATTTTGCCCCTTAAATCTCATAAGTTACAACAATTTAGTCCCCCTCTCTAACACAGTTAAATATTTGACCATTTTACTCATCTTTTCCTCTTCTATTTTCCTCCTTTCTTCTTCTTCTCTCTTCCTCCTCTCTTCTCATTTTCTTCATTATTTCTCCTCTCTTCCTCCTCTCTTCTCCTCTCTTCCCTAACACAGTTAAATACTAAAAGAAGAGAGGAAAAATAATGAAGAAAAGGATAATAGAGGAGGAAGAGAGAAGAAAAAGAGAGGAGGAAAATAGAAGAGGAAAAGAGAGGTAAAATGGTCAAATATTTAACTGTGTTAGAGAGGGGGACTAAATTGTTGTAATTTATGAGATTTGGGGGGCAAAATACTAAGTATGAAGATTTGGGGGGCAAAATCATAATATATAAAGATTTGAGGGACAAACCAGTAAATACCCTAAAAACCTTTCATGCTTCTATGCCCGTCCAATCAAAAATTAGTTAGAGCATATCCATCAACTGGAATTATTGCTAATAAAAGTTTGAAAAGTTCAAACAAAAACAAATATCTAGATAATGCAAAGAAAATATACAGTTTTCTTCAAAATTAATGCAAAAGGTGGCCAATTAATTAAGCTAGCTAACTATCATCGTCTATAGAGGCATGAGCATGATAAGTATGTGATGCTAGGCATTATAATTGATATTGGCATGCAGAACATAAGTAAGAAAAGTTGTACAGAAGTGTGTACCGGTTCAGATGCATCTGGAATAATCTGTTTTATTAGATGAAGAAATGCGAAATTAGCAGCGGCTTCGTCAGACATCTTTTCAATGTCATGGGCAAGCCGGCCTGCAAGCATGTAAACAAGTACTGGATGACCCGTTGCCTTGTAAAGATTAAGGAAATAGCTGCAGCTATAAGAAGAAGATGAGAAAACTCCAAGAAACTCTACATTTGGCCAAAAAACCCTGTCAAAATGCAACATGATTTTGTTCTCTGTGCCAACCCCGATATCTCTTATGGCTTCTTCCTTCCACTGTGGAAGTTTTGGCTCAAATTTTATGGAATTGGCCTTCAGAACTCCTAGGGGAACAGTAATGACAGCGGCATCTGCAACAAATGCTTTACCATTGTCTACAATAACTTCTTACCACGAACAAATTTTGTAACTCTAAAACAAGGGAAGAGATCAGAAAATATTGGAGAGAAACATTGAGCACGGTTAACTAAGTACTCTTAACACTTAGCGGTGTCCTAGACGGATATCCAGACCTTTAGCAAGAGTTTTGATAACAGGACGGTAACCACGGACCATCAGACCATGACCACCGGCGAGGTGAACTACCTGCATTTCATGAAGTAGACATGCTTTTAATAAATACAACCATCTGTGTTTCAAATGTTCAAAAGAATGTATGCTGCCTCTAAATTAACTTAAGTGAATAATATTATGTTCCAAAAATGCCATAGATATTTAGTGGACCCTTGATGGCACTAAATTAATTTTTACACGATTAAAATCAGAATCCAATCAAATTGCATACAGGTTCATTTTTGGACTTGGGCTATTGCAATCTAATACATTCTACGTCCATAACCATACTCATATGTGCACCCCACCCCAAATGGCACCAATGATATATGTAGTGTCACGTGGATAATAACAAATATTGTTAGCTGACTTATCTTATAGATTTGTAATTTTTTTTTTTTTTTGAGTTTTGAGATACATTAATATTAGTATCTTAATGTCAATCAATTCTTAATTTCGTAGTATACCAATGTTATATACTAATTTTCTAGGGTTAATTGTTGTGAGACCCTCCTACATTATAAGGATAATATAACTTTTCAAGTTTAAAATCCTCAGTTTAGTCCCTATTAAGGATCGTAATGTATGCATCTATGGGTCAATTTTTGGCTCACTCTACACAAAATATTGAATTAAAAATAAAATATTAATTTTTTAAATTCAAAATTTCTTATAGAACGGGCCAAAAATTAATCCATGGACACATTCATTACCATTCCTAGTTTATGGACTTTTAACATCGTTAGTCAATAGTTTTCTTTTCTCACCCCTATTTAATTTAAACTTATATATTTTTTTATAAAATTTCTAATTTACCATCCTCTCCCTCACTAAGAACTCACAACAACATGCCTAGAAGAAGGTCATTTGGGGAGTTCAAAAAAAAAAAAAATCTAATTTAAGTTAAATATGGTGAGAGTAGCAAACTGTTGACTAACGACGTTAGGAGTTTAAGAAATAAACTGAGAGTTTTAAATTTAAGAAGTAATAATTTACATTACCCTTATAGTACATCGGGTCTCATTGTAGTTGAATCAATTTTTTAAAAAAATATTTTCTAGAGTCATTTTTTTAAAGTAGAAGGTTTGTTGTTTCGTTATTCTCTTGTTTTAACTTTTGAATAATGAGATGGAGCTTTTTAAAGAAATTGAAATATGTTTAGACTAGTTTTATTATTGAAAAAATACATGGTTAATCTTTTTTATGTAAACTCTTTTACGTACGATGATTGATGAAGGTGCACATCATATTATTGTTGGCATTTACATTTATTTAAAATAATGAAAAATATTTGTCAAGACACAATTTTTGACTCAAATATGATCCTTAGGCAGCATACACCAAATTAGTACCTATCCCACGTATCCAATTGTATTTAATAAAATAGTCTTAATTAGGATCCGAATCAAATGATTTATTCTGATTTAGACTGCATGAGACCTGGGGGCGGATATGGATTGATCATAACCTATCCGACCTGGTAGTAGCTCCAGAATGGGAGTTTCTAAAGAAGCACACCATTTTTCCTAGTGAAGTGGTCCGAACTGAAAATTTATCACTTGGAAAAGTCGTGTGGTCCTTTGGAAACACCCCTCTGGAATCCACCAAACAAATATAATTTTTTGTGGATTTTGACGTCGGGCCCACCAAAAACCCACAAGCTAGCCCTTCGAAACTAGAGGGGAACACTATTTTTCCTAGTGAGCCCACCCTCTCTTTTCAAAAGAGAGAATTTTTACTAGTGAGCACACAATAATTTCAAAAATATTCTCACATTATTTCTCTTTCTCTTTCTTTTCTCTAAATCCAACTTCTCTTTCTCTTCTCTAAACCCAACTCATCTTTCTTTTCTCTTATCTTTTGAAAAGAGATGACAACTCACGCAAGATACCCTCCTTTATTTCTCTACCCCACTCTCCTTTATTCTCTCCCTCACTTTCCCGATAAACCCAACTTCCTCCTACTCTAAACTCTTCTCTCTTATCCCTCAGTCCCCACTCCTCCCCCTTACACGAGAAAAATCGATCGCCTCCGCTGTAAAACCGTCCCCGCAGCGAAGCCAATTTTTCCATCCGCTCTATTTAATGGTGGATTCAAAACCCTAACCCTAGAAAAATTACTCCCCAAAACCAATTTTCGATTCGAAGAAGCAGTCGCCGCTGCCTCCGATCTCGACGACTCGGGATTTGGTTGCAGTGAACATCAAGAATAAAAACTCAATCGCCGATCTGGAGTTTGTTCTTGAGCTCTACGAGAAATTTCTTGGTGCTCAGAAGGTGAGACCATATAGTTTTGTTGTTTGGGCTCTTTATGATGCTTCCACATTGTAAAGTTTCGATCTTTACCTCTTTCTTGGCTTAATATAGGGAACCAATTCTAATTAATGTATGCTAAGCTAAAGTAAGAAATGCAAACAAATCGGTTTCACGAGAGAGGAATATTATCTTCAATTGGAAATGACTTGGTGAATACAATCTTTGGCATGCTTGGAATTGGAGGTATTAAAAGCTAAAACATAAAGAAGAAGAATTAATATGGCTCATGATGAGTTATTGACTTATTTATCTTATTTCCCACTTGTGTTTTAAATATTTATACTTATCCACTTACAGGGGTTAGTATCGATATTAACAAAGTCTATTATTTCTGAAGAGTCTTACAAAAGAGCAAACATTGATGAACTAGACTCAGAAGAAGAGAAAGTCCAACCAATTAGTGGAGAACCGATTGAATTAACAATCCTCAAGAGTTTCAAAACATAGAGACGTTAGAGTTAATTATTTTTGGTTTTGGGTCGTAATTTGAAAGGACTGTACTCTAAAATAATATATTTTTTTTATAGTTGTTCGAAAACTGTTCTATGCAAACGATACTTTGTATATATATATTTTTTAATGTAATATTGTTTCTAATTATGGCTAATTTGTTTATGATTCTCATTAAGTGAATTTACAATGTTGTTTGAATTTGAGTTTCGTATTTATGTGTTATTGATGAAATCTCTAGATAAACTTTGTGTACAAATTAGATAAACTTTGTGTATAAATTTGAGAGATGAATAAATTCTTTGTGTTTGTGGCATAATCAATTTTTGAATGCAATTATATTTTGATTTCTTAATCTAATAGGTTTCTATGAAAAGGACCTTCAAGAAGCGACATGGAGTGTTATTTAATACTCTTGCAAAAATTAAAGCCATATAACATATTATGGATATGTTATAAACTTTTTTGATAGATTTTGTGATAGATTTTTTTTTTGTATTTGCTTCGTTATGGATATTATTATGACTTGTTGCTTTCTATAACATATTTTGTTTTGTTATGGTTATTATTGTTGCTATTATTATGACTTGTTGCTTTTGTTATGATTTGTTGCTTTGTTATGGATATTATTATTGCTATTATTAATCTATGACTTACAGATATTATATGTTAAATAACTTATTATATTTTAGTACAACTTGATAATGATAACCAATTTTTAAACATGAATCCTTATCTCATGTTCGGACAAAATTGCCACTGTCCGGACTGTCAGTCCGGACGGACATTGGACTCTCTGGAGTGTCAGTTCGGATAGTAGAGAGTCGTCCAGACTGTGAGTTTTTTTGGCTTCGTAACTTTTATCAATTCGCACTTTTTCTAGGTTTTTGAGTAAGCAAAGGATTAATAAAGTCAATTTTCATATTTAACTTGTGAGATAATTTTATATAGGGAAAGATTTGATGGAATAGTTGTGGGTTTAAGAATTTTTTTTTGGTTAATTGAACTGTAGTTTGAGACAGGCCTGGCAAGTGGGCCGTGCCCAACACGGCCCTGGCACGAGCGTGCCGTGCCCGGCACGGCACGCCTGCCCGGGCTTGGACCCGGGCTCGGCCCGCCGGCACGGCACTGCGGGCACTTGCCGTCCCGTGCCGGCTCGTTTTATTAATAAAAATTAATTATTAAGTAAGTTTAGGAGACTATTTAGTTTCATTTAATTGAATTTAATAAAAAGTAACAACAGTAAAAAAAATTTATTATATTTAATCTCATAACATTGATATAATTGCTCTATAAATCTTTTTAAAAGTTATACAAAGCCCAAAGAGAGGGGAGAGACCACAACCGTCACCCTCAACTTATTTTTAGTATTTTTTCTAAGAGATTTAAGAGTTAAAAATTACAAAAAAAATTTAGAAAATACATGAAAATCCCAACAAATGTAAATACTTTTAATCATGATTCATTTTCTTCTAGTGAGGTCTCTACTACTATTTCATTAGCCAATCCTTATTCCCTTTCTTCTGCGTCGTATCAATCCTTCAAGCAGATACACATCTCCAATGTGTCCGATACCATTGAGGTTCTCCACTCCATGAGCACTCTATCACCTGCGCTAAAAGCAGACTCCGATGCTACAGTAGACACCAGAGGAGTTAGTAGATCACGGACCATATTGGAAAGGAAGGGATATATTTTTTTCCTGTGATTTCCACCAGGCCAAAATATCAAAGGCTTCATAATTTTCAGGGGGTGTGTCATCTTTATAGTTAGCTCTTTCTAAATAATAATATAATTCATTAAAATATGTACTAGATTGCATTGCCTTTTTTGGTGAAATACAGATGGTATTATTGGATTACGGATTTTTCTAGTAGATGGTTGTTTTATAAATTGTGTTGGCACACTATACATATTTTCATATGTTTTATACATAATATCTAAATAAATTTTAATATCATTAACTAAATCCCTTACATTATCTTCCTAAGACATATTTTTATAAAATAAATCTATTAAAATTTCAAATCTATCTAACTTGCAACGGGAATCCACAACACTTGCAAAATATAATGAGTATGAGAAATCTTTAAAATATTTATTAAATTTAGTTTCTATAGGTTGAACAATATTTTCAAGTATTGAGTGATTTCTACATTCATTTAAAACCGAAATAATTTCAGTTAGATAATATAGTGCAATATGTGTAGTTGGGTAATAAGTGTCTGACAGTGCTCTAGTTGCATTTTCAAATTTTCTTAAAAACTTAGAAATGCAATTCAAATAGTGTTATTTAGTATTATCTAAACTATACATTGGTAACTCCATTTCATTAAAAATATTTATTATATTTTTATACTGAATAGTTATGTTTAACATTTTATATGTAGAATTTCATATTGTTCTAATATCTATAGGTACAATTTTAAGTGATATTTTAAGATTCTTACATATTTGTTTAAATGATTGTCTTCTTGGTCCACTATTTTTAATAAATAGTAATGTATACCTAAGTTTTATTATTGAATCACTTACTATTTTTAATCCATCTTGAACGCATAAATTAAGTATGTGATAAATACACCTAACGTGAAATAATTTTTCATTTAAAATTAGTTTTGCAATATTTTTAAGAATTTCTATTGCGGCTGTATTTTCCGAAGTATTATCGAAAGTAATGGAAAATATTTTTCTTTCTATTCTAAATGCTGAAAAAACACTTAGTTGGGATTGTGATAAATTATGTGCATTGTGAAGAAATTCAAATATCCTAAACCCTATTATTCTTTTTTATATACACCAATCTTGATCAATATAGTGAGCCCTTACGCATAAATAATTACACATATTTAGAGCTTCCCAACAATCTACAGATATAGCAACTTTAAAAATTAAAGAAGTGAAAATAGCTGTTAAAGTGTCCATATTCTCTTTATATAGTTTTAACATGTAGGGTTTAGATGTAGAACGTGAGACTTTTTTAAATTCGTCAGTAAATGTGGTTTTACAATATCTTTCAAATTTTCGATTTTCCGATAAAGGAAAAGATTGTTCGTCATATATTATAAATGTTGCTAAATTTTCTCTTGCTTTGATAAAATCATATTTACGAATTCCTAACTATCCACCATATGTGCTTATTTGTGTTTGATGTGGTTTATTTGGTGGGTGAGTTTTGTCTAGGTGTTTTTTAAGATGACCCGTTCTACTACCTAAAGGAAACGAATAAATTTTTTGACAATATTTACACTTAGTTTTTTAAATACCATTTTCCATTATTTTCTCAAAATGTTTCTATATATCAGATCTAGCAGTCCTAGCAGAAGTGGTTGTTTGTGTTTCGGGTCTGGTTGTTTCGATTGGTTCTTCCTCAGATAAAAAAGGTACTTGAGGAGGTTGTTTTTCATTAGTTAAAAAGGGAGAAAAAGAACCCGTAGTTTGAGAGCAAAAAGCGCCGGACGAGTGTTGATCCATTTAAAAAGAATCTCCAAAAAAACAAAAAAATTCTCAAAAAAAACGAAACAAAAAACTTCAAATTATAAATATATGTTGACCGGTGAACTATTTGAGAGATATAATAGAAATATCTAACTAGAGAGAGGAAGTTGGAAGCCGAAAAAGCGAAGAAAATCTTATTTCAGAGAAAAAACTTGCTTGAATCTTGATTGGAAGACTTACTTGTTTGAGATTTCTTTATCACTTGATTGAAACTTACTTAAAAGAGTCGAGAATTTGAGAAGAGTTTTGAGAGAATGAATTTTATTGTATAAGTATGAAGAATGGAAATAGAGAAGATAATGAGGTATTTATAGAGAAAGAAACGTTTTAATTTGCAAAAAAATTGCAAAAAACTCCCCCAACGGCTATTTTGACCGTTGGGAGGAAAAATCTGCAGAATAAAATTGCAAGAAACCCCCAAATGGCTATAAAAATAGCCGTTGGGGGCTCTTAGCAAAAAAAAATATTGCAAATACCCCCAACGGCTCTTTATGGCTAAAAAAAATAAAAAAATAAAACGTATCGAGCCGTGCCTAGCACGTACCACGTGCGGCCTGGTCATGCCGACGACATGGCCGACCTGGGCCGAGCCCGAGTCGAGATATTGGGTCGTGCCTGGCACATGCCGGACACGCCCGGCCCATTTACCAGGTCTAGTTTGAGAAGATGAGAAGAATAGAGGTTGAAAAAAAAGGAACATTTCAATCCAAAAAATTCGATTATAAGTTTGTAATATGAAATAAGTTTGCAAGTGGGCTCACCGAGAAAATGGTGCGCCCATCTAGAAACTCCCCTCTAGAAGGGATTCGAACGGGATCCGAGCCGCTAAGGTCCTCTGCATAAACCTTAAAGGCAAAAGGCAAAACCCCAGGTCTCTCTTGCCCCTTCATCTTTTCAAGTCTCAACCTTGCTGCTGCCGCCAGGCGATGACTCTGGTCGCGGGTTCCTACGAGAAGTTCATCTGGGGCTTCGCCCTCAACCCCAAAACCCAAACCCTATCCCCTCTCTTTTCCTACCCGTCCCACACCGCCCCCATCAAGTCCGCCGCAGCCTGTGGCCCCCTCGCCGCCACGGGCGCCTCCGACGACGCCATAAAGGTCTACGACCTCCCCTCCTCCTCCGAGGCCGGATCCCTCCTCGACCACTCCGCCGCCGTCACCGCCCTCGCCTTCTTCTCCTCCCCTCTCGCTCCCTCCCTCCCCCGCAACCTCATCTCCGCCGCCGCCGACGGTAACCTCTGTATCTACGACACCGACCCCTTCGTTCACCTCCACACCGTCTCCGTCCACCGCAAGGGGGTCAACGATCTCGCCGTCCACCCATCGGGCAGATTAGCGCTGACAGTGGGGCGAGATTCGTGCTTGGCGATGGTGAATCTGATAAGGGGACGGCGGAGCTTCTCGTGTCGGCTGGCCAAGGAGGCGGAAATCGTGAGGTACTCTCACGATGGGGGGAAGTTCTTTATGGTCAGCGAGGAGAAGGTTGGGGCTCACGAGGCCGAGGATGCGAAGATAGTTTGCGAGATGGTGGGGAGCAAGAGGATTCTTTGTGTCGCCGTTGGCGAGGTAAAAAGGTTCCATTTTTCGTCTTGTTGATGATAAACGTTCAACTGAGCATGCAATAATCCCTCAAACTGTAAAAGATTTGATCTTTTTATCATCTTGATTGTAAATGTGTTGAGCATTGATACAATTAATTAAAAAAAAACTAGTCTTTTTGTTATTCTTATGAAAGTGAGATACACATGATTTGCTTTGAGCATGCAATAATTGATTGAATCGCAATGAATTGAATGGAGCACTGTACATGTGGTTTATATGCAGATTTTTTCTATATGCTTGTTGTTTACCTCTCTTTTGTGGAGATGATGGTACTATCTTGAATATTCTAATGTTATTAGTTGCTATGCTTGTGCCTAATGTTAGTTGAAATATGACAGAGTGGGCTTTTGTTTACTGGTGGAGAGGACCGAAACATTACTGCTTGGGACTCGACAAGCGGGAAAGTTGCACATTGCATAGAGGATGCTCATTCAGCTCGTGTGAAAGGACTTGTTGTCTTTAAGAATAAACACGGTCAAGCTTCTGAAACACCCAATATCTTAGCTTCTGCATCATCGGATGGCGTTATACGTGTATGGGATATTCGGATGATTGCAAAGGAGAAGCCCAATATGTTATCAGAGGCTAACACGAAGTCCAGGCTGACTTGTCTTGCTGGTTCATCCATGAAATGTGAGTGCCTCAGCTTGTGTCCTCAAAATTTTGACCATGGAGCTTTATGTTGAATTTTTTTTTGTAATAGTATTGTTACTTCCAACTAATTTATTATTTTCATACTAGATTAGCATTGCATACATTAATGTTTATTTGCTTAGTATAAAAGTTAGAAATACATTTTTTCTAGACATACCAGTCTGGAATTCTATGTGTTTGCAGAACCTAGATTAAAAAATAATTCTATTTAATGTATATATGTTTCAGATGACTATGGTAACTTGATTAATGTCAAGTTTATATGGTCAAAGCATAGATAATTGCTTGCGCTATAGTCAACTATTCAAGCACGTGCATGGATGCTTAAGCATCTACAGGTTATCACACTTCTTTCTTTGGCTCAATCCATGAAGCATTGATATGAACATGTTGGCACGGCACTGACAAGCCAACATGTTTATATCAATGCTTTTGATGATGAGAATCCTATTTGATGGGAAAACATCTTTAATGATGTGATGATGACAGCAATCAAAGATGATAGGGCTATGCCATCATTTATACATACATTCATACATATATACATACATACTTATATATAAACACACAAGGAATGGTGTACCAAAAGTGTCTCCGAAGGGCCTTGCCTACGGAGGCGTCCTTAAATCTCAACATGGATAGTGTGTGTGGATGATCGGATGATCCGAATCGTTAGTTATGTTCTCCATGTTCTAAACAGTTGGTGTAATCATATGATTTAGACACTTCTTTTTTATTAATCAAGAGGTCTTGTGTTGTATTATTGAAAAACAATTCATTTTGTACATATTCAATACAACAACAACAACTAAGTCTTTTATCCCAAGTACTTGGAGTAGGCTACATAAACCAAAAAAGAATCACGCTGGATCGATCACGTTGATAATCCTTCTCCATTCATTCCATCAAGCAATATCTCCTCATTTAAACCTCTAGAATCCATATCTTTTCGTATCACCTCCATCTATATTTTTTTCGATCTTCTCTTCGCTCTTTTAACTTGTCCTACATTGCATTTTGTACATATCCAATTTACGGTAAAAAGTTATAAAATGCATGATTTATTGTATACCACTATTTTTGAACGAGCAGATTGAACGGTATGGATCATCCACATACATGATATACCCTCTATGTTAAGATTTAGGGTATCTCCATAGGCAGCTCCCAATGGAGATACCTTATGTACACTTTTTCCATATATATTGTGCCGTACGGGTTCTGGCCGAGCGACAGACATATTCGGGGCACCTGACACGGCCAGAATGGCTGTCATGCTGTGCTTGGTTGGGCTCCAGGGTTGTTCGGGGTAGCTGGCACGATCAGAACTACCTGCCCATCATACCGAGCGGGTTCCGGCCGAGCGACGGGTCGGCTCAGGGCGCCTGGCACGGCCGTATATTATATGTCTATATATACACACATACATGCATACGCACATATATAATAATAATAATAATAATAATAATAATAATAATAATAATAATAATAATAATAATAATAATAATAATAATGGAAATGCACAGACTTGTGTAAATTCCTTGAGTTAGCAATGAAAAAATGGTAATCCCATTATTTTTTTGGGAAATGCATTTTGGATTATGATCTTAACTCCCTAGGAATTAGTCATATCCAATTTCTTAAATTTTAGTTTTGATTTGAGCTTCAATCAAGTAGATAAAAGGTTAATGGTTTTCGGTGAATATATTTTGTATTCACTTGATGGAATGACAAATAAATTTCAAAATCCATAAAATTTGATTATCAAGAAACTAAGGAGGTGGAGGTCATAATCCCAAAAAAAATTTAAAAAGTAATGGGATCATTATTATTTTACTACTAGTTCATGTAACTTTCCTGATATGATGGTTCATTATAGTAAACCCATATATATATATATATATATATATATAATATGTATGTATGTGTACTATACTTATGTATATGTATGCATATGTACGATGTGTGTATGAATGTACATATGTGCATGTATATATATGTATAATATGTGTGCTCATGTATATATATATATATATATATATATATATATATATATATATATATATATATACACACACACGTATGTATTTTGGATTGGACTATAAACTTTCCATTAAACTGAAAAGGAAGTTCTAACACTTTTTCCACCACATTCACTAATGGCCCACTATTACTTTATTCCGTATATTCACTTTTTGAAATTCGGACTAACACATATCTCAAGGTAAATAGATAGTGAAATATGTGTTAAATCTTACTTTCAGATTTAATAGAAAGTTGTAGTCAAACTCTTGCTCTCTGTATATATGTATATGTTCACCTCTCTCTATGTATATATATGAGAATAATGGAAATGAGCTGACAAGTCATGTAAGTTATCTGAGTTACAGTCCATTTCCAATATCTCCAGTAATTTTTTTCCAATTTTTTTTTTTTTTATTATAATCTAAACTTTCTTGGGTTCACTCGTATCCAATCTTTTTTGGGTTTTAATTTTGATTTGGCTTTCTATCTAGTAGATACAAAATTGATGATTTTCGGTGAATACAATATTTTATATCCACTTGATAGAATAGCAAATGAACTTTAAAATCTGTGAAATTTAATCCTAAGGGATCTATGAGATGGAGATCATGATTCAAAAATAGAATTTGAAAAAAAATAGAATGACTATTTTTTTCTCACTAATTTAGGTAACTTAGCTAAGCTAGTATCTCGCTTGTAGTAATCCTTCTATAGATATATGGGTTGGACTTCAAACTTTAAATTAAATCTTAAAATTTAGTTATAGTACTTTTTCCACTATACATTTACTAGTGCCCACTATTACTTTATTACTTTTCACTATTCACCTTTTGAAATTTTGACCAACATATATCTCAAGAAAAATGGATAGTAAAGGATATGTTACATCAACTTTTAGTTTAATGAAAAGTTTGTAGTCCAATACTCTCTCTATATATATGAGTTAGACTATTTATAAATCTGAAATGTTAGTTTAACGCTTTTTTAACCACATATTCACTTGTGGCCTACCATTATTTTATTACTTCTTACTATTCACCTTTTGAAATTTCGATTAATACATATCTCAAGGCAAATGGATGGTGAAATATATGTGTTTGATCTGACTTTTTAGATTTAACGGAAACTTTATAGTCCAACTACACAAACACACGCATTAGTGTTATTCTCAACTCTATGGTTCACTCATACTCAATATCTTAGATTTTAGTTTTGGTTTGGTCTTCCATCAAGTAGACACAAAATTAACGGTTTCGCTGAATACAATATGTTTTCCACTTGATGGAGAAATGAACTCCAAAAGCTATAAATTTGATCTTTAAGAAACTAAAGAATTGGAGATTATAATCCCAGAAAGAATTTACAAAATATAACGAGATCACTTTTTATGCCGCTAGCTCACACAAGTTTCCTTAGCTAGCGTTTCATTTACAATAGTCCCATATGTGTGTGTGTGGATGTATGTATATGTGTGTATTAATGTACATGTATATGCACACATCCATTTTTGTGAATGAGTTATAATGGACTACTACTTCCCCTACCCCAGTTATGTTCAGAAATTTTATGTTGCCATTAGCCAAAATAACCCAGAAATTGGATAGCAGAATGCCAGGAATATATTCGCATAGGAATTTGCTAAGGTTCGGATAGAATAACATGAATTAAAATAATTTATAATTAGCCACATATTCTTCCCGCAAAAAGGCTAGTTACGATTACTTTTATGGTAGTTACGATTACTTTTATGGCTACATGGGAATAATTATAAACTACTCTATCTCTTGTTTCATATCCGATGTGGACTATTGAGATAGGGGTATTATATTCTTTCCCCTTTAGGATCTGACGTTCCAGTAATATATTAACACTTCACCAGGCGATGTAGTATTTTAGAGGTGGCCCCTATAGATAGAGCTGACTCCCACTGATTTAAGAGGTGACCCCCACTTTTGTGTGGCATTTTGTTCCGATTAGTACTTAGTTCAACGTGATACCTAGTTCTGCACACTTTCGGCTGGTGTCTGACTTTGATATCACTTGTAACGTCCCCCATCCGGAAATTGGGTAGCAGAATGACGGCAGCATATTCGCGTAGGAATATGCTAAGTCTCTGATAGAATAGTATGAATTAAAATAGTTTATAATTAGCTACGGATTTCTCCCCCAAAAAGGCTAACTACGATTATTTTTATGGTTTTATGAGAATCATTATAAACTACTCTATTTTTTGTCCCATATCCGATATGTACTATTGAGAGAGGAGTATTACGCTAATACAAAACATCAGTTATCCTCTATCCTATGCGTGGACTTCTATTATGTATACACACACTCCAGTATCTCATTGTATCGATTCTTGGGATGCTAGCTTTGTCTTCGAGCTAGACATTGTGTTTATTGTAAATGTAGAAGTTTGCATATAATACACAGTAACAAATTGGGGGAAGGTGTTGAGGAATATTGGTTTCTTCAGGCTCTATATACTGTCATTCCCAGCCAAGTTATTTTAAGATCGTATGGGATGTCAGGGTATTACAACAGCATCCAACTAATTATAGGATTCTTCTAGGATTTAATATATATAGTTATTAATATATATAGTTATTTTTTTAGATAAGATTTAATATACTTTTGATGGAAGAAGGCTAAATTACTAGACAAAACAGGTGGTCCTAACCATAGCTGAATGGAAAAATATAGATGACCCAGAATCAACATTTTAGATATTGACCGTTTTTTGTTATTATTGTTTAATTTGAAGTGTTAACAGAAGTTGTCAAAAAGGACTTACTGAATGTTTTTTAGCGTAGAGAGTGGATAAATCACCCCATGTTTCATTAAATAAAATTTTACAAAACATAGGTACATAGGTAGAATACATAATACATGTCTCTTGCTAGAGAGCTGACTAAAAGTAATATAAAATAAAATTAAAAATAAATATTCCCCACTTATCACACAATAGGTGCAAAGAAATCATGATATATGCATGAGTGAACCTAAGTATGCCATATTGGTATTCTTTCGATGTCAGCTGCTATTGTTGTTGTCGTTGCCGTCGTCAACATGATGTTAGCCCCTTGGGCTATTAGCTTGATTTAAGATTTGAATTGATGTCGGACCTAGCTTGGTATACTGCCTTTGTATGCAAGGACAATGACAATTGCTTCGTCATGTTAATTGCCGATGCCAATGATTCCTCAGTTTCCTTACTGTGCTGTTTCTTTACGAAGCCAATCATCCTCCTCCTTGTCATCCGAGGGACGATAAATGACTCCGAAAATCATCTCAAGTTTCTTTGAGCAGTAAACTAGCCTAAGGCCCTAAGCTAAGAATAAAAGGTAATGGCCACCCAACGTCGCAGAAGCAAACCGTTTTTCCACTCCACAAAATACCTCAACTTCTCCCACTTGACACCCGATGCTTCCTCTCACGTGGCATTGGACGTTGTGCAATGTATGATCACTGAAAGTATGAGAGCCCACCATATGCAACACCCATTTGCAATTAGGCCATTCCCCATGAGACCTTATTCTCCTGAGGTTGATCTGGCACCCCTTTGACCAATATCGGCTGCCCTTCTCCATAGCTGCATGCCTCGGCAGCACAAAACGAGGGTTTCGCTCGTTACAGGACTTGTCCAATCATCTCACATGCTATGGCTTTTCATTAACTCTCACCGACGTGGCAGGTAAGCGGCAAACCTTCATTCGGATGTTGGTTTGAAGCTTTTCAGGCGCCAAGTCAAAATATTGTGTTAAGCAGTGTTTTCCAATTGGTTTCTGACATAACTGTCTATCATACCAAGCTTGATGCGGTTGCTGTTGCATAGGCTGTCGTGTTAATTTATCGACACCTTGCCAGCCCATTGCCTCTCGCTGCGGTACCAATGTTGATTGCCTCTCACAGCCATATATTGCTCCCTGCCTAACCCATCAATGGATACTGTTTTGACTCGGACACCTAGCATCAGCAGTGAAGACACGATCACATTGCCTTCCTCTGTTACTGCACTATCTCCACAAAAAGTAATAGGGTTGCATGCCTGTCTCCACACGTCACATCTTGGGCCTAACAACACAGTCAGCGTCCCATTGATCGCTGCTGTTCTGACTATGTCCCTATTCATCTCGTGCCGACAAGGCAAAACCAGAGTCTCCACTCTCTGTATGTCCCATCTTTGTCGAGAGCTCACCTTCTTAGAGTCAGGTCTCTGCAGCCATATGCTTACCTATCGATTACCATGCCCTGCCCCCCAGTGATGTGTCTGTGGCTACTCGCCGGCCTCCCATGTGAAATCCGTGCACAGTGAGACAGGATCGGGATGGTTGTGGTCGCTCCCCGACTTACTGTTAATGCTGTTGTTAGGCGCGTTTACAATGTTTCCCGCTGGTATGCATTTGCTGTCAAAGATTACACATTTGGGGTCTTCTATTATTAAATCTTACTCAGTACATTGAGGAAGTTTTGGAAATATCTCCTTACTTGCCTTATTCGCCCTCTTCCTTTCCTTTTTTTTATAGAGTCGAATTTGCTAACTTCTTATACTTGTATAGCTTGTCACATTGTCTTCGTCACTCGTTTTAAGCTTCTAAGTTCTAATTGTTGGTTGCCCCCAATTGTTTTTTCAGGAGCGTAGCTTTGGATGCATCTGTTTGACCATGATCTCCGTCGCCATGACTTCTTTTGACTAGAAACGTTTTGTTCAAGTTGAGCAACAATTTCAGTATTTAATGGTTGTACGTTTTCTTTTTAAGCATAGAAAGGTTGTACTGTTAACAGATGAAGAAACGAGAAGTATTTTTTTCTTAATGAATACATGATTTTGTTGCCATGAATCAATACACAGTCCTTCCTGAGAATATTTTTTCTATAATCTGTATGCTGATTTTGTGGTAGATGAGTTTATCAGCTTTGATCTGGATCATCTATTTATAATACTTTTTATGAAGAAATATAGTAATCTGCTTGCAATAACCTATATCAGATTCATCCTGCTCGCACAGACACAGTGATATTTCTGCCTGTAAGCATGATATAGTTGTGAAGGGAGATGGGAAACGAAAGGAAAGAGGAATAACTTTGCCCCCTGCTTCCTAACAAACTGTCCGGATAGCTCGATCATTGGATCCACCCCTGCTGGAGTTTAAAATTGCTTGTGTTTCTTCTTTTGCTGTTGCTGGTCCCCAGCTATTTTTGTATCGAAACGCAATTATATAGGTCAGTACTCTTCCTTATCGTCTTGTCAGATTCAGGAATTTAAACTTGTAGTCTGTTAATCTCCATTCTTCATATTGGTATTCCACTCTCATTACGTTAATCGAGTTCTTTTTACCTTTTAAAGTATAAACCCAGACAATATATATATATATATATATATATATATATATATATATATATATATATATATATATATATGAGAAAAATGGAAATGAGCTGACAGCTCAAGCAAGTTGCCTGAGCTGCAGTTCATTTCCACTATCTCTAATAATCTTTTTAAAAAAAAATCTTTTGGATTATGATCTCGACCTTCTAGGGTTCACTTATATCCAATTTCTTGGGTTTTAGTTTTGATTTGGTCCTCTATCAAATTAACAAAAAATTAACGGTTTTCAATGAATAAAACATTTTGTATGCAATTGATGAAAGGGTAAATGAACTTCAAAATTTATGAAATTTAATCTGAAAAAAGTTAAGGAATTAGAGATAGTAATTGTTAAAAAAAATTGAAAAAAATCATTGATCATTATAGTTTTGCTGCTAACTCACGTAACTTTTCCTGAGCTGACGGCTCACCTACACTAATCCTTTTATATATATACACACACAACAATTTTTTTGTATCCATTAACTTTCTTGTTGAAAAATACATGCATCATCTTTTAGTTAGCGTTAAAACTGTATAGTTTCAAATTATTAGACTGACTATTCAGCCCTGTAACTATGTTGTTTTTGTCCATGTCCTGCTTTTTTATCAGCATATTACCTAAAACAAATTACAATTAGTTTCTTATGATTTGCTTTTGTGTATTGTCTCTAGTAGAATCACTATTATATTAGAATAGTATTTTATATTTTATTGTACTTTAAATTATTATATTTCTCATATCTATTACTATTCTATTAAAATATTATATATCTTCTGTACTTTAATTAATAATATTTTACCATTCTACCCATAATCTTATTAAAAGATTATATCTCCTCATATCCTACACTTTTATTTATATTGTTATAAGAAGAAATAAAAGGTGGAGGATCTATTTTGAACTAATGGTGATTGGAGAGAAAATCAGCAAAATGGGTGATTTTTTAAGCATTCCACAATTTTCTGAGCGTATGAGTCCAATTTTTTGACGATTCTGCTATGTACAAATTTTGAATAGAATTTGATGATACAGTGTTAAATTTGATATCTTTGTACTTATTTCCCAAATAAGACTCACTCTCTCTTGACTCTCTCAATAGCAAATTCGGAATACAAATTTAATTCGAATTCGGGTCCAAACATCCAAATCCGTTTGCCCGTGAGATACTGGGTCGCATCCGGGTGCAGTTCACAATAACCGGGAATTAAAGTCTCCGTTCTGCCTGGGAGTTTCCAAATGAGCACACCAATTTTTTAAGTGAACCCACTTTAGAGTGTAATATACGGGCTTTCAGTCCCGACAAACAATTATAAAGTGGGCTTATTAAGTGGGCTTATTTGTAAAAAAGGTGTGCTCCTTTAGAAACTTCCGTTCTGCCTTCTTCCTTCTCCTTGTAGAAAAATGAAGGAAAGACCTGAAAAAAAAACAGAGAGAAAATAAAGGGACAAAAGAATTTAATCATTTAAATTCTATTTCCAGTAATATTTTTTTTAAGGTTTTGGATTCTCTAATCGGGGATCTTTAATTCCCAAAAAAAGGAAAAAAAGAAAAAGAAAAAGAAAAAAAGAGAGGCAATAATCGAGATTTGATGGAAATGGAGCGATTGAGCTCGTCGTCGTCAGGATCTAGCAGCGGATCTCAAATCCAGCCCTTTATACCAAGGCGATCGGGAGGAGGTAATTGTTCTCTTTCGAGAAACTAATCCTATTAATTTCTGTTCTTTTTCTTGTTTAACTATCAGAAGAAATTGATGCAAAATAACGAGTGAAAACTGATTAATTCCTTTCAATTGTATGATTTTGCTTGTATTATACTTATTGAATTGGGTCAATTCTTGGTGCATGATTCAGCTTGAATCGGAGTAGAGACGGGAAAAAAAAATCGTTCAAATTTAGCCCTAGGGTTTGGTACTTTATTGAAAGCAGTTGAAGTAGTAGATTGATGTATTTGGAGGGAAAAAAAAGGAGAAAACATAGAACTTTAGTATGCATATGTTCATAGATTGCGAGATTGTTCATTTAATTTGTTGAGAAATACTTCAGCTAGTAGTAGGATAATATCTGTCTTCAATTACTGCATATTTTGATAGTGACCTACTTCTAGATGGCAGTATAGAATTTGCTTATTTTGATCGAAAGTACTTGATATTAAAAACTATACGATACTGTATACGATACTACAGTTCATTTTATTAAACTTATAGCAGAGCGATGTATTTGAACTTTACCAAACAAAAGCTATGTGTTTGAACTTAGACCGGTACACACAATAGCAGTGGATTAGTATCTAATTCGGGATTATGCATTTATAATATCATCAAAGAAAAATGTCTCATTTTATCAAAAACCACTTAAAAAAGCACCAATACTTTTATGCTAAAAGCAAGTTGGGACCTTACATTTACTTAAGCTAGCCATTCATATTATATTTGGTCATTGTTGTCCCTTGAGACCTAGCCGAGAGGTGGATGTGGGTTGTTGGAAGTACCAATTTTAAGCTTGGGCTATGGACTTTGTTTTTTTTCCCCTTAAATAAATGGTTTCTGAGGACATTATAATCTTATAAGGATTTTAGTTTGGAGCAACAGGATCTAACTTAAAGCCCATACCACACTTCACTATCTCTCAATCCTAACTTTGTTGGGCACCTTACAGTGATGAGAATGGGTAGATTCAAGGACCAATTCTTTGCCCGCCCAATTCAAAATTTTAAATTAAAAAATATTCTTAATTTTTTAATTCAAAAATTTGAATAGGGCAGGCTAAGGATTGGCTCTTCCCTCGTCCAATCTCATATCTACTACTCTCCCTGTTTTTGCTTACTATATTCTCATCCCAACTTTGTTGGGCACCCTACAATGATGAGAATGGGTAGATCTACGGGTCAATTCTTGGCCCGCCCTATTCAAAATTTTGAATTAAAAAATAATTTTAATTTTTTAATTCAAAATTTTGAATAGGACAGGCTAAGGATTGGTCCTTACCCCGTCCAATCTCATACCTAGTACTCTTCCTGTTTGTGCTTACTCTATTATGAGAGTCAACTGCTAAGTCAGTATTTACATTGCATGATCAAGTTACATTCACTGAACCAACCATTGCTTGTGCGTATTTGAGATGGGTAGTGCATCTGCATGTGAGGCCTGTCAATTTAGTGATAGTCAAAGTCCTGGTGAATGTAAATAATAAAAAGATGATAGGGATACAGCAACATGATAATATGCTTTTTAGTTGAATTCCAAATTTTTGTTGGAGATGCACCTGAAAAACTTAAAGTGAGGAGAAAAAAAACTGTAGTTGTTAAGGGCACGAGCCTGCTACTTGAAATGAATGTTATAAGGGGACACGAACTAATTAGATACTGTTGAAAGATGTTAGATATTCAAACTTTCCTTTGTTTCACTAAAGAAAGAGTGCAATTATGTGGATACCTATATCAGAAATTTTCGTGGATTCATGTAGAATATGTGCATCTATTATGGTCTAGTAGAATGTGCTAGTTCCATGTTGAAGATGATTTTGAGGTTGTTAAGATATTATTTAGATAGGTCATAACCTTCATAACTAATACTTCTATACCCTCATAGCCTTTATGAACTGTAGATAGTGTGTGACAATCTCTAATTGGGGTAATCCAACTATTCAAACTTGTTCGATGTGGAGGACTAAAATTGTAGAATCTGACTGATCCATTTGGACTATATGGATGACAATAATTTTTACTGCTTATATGTGAACTAAGCACCCCCCATGTTTGAGGCGAAAGTAGATAGAGGGCATACTGCATAGTATACTATTATATATAGGCAATATGCATTTAGAAACTGATATGCCTGATAGGGCTTTCCTTGTTGGTTAATTCCCTCATATATTATCATATTAGTACTATTTTCATCACATTCTTCATTCTCATTGAGCTGGTGAACTTTATATAGGAAGGACACTCCTAATTATACAATACAGAATAAACAATGCTGACAAGGTATTTCTGCAAAATTTGTTACAATGTCCTAAGAAAATCCATCTTTCACCACTTTATACTTCCATCAAATTCTAGCATGTTGATCTCCCGCATAAAAAGCACGGACATACTGCAGGGGATGCTATATCCGTATCACACACATGTTCGATACAGACACACCACAAACATGCATAAAACTGTGTCCAATAAATTAAAGGAAAAATATCGTGTCATTGCCATTTCCAAACTTCTTGTATGTTGTGTCTGGAAAAAAAAGTTAACTAGTTTGGAAAAATTAAAAATAAACATTACTAAATTAGTAATATCTATCTACACCTAATTAATTCTATAAAGTTATATATTAATGTTTTCTAGTGGACATGAATCTTATTTGGTTTCTATATTTGAAGAAATAATTTTTTATATTCATATTCTATACTGATCTATTATCCGTTATCATAACTACTTTTCCTTTTTATCTTTGCCTATAGACGGTGAGGGAGAGAAGTAAAAGCATGTTTGATGGTGAGGTTTTTCCTTTGTAAAGAAGAGACACGAATCCATACACTATTAGTATTTTTATTTGGGATATTTTAATAAAATAAATTTTAATAATAGAAGAATATAAGTATATATTCATATTTTTCATGTCCTTGTATCCTGTGTCCATACTCGAATCCATGTTAGAAATTGTGTTCATGTCCGTGCTTCCTAGTCTCCATCCCCTAGGTTCATGCATATGAAAATTATTGGATTATAAGGTTGATTTGCCCACCTTTGGTAGGTGTAAAATGTTATGTTTAATAATCTTATTAATTTTAATGAGTGGACCACAAAGGGTGCAATTAAGATTAATACTTTGGATTTTTTTAAGATAACTATCTCATATAGCACGCACAAGCCGTCATTGCGGCAAACTTGATTATAATGTCCTATTAGCCACTGTTTACTTGGTACGAGTAAACAGGGGCTATTTGGCCATTTACCCATGTTTACTACTGCTATGAAATAAGCATAATCAACCAATATATTTATTATGAGTCAATAAATATACATATATTTATAAGTGTGTGAACACCATACAAACAATCCAACAGGCGATGTGAGACTAAATCTAAACTAAAACCAAATACAAGATGGTTTTCTATTCTGACACTTCCCTTCAAGTTGGAGTATAAATATCAGTATACCCAACTTGTTATGCAAATAAGAAAATACTGTCTCACTTTTCAATAGTGCAGATTAACTTGAAGTGGATGAGTAACACCAACAGTAGACGGTGGTAGTAGTAGTAATAGTAGCTATAGAAAAAACACTTTAATTATCGTAGCACATCTTTATTCGAGTAGCAATAATAAATAAACTTTTTTTTTAGAAGCAATAGTAGGCATCAAATAAACTTCTTTCTCAGAAGCACTAGTAGGCAGCAAATAAACTTCTTTTTTAGAAACAGTAGTAGGTAGAGATGGACTTCTTAGAAGCAGTCGTAGGTAACAGATAAACTTTTTTCTTAAAATTAGTAGTAGGCAGCTGATAAACTTCTTTATTAGAAGCAGTAGTAGGTAACAGAAGAAGCAAAGTATTGCATTAAGCCTGAATTACATTCTTACAGTCGAGAATGGATCAACCAAAGTTCTTGCAAGCATGAAGCAGAGATGAAACAAAAACTAAAGCGGACAAGGAATCGAATTGGCGACGCGATTGGAAGTCAAAGTCAGAGTCAGAACTAGAGTTTGCGCCAGAATCGGAGTCGGCTATCGATTAGGATGACTGAGATTGACGGCTGAGATTTATTTCATAACGCGATCTGATACCATATTATGAAATAATCAGAACCAACCACTCTATTTATTATGAATAAAGGGATACATATTTGTGTCTCAGTACCTTACAAATAATCCAATAGTTGATGTGAGACTTAACCTAAATTAAGCCCAAATACAAGATAGTTTTCTAATCTAAGAACTACAATGTCTATGTCACATGAGAGTAAGGAAGGTTAGTTATTTTCATGTAAATTGTTAGTTACAAGGTACTTCCATCCAAGTTAAGTCATGTGAGAAAATATTGTTGCTGAGCTGTTTCCTGATCTAATTTCTCTTGCTTCCATTTTCCAGCATTTTATAGGTTTACTCAACAGAGTCTTCCCTCCTGTAAACCTAGTTTGACACCAGGATGGGTGAGTTGCCAATCACAGTTGGTTTCTCAAACTTTTTTTTCACATTTCCTTACAGTTTAACAATTCAATTTGTGCTTGTTGGCTTTCAGGTCATAACAACATTTTTGTTGATAGGCATTGTTTTTATACCTGTTGGAATCATATGCATTCGTGCATCAGACAGTGTAATTCCTCTACTTAACCCTGCTTATATAATTTCTCATGCTTAACTGACACATGCCAGCTGATCTATTTTATGCTGATGCTGTTTTTGCCATCCGATTTTACAGGTTGTAGAGATTGTGGAGCGTTATGACATTGAGTGTATACTTGAGGTGTATCGAAGCAATAAAGTAGCTTATATCAAGGACAGCTCAATTTCAAAGAATTGTACTCGAACAATAAGGGTAACCTTTCCTTTTCGAGATTGCAGTGTATTTGTTGGAGTCTTGTAACAAGAAGTCACACATGATGCTGTTGATGATATTTTCAAAATTTAACAAGATTATCAATTTTATAACTTCTTACTTTGTTTCTTGGTGTAAATTGTGGACTAGGATTTCCTTTTTAATCTTATTTCTTCCTCAAAGTTAACACGAACACCAAAATGGTGTCAATGAATACACAACTTCAGTTTCCATATGTCTCGAAGTGTCTGATATCTAATGCTGGAACTTGTGGAAACCCCTGTGGGGACACTACTGTATCTTATGGATATGGGAATCTCAATATGAATTAATCTATAATCTATAGATATATAACGAGTGTAGAGTAATTGATGGAGACAATAAAGGCCGAGTTTGGCCGTGAATCTTTGATTTGATTACTATTTTAGTTAGATTCGTTTTCATTTTGTTTTGATTTGATTTTATTTTGTTTGCATGTGGTGCAATGTAGATTTTCTATATATTGCTTTATAAACATGTTTTTTTAAAAATGAAGAATGAATTGTTCTAGAGAAATCTATTTTAAGAGCACGTGATTTGCGGTGCGTAATCATTTCTCGTGTGTTTCGCGTGAGAGTGGGTGCGTGACTCGCCTAAGTGTGAGGTCCCCTCGTATGGCAAATCCTAATTCTATTCAAAATCCCTAATTTCAGCCCTCAAATTTCCAAATCTCCATCACAAAATTCTAGTTCATCTTTCGTCCTGCATCAGTAATACATTTAAACACTTGCCCCTTAGTACAACAACAACAACAACAACAACAACTAAGCCTTCTATTCCAAATATTTGGGGTAGGCTACATGAATCAAAAGAGAATCACGTTGGATCGATTATGTTGATATTCCTTTCATTTCTATCAAGTCATATGTCCTCATTTAAATCTCTAAAATCCATATTTTTTTGTATCACCTCCATCCATATTTTTTTCGGTTTTTCTTTCGTTCTTTTAACTTGTCATACGTTGATAAGCTCCCCTCGTCGAACATGTGCATTTGTAGGTCGTCGAACATGTGCATTTGTAGGTCTATGTTGCACATAACCAAATCATTTTAAGCGATTTTCTTTCATCTTCTCTTCGATGGGGACTACATCTATTTTAGCATGAATATCTTCATTTATCACTTTTTCTCTCTTAGTATTGCCGCATATCTAATGAAGTATATGTATCTCTGTTATACTTATCTTTTATGAATGACGTTTCTTAATAGCCCAGTATTCCGTGCCATATAATAAAGCTGGCATAGTAGCAGTTCTATAAAAAATTTCCTTCAGCCTTATCGGAATGTTACGGTAGCATAAACCTTCCATTGCACTCCTCTATTTCAACCAGTCAGGTTGTATGCTATAGTTGACATCACTATCGATCTCTCCATCATTCTGAATAATAGAATCCAAATATATAAACTGAATGCTCATTTGTATCTCTTGCCTATTGAGTGTCGCATCATTATAGTTCAGAGTCCGTTATTTATTAAATTTACACTCCATGTACTCTGTTTTAGACCTACTCAATCTAAAACCTCTATATTCTAATGTGTCTCCATAATTCTAACTTGATATTTATTTCTGCTCATCTCATCAATTAAGACAATATCATAAGTAAATAGCATACACTAAAGTATCTCATCTTGAATAGGTTTAGTAAGCTTATCTATTATTATAGCAGTAAGAACGGGCTCAATGCAGATCCTTAATGCAATCCAATTGTAATTGAAAAATCACTTGTTCAACCACCATATATTCTGACATTGACTATTACTCTATCATACATGTCCTTAATTATATTAATATACTTGATGGGAACTCTTTTCTTCATCAATATTTACCAAAACACCTCTCGTAGTACCTTATCATATGATTTCTCTAGGTCAATAAAAACCATATGCAAATCTCTATTTTTATCTCGAAATCGCTTTATAAGTTGATGAAGTAAATGAATAGTTTCTGTCGTTGATCGCCTTTGTATGAATCTAAACTGGTTCTCTGATATTTTAATAGTCTGCCTTAATCTATGTTCAATTACACTTTCCCAAAACTTTATAGTGTGACACATTAGGTTTATTCCATGATATTTAGAATATCTCTTAATATCACTCTTATTCTTATACAAAAATATAAGGGTATTCTTTCTCCATTCATTTGACATTTTCTTAATTTGTCAAATTTTATTAAAAAGATCTGTCAGTCACCTTACGCCCGTCTCTCCCAAGTATCTACATGCCTCAATAAGAATTTCATTTGGAATAATAACTTTTCTTGATTTTACTCTCTTGAAAGCTTGTTTTACTTCAAATTCTTAAATTCTACGCATAAAGTTTCGATTCATATCATCACACTGAATAGTAAGGTCTTTCAGAAATTGAGTAAAACTAGTATTATATAATCTATCAAAATAATGTTTCCATGTTTATTTAATTTCTTCGTCTCGAATTAGAACCTTCTAACCCTCATCTTTAATATACTTTACAGTACATAAGTCTCTAGATTTTTTTTCTCTTATTCGAACAATTCTGTGTATATCTTTTTCTGCCTTTTTCTTGTCAGTTTCTCATATACTTATTTATATAATTTAGTTTTTGCTTCCCAAACAGTTTTTTTAGCCTTTTTCTTGACTAGTTTATACCTCTCAAAGTTTGTTCCATCGTTCTTCTTCTTCAAATCTCTATAAAGGTCCCGCTTAATTTTAGTAGCATTTTTTAGCTCTTCATTCCACCATAATTTGTCCTACATGGTAAAGTACTGCACTTTAACTCACCAAATATATTTTTAATTACCCTCTTAATACAGGTAGTCATTTTGATCTATGTTATGGCAAGATCATTATGATTCTTCTAACCTGCTTTCAGTACTATTTTATGTACAAATTTTTTTTGATTACCTTTTAATTGCCACCACTTAATCTTAGAATTTAATTTATACTTAATCTAACTCTCTTTTTAGTCCGAATATCTAAAACTAAGAGTTTATGTTGAGTTACTATACTCTCACATGACATTATCTTACAATCGATGCAACTATCTCTATCTACTCTCCTAATTAAAAAAAAATTTATTTGGTTTGCACCCGATCCACTTTTAAAAGAGTGAGAAACTCTCTTTTTAAACCAATTGTTTACTAAAATCAAATCACAAGATAAAGCAAAATTTAGAATTGAGTTACTTATTTCATTTCTTTCTGCAAAACCAAATCTCCATGTACACTATCAAAACCATTACGACTGGTTCCTACATGTCCATTACGACTAGTTCCTACACTATCAACACTTGCCCCTTAGTACAATTAATTTTATTTTGGACTCTTTATTCAGTACATTCTAGGTTTGCATATTGCATATAAGAACTTTAGCAGTACAATGGCAGTGATGACATCTTTAGTTTATTTCTTGAAGTTTTATAAATCTTAAACATGAAATGCTGAGGTAAGATTGGAATTAGATTTCTTACCAGAAAGGTTTTAAAGAAATTTCAGAATTCACTATACAACAATTGATGCTGCTGTTGAACATGCAGGTTTATGGGATGGCTACTTTTTTTGATAGGTTTATGAGTTTAGTAGAAGAGGTGAAGATCATATTTTCCATAAATAAAAAAAATAAGCAAACTTAATTGCTTCTGTAAGTGTAGGCAATATAATTAGCGCTGATTTGAATCCTAAGAGTTTCCATGTTGTGGATAAAAACCACAAACCAAGTCTTTTGCTTAAGTGTATTGTAGTCATTTATGATGCCAATTCCAATAGATGAGTAAACAAAGTGATGAGTAGGAAATGAGCTGCACTACCTCACTGCAATCTCTGCCGATGTCCCTCCATATGGATGTAGTTACCTTTTAATGAATTATATTTTGCACATGATATTTGTTGGAAAACCAAGTGCAAATTGAACCCTCATCCATCATGCCTCCAGTAGTCCATTTACACGAAACATATGGAAGTTCCACCTTCACTAAGATTTTATAAAATATCTGCCTTTCTGTTTTTTAAACTTGTTGAAACTGTGGTATTAAGCTTTAGATTATATTATAAAGGGTTTTCAGTGTAACAGATTCTTGATCTTTCCATAGTCACTTGAAACTTTATCTTTTTGTTAATAATAAGGCTAATGGTGCTCATCATGCTCTAATCCCAACACCAAATTTCTTTTATTGTTTAACATGTCACGGTAGTTCTCTTCTATTAAGATTTATAGACATTGTGATAACACTAGACAAGTTTAAGTATGATATGTATTTTCTTTTTCTTGGGAAGTGTGTTACGTATCCCACACACACACACACACACACATAAATATTCTGACTTTTCTTAGTTCTGTCTAACAAAGCTGTGACTGTTGGTTTTGTAGATTTTTCATGTTCCTGGTAAACCAAATTGTCAGCTTCTCAGAGAAGAATCTCCTAGTATAACAACTGTGCATTCTGATACTTGGGTGTTTTTCCATTTCTTATTCAGTTCATCCAAAATTTGTGATTTTGCCTTATGACAGCCTTCTTTAGTTGGTAAGTTTCACGCATTCTAATATCCACAAATCTGCTGTTGGCTTTCTCATTCTGTGGAACCATAGGACAGTAAGAAAACACCGCGATGTGTTCCTTCCTTCCTCTCCATCATAGTTTTACATCAAAACTCATGAGTTTGTCTCTCTATTCAAACTATGTGCTAATCAGTAAATCCAGTATGATGGAGAGATCTCATGGTTATCTGGTTTTATGAACTGCTCATTTATCTTCCATGTAAATTGGCTGTCATGATACTGTATGCTACCTTCTTGAGTTTTAGGTTCTTATCTGCAGTTTTTTTCAAAAATTCATTATGGTTCAAGAGTTCTCCCACTTCTTCTATCATCACTGCATGTTGCAAAATAATACTTGTTGTAGCAGTGGTGCTGAGATGGATGTATATTAGTGTGTCCTTGTGTTTGGAAAGTTAAATCATACTTCCAGATAGAAATCAAGAAATTGATTGAAGCTTATTCCCTTGCTTCTTGCTTTTTGTGTGTGGAGTCATAGTTATGTTTTGAGAACCAGACTGCTTACAGTCACAATGTTTATTTTGATTTTCCATACGCTTCTATGATGAGTGATGACCTCACTGACACTTGGACACAACTATTGTATGCTTGAGAGTTGTGCATCAATTTTTTTTTTAACAATTTCTTAGATGTCTTATCTGATTATTATGTATCCATGGATCTTTTTGTTTGTATTTGGCAGTAGCATCTCAAAACTGTAGTTTTATTTTGAAGTCTCTGATATTTTTTTTTTTCGTAATTCTTTATTCTGATGTTACTTCAGGTTCAGAATCATATGAAAGCACCAATCTATATATATTATGAACTTGACAATTACTACCAGAACCATCGGCGGTATGACCATACTTCTTTATCTTTGATTTTGCTTAATCTAATTAATTAGGTTCATTTGTCGAAAAGTTTATGTGATTAAGCTTCTTTGCAGTTAGTTCATTTTTTGAGGAATTCTTGATGCATATTTAATTTCTGCAATGCCATCCAGGTATATAAAGAGTAAAAGTGATAAGCAGCTTCTGCATGGATTGGAGCAGAGGGACACTAGTCTCTGCCAGCCTGAAGAATATAGCAATGGTCTTCCAATCGTCCCTTGTGGGTTGATTGCATGGAGCTTGTTTAATGATACTTATACTTTTGTTCGGGAAACTGTAGAAATGAATGTGAACAGGAAGAACATTGCTTGGAAAAGTGATCGAGATCACAAGTATGGAAAAGATGTCTATCCATTTAACTTTCAGAATGGAACCTTAATTGGTGGAGGGAGACTTGATCCAAGCATTCCTGTGAGTATTTCAGCTTAGCAATATTTTACTAAACTCTCTTGATCCTCTTTACATTTTGTCAAGAATTAACAAGCTAACAATGATAACAATGAGTCTATTATAATTTTGCAATCATTTGTTGTAGAATTACTATCACGATAATGTGAGACTTCTATACAATTTAATATTTATGATTATTTCTGGGATCGCTACAAGGTATTCTTGACGATGGGGATATCATCCCGCTGTTTTGAAAAGCTTTGTATCAACTTGTCCAATTATTTTGGTGTCAGCCTCTTGGAATCTTTTTCATCATGACTCTTTCCCTGACATCTGTTGTTGGGGCAAGTATGTTATAGACCAGAGTTGAACTGATTAGATGGAGTCATTTTTCTATATGTTATATTTGATGCACCTCTTGGCACCAGCAACTAATCCCAACAGAAAATCCTGTCCCAAAATTTTGGGGTCAGCTACGTAAATCTTTTTCTTCTATTCAGCTCTGTTAATGTCCATCTCTGGGCAACTTGATGAGAACCTTTTGAAAATTATCGAGGCTCAAGTTGGAAAAGATATCGTTGTTAATGATGTCATGGAGGAGATGGCCCTTTATGGAGATCAATGGAGAGAAGGATTCCCTTAGCTCTCTCCAAAAGTTCGGTATATAGGTGCTTGATGCTATATACTAGTGCGGATGGGCCAATAAGCCCTGTTTTGTTGTCTGGTTAAATGGAATGCAAATAAAGTGCATAGGATGGTTAGCAGCAAATAGGCTTGCTTTTGTGGGGAACTAGAAAGAATAAGGCTGGAATTTATTGCTAGAAAAGGTGTAAGAGTTGCTTTGGGTAAGAGACAAGTTGATTAGCTGACTGAGATGTCTGCCCATTTACTTAAATAACAATCAAAGTGAACACAAGTACACTAATGAAAAGATAAACATAAAAATAAAATAAAGTTATCACTGAATTTAGCTCTAGAGTACATATTTCCGTTTCTAACGCATTGCTTTCCTTTCCCTGCTTGGACTGCTGTCCCCAAATTTAGCTTAGTGAGCAAGAGGATCTTATTGTATGGATGCGTGTTGCTGCTCTTCCCAAGTTCCGGAAGCTGTACGGTGTAATTGAAGAGGATCTTGAGGCTGAGGAACTTATTACAGTGTACCTTACCAACAATTATAACACTTACAGCTTTGGAGGAAAGAAAAAGCTAGTTCTTACAACATCAAATTGGTTGGGAGGCAAAAATAATTTCCTTGGCTTAGCCTACATTGTTGCTGGTTGCTTCTCCATTTTCACTGCCATTGCGTTTGCTTTGCTTCATGTGAAAAATCCCAGGTGAAGTTAAAATCCACATAATATTTTTATTTTTTACCTTATATATTTCTTAATTTCGCACAGTTCAAAAATATCTTCCTCTCGAGGGCTACTTTTCATCACTTTGTACATTTTGTTGCAATATCTTTGTTTCATGCGTGTTTTATTGGTGTGCATAATTGATCGTTCAACCATTCAGTCATTTGAGATTTGGACTTTTTAACTTTCAATCAAAAATGAAATATGGCATCATCCCGTAGTATAGCTAGTTCACACTTAAAGTTTCAGTAATAAAAAAACAGATCTATAGAGTTGCGTCCAAAATTTATTCTGACACTTACTGTAGAATTTTAAGTAGAATTTTATGCAGAACTGGGGTCCTTAGACAAACCTCATGGTTAAATGGGGCTGGGGCATGATTCTGGCTCTTCTGGGTTTCTTTCTTTCTTTCTTTCCTTTACTCCTACTGTTCGTTCGCAAATTACACTGTTTATGCTTCTCCAATTTGTGCATGCAGGCCCTGTACTGATGTGGCACACGCATTAAATCGAAAATTCAGCACTGGATAAATGGATGTAGAGGATTAGGGTAATGTGAACCCTTTTCAGCTTTGCAACCCAAGCTGTGTCAAACTGCTCGATTGTAATACTACCTTCAGCAGATGAGTGGAAAATTGTCTGTACCATAAAATTCCTTATACAGTCAGTTTCACTCAGCCCACATTACTCGGCACTTTATCATCATTCATCGGCCCAGTTTATTTGTAGCAGTTTGGGGCTGTTATTGCACAATAGAACACGAGTATATCTTGGCGTTCTTCTACCTCAATTTGAACATTTGAAGATATATTGTTATGATTGTGATTTTGTATCAGAGCAAGGAAAGAAAAAGAAAAAAGATGTGTATGTACAGTTGAATGTGTAGATTAGTACCAGCAGAATTATTATTACCATCTGTAACGAATCACTCAAAGGATCGTTTGTAATGGTCCTTCTTTTCCGTTTTGGAGTGGCGACTGCTCAAATTTACTGCAGTTTTTTTGGTTCTTATAATGGGAAATTTGATGTCATGGTCAATCTTATGTGTCAGTTTTTTCTGAAGAAACGGTGCGGTAGTTATCCGCTGAAGCACCACATTTCTGTAGCAAGAAAAAGAGCAGGTGGAACTGGTAACATCTAGAGAGATGATGATACAATATTATTACTATTGTTGCAAAATCAAAGCACAAGATCGTTCTGTAAGAACCGACCTCTCCTTGTTTTGTTTGTATTCTGGCTAGAATTCTACAACTAATCTGCAGGCTCTATAGCATGGAGAAGAGATGACTAAAGTCTTTTCTTCAGTCAAGCTGAAGCCCTAAAATTGATGCCTTTTTCAGTTGCAGGTTTGATAGCAGCAGCACTGTGTATGGGCTATTTTGGGAAATTGACGACGGACAGAAATTTTGCTTTCTGCAGTGAATTTCTAGAGGAGCACACCTTTTTTCTTAGTGAGCCCACTTAAAACTTTCTTTGTATTTACTGTATTGCCATTCAAGTTATATTCCAAAAGTGCCCTATCTTTCATCCTCTCGGCACTCTCTTTATCTTCCCGTGCGATTTGCAGTGAAAAGGGAGGAAAATTTCCTTCAAACTCTCCTTCAACCTTCTCTTACTTACTTACTTACTCTCCTTCAGTAAATTATCTTGGAAATTGGCATAAATCATTTCTTTCATTGTCAGAAGGCCTAAATAAAAAAGAGTAATTTTTTTTGTTGGATGGTTTATGGTGAAGAAAATAGAGATGCCCAATATGATATTAGTTCCAATCAACGATTAAAAGTTTCTGGAAGTATGAATCCATCATCCTCTTCGCATTTCTACGTTTTTTTTTTTTTTTTTTTAATTTAAGTTTTAGATTTAACTAGCATGGAAATGGGTTCGAAGAATGGTTTGGATTTCTCAGTTGTCCGAGCTTAAGATCCATCTTGGACAATTAATGTTTAGTTCGGATTTTCGACAACGGATAGTGGGTTAGGGTGTTTGGGATTAATATCCCAGACATGGAGTGCATGGTCAGGGATAGTATCCCGGACAGAAATCTGTCCATCCGGGATCAATATCCCGGATGGCGTTTTTTTGCCCCTTTCTCTTATTTACGTCATTTTTATTGTTATTATTCTGTGTATTTTAGGGTAACATGATGATGCTTCAACACATTATAACTGAGTTCAGAACGAGTTAGCTGTTGATTATAGTTCGACTTTCACAATAAGTAAGGTATGATGATATAGAAAATTATGTATATTGAATATATTATGTTTGGTAGAGATGTCTAGCTGAAATATTGTGATTATAGATTTTTGCAAATCGAGACGAGCTCTGCAATTGGGTATGTGATATGGGAAGGGCATTAGCTTTGGTCATCATGGTTTCAAAATCTGATAGTGGAGGTCAATATAAGAGGGAAGAATCTGGTTTGGTTGTGAAAGAGATGAACGTGAAAGATTCAAAAAAATTAAAGCATGATGAAGGATTCAGGGGTGGCAAAATAATGCGGTTGCCCCTTTCAGCTAAAGGGTCAACAGATCTCTTTTGAGGGGTCTGAGTGAAAATTGATGGTTATTTCCGATATGCATAATCATTCTGCAGCAAAATATCTTAAAGGAAACTCGTATGTAGGAAGACTATCGCAAAACGAGACCTCTGTTGTAATGGAAATGTCGAAGTGTCATGTACGATCGAAAAATATCCTGACATTTTTGAAGTTGAAGGATCCAAAGAATGCGTCAACAATGAAGACAATATACAATGCATGACACAATCTTTGGGTTAATGAACAGTGGGGAGAACACAAATGCAACACCTGATTTTTAAAATTTCAAAGTGCAAGTACATTGAACGGTATCGAAGTAATGACCACACTGAATCAATAACTGGCCTCTTTTGGACTCATCCGGTTGGTGTGGAACTTCTATGTGCATTTCTAGGTGTTCTCATCTTGCATTGTATATATAAAACTTGGAGATAGTTGGCGTAACATCTACTAATATGTCATTTTGTGTTGGTTTTTCTTCTCTTGAAAGAGAGTGGGAAACCAACTATGCATGGGCACTCAATAAGTTGCAGGACTATTTGTCAATAAGATTATCTAAGTATGATAGTAACAGACAAAGATCTGGCGCTAGTAAATACTGTTCAATCTATATTTCCAACAAGCCGATATTTACTTTGTAAATGGCATATTAATCGGAATGTTTTGGCTCATTATAAGAAATTCTTGGATTAAAAAACTGAATGGGAGAAATTTTTCTTAATGTTGAAGTTGGGTATGTTATCTGATACTCTTGAGGAGTACGATGCAAATTGGAGCATACTTATGAACAAATTCTGAGCATGCCCAGATGCAATTGCTTATGTTACGCAGACATGGTTGGATCAATATAAAGAGAAATTTATTGCCCATTGGATAAATATGTATCTCCATAGGGATAATGTAACAACTAATCAAGCGGAGAGTGTCAATGCCAAATTGAAGCAGCAACTAAGAACTAGTCAAGGCAAATTCGAGAACTGCTGGAGTAACATTTACTCTTTACTTGAACTGCAGTATACTGAGATTAAGGCATCTTTCCAAAAAACCCTTACAATGGTGAATCAGAATTTTATGTTGGCGGATTTTAGAGAACTCCGCGGCGTGATATCTATTCATGTATTGAATTTGATATTGAACTAATTAAGAAGAGCTGCTTCTATCGGAGTGGATCTAGTTGAATGCGGTTGCAAAATTCAGTGCACTCAAAACTTACCGCGCGCATTTGAAATTGCAATGTATCAAAGAGACAATCGACCAATCCTATTGAATTGCATTGACCACCACTGGTGAAAGCTTGATATGCTCCCAGTTAAAGCATTAGTTGTTGAAAGTGTTTGTTACAAAAAAGATGTGGATGTTTTTATTTTTAACTACCTTAAATGAGACAATGAGGAACGAGCTCGGAGGTTGAAGAAGTTGAATGAAATATTAAATCCAGTAAGTTCTTCATTTGCAGATCCGGTTCTGAAGGTAGCAAAGATACCACACCGGAAAAGGAAGCTTGATATATCGACAAAACGGAATTCATGTGTATTACTAATTACTTCTGAAACGGACAATTATTCGCCCTTGATGAAATCAGTGATTGACCAAAGGAAACGTGAGCTGATGAAGTTGATGCCAAGGAGGAAACCTAAGCGGAAGGTTAGTTGTTTAGGGTACAGATTTATATCCCTACATAATTTAGTACATAAACTTTGGACTTTATATTTTTTTATCTTTACAGAAGTCTAACTCGGTTGAACCACCATCACTGGAAATTTCAGAGCCTGTGCTCTCCCTCCTTTTAGAGTCTGAGCCCATACATCTGCCAAAGCCCAAATTTAGTATGAAGATTCGATGTCTGATTTCTTCCTCCCCTATATTAGCCATGTTGGTGAAGTCAAGTCAAACGAAAATTGTGGGTTTAGAGTAATCGCAGATAGCCTTGGTATCGAGGAGGATTAGTGGGGTCAAGTTCACAGAGACTTGTTATTCGAACTATACAGAAATGAGCTATTCTACATTACTTTATTTGGAAGTGTCGATCGGTATGTTGAGCTCCGAAATTTAATAAACTATTTTAGAGAATTTCCAAGAGTCAACCACTGGATGACGATGCCTGACATGAGTCATTTGATAGCGTCGCGATTTCATTTAGTGTTATTCTTCCATTCTAAAGCGTAATGACTAACTTTCTTGCTGCGAAGATCACCGGCTCCACTGACCATAGCTTTCTTTGGAGGGTGTCATTTTGTCTCGGTAAATTTTTCATCCTATATTATTTAAACTTTGTTATTTTTCCTTCATTTCCATCCTTTGACTACAAATTCATATCCATATTGCTCTTTCATGCATATAGGTTACACTGAATCCGCTCCATCATGTTCCCAACATTACACTTAATTGGCAACGCTATCGTGATCCTGTGGCTGCTGGATTGGATGCATTATATGTAGACCGTATTGAACAATTTGAGCAAATTGTGTCACCAACTGTAGCAACGCAGGAGATAATTGAATTGTAATCAATGAAATGATGGTTACAATCATTTTGTATATGATTTTTTGCAAACCCTAACTCCGGTATCTATATGTGAAGCTTATTTGAGGTATATAAATAGATTGTGTTGACGATAACTTTATTGTGTTGCATTGTAATGAAATATATGATGGTTGGAACTTTTTTGTAATCAATTATGCTGACTTTTAAATCTAATTAGTGTTGATTAAAGCTTTGTTGTACGTGTGAATCTCTACTGTCCGGGGTAGACAAACCGAACATGAAATTAGGGGTCCGAGACTGTAAACTCGAATGTATGTTAAGACATCCGGGGTGTACACCCCGGACATATGTGATTTAGCAGGTTCCAAAAAGGCCTCTGTTTGGACTAGATAGTCCGGATCTTCTACGGATAATCCGGGACTGTAAACCCGGATGGTACAAAAGCAGTCCAGACTGTCCACCCCGGACAGAGCAGATGAAACATGTATGTATCTGTTATTGTATGCCCAAAAATTGAATCTTTCTTTATATTGTTAATTTACTTTGGAATTACAGCAATAAAAAAAATTACAAATAGAAAATCGAGATTATAAGAATGGGGATCGATTGATTTCGATTCCCCTTTATTTTTGTGGATTCTGGCAGCGGTAGAGTCTTGATTCTGCACTCCATTAACGATCCGATCTGGATTGGGATGAAAATTGATCTCTCTGGAATTTCTGGATTTTTGGACTCCGATATCTGGAAAATTGCCTCCCCAAATAATCTCTCCCCGTTCTGAACTCCACTTCCAATTTTATAGATTGAGGAGCGCTTCCAATCCAACTCAAAATCTTCCCTCGAATCCGGATTAAATCTACGTAATTAATCTCTAAAAAACTGGATCATCATGCAAACGGAACGGAAGCGGAACGGAAGCGGAAGATATCCCATGGGAGCTCCCACGGGTTGCAACCCGCGGGAGCTTCCCGCGGGTGCCCACCCGCTGGAATTATTCCCGCGGGTTGCACCCGCGGGGATTATTCTCCTTTTAATTTTTTTTTATGTCTACATAACTCCCTCTAAAGTTTTCGAAATTCTGTATTGAATTGTAACGAATTTCGAAACACTTTGGACTCTTTGATTTTATCTATGTAGTCTTCATCGTGATTTTTATGGTATACTGTAAACCATATTCTGAAAGCACTACCTTCCAGCTATTTTGTTGCTTAAGGTATACTGTTGAACCTCTTCGATGTATTAGAGATTGCTTCTAGCGAGTTTTCTTGATGCTGACCACTGTACCTATGCGGCCGGGCCAAACTTTTGCTTGTAGTTTTACTTCAGAAAATTTGTTGTTTGCATGCAAAAAATATTTTTGACGTCTTGTTCAGAGGCTAAGTGCATGACAGACGTGTAATAGATTTGATAGACAGAGATAACTATTAACGTGTCTTTTGGAATATAAGCAGAGGTATGATGTTAACACACTTATTCGATAACAAGCAGAGATATGATTTTAACGTGCTTATTAGATGACAAGCAGAAGTATGATATTAACGTACTCATTAGGTGACAAGTAGAGGTATGATGTTAACATACTCGTTAGATGATAAGTAGAGGTATGATGTTAACGTACTTATTTGAGGTCAAGCAGAGGTATCATGTTAACATGCTCATTAGAATCCTAACCGTTCGGTGACATCTAGGATCAGAAAAAGACAGAGGTGTCATTAAACATGTCTAAAAACTCGACCTACTCAGAGGATCTGGTCATTATAGGAATGAGTTAACTAAACAGAGATGACGGTTAACGTATTTAGCCTTGGAATTTGACTATCAGAGGTATCTGTTAACTTGATATGGAGATGATTTTCGTCAGAGGTAATTTTTAACTTAACGATATCAAAAACAAGTTCATCAGAGGTTATAATATTAGACTTGATGAAATGTGAGTTTTCTTTTCTGTCAGAGGTGAAAGCTTAACATGACAGGAGATTTAATCGGATTTTATCTCATTTGATTTTGAATTATGATGTCAGAAGTATGATTTTAACTTGACAATTATTTTGGAGTGTCACTTGCTCTGCTGGAGAAAAAAATGACGAGAAAAGTTTTGTTGTCAGAGGTGAAATCTTAACGTGACAAGAGATTTCATTGGGCGTGATCGGAGAAAAATGATTCGATTTTGTACTCGGGTGTCAGAGGTATGATTTTAACATGACAAATATTTTAGAGATTTACTGGCTCTACCAGAGAAAATTAATGAGAAAAGTTTTACTGTCAGAGATAAAATCTTAACTTGACAGAGGATCGATCTGATTAGGGTTTTTAACAAACCCCTAGCTATCAACGGATTTGATTAGCCTTTACCAACTACCGTTTGAGTTGAGTTAGCCATACTATTTCTCTCAGTATGGGGAGTTATCGAGAATTTTGTTTGGGCTTAAATGCGAAACTTTTTCTCTTCCCTTTACCTTAGCAGCTTAGGGCAATGATGTATCCTTATATTCAGATAAAAATACTGTTGTGAGAGATTTGTCATGGAATTTTTAGCAAATTTCCAGTTATCAACGGATTTGATTTGCCTTTACCAACTACCGTTTGAGTTGGGCTAGCCATACTATTCCCTTCAACATGGTGAGTTGTTAAGAATTTTATTTGGGCTTAAATGCCAAACTTTTTCTCTTCCTTTTGCCTTAGCAGCTTAGGGCAGTGATGTATCTTTATATTCGGATAAGGATACTGTTGTGACAGATTTGTCATAGGATTTTTAGCAAATCCCCAGCTATCAACGCGTTTGATTTGCCTTTACCAACTACCGTTTGAGTTGGGCTAGTCATGCTATTCCCCTCAGCATGGTGAGTTGTCAAAAATTTCGTTTGGATTTAAATGCCAAACTTTTCTTATTTCCCTTACTTTAGCAGTTTGGGATAGTTCATGCTTTTACCCCAGTATGATGGGTTGGCGAGAAATCTATTCTCTTTCTGTTGTATTGATGGCGTTGGGCAATTCATACTTTTACCTCCAGTATGATGGGTTGGCGAAAATTTCGTTTGGACTTACAGGCCAAAAATTTTCTCTATCCCTACTCGTAGAGTCGGATACATTTTCATTTTATGATCTAAGTTGGGGTGCGAAGCTACACCTGAGTAGCGGCCAGTATTTCCTTATTTGCTGTGTTGAAAAAGAGGTCGGATGACTTCATTTCCTTAAAAATAATATTTCTTCAGGAATTTTTCATTGATCTGTATCATCATCCGGTCACCATGTTGATTGATCAATCGGTATGCTCCCCTTGGATAGACCGTATCTATACAAACAGGCCTTCCCACTTTGGCTAAAATTTGTCCTTAGTCTTGTGTGTCATGGCTAAGACCAAGTCATCCATTTTGAAAGTTCTTTCTTTTACTTTTTTGGTGAAGGTGCTATCGAGATTTGTGCTTGATACAATTCGATTTGTTATTGCGCATTCAAGATGCAACTTTAGCCCTATATCCACGGGCTTAGTCTCGTATTTTAAGCTGGCAGAGCCTCGCGGCTGGGCTAGTATAACTTTGCGTTATACGCTGGATTGGACTTGTGTGCAGGTTTAGCCTTACACACTGAGTTAGTTTTGCATTTTAGTTGCGAACATAACTTTGCACTCCACGCGGACCTAGTCTCGCATTTAGATGATTTTACGCTGGCTTAGCGTCGCATTGTATGAAGAGTTTAGTTTTGTTCGCATTTTAATTGCGGGCATAACTTTTCACTCCGTGCGGACATAACCTCGCATTTAAATGACTTTACGCTGGCTTAGCGCCGCATTGTATGCAGAGTTTAGTTTTGTTTGCAATGTTTACTGGACGTGGGTCTCATCTCCTGCATGGGCCACATGTGACTGGTTATGATCCCATTGTAAGTCGACGGGCCACCTTCTTTTTCATCGAATATTACGCAAGGTTTCTGGTTGGCTTGGCGCCTTAAGTTTCTGACGCAGATCTTGACTTCCGCTTTTTAAAGTCTATGCAGGGCTGAGAGTTAGTTTTACATTTTGGCCATGAGTATAGCCTCGCATTTAGATGACTTTACGCTGGCATGACCTTATAATGTATGCAAGCATAACTTGACGTTCTGGCTTCATACGTATCCATGTTTGGCTGGATGTAGATCCCACCCCCTGTATAGGACTTGTTTGACTGTCCATTGAGTTCGTCATGCAGTAATAGATTACTTTTTTTTGTAGTGGGCTATGCAGGGTTGAACCTTAGGCTTACATTTCTATTCACTTTTGTACTCTGGATGAGTTCTGTGTACTGGCTTAGCGTCGCGGACTAGTATAACCATGCACGCTGATTTAGTTTCGAATTAGCCTCGCGTCTGATGACTTTACGTTGGCAGTCTCGAATTAACTTCATGCACTAGATGATTTTACATTTGTTTAGCCTCACGTTGTACGTGGGCATAGCCTCATATTCTTGCTTTGGGCTTAACCTGTATTATACGCGAGGTTCTCTAGTTGTGGGTCTCACCCCCTGTGTAGACCCCATTTGGCTGATCAGGGAGTCCATCATAGGGTGAGCCTTGCGTTCTGATACTTCTAGATGGGTATGAGTCTTGGCTTTGTATTTTGACACTTCTGAATTGTGCTGGACTAGAACTTGACCTTGCACTCCGGTTGATTTTAGGGAGCTTAGGCTCGACTTTGGATTATAATTGAACCTCGCCTATGCTTCGGTTTAGACTTGTGCGCTGGCTTAGCCTCGCGCACCAAATTAGACTCGTGCACTGGCTTAGCCTTGCGCACCAAATTAGACTCGTGCGCTGGTTTAGCCTCGCGCACTGAATAAGTCTCTTGCTTTACTTACAGACATAACCTTGTGTCTGGCTGACTTTAAGCCGGCTAGGCCCCGCGTTTTATGTGGGGTTTAGCTTCACGCTCTGGATGTGAGTCCTACCCCCTGTGTGGATCCCATTTGGCTCGCACACGGCTGGAACTTAGTTTTACTCTTCAGACATGGGCATAAACTTGCATTCTGGATCAATTTACACTGGTTTGGTTTTGACTTAGCCTTGCATCTAGATAACTTTATGCTGGCTTGGTCTTGAATCAGTTTTGCGTCTAAAATAACTTTACGCTGACTTGGCCTCGCGTTGCATGCGGGCATAGCCTCGCATTTTGGTTCTTTTGCACAAGACTGACACATAACCTCATATTCTGGTTCTGGACCTAGCCTCGTGTTTTAGTCATGAGCATAACCTTACGTCTGACTGGCTTTATGCTGACTTGTGAAGGCCCGATACATGGGATCTTGTTCAAGAGAGTTTATGCCCTGATCTTGAAGCAGGCTGGATGGACAGTTTGGTATACTAAAGGGAACCTCTCTAGCTTGGTAAAATCTCTTTTTTTTCAATTTTTTTTCAATCAATTTTTTTTCACCTGCTGAATCTGTCTCATGATATCGTTTCTCAGGCAATAGAAATGACTCAACATGGCCTTGGACGCTAATGCTAAGTACATAGTCGCTGAGCCCTGACCCGTCTGGTGAAACTGCTACCAGCATTTGTCCACTATATCTCTTGTATCTTCTGTCAAGCTTTCACAATATTGAGAGCAACTCCGCCTCGTGCTTCCGAAGTTCCAGTACAAATCCTTCGACTTCAATTAGACAATTTTGTAGCCACCACAGTATTCTAATCGAGATAGGACCGATCAGCCCCGCCTTCACTACTATTGCCAACCCGACCATCTTGAGGTTGAGGATATCAATGTTGAGAGCGAGGTTGGAGAAGCGGATGGTGTGGTTGCTAGTAAGAGTCCAACTGCCTGGCGGCTTCTAGAGGGCCCGGACTGCAGGGTGTTCTCAGTATTCCGAAACAAAATCTCTACAAAATCGTGCAGATTGAATTGAAGAGCAGGAGCAGCACTTGATCCATAGCTCTTAGACTATCAAATCCACCAAGACTTATACTTTCCTCCTTGGTCGTTGAAGAGGGTGCGCTAGCCCTGTTACTACTTTTGTGTGAAGTATCTATTAAGAAGAGACAGGGAGGACATCACGGTCATCTAAGAGACAATGACATTCATTTGGGCAGGCCGCTGACTTGAGGGCATTGAGGTCAATAGCAGGGTTGGTTTAACTTGGCGGAGATGATCTTGATGATGGCACAGACGCGAGCCTCCTCCTCAGAGACGCCCTCCAGAATGGCCACGTCGTTGCGACCTTAATTGGGAGTTGATCGGGATCCCGGACTTCGCTGGTGCAGCCTCAGAGTTGGAGTAAAGGTGGATGATGTTATGAATGATTGAGAGGATCTTGGACCCGTCGATAATCAGTTGCTCCCCCTATGGTAGGTGATGGAGGCGAGCTTCGACAGGAACGGGACCTTAGGGTTCATTGGCGGTAGTGGAGGCGGCGCCAACGACCCTGCTCGGAGGCTGCTGCAGTTCGTCGCCGCTATCTTTGAAGAAGAAGAAGGCGAAGCGATTGAGACGGGGATTGGTGAAACCCAAAGCTCAAGAACACCACTTTTTTTTTGGAAGGTGAATGATTTCTTCTTCTCAATTCTCCTCTCAAAAACTTCTGTACAATATATGGGCTTAGTCAACAGTTTAGGCAAACAACCAAAACTATTCTAATCTGCCTCAATGGCATGCTTCAGAAAGTATATCACATCTCCCTCCTTTGCCTTCATCTAGACCTCGAGATCTGATCTATAGGGAGAAAGAGAGATATTTTATTCTTATTTGCCTTGTTAATAGATAAACAAAGGAATTTTCTCTTTTTCATTTTCTTTTTATTTTTTTGGCCTCCTTGAACAGGGGGCTGCGCGCAGTGCATCTGCAGGTGCAACTTATTTCTCTCTTTTTTATTTATTTATTATTTTTTTTATTTTTAGTATTTTTTTAATTTTAATTTTTTTTTCAATTTTTATTTATATTTATTATTATTATGTTTATATTTTTATTTATTTTTTATTTTATTTATTATTTATTATATATGTATATATATTTGTTTTATTATTTATTATTTTTTAACATTTTTTATTTTATTTATTTATTTTTTATTTTTGTTATTTTTATTGTTATTATTATCAATTTTATCCTTTTTTTATTATTATTTATTATTTATTTATTTTTTAAAATATTTTTATTTTATTTTATTTATTTATTTTTTTTTGGCAACCTGTGGTTAGCACTTGGGGGTTGCATCCCTGGGAGTATTGCGCTAGTATACCTCTTACAGGTTGCATCCCGCGAGTGTACCTCTTGCAGGTTACATCCCGCGGTTGAATCCCACGCATCGCACGACTTTCTCTTTTTTTTTTAGAGCTTTGATCCTTTTATTATTATTATTATTTTTTATATCTTTTTTTTTGCGATAATGTCTGACTTTTTTTTTTATAAACGATAATGCCTTTTGAATTTTTTTATTTTTTTTTATTTTTTAGGTGATGATGCCTAGCTTTTTATTTTTTATTTTTATTTATTTTGATAGGCGATGAGACCTTGTAAATTTATTTTTATTTATTATTTTTTGTTTATTTTTATTTTATTTTATTTTATTATTAATTTTTTTATTTTTATTATTTTTTTTTTGTTCGACATCCGCGGGTTGCAACCCGCAGGTGCATCCCGTGGGTGCATCCACGGGTTGCAACCCGCAGGTGCATCCCGTGGGTGCATCCGCGGGATGCAACATGTGGGTAGCACCCTCGCACCAAATGTTTTTTTTTAATTATTTTTTTTGACAGCTTTGTCAATTTTTTGTGGGCGATGATGCCTCTTTTTTTTTATTGGTGATGACATGTTGTTAATTTTTTTTTATTATTATTATTTTTAAATTTTTTATTTTTAATTTAATTTTATTATTATTTTTTTTTTGGGCGATGACGCCTCACTTTTTTTTTTATTGTAGATGAGGCCTTTTCAATTTATTTTTTTATTTTATTTTAATTATTATTTTTTTTATTTTATTCTATTTATTGCTTTTTTTATTATTATTATTTATTATTTTTTTTGTCTCACGGATTCAGTATCCCGGGGTTGCATCCCGCGATTGCATTTGCGGGTTGCATCCCGCGGGTTGCATCCCATGATTGCATCTGCGGGTTGCGTTCCGCGATTGCATCTGCGGGTTGCGTCACGCGATTACATCCGCGGGTTGCTTCCCGCGGGTTGCATCCTGCGATTGCATCTGCGGGTTGCATCCCGCAATTTCATCTGCGGGTTGCGTCCCGCGATTGCATCTGTGGGTTGCATCCCACGATTGCATCTGTGGGTTGTATTCAGTTTTGTCAATTTTTTGTGAGCGATAACACCTCAATTTTTTTTAATGCAGTTTTGTGAATTTTTTTTTCAATTTTTTTTTGTATGGGTTTTTTTTTTTATAGACGATGACGTCTTGTCTTTTATTATGGGCGATGACGCCTCATAATTTTTTTTTATCATTACCCGGCGATAACGCCTAGGCTTCGAATAAAAAAAAATTAAAGATCAGATTGCGTCGCCCAAACTCCCACTGTACTCGCCAATTCTTGTATGCCCAAAAATTGAATCTTTCTTTATATTGCCAATTTACTTTCGAATTATAGCAATAAAAGAAAAATTACATATAGAAAATCGAGATTACAAGAATGGGGATCGATTGATTTCGATTCCCCTTTATTTTTGTGGATTCTGGCAGTGATGGAGTCTTGATTCTACACTCCGTTGACGATCCGATCTGGATTGGGATGAAAATTAATCTCGCTGGAACTTCTGGATTTTTGGACTCCGATCTCTGGAAAATTGCCTCTCCAAAAAATCTCTCCACGTTCTGAACTCCACTCCCAATTTTATAGATGGAGGAGCGCTTCCAATCCAACTTAAAATATTCCCTCGAATTCGGATTAAATCTACGTAATTAATCTCTAAAAAACTGGATCATCATGCAAACGGAACGGAAGCGAAAGACATCCCGCGGGAGCTCTCGCAGGTTGCAACCGCAGGAGCTTCTCACGGGGTGCAACCCGCGGGATCTCCCGCAGGTGCCCACCCGCGAGAGTTCCCGCGGGTGCCCACCCGCGGGAAATTCCCGGGGGTGCTCACCCGCGGGAATTATTCCCGCGGGTTGCACCTGCGGGGATTATTCCCCTTTTAATTTTTTTTTTTATGTCTACAGTTATCAGGGGTGGACAGTCCGTATCTTCTACGATTAATCCGGGACTATAAAACCAGATCGTACAAAAGTTGTCCGGACTGTCCATCCCGGACAGAGCAGATGGAACGTGTCTGTTTCTGTTATCGGGGGTGGACAGTTCGGACTTTCTTATGACCGGTAGACCAAGGAGATAGGCTACATCATCGAGGGAGATCGTCATTTCTCCAAAAGACAAGTGAAAGATATTAATCTCTGGATGTCAACACTCGACAAATGCGGTTAATTCAACACTACTAATATACTGATAAGAACATATTATGAGTGGATAAAAAGAGGAATTACGGATGTGCTGCACGAAATGGGTATTTGGTTGTCGAGATTTTAGAGACTATGCTTGAATTTTTTTCAAGTGATTAATGCACCGCAATGGATCTCGTTCCTGAAACGATAACAAAGCAAGATATTTTAGATAAAAAAAAAACTACGCATTTAAAATTTAAATCTAAGTTGTTATGTCTGTTCTCATTTTTAGATATAAGGAAAACAATGTGTGTTCTAAAACTCTTCAAAAGGGGCAAATTGGTCGGTTCTCCACTTATCGACCACACTTTCTCTTCTTCCCAGTCCGGTTCATCGATGCTCGCTTTTTCTTGTGATGAACCTCGATAAATGTGTAACAGAAGGGTCTTCATGTCAGCATCAGCTTGTGAAACCGGTTCATTATGGATTTCAGAAATGCTATGATCAATGGCTGGACGATCTCCGTTTTTTTCCTTCTATTCGACGTTGTCAGTCGAATGCGGGATGGTTGCGCTGGATCCATCTGTAAATCAACAAAGACTATATTTACATAATGAAATTTTAAATTATCAACCATATACTAATTAAATTTGCCTATCTAAATCCATTAAATATCATAACATAAACACAAAATAAAGCAGTATTAAATTTTTTTTCCATACGAACATTATAACTTACCAATTTAACCCTAGCACAAAAAACCTACCGATTAATATTAACATTATAATTTTTACACTTCACTGTTTCACAATCCGGTAACCATTTTTCGATAACAACAATAAAATCTAAGCCTTTTTACCCAACTACGACTTTCACTTCACCATAATAACATGAAAAATCAAAATTTTTTTCCCAATTTAATTGTCACTTAACTGATCCTGCCCTCATCAAACCGCATTTTTCATTTTTTTTCCAAATTAAATATTTAAAATTAACACAATAATTTAGGGTATCATTTTTTACCTGTTGCTCAAAAAACTAGTACTTGGGAAAGAAGGAAACTGCAGCGGCTAAGAGCGGCGGCGGCCAACGAAGACGAGACTGCAGCCGCGAGCGGCGACAAAACAGTGATAATGGATGCGCTAGAGCTTGGGGAAGACGGGCTCCAGTGGAACATTTTGGGCGGTCGATTTACATTCTCAAGTGCTTAAGAATGTGAAAGAGAGAAGATGGGGAGGATATTTTGAGTATTATAAGTGTGTTCAGTAGGAAAAATTCTCTCTTTTCAAAAGATAGGGTGTGCTTACTAGTAAAAGTGGGCTCACTAGGAAAAATTGGTGTGCTCCTCTAGAAATTTCCTTACTACAGCTTCTTTTTTAACTTATAAGATCCTCCGATAAGTTGTAATTTACTGTACTGAATTAGTCTAACAATTGGGTCTGAGATGCAAAATCTCCAAAATTTTACTTGAAAAGTTGAAAATTTTATAAGCAAAGTATTTTAATTAAATACAGGGGAATAATTTCGTGAATTTCTTTCTTTTATTTTTTGGATTCCCTCATCTTTCTTGAGAGAGGATGGCCGTTATGTTTCAAATTGTAATTTTCCGTTATGTTTAGAATAGTGATGATTTTCGCTGAATGCAAAATAGAAATTAGTTCAATTTAAAATGCTATGACGTTAGTTATGTGTAGGAGAATAAAAATATAACCCAAAAATAAAAGGAAATAAATCGAGAACATAAGAATATCTATTCACATGTTAGAACACAAAAAAGCATCGTCAATTAAAGTACATTTCACTTTACCACCAAAGCTCTGAAGTCTTGCTGAAGGTTGAGAGAAATTTTGTATTTTAATACCACAGCACAAGCACAGAAGCTAGTGGAGTCATGTGACAAGGAGATGTATATTACTCTAAATTTCGTCATATAACTAAATAGTAGTTAACTGGATATGGATACATTTCTTTCCTTTTCTATTCTGCAATTTTCCTAATATTAAAAAGTTGGCAAGTATATATACAGTACTATGATGGTGATTAGTGACGGAAGCATGAGAGAATGAGCGGCACAAATCAATTAACTAAGACCACTAATGACTAGATTAACCTCTCTAATCAGTAGTCAGTCTCATAGCCAGAGCGCCCCAGCTTGCTTGAGGAGAGGGACAAGGGATCCGTTGATGTGACACGCCATCACCTTCTCCACTCCCCCCAGCAGCTTCCCCCCGACGAAGACCGCCGGCAGTGCGGTGGACGGCGGCGACATGGCGGCGGACCCTGCCACGAGCTGGGAGAGGACGGCCTGGATCTCGGGCCCGCCCCAGCCCATCTGGTCCACCTCGTAGACTGTTGGGCCCACCCCAAGGCCCAGCAGGAGGCGCTTGACGACGTGGCACATGCAGCAGCCGCTGGCGCTGAAGACCACCACCGCGTTGGCCCGCGCCATCCGCAGCACGCGCTCGTAGGGGCCCCACTGATCCCCCGCCACCCTGGACGAGGCAGTAATGACTGGACCCACCGCCGTCGCCTCCTCCTCCTCCTCCCCATCCTCTTCTTCGGCCTCCCCGTAGAACCTCATGATGCCCTTCTAGAAGCTACAGTCTTTCTCTCTATATCGCTCTCGCACTTCAAGGGGCTGTCGAGTTCTGGGCTCGCAAATAAATAGAGGTTTCGGTCAGAGACTAGAGAGAGAAAGATCGACGCGAGGCAACGCATGCATTCTTTCTTTCTTCTTTTTGCAGTAGAGAGAGAGAGAGAAAGAACAGAGGCATGCAAAATCTATATTTATTAATTAATTGCTAGAAAATATTCGGAAACAATCGTTCTTTTACCCAATGTTGAAACCTATTATTTTTATACCCACACTTTTTTCTAATGTCAGCGTAAACAGTATATAATAAGAGAATCCGAATGTTTTGAAATTTTTGTTCTCTGAGAGTAGCCCTCACCAAAAATTAGTATCGATATTAGACAATTATCAATAATGTGCACCATGTCTTAGTCTAGATTATTATACTATAAATATCCTAGTCCCATGAACAATTAAGTATTCCACCTTTCTATAATCTATACCGGTAATGGAATTACCTAAAATAAGATGTTAATTGTAAAAAAAAAAAAAAAAAAGTTTAAAGCTTGACATTTTTTATTGTAAAGAAAAAGAACTTTGCGCATGGAAGCTAATTTGACACGAGATGGGTAGAAAATTAAATCAGTTATTAAAAATGTGTATGGTGGTAATTTTCCCTTACAGATAAGCTGGGAAAATACTACGGTACGGAGTTAACGGCAAGGAGACGGCATGGTCGAGAAATGGGAAACTTCCGTCACGATATGGGGAACCGACAACCCGACATGGTAGCGTCCTGGCCGCCGCCGTTTGACCCGGCTTTCTCGGGGCCCGGATGGGGATGCCAACGCCGTTAAGGCGAAAAGCAACGGCATGGGGAACGCGCGCAATACAACCCTTATGACTGGCTCTAGCGGCGCTACGTACGTCAGCTTCTGTCCCGTACGAGACTGCAATTTGCATGCATGAGCGATGGAAACCAAAACGGTGGCGTTTTGTTAATTTTGATATTTTGTAGAGGAATCATAATTAACCGTCGGTTCAGGTGTATAATTATAATTCAGTCGCCAGTAGTTAAGCTTAACATAGACTATTAAGCACGCTTAAGACCTAGCCCAAGTGGTGAGAGAGTGAGGTTGGAGAGAATTGTCTACTAGATTTAGTAATGTTAATAGATACGTCCACACGGTTCAAATTTTGATTCTATAAAAAATTTGGATTAAAAAAATAAAATTTTTATTTTAAATTTAAAATTTTATATTAGACGGACTAAATTTTGGTCTATGAACATATCTATTATCATCTTTAACTAGATTCCAATCTACCATGGCCGTCGTTTGGTGGGACCAACGCCCTGTTGTGTTTAGGCCTCAGGCTCAGTAGGCCGGACTCGAGTCGTCTCATCGTAGAGAATGGTCTTAAGCATAAAATAGCAATGAGTGCAATGTAGTAGAGTGTCTATATGATATCAATAATATTTGACTATTAATTAGTTTTTTGATAACCAAATTAACAGTGTTTCTAAGGGGCACCACTAACTTGCTAAATGTACCTATAAAAAGCTTTTAAAAAGGGAAATTCTAAACGAGCACACCACTTGACTTAATTTCACTACCTCTCTTTTTTTAAGAAAAAGAAAGTTTTTCTTAGTGAGCACCCATATTCTTCCAATTTTAACCTTCTCATACCCACATTCTCCATTTTCCACTCACCCGTATTATTTCGAACCTATCGCTCTCTCTTGCTCGCTCCCCCTCTCGCCTCCTCCCCTACTCGGTCCGGCGATCAACCCCTTCTCTGGCTTGTCCACTCTGCAAGTTAGATAGTCCCCCTCACAGGTCAGACCCAGACCTAAACTAACTACCCACATGCACCTCCATGCCTCCCTCGCCAAGTACAGCCTTCTCTTTTTTTTTGTCACCATCCCCAATACTCTCATCACAGTATACATCAAGTGCGGGGATCTCACAAACACACTCAACGTGTTCGATAAAATGCCTGAATGAGACAAATCTCCTGAATTCCATCATTGCCGCATTTTAAGTTTTCAATAAAATGTCCGAACGAGATCAAAACGAAGAGTAACTTTATTATAAAAAAAAATGTGGCAAAGGTGTGGTGCTCACTAAGTCACACTATGTGCTCATTCAGAATTTCCCCTTTAAAAATATTTTTAGTTTGTTATTTTTTGAACAAATTTGCCCTCTTATTCTCAACTCGCTTATTTGTGATGACGGGATGGCGCAACAAGAAGGAGAGAATCGAAGGAGGTGGCGGAGGAGGGCGGGTAGGGGGTGAGGGGAGCTAGGGTGGCAAAGGGGAGGGCAAGGAGGTGTTGGAGGGGTTTGGGTGTGGAGTGGGGTGAAGTGAGGGAGGGCGGCACAAGAGAGGTTGGGGGGTGGGGAGGGAGAAAAGTTGATGGGTGCTACTAGAAAAGAAAAAAAAAAGTCTAGATTTTTAAATTTTCTAGTGACCTTAGGAACGGGATGCCCTTGGCAATGTGTGTTGTAGAGATCACAGTTAATACATGACATGAACACATACATCATCAATCAACTGCTTCATTATCCAAAAAAAGAATGGAAAAAATATTAGGGATCAGAAGAGGGGCACACATGCATTCTTAGTTACTTCTCAACTAGCTCACTAACGACAATTAAAAAAAACTCAATAATAGATATAATCACCACGATACAATACTAACAAATTCAGGGTAAGTCAAATTAAGTAGTAATCAGAAGGGCTTTGAATCGGGAATTTCCAAAGGAGCACACCATTTTTCCTAGTAAGTCCACTCTTTAAGGATCGTCCAAATAAAAAATATATTAGATAGTGAACTCATTGAGAAAAGTCCAATGAAAAGTGATGTGCCCCTTTGGAAACTTCCCTTTGAATCTCCCTGTATAGGCTAGCTTGGCACAAATGTACAAGATGGATTTTAGCTGCTTGTCTTCTATCTACTGGTGACATGGAGTATATCTGTGTAAAATTCTATTATTATTAAAAATATTGGCTAAATATATATTTATATTAGTGTACGTAGTCAAAGTGAGGGGTCAAACGATTAGCTATAGGAAAGTTGGTGTGTTTTATCTGTCACCTTCAGCGGGTGGCAGCACTTCTCTGATGCCTTTTTGCATGCTTTTCCGCTAGCTCGCCTCTTTAGAGTACATCTCTCTCTCTCTCTCTCTCTGATCTCTCTCTCTCTCTCTCTCTCTCTTGCATGCTTGGGCTGATGAGGACGAGGCCATGGTCTTTTTGGATCCTTGCAAGCTAGCCTCTTCTCTTTGTGCTCTTGTGCTTGGTCTCTTCATCTCTTCTTCACTAGGAAGCGAGAGCTACTCAAATTAGTAAATACGAGACTAGTCTTGCGGGGAAATTCTATTTGACCACACCACTTTGCTCAATGACCTCTTTTTTTAAGTCGAAGATTAGTGTTCCGAACGGTTTTCATATTGTTTGGGGATCACATCCTCGAACAGATTTAAAGTGTGTTTGTTTGCATAGAAGTAGTGGAAATAAGGCTACTTTCACAATTTTAAGTGTTTGATTGGCCAAGATGAAAGTAAGAAGTTACTTCTTAAATAGTAATGTGGCACCTTCCAAACTTTTTTTCATCCTACTTTTAGCTTGGAAGAGTTCTAAGAAGTAGAGAATCAAAGTAAGAAATTAAATTTTTATTTACATGTCATGATTACCATTCAAAAATTGTATTTTTATATATATAAAAAAATAAAATAATATAATTACTATTTTATTTAATGAATTAAATATTATTAACTTCACTTCCTAATACACTATCTTCTTCCAAAAATTAGCAAATAAACATATAAAAAAGTCTCACCATATACAAAGATTTGGATATATTATGGTTAAGATCTGAAAATGAAAAGAGAGATTATTTGTAGCATTAAGGGTGGTAATCTCACCATGGTGTTTGGATCCCTACTTCTATACTTCCTTTTAACTAGCCAAACAAACAACCTAATTTGTGAAAGTAAAAGAAGTATGCTCTTCTTACTTCTTATATAAACCAAATAAACAGAAGAATATCAAGAAGTAGCCTCTTCTACCACTTTATTTTTGGGAAGTTACTTTTAATTCTCTTCCCTACTTCCTACACTTCCAAGTAACCAAACATGCCCTAAGAAGTTAATTCTTAATTTCTTCAGTCATTTTTTTTACTTGCATGACCCAAACACATCCTCACAAAAAAAAAATCTATAACTTTTTATAACTTTACGAGGTGGGTCCACTAAACAAAAGTGGTGTGCTTAAATAGAATTCTCCAGTCCTGCTTGCTATGCCACAATATATAGCTTATTTATAAGAGTGTGAATGTACCAGTTCAAAGATTAACTTTTGATTCGTTACATTCAAAATTTTAAATTAAAAATAAAAAATTTAATTTTTTTAATTCAAATTGTGAATAGATCAAACCAAGAATTTACCCATAAATGGGGGATTCTCATCCCTAGCTAGCTACGGTCGAGCCAATCTTAGCTGGTTCCTTTGCTTAAGCCTCGCCAGGGGCGCCAATTTGTAAAGCATCACGTTTCTGATCCCCGGCCCGGCCCGGCCCGGCCCAGGGAGGACGCTAGTCTAAATGGGCTTGACAATCTCAGCTGTTCGTTTTTTTTTTTTTTCGATTGCGAAACAATTGAACGAACACTCTTACTCTCATCCGTTCACTCTTGAGTTTTTACGCCCACAAACAACCGTAACTATCGACAAAGCAACGATTAATGAGGTTGAAATATTGGCCATTTCAATATTGATAGCAAATTAGAAAAGTCAATCCTCGATTTTTATTTGGATTTCAATTCTTCTCCACTTTATTTATATACTTGTGTTAATGCATAAATTAACCGGATCACTTAGGCTGTGTTGGGTTTGAAAGAAAATAGAAGAAAGAAAAAAAAATAAAATAAAAAATGAAAATTAGTTTTGCTTTGATATTTGACTTATAATAAAATATTTTCTTTTCTTTTAAATTTTCTGTCAAACCAATTATTCCTTATTTTCTTTTTCTTTTCTTTCATTTTCCCTCTCACCAAATAGAGCTAGAGCCAGGTTATCCTCTACATAAAATTGAATCTAAATTTAAATATCTTATCTTCAATAAATAAGCAAAATCAGTTTAAACTGTAACTAAATCATCGAATTAAGGAAATCAAGTGTCTCAAGGAAAACTGAATTTATCTACGAAAAGGAAACAAATAAATTCTAGGTTAACTATAATTACTATTATCATATAATCCTCTATAATAAAGACGGTATATCTCAATATTTTCTAGCATTTTATTATTTAATAATCTTTCTGTCGATCAAATTTAATGAAGTAAGAGGATAGCTCTTGAAATCCAACTTAACTCGAGATCTGTTCAGAACCCGATTATCTGTTTCATGTTTAAGTTGCTTCGGCAAATTTAGTTGGACAAATTTGTGCACAAGAAAATTAAAAATAAAAGTATAGATGGCTATACTTTATTTCAAATGAAAAATAAATAAAATATGAATGACTACAACATATACAAGAAAACATAGGATAAGACAGATCAGCAAAAAGAAAAAAAAAAAACAAAGGGCAAGGGGTTTAAATCCTTGATTTGGTGGCCTCGGACCGGATTAATTAAAGGCCCATGGAATAAGCCTTCTACTATTCAAAATTTTAAATTAAAAAATATTTTTTTTTAATTTAAAATTTTGGATAGTCGGGTAAAAAGTCGAACCTTAGATATCTCATTTCTAATCTGACTCTTACCTAAATAATATTAGGGGTGTGTATCTATAAGTTTATTCGGTTAGTTTTGATTTAGAAAAGAATACCAATATCCGAATCCAAACACATTTAAAGATTCGATATTCAAACTTAAACAAACTGAAATCCAAATATACCGAACCAATCTAATAATAGGGTCAATTCAGTTTTCTGATTCGGTTCGGTTTTTTTTTTTTTGGTATTTTGCTCAGCCTATCAATATGGTCCAGCCAATTTAAAGCCCAGCCCACTGTGGATTTAGAGAGTAAAGAATTTTGAATTTTGGACCTCACTAACACCCGCCACGGATTTTAAACTCCTATAGCTTAACCCTCAGATTTGGGTCGGCTTAAAAGAGATCACATTATGTGGGATTAGAGGTTAATTAAGGTTGATTAATCTTCTTAAATATAATCATACAAGGAAAACTAAAATAAATCGTGGTCTTCTGATATAATGACAATTTATGAGCTAACCAGTGCCAACAAGATGAAGAAATACAAGAAAATGAATATAAAATTTGATTTAATACAAATATCAGATTTATAGCTGGATCATGCAGGGAAATTTAGTTGAGGGTGCAGAGTTAGGGATAAACAAATGATTAAGCCAATAAGTTTTAACTCAAGTGGCACCACTCTTCTCTAATTTATTAAAGATTCTGAATTAGAGTTTCGATGGAGACTCAATTTAAATAATATTACTAAAAATATATGCATATGTGAGTTTAACTAGTAAAAGTAAAAAAAAGTAAATGTTTAAAAAACCTCATCTAGGCTCAAACTATGTTCGGGTTTGGGTTCAAGTTGGGCTGGGGCCGAACCAACCTGATTTGTAGGTCTTCTGTTGTTTCTGTGAAATTTTCTATTTAGGTTTTGTTTGGGGGAAATTCTAAATGTGCACCGCACTAGACTCAGTGAGAACCACATTGATGAACAACATAGGGGGAAATGGTGCTCACTAAGTCAAGTATGGTGCGCAATTAGAATTTTCCTCTATTTGGTTTGAGGAAAATGAAATAAAATAAAAGAAAATATTTACAATTACTTGGCTTGAGAGAAAGAAGAGAAATATTTCCTTACTCACCAAACATAATGAAAAATCTAATTTCCATCTTTTTTTCTTTGCGTTTCTCTTTCTTCCATTTTCTCTCAAACCAAACAGCTAGGCTCCATTTGGTTTGAGAGAAAATAAAGGAAAAGAAAACAAAATTATATATATATATATATATATATATATATATATATATATATATATATATATATATATATATATATATATTTCCATTGTTTGTTTGAGAGAAAATTTAAAAGAGAAGAAAATATTTTTTTTACTAATACAAATCTCAAAGAACATCTTTATTTTTTCTTTTCTCTTTTCCTTTATTATTATTTTTTTCTTTCTTCCATTTTATTTCAAACCAAACACAATCTTACTGTACCTCACATTTTAATTTCGAAAACGTCTGATTAGCTAAAAACACATCTCAACTTCTCTGCTGATGAGCTAAAACCGCATCTCAACTTCTTTGCTGATGTTTGTTCGAAAAAGCAATTTAGTTCAATTAGTAACACTTGTTGCTCTCAAGAGAATGGTTCCGAAGTTGAGGACTTATATTAGGTAATTAATCTTATAACATAAATAATAAACTATCTGTACTGGTGTTCATGAATGGTTCTCGATCGCTAATTACAGTTTTCATAGTTGTTCTGCTGTGTTCTAACAAGGTATAATAGACATCTATCTACTTGTAGGTCATGATTCATTTTGTCTGTTGTAATAAACTTACATTGCAAGCATCGTTATATATAGTTGCTCTTGGTTATGCTAGCTATGTACTTGTAGAAGAGTATTTCTTCTTCTATTGATTGATGATATGAAAAAGGAATGAATATATTGCATACGTAACATATAATATATTACCAATAGTATTATTATATCAAACAATGTGAGTTGGAAGATAAAGTGACGATAGAGCTAATACGGAGTGATGATCCACATTAATTTGCTAGAGGACTTCATCCATCCCAGATGGATTAAAATGAAAACAACAAGACGTTACTTAACGTAACAATATAGGATTCATCAAAGAGACAATCGAGCTGGCCGGCCGGCCGGCCGGCCCGTGCTCTAGGCGACTATGATACTTGTCTTAAACCTCGTTTATAGAAAGACCTTAGATTATTATTTCTTTAATTTTTCCAAGTGCAGTACGAGACTTGGGCGTTGAATAATGCAATCAGCTTCAGGGACACAAACGCAAAAGATGTGTTGTTTAAGATATTTACAGATCTGTCCCTTAATGTTTATAAATTATAATTTAGTCCTCCAAATCTTCATATTTAGGATTTAATCTTCCAAATTCTTTAAGTTATTACAATTTAATCCCCAGTTTATATTTTGGCCAGATTTTTCCATTTTATCCATGATTTCCTTCACTTAATTTCCCTTCCCTATTCCCCTTCTCTTCTTAGTTCTTATTGGGTTCTCTCCATGTTCTTCTATTCTCTCTATTTACCCATATATTGAGACCAAATGTATTATTCTCTACTAAATAATACATATTGGATTTCTGGGTTTCATACATTTGTGGAAAGTAATACATTTGGTCTCAATATAGAGAGAGAACCCAATAAATGAATAAAAAGAGAAGAGAAGAATAAGGAGAGAACCCAATAAAAACTAAGAAAAACTAAATTGTAGTAATTTAAAGGATTTGGGGACTAAATTATAATTTATAAACATGTAAGGGACAAATATGTAAATATCCCATTTTTAAAATATTTTTAATGGCGTTGCAAAAAGGTTTGTGATTTTCAAATTCGTGGTGGCGTCGCCCGGACTCGAACCGGAGACCTTCAGTGTGTTAGACTGACGTGATAACCAACTACACCACGACACCAGCTGACATTGTCTTTAAGCAAACGCAAGTTTTATTTTAAATATTTTATATATGGCATCTCACTTCTACAAATTTTTTTACGAGTCCCTGAACTTTTCTTAGTCACACTCCAGCGTAGTCCTTCAGTTACAATCTCATCCAAATCAACCAACTATACTTAAATTATCTCTTTCTTATTTCGTATTAGTTCCTAGAATCTTAATATATTGATATTAGTCTCTCAAATTCTTTGTCTTTTCCATTAAAATTTCATCCGAATCAACTACATTTATCGAAATTATCTCTTCCATGTTTTGTATTAATTCCTTAAATATTTGTATTTTGATCTTAGTCTCGTAAAATATTTTTGTCATTCTAAATTGGTCCACTCTTAAAATTGGTGGTGCTTTAGGAGGAACTAACAAGAGGAAATAGGATTCGTGTTCAAAAGGACTAATTTTTATTTTATAAAAGTTTCTATTTCTATTTGGTGTTCTTTTTGTCCAACATCTTCCTAAAGTTCAGATTCCGATATTAAAACACATAAAAGAAGTTCACAAAATAAATACTAAAATTCTAAGACTATTGAAGTTATTCTATTGCCTCAAAATTTATACAAAATTATTATTTTTTTTTAATTTTAACAAATTAGACGAAGAAAAAACTTACATATTGATCACCATTACTAGATTCTTGGATACCATACGAACACATAAAAGAAATGAGAACATGTGACACAAAGTCACAAACAAAGGAATTCCCAAAGCATGAGATTGGAATAACATAGTTCATTATTAATTAAATTAATATAAGAGAACTTGGATAAGGACATGTTTTTTTTCAAAAGTTGTGGGGGAATTCAAAAAAGTAACTTTTTCCTTTTTCTTTTTCTTTTTTAAAGGCCTTGAAGGGCTAGCATCATACTTGTTGAAACAATGTGAAACATGAGATGATGTACCCAAAAAAATGAAACCTATATTCCCTTTTGGTACATCTTAAAAGCCAATTTTTTTTTTTTTTTTTAAAAAAAACTTTCCTTCTTCCATATTGACACAAAAATCTTAATATCTTCAATTCACTACATCATATTCTTTAAAGTAAGTTACAAAAAAGATATTCATCTTTCTATTATTTCTTTTAATCTATATATATTCTAGTACCAATTAGAATATTACATTTTCCATCTATCTTATTATCAATTAGAGTATACTAGGGATGCGTGTTCGAGCGTGCATTCGTGTGTCTATAAAGATTATTGTATATGAGTTAGCAGTTCAGGTAAGTTGTGTAAGTCAGTGGTGAAAAGGTAATATTCTCTACCTTCTTAATTACTTTAGAATCAGGTTGCATGAGTTTTAAAATTCATTTGTTTTTTCATTCACCGAAAACCGTTAAGTTTATTTCTACTTGATGGAAGACCAAATCAGAACTAAAATATAATAAATTGGGTACAAGTGAATCCTAAGTGGTCTAAATCATAATCTAAATTTTGAAAAAATAATAATAATTAGACAGAATGGAAATGAGCTGCAGCTAAGATCACTTACGTGAGACGGTGGCTCCTATCCATTTTTCTCATATATGTGCATGAGTTTTACAAATAAACTATTTTTTAGGCAATTATCAAGTGCATATAATCACCTTGAATGGTATCTATGCTTTGTTTTTCCTAAAAAAAAAATGTAATAATCTATTATTGCTTTAAATCTCTTGCGTATTGCATCTTGCGTTTGTATTAAATTATTAAAGTTAATTAATTATTCTCCCAAGAAGAAAAACTCAATTTTTCAATAGTTTGCAACATTTGCAACCTTTTGTTGTGCTAATTAAAGGCAATATGCTCATATTGATATATGAAGCACAAAATTATTCCTAATATCCTTTCTTTCTTTGACTCTACTCTAATGGAGATCATTTTTTTTTTTCCTTTTAATGTGCCATAAATTTGCTTAGTCACTTAGCAAATATGCCTTAGACTTGATGACAATTAATGAAATATACAAAGTTTTCCACCTTAATTTTAGAAAAAAAGTCCTGAGAAAAGATATCCTATATGATATGACAGTAACATATTAATTCTTAATACCTTGTTAGGTGAAGATTAATGCGTTAATTAAGTTTTATCTCTATTATCTTGTTACTATTTAAACAGGAGGTTTTCCTTTTTGGACTCGAGGGAGCAATCACACTTTTGAAGGGATTTCAACTTTCTACGACTCTATGGAGAAAAAGATGAGACCATGCTATATCTTTTAGTCCAGTCATCAAAAGATCCATAATCAACTCTTAAAAAGTTTCTTGTTGACATTAACATCTTTTTAATTTATTCTTTGAACTCTTAAATTCGAACCAACATTGATAAGTTGATGGGCTGATATGGTAACAAAGTTGGATTGTAATTGTATACTTTGTTCCAAATAGAGTTTGAAGTAGGGAAATTCTAAACGAGCACGCCACTTACTTAGTGAGCACCAATTGCTTCGTGAGTACCACTCCTCTTTTCATTTCCAAAGAGAAGGATTTTGTTAGTGAGCACCTACCTTCTTCTACTTTTAACTCTCAAATCCATGTTCCCCATTTTCCCTCACCTTCGTCCTCTTAAACCCATCGCTCTCCCCCGTTCGCTCTCTGTATACTTTTTCCTGCTTCTCACTCACTGTTCGCTCTCTCCTGCTTGGTCCAGCAGTTACCCCCTCCCCCGCTAGTCTACCCGGCAAGTCGGCCAGTCCCTCCCCCTCAGTCCCTCGTCTAAATTGACTGTCCACAAACTACCACACCTCTCTCACCAAGTGCAGTCTCCAATCTTCTCCTGCCACCATCCCGAAGACTCTCATCACAATATTCGATAAAATGTCTGAATGAGACCTGGATTAAGGATAATTTTGTTAAGAGAAAAAGCCGCAAGCTTGTAATTCTTTATAGGTTAGGGTGCGTTGCTCACTAAGAAAAGTTGTGTGATCATTTAGAATTTCACAGTATGGTATCTAAATTTTCGAGGCTAGGAAAAAAAAAAAGTGCAAAATAAGTTGGGATTTAAAGTCACAAGCTTTATCCAGAGTCCTTACAACCATTAATTATTAGTCTATAAATGATTGAGATTGAGGTCAAAAGGTGAGTTTTTAGTCTGTTCTATTCAAAAATTTAAATTAGAAATGAAAATTTTGATTTTTTTTTTTTTCAATTTAAAAATATGGATAGGACATGCCAAAGTCTAGTTTTTGGATCCGTCCATTTTTATCTTTTGCTCACATTTTTTTCTTGCTAGCGAATATAAATATACGCGAAGCAATTGAAATAGATTTATTATGTTTAGGGAACAAACTTAATAATGTCAAATATACTTTGTTTTGATTTTATTATAGTTTTCATTAATTTTATTGACTAACAAAAAGAAAAACCAAAAACATAAGTTTGGTACTATTTACACTAGTTATTTTTTATTTATTTTATTATTGAAATATTAAACTCTTATATACAAGAAATTATTTTTATCATTTCTCAAAAGGTAAAGAATAGACAACAGTAATAAAGATGAAGATCAAAGATTCTATTATAGTCTTGCTATCTCATTAGAAATCTTACATGCATATTTTTTTTCTCCTTCCAAGTATTTTGAATATCAACAAATGAAAATTTTGAAAATTGTTGTTTGATCTCATTAATCAGTCCACACCCAACTAACTGTCTTCAATGTAGGAGTAAGTAGGGAATCTTATAATCTCCCTCTAGCACGAGGTTCGAACCAAACAGCTCATTTAAACATTTTCTACATCCGACAAAAACTGTTTTAGTTTCAATTTCAAAAGATATCCTTTTTAATAACGCACTACGAATTCTACAATAGTCACCTTTGAGGGAGGATCAAATTAAGAAACCGTCAAAATTAAGTTTAAAATATCTCATTGGAGGAGGTATTTTCCCATGATATAGCTTGAATTTCAATGTTCTTGATATCTCCCAACCTCATACCTCGTGACATTGCAGAAACTGCAACTTTCTCTTGTGCACATGCCACTACCTTGCACACTATTACTTCAACTAGATAGCTCTCCCTCAAATGTAGGCGCATTTCTATCCTTCCAAATAAATCAAGGGCAATAAACTAAACGGTATATCTAACTACATCACTACCACAATATTTAGTAATGGACCTCCTTATGGGTTTTGTACGAGACAGGCATCAGCCACACCTACTTATACCGCGTTCTTGTTGCTTTGTACAACTTTTTCTTTGTAACTACCTCATGCAACTACCCATTCCCGAGTAACATATCATCAAAATTATCCCTCTGAATTCGGATCTTCACAATTCTCTTCATCAATTCAAAATGAAAAATTCAAGAAGAATGTCTCGGTTCTAAAAATCAATATTGCTAATGAAGAAAGAGACTGCTCTGCCCTGTAAAAATTCCTATAATTCAAAGGAAAACTTATCCAATCAAAGATTATCTGATACATTGACGTGCTTGTTGCCTCTTATTTTCCATCTCAAACTATTATAGACAATGTTCAAACCTTTGCAAATTGTAGTCCGAAACAGTTGTGCATACGCTTTATCTTCCAAATATTGCAGTCATGCTTATATTTTGAGTTTGTAGTCAGTGTCTAAGCAGAAATCGAATATTGTATTGCTTTGATGAGAAGTAGCCAACTTATAGAAGTCCAACCCTTTTAGTTATTTGATGGGACATATGCTAAGTGTGTACATATTAAATCATAAACCATTAATTTGGAGAAGTAGATTAATCCAAAATCATATGGATAAGAATATTCACCCTGTTATCTGTTTTGAAAGGAGGGATATATCTCACCACTGACGCAAGGGCGAAACTCAATTCAGGGTTAGAGTTTTGAAATTTGAGGGTTCCTGAAGAAATTGAGAATGAAAAGAAATTGGGGAAGAACTTATAAGGGTTCGGGAATCTACATAGGCGAATCAACGCTCACTCTCCATGAATTTACGAGAAAAAATTTGGCTCAAGCGAAATCAACGCAAGAATTATCTCAAACTTTTCATATATTATTCATCATCCCAAATACTTCATACAAAACGTGTGTGCGTGTGAGTAAACGGAAAATTCACCGGCAGTGAAGAGAGTTACTTCACTGCCGCTTCGATGGCCCAATAAAATTATTACATGTTGTGCCACTCAAAAGGCGTTTAAGAGAGTTCTTTTATTTGCTAACTTAAGTGGCGCCACATTTAATAATTTTATTGGACTATCTAAACGGCGGTGAAAAAACTCCCTTCACCATCGGTGAATTTCCCATTTCCTTGCGAGCGCGCACACGCATTTTGTATGAAGTATTTGGGATAGATGATTGAAGTATTTTTCGACATTGAAAACATTTTTATTTAGAATTAATATCATTTTTCTTGCAAAACAATTATTATAATTAACATTATCTGCTTAATATCCCAATTCAATCCAAATTCATATTCGTTTTTATTATCAAATATGGATACTAAATTCAGCATGCAACAATATCCATATTATCCATATTTAAAAGAAAAAAAATAAATACAAATATAGTAATGGCTGATATATTTATATATCCATAAGAGATCAGTGAGTGAGATTTTGAACAATAGTTACCAACTTATTATCTACTTTATATCTCGAACGGTTTTTGATCTGTCCATCAAATAAATTACTCTTATAGAAGTTTTGCTCCTTAGTTTTAATTAGACGAGACCTAACTAAGGCATTGCCTTTAGCGATTTAAATTTGAATTTTACGCGGATCAAATATCCAAGATTTTAGGGTTTTTCAGTTACTTAGTTGGTAACAAAATATATCATGTTTATCCTTAATTTTTTTCTTTTCTTCTCATGGTTCATTATATATACGGTTAGGTCTAGCTCACTCCAACTTTTTTTCTTTTATATGTTACGGTTATTAAAGAAAAATTTAGATAGAGAAAGAGTTTAGAGAGAGAGAGAGAGAGTGCGCATAAAGTAAGAAAGAATGGAAATAGAGGGAGGAGTTCCTCTTCGCGAAGCTGCTTCGTTCAAAGAGTGTCTCTCTCTAGCTTGGAGGAATCCGTACGTTCTTCGCCTCGCCCTCACCGCCGGAATTGGTGGTCTCCTTTTTGGCTACGACACAGGTCAATTCTTATCATATTTTATACCCGTTAATCTTTGTTAATGAAATGAAATGCAGAGGACATTAGCTTAATGTAATAACTTTTTTTTTTTTTCCGTCAGTTTATATTATACATATGAAAACTATGCTCTTTATACCAAAAGATGCTATTGAAATTTTAATAAAAATAAAATTATAACCTTTAAAGTTATATTTTCTTGACAATAAACGCTATATGCTAGTTTTAGAGAGGAAAACTTTGAACACTGATATTATGATCTTGAAATCTTTTTCCACATTTAGCATGTGGATTATTTCCGCATATGGGTAATTTAATTAGCTATACATGTTTTCTTTTATAATGTGTGGTATAATAAATATCCAGAATATGACCAATTGAGTTCTATTTATATATTTTATAAATTAGGGTCACCTTGTTTTTTACCTTTTTTTTGGCTTGGTCAAATTGGAAGGATCAAAAAAACACTGTTACTTTGATTTTACTCTTTTTTGTTGGTTTGGTGAAATTGGAAAGGATCAAAATAGACGCGTCTATTTATCAAAATAGATATTGTTTAAATGTTGAGATAAAAATAAGGAAATAAAAGAAAATTGATACTCAAAATTGCTTAATATTTTATCTCAATTCTGAGAGAAAAAGAAACTAGGGAAATTCTAAACGAGCACACCACTTGACATCGTAAGTACCATTTGCTTGGTGAGCACACATCTATTTTAAAAAATGAGAGAGTTTTTCTTAGTAAGCCCCCAATTTTTCAATATTGGCTTTCTCAAACCCTTCTCTATTTTCCCATCCCATCCTCCCTCTCAAATGCTAATTCTCTTTGAGGGGAGTTTTAATGTAATTTTTCTAATCTTTATTTCTCTTTTAATTTGATTCATAGAATTCTCGTTAAGATTTTTAAGTAATGAGGAAAAAAAATTTGAGCACTAATTTTCAGGTAGGCTAGATTTGATTTTTTTTTTTTTTTTTTCTTATGACATGTGTTTATCACTTTCTATTAATGAATTATTTAAATTAATTTATACAGAAAAACATTTAAATGAATGGATTTAAGATTAACGAGAATAAAGTTTAGATTTTAGAACTACAAAAAGTTGAAAATTTATGGATTTGAGTGTGTGCTTGAAGAGAGAGTGATTGCATTTAAGAAGAAGAGAATAGTAACTTTGTCAAAAAAAAATTGTTAAACTCTTAATTCTTTATAACTTAGGATCTCATGCTCACTAAGTCAAGATGCGACCCATATTTTGCGCCCCATATTTTTCTTAGTGAGCTCGAGGAATTATTTTGCTTCTAAATATTGGAGTTTAAGACTCACTAAGAAAAACATGGGGCGCATCTAGTAATTCTCACCGTCAAATTCGGGTTTTGGCTCAAGTGCGCCTAGCGGATGTCTGAGCCCGGTTGGCTATTTGTTTAATTGTTAAAAAAATTAATTCGTGTTAACGTTTATATTTTCTTTTTTTTCTTAATTTGCATTAGTAATATTTCTAATTTTATTTGTGTTATCTAGATTTTCATCTCGCCAAATTAACTTTAGGATTTACTTATAAATAATTCCTTGTTTTTAAAAGATAAATTATTAATTTTCTTATTTAGCAAGTTAAAATGTTAATGAAGACACTTATGAGCATTCGTATACTTGATCAATGAAAATTTAACTTTCCAAAAAAATTTATAATAAAATAACTTTTAATTACAATTTATAATGATAAATATCATAACTAATCCAAAATTGGACTTTCTATAAACAATACCTTCATCGAAAATTTAACTACCATATATATCATATATTCCTAATAAGATCATATATTCCTAATAAGGGTGATCAATTAACTTTTCTCTCAATAAAGTCTTGATTTAATGAGTAATAAAATATGTATGTATGTATGTATGTATGTATATAGAAGAAAAGTTCTATTTATTTTTAAATTGTTTTTAATTCTATATAATTTTAAAATTTTATAATAATTTTTAAATTGTTTTTAATTTTTAAATAGTTGGAGAAAAGTAAACTAAGATAAAACTCGAAATTTTCTCGTATATTTTCTCCCATGACTGAGTGAAAATGAGAGATATATTACTGGTATTACTATTAAGAAATGATGATGGAAGAGTTGAGGGAATATGAAACAAAATGTTTTTAATTCTTAACTTTTATTACTATTTATTCTTAAATTTTATTTATTGTTTCCCAAACCAAACAAAGTGAATCGTATTTCTTCTTTCAATTTTTCTTTTCTCATTATTTTTTCCTTTTTTTTTTTCTTTTTTTGGTTCTCAAACCAAAAATAACCTTTAGTTTCCCTTTGAAGAGAGGAATTCTACATACAAAAAAGAGTTGAGATGTGATATCTCGATTGATATGTAAAAAAAAAAAAAAATGCTCATCGTGAGTAGAAAGTAAGTAAACTGTGACATTTGTTTTTTTAATTAAAAAGAAGGAAATAAAAATCAATTTTTTTTATCAAGTTTTTCATTGATTCGAATTTTTTAAAAAAAGATATTAATGGGAATCCATATTTTTAACGTTACTTCATAATAATTAAAAAAGGATGGGAGTTACAAGATGTTTTTTAAAATCTTGAAATTATTTTATTATAGTTTGTAACAAAATTTCATAGTTATATTCAACATAATTCTACAAGATCTTAAGGTTCTACCTTATAACACATTTTCCTCCAAAAATTAAAATCATCTATCAAAATCTAAAAATCAACCCACATCATTCTTAATTTCTTTTATCTTCTCATGGACTCCTATGTTTTATCCTCCTACTTGCAAATCTTTGCATTGTATATTTTAATCTTTGCATTTAATGATACACAATTCTAGAGCCTATTGTTTCATTAATTAGAAATTAATAATTCTAAAATGCTTTAGCTATTATTTTTTGCTTATCTTTTATGTATACAATTTTGGAATCTTAATATTGCCAATTAAAAAAAAAAAGAAAGAATTTATGAAATCATTTAGAATCTTCTTTTTTTTCACCCCATCCTATCAATGCACCCAAAGTAATTCATTGTCTAGAAATAGATAGAGAAAAGATTAGAATGATAGAGCATCGTGTATTTCCAAAAAAAAATGTTGGATATTTTTAAAAATGTGAATGGGCGGGTCCAAACATCAGCTCTTGATCCGTTTTATTCAAAATTATGAATTTTTTTATTTACAAATTTTGAATAGGACAAACCAATGACTGTAACTTTGATCTTTCTGCTCTCATTTCTAGGTATTTCCACATTATTTTGCAAGTTACAAAAGAGAATGTTCTGATAACTAGTAAATAATATCCACAATTCAATTCAATTAGAGGATAGTGAAATAAGAAAGAGGAGTCGACTTTCAAGACAGAGTAAGAAAAAGAAAATTTATTACTGAACTCTAATTACCACTTGGAGCATCTAATTTTTGGTCTATCTTATTTAAAATTTTAAATTAAAAATAAAATAATCCATTCTTCTAATTCAAGCATTTAAATAGTGCAAGTCAAGAATTGTTTTCAATCTACATAATTGAATTGGGTTGGACACCCTGAGCTTGTGATCAATTAGAGTTTAGTGGACTCTCTCAAATAGGAAATTAGTAGGTTGATCGAATCAATTCTTTCTTAAAATGGCTCATTTTGGATATTTGATCCCACATGCACTTGGTGGACCCCTTTGAAATATCATAGTTTTGGAGGACATGTGAAAAGTTGCTTTCATCGTTATCTCTTTTTGAGGGAGCTGGTATTTTGTGTTTGAATTTTGGGGAGTTTCCAAATGAGCACATCATTTTTCCCAGTGAGCATACTTTATGGCTGTTCGAATTTTGATCCAGGCAAAGAAAAATTGGTGTGCTCCTTTGAAAACTCCCGAATTTTGGAGTTTTTCATAAAATCCAATTCTATCTGTTTCTATCTTTTCCAAATTCATGAATACATACTCCACACCAATTCCTTCATCTTGTGCTTTATTAGATAACCATATTTGCTTTCATAATACAAAATTAATGACTGTCCTTAATAAGTTTTCTTTGCATTTATAGAAAATTAATGTATTTTCAATTTTTTATTTGTTTCATAGGAAAGGGATAAAGGTTCAGTGATATCAGAACTTTTTTATTCTTTCCATTGTTTGTTTTTTGGATATGAGATAATAAAAAAGGTGTACTGTTTTAGAATAATGAGTTTCAAATATCATTAGAAAAGGGGAAATATTTTTTAAAATATTATTTAAAATAATTAAAAATTTTTTCTCTCCCATAAAAAAATAGTAAAAATAAAAAATCCCAAAACAGACAGTTTCCGCACCTTTTTTTTTTTCCTCATATAAGAAAATTCTCCCGGCTTCAAATATATGAACCATACAACCCTGCTTCAAATGCAAGAACCATGCAATGAACTTGGTGGAAAAAATGGGAGTTTCCAATGGAGCACACCATTTTTCCTTGTTAGCCCCCTTAGGAATGGCCCGGGCTAAAAATCCAAATCAAAAACACAATTTCAAGTGGGCTCTCTACGAAATGTGCTCCTTTAGAAACTCCCTCAAAAATAGATTTCCGTTAATGAACAGTCCATGTCGAGCCCTTTTATCGGGAAATACTAAATGCGCACCACATTTTACTAGTGAGCATCCCTTACTATATTCTATAGGAAAGTGATTTGCAACATAGGGGAAAATGGTGCTCACCAGTAAAATATGGTGGGCATTTAGAATTTCTCCCTTTTATCCCTATCTATTTTATTAATTTAATCCATGAACCTGGCAAGAAAATTGAAAAAAAAATAATAATAAATAATAGTATAAAAGAAGACAAATCCTGGGAGTTTCCAAAGGGGCACACTATTTTTTTAGTGAGTTCAGTTTTCCTAGTGAGCCCACCCTCTTTTTTTAAAAAAATAGAATTTTTTCTGATAGACATATCAAAAATGACCAAATTATCCTTTATTATTCTCTCTCTCATTCTCTCTTCCCTTACCCTAAAACCCAACTGCCTAACTTTAGGAACAATTTTGTTATAATGGAAAAGTTTTAAAATAGAATAACTAGGAAAAATGGTGAGCCCCTACAGAAACTCCCCAAATCCTCCCTATAAATTAATATTGAATGCGTCTCATCGTCTTAAAGACATCTCATTTATCTTCTCTCTCTCTCTCTCTCTCTCTCTCCAACGCAAAACACACTCCCAAGGGCACTGGGCTCCTCCGTGCCAATCTCCAGAGAGCTCAACTCCATCGGGCAAGCTCCAAATTTAGTTTTTGCTCTTGCATTCTGCTCTAAATAATTTTTGGAGGGTAACAAAAAAATGGAGGGGGGAGTGATTGAAGCAGACTCATCCGCTTTCAACGAGTGCCTCTCTCTCTCGTGGAGGAACCCATTCGTTCTCCGCCTAGCTTTCTCTGCTGGGATTGGTGGCCTTCTCTTTGGTTACGATACAGGTTGATCGCTTCTACGTATTTTGATTTAATTCCCAATTTTTTTACTATCATTTTATTCTTTTGTTATGTCTCTCACTGTCTTGTAAAATTTGATCTTTTTTTATAGTGCTTCATGATGTTGGATTTATTTTTTTTTCCCCTTTCTTTTATTTTTAATTTCTGTTTTGATCTCTGTGATGAAATGGTCACTTTAGAATTTCACAATTACTGAAGAGACCAGAGAATAATTTGACAATTTTTCTAATTTCAGAAATTATATTTCTGTACAATTAATAGCTTTTGATTTAAACTTAGGATGAGAGATTTTTTTTGTTGGTTTCAGCATTTTTTTCCTATGATTTTTTTTTGGTGTGTTTTTAGGGAATATGATAGAGAAATTATCTGTATCTTGCCAAACAACAAGACATGTCATTGGGCCCATACAAATAATTTCCTATCAACCCTTTAAAAATAAAAAGAGCTCCTTTTGTGCTGGCTTCTGCTCGAAACTCTCATGTTTAAAATGGATATACAAATTTAAAGTTACATTAGGTCCACAAATATAAAGGTGATGACATATTTGCTGGGGGTTGAGATAGCTTTACAGTCTTCCCAGTTTGTTAACGGCTTAGTATGCCACTTTAAGCATGAGACTGGGTGTTTCGTACTATTTATAATTTTAAATTAGAAAAATAAAAATTTTAGTAATTTTTACATATCTGTTCTTTACATCTTTAAAAATTAGAATTTAGTCTTTCAAATCTTCATATTTATAATTTAGTCCCCTAGATACTTTAAGTTAACACAATTTAGTCTTCCGGCCATATTTTTGGCCCGAAATTCCCGTTATACTCCTGAATTACTTCACTTTAGTCTTTCATTTCCTCTTCCTTCTCTTCTTATTGGGTTCTTCTCCTATCTCTCTCTCATCTTCTTATTGTGTTCTCATGAGTTACTTCACTTTAGAGATTAATTGGAAGGGAAGAGAGAAAGGAGAAGAATGGAGAGGGGAACCCAATAAGAAAAGGAAGAGAGGAGGAAGAGGGAAGAGATGACTAAAATGAAATAATTCAGGGGTATAACGGACAATTCGGACAAAAAATATGGCTGGAAAACTAAATTGCGGTAACTTAAAGGATTTAAAAAACTAAATTATAAATATGAAGATTTTGGAGACTAAATTCTAATTTTTAAAGATTTAAGGGACATATATGTAAAAATTCCAAAATTTTATTTTTAATAGAAAATTTTGAATAGGACATGTCAAAAATTGACCCTTTTTCATCCTTGTATGCCAGATAAGTCTCATATTAAGTCAAAGAGAAATTCTTTGTGATTACAACTACTCTTGACGGGGAGTTTCCAAGGGAGCACACCAATTTTCCTAGTGAGCCCACTTCTCAGTGTTTTTTTTTGTCTGGATTCAATATTGGGAAAGTTATAAAGTGGGCTAACTAGGAGAAGTGGTGTGCTCTTTTGGAAACTCCCCCACTTGATGCCCGGATCGATTACGCACGATTAGGCGATCAGATTCAGTTCAACTCATGTAATAAGTGAAGAACTTGATTCTAACTTGATAGTTTCCATTAATTTGGATAAACTCCATATCATATGAACTGTGGGACTTTCATATAGAAAGTCTTAATACAGGAAACTTTCATGAGTTTATTTTCGCATTTTGAAGTCAATTAAAATGAAGATACCCAGTAATTTAGTCTAGCATAAACTTTCTAGTAAAAGTTGGGTTGGTCTAATATTCAAGTTGTTGTGACTTTGTTTTTCAGGGGTCATTTCTGGGGCATTGCTTTACATCCGAGATGATTTCTCCGAAGTCGACAAGAAGACATGGATGCAGGTAATATCCCCCCTCGCATTTGCCCTATGATTTGTTCATATTGTTGCAATCTGAAGCAAGAAGTTATACTCAATGTTGAAAATAATGTGTTATGAAATCTGTTATATTACGTTACGAAACCTAACGGAACTCCAGCGCTACGTAACAACTGAAAATAACTCAGTGAACTGTAACAGTCCGTTTTTTTATATTATTTTGTATTATATTACATAAAGTATTTAACGTTATTTACATTTATTTTATTAGTAATTTCTATATTATTGTTGATTATTATTTTAATTATTTGTGAATTGCTATAATTTTCATATTTGATTAGTTGTTGGCTTATTTGATTATTTGTGGAATTGCTAGCTTGTTAATTTGCGATTGTTTTCTTATTCGCTAGTTGTAATTCCTTTCCGATTACTGAAATATCTTATTTATTAATTCTATTGAATTTTTAACTGAACTGAAATCAATAATTACAAATAAGATAAATTGAATATTACATAATATTAGTTACAACAATGATAATGACATTGAAATAAAAAAAATTATAAAATTTTATTTTCTTATTTAGATGATGACTTATATAATTTATGAAGATAAATGTGAAAATTACTGTAAAACTTAATATAAAATTAAAATAGATAATGTATTACAAATTGGTTTTATATTCTTTTTTGGGCATTTTAAATTTATTTTTCAATTTATAGAAATTATTTTATATAGTTGTATATTTATTTTTATGAAATAAATATGAACTTGTTATAACCTATGTTATGCGTTGCGCTATATGTGATATAACTTAACAGAGACATGCTGATACCCCCACTCTTTACTATTTCGGCTCAGCAAGATACACTATCAAGTACTAGTAGTCTCATGACATTGTGCATTTGTTCCCATATTCATCCAAATACCTTAACTCTGACCATAATGGTAAAACTTTAGAATGAAAAATTTCCTATAACTTGGATGTGCATAGGATACATTATCGCCAACATACCAACAAACCAAATATTTTGTTACCTATAAATGTCGTTTTTTCTAACCCTCAAATGTTGAATTTACGGCTATACAGGAGATTATAGTGAGCATGGCAGTCGCGGGTGCAATCATTGGTGCAGCAATTGGAGGATGGGCAAACGATCGATTTGGGAGGAAAAAGTCCATATTGGTCGCTGACTTCCTCTTCTTCGCAGGTGCAGTCATCATGGCTGCTGCTCCGAACCCGGCAGTTCTCATCGTAGGCCGTGTACTTGTTGGCCTTGGCGTGGGAATGGCATCCATGACTGCTCCCCTCTATATATCAGAGGCTTCCCCAGCCAGAGTCCGAGGAGCACTGGTCAGCACCAACGGTCTCCTCATCACGGGCGGCCAGTTCCTATCCTACCTCATCAATCTAGCCTTCACAAGGGCAAGATACCAATCTCTTGTGTGTTCAGATGTGAATTCTATACATGTATCGTACTTTTTTTTAAGCTAAAGTCGTTCATTTTCAGGCACCGGGAACTTGGAGGTGGATGCTTGGTATCGCGGGTGTTCCTGCACTGTTGCAGTTCATACTGATGATGTTTCTGCCAGAATCACCGCGTTGGCTTTACAGAAAGGTATACGATAATATTTATCGAGAATCATTTGAAATACCATATTTATGCTAATATATGCACGTGATTTTCCTTGTACCTTGTTATAGGGAAGGGAAGAGGAAGCTAAGGCCATCCTTAGAAAAATTTACCAAGCTGATGAGGTCGAGGCTGAGATTCAGGCCCTGCAAGAATCGGTTGACGCCGAGATTAGAGAGAGAGGTTCTGGAGAGGAGATGAGCTTCGTAAAACTATGGCAGACAAAAACAGTGAGGAGAGGATTACTTGCAGGAGTTGGGCTTCAGGTCTTCCAGCAGTTTGTGGGCATTAACACTGTCATGTACTACAGCCCGACGATAGTCCAATTGGCTGGCTTTGCATCGAACCAGACTGCTCTTGCACTCTCACTCGTTACGTCTGGCCTCAACGCTATCGGATCCATCGTCAGCATCTACTTCATTGACAGGACAGGGAGGAAGAAGCTACTGATCATAAGCTTAGCTGGCGTAGTTCTCTCGCTCGCAGTTCTCACAGCAGTTTTTCAGCAGACAACCTCTCATTCTCCGGCAATTAGCGCAGCAGAGACAGCCAAAATCGATTCTTTCACCTGCCCAGCTTTCCAACCATCCTCAAACTGGGACTGTAAGACATGCCTGAAAGCCTCTTCTCCAGAATGTGGCTTCTGTTCTTCCAGCAGTAATAAGGTAATTCAAAACAACCTTTTAACAGTAAATTCTTTTGTTGAAGTCTTCCAGTTCAGCTCTTCAGTTAAGGTTTATTTGTTGCAGCTGCATCCTGGGGCTTGCTGGGTATCGAACTCGACTGTCAAAGATGCCTGCCATGGAGAAGGCAGGCTGTGGTACACTAGAGGGTGCCCCAGCCAATTCGGGTGGCTTGCATTGATCGGGTTGGCACTGTACATCATACTCTTCTCTCCTGGAATGGGAACTGTACCCTGGATCGTGAACTCTGAGATATATCCCTTGAGGTTCAGGGGAGTATGCGGAGGAATTGCTGCTACCGCAAACTGGATCTCCAATCTTATCGTGGCACAGTCTTTCCTCTCTCTGACTGAGGCCATCGGAACGTCCTGGACCTTCCTCATCTTCGGGGGCATATCCTTGGTTGCGCTGTTCTTTGTGATCGTCTGTGTGCCAGAGACCAAGGGACTGCCAATTGAGGAGGTAGAAGCTATGCTCGACGCAAGGGCCTTGCATTGGAGGTTCTGGACCAAGAAGCCGGAGCAAGGCAAGGCTCTGGATGCATAAGCATGAGCATGCGGAGAATACGTGTCAGTATTAGTTGATTACTTGGTAATAAGAACTGAATTGAAACATTACATAAGGCTTGCATTGGAGGTTCTGGACCAAGAAGCCGGAGCAAGGCAAGGCTCTGGATGCATAAGCATGAGCATGCGGTGAATACGTGTCAGTATTAGTTGATTACTTGGTAATAAGAACTGAATTGAAACATTACATAAACTATTCTGGACCAAAGTTGTCTTTGGTTTGCAGAGAAAGTGTTGAGGGTCAAGAAAGCAATGGATCAAAGAGCACCTTCTCATTTTCTATTGTTCCCTTATTTGTTGTTTGGTGTTGAATTACCTGCACATTAATTTCCTTGAGACAAATGATACAAATGAGTAATTTAAAGCTCAAAACTGAACTACTTGCTGACAAGTAGAATCAGGAATCTAAATGAATCATGGAACTTTGAGATACTCTACATAGTTTATTGCAAATGCCAGCCATTGTTCTTCCAGAAACAATCATGATGAGGGCTCATCAGCATATGGTTAAACTTTTTTGGTGTAAAATAGATTCTAGTGCAAATCATATAGCTATGGTGAGTGAAAGTTAGGAATACACTAATTTAATGAAGGATAGAGATGCATATTGGACGGTCTAAAAGATCTGCCAAGCCAGACATATGAATATTACTGTAAAGCAAACAACCAGAACTCAACAGATATCAGAAACAGGAATTATGTGTACCTAATATTTTTTGACACCTCGGAAGCATGAATAGTTTCTACCAAAACCCATCACGATCCAATGCAATCTTCTGCATGCAGCTGAATTTTAAGCAAAACCTGTAACAAAATGACAAGCAACAAATGCATCAGAAGCTAACTGCATAATTTCGAAAGTCTTATTTTTGGAGACGGTAGAATTGCTTTATTAGGCTCCCAAAATTACTGCATATTACATTGCCTTTACATGAGTGCACAATAATTCTTCGATGTAGCACTGTAGGATCCTATACATGAAGAACATCCAACTCCCTAACTAATTTGCCTTTTATTTCTCTCAAGCAGCCTGACAAAGTTAAGGACAAAAGCATACCTGTAGCTCATTATGATTAGAACGTCGGATGAGAATGGGTAGGTCCAAGGGTTCCCATCCAAAATTTTGAATTGAAAATAGATTTTTTTTTTTTTTTTAATTTAAGTTTAGAATAGAATGAACCAAGAACAGTTCAATGGATCTATCCATTCTCATCTCTAAATATAGATGCCACGTGGCAATATACACCATAGAGCCATTTACCACTTCTTTCTTCATCTACCAATGAAGCTGATCTCTCTATCAAGGATTCTTCTCTTATGATGTCGACCAATCACGCCCCTCTGACTCTCTTGAAAGCTTGTATAAAAGATGGCCTGTTTCAGCTCCTCATGTATCAACCAAGATTCTATCTTATCTTTATGCATGTCCCTTTCCACTGCAATTACATGAAAGAAGAGATTTTTAGCCATTTTATTTTAAGTGACAGGCATGTCATAAACAATAGATTTGAAATTTTCATTTACTTATTGAGGTAATTATCTATAGTTCAGCTCAACATTTGGTGCATATTATACCTGCCTTAAAATATGGCTGCTCTTGGTTATGACCATAGTGTGAGACCTACAACATTTGAACACAATATCTTAAATGAAAATCTCATATCTAATAAGACACAAAGCTCAGTTCACCATTCGGTCTTCCTGAATCTTAATATCCACCAATATCGTACTAAAACTAGAAGATCAAGAATAATTTTTCTTCTGAAAGATATTCCTTCTACTGCCTGCAACTGTGTATGTTAGGCTACAGCTAAGCAATCTATTCATGATGTCTGGTATCAAATAGGTGTTTCAGTTAAGCATCTAGGCTTCTAGCTAATTAAATTTTCTAATCGTGCAAGTGCAATTCACCAGGAATTTTCATTTCCTGGCTAAGAAAATAAAAGTTACGCTGTTGCAGCACATTAGATTCCCCCAGTCCTGAATAATTGATTGAACATCACTCATAAACAGTATTCTTATTTAGTTGGATGGTATGATGAAATTTCTTAGAAATTGATCCATAAAATGAGCACTTCAAGAAAACATATGAGATGACCCACCTTTTCATCAGTTTTCGAACTCAATCCAGAACGATAGAATTTTCCAACAACCATATCATCCAAACAATATCAGTACAGGGACTCACATAAATATCAAGATCATAAAGACAACGACATAAGTAATTATGCATTATATACAATTTAGTTGAGTTCTTTGTAAGACTACAGTTACAATACACGTAGAAATAAGTTTCAGTTAACTATATACACATATAACTTATACCTCAAGTTGAATACAACTATGAAGATGATTAAGTTCCTCTCATACTTCTCACAAATATGTTAAAAGCCTTTAACCTGGATCCCTGCCTTTGTTACTATCTGAAAATGAAATTGAAATTTATGAGGGATCACTAATACATACATACATTCTAATATATATATATATATAGACACACACACACACACACACACACATATATATATATATACATACATACATACATGTACGTGTGTGTGTGTGTGTGTGTGTGTGTGTGTGTGTGTGTGTCTGTAGTGTCAAGACCTAAATGGTATGTCCCTTTTTGTGATTAAGAGGTAAAACTAACTTTTCACTGTGTATATAACAAAATACAGAAAATGCAGAAATATTACAACACACACAAGAGACTAATAAAACTGCATAGGTTAGTAAGGAACAGTAGTGGATCAGAGAGAGAGTGTTGTCACTAACCAAGTCATTATCTCAGGAGATGCTTCAGCTACCCTGAATGCCATGTAGGTCGAGCACCCAAAATAAATAACCTGCATTTTAGGTAGCAAAAATATGAGAGGGACTAATTATCAAGGTCCATACTATATAGCTTTAGCATGGCTCAACTACATTCAATGCACACAATCCCATGATATGTACAACCAATTGTTGCAGTAGGATAAACTAATGAAACAAACAAGAAGAATAAATCAATCAAGAAGAGAAAAACACGAGTAGAGACCGCAAGCTGCATCACAAAAAGGAAAATGTTACCATACAAAGCATCTTTATCTTTTAATTTAGGAACCGTATTCAAGTTCCTCTTCGGCCCCCAACAACCATAGAAAGGTTTACATGCCATCAATTCAATCATACCGACATCAAAGAGGCTTCATGTATCAGAATGCATGAAAATGTAAACTCAAAGAGAAAAAAATTAGTTGGAATATGAGGCCAGTGCAGGATATAACTTCAAAGGTGAAAGTCGATTGTGCTAGCTGAAGCTGAACTCCGATAGCTCTAGCCAACTACACACCTACAACCATTTCGAATTACAGAAAGCACACATTTCAGCTAGAGAATACACAACGTTGCACTGCTACAATTACCACTACAAGAAGACTGGATTTTCGTGACAAAAAAATTCTGATAACTATAAAAATTGTCATCAAAGAAAGGTATTTTGTGACAACAAATAAAACTTGTCACGAAAAATGAATTTCTTGTGACAGACGAAAAAATATTCGTCACGTAATTCTAATTTTTAGTGACAACGCATTAAATCTCGTCACTAAATATCTGTTTTTGGTGACAATAAATATTTGTTGCCGTAAAAAAATACTTCAGTGGTGAAACCTATAACCAATAAACGTTTTTTTAAGGATAATTGGTGAGAACTTATGATATAACCAATAAACAATTATAACAGTTTAATGAGTGAAAATCTGTCAAACCTCGAAAAGATGCTCAGCCAATTGATGACATAACATCATTTGGTTTGGTCAAAGGGGTAAATTTTGTTGGTAAAGTGCCAAATTCCAACACTTGTGTATAATTAATCAGTTCACGCCATGAAATATAATTCATTATCCTAAACTATTCAATATCTAAAAAGAGCAGTTAAACATTTGTTACGATTTCTCCAATGCATAAGATTAAGTTACAAATAAACACAAAGGAGGGCAAAAGATAACATTTTTACTACAAACAGAAAATGAAATGTCATGTTTTATCAAAATTGTAGTCATCAAAATCTGAAATTTCGGCATTGGAACAGTAATTGAGAGATGCAGAAAGAAACCCTACTCTTATAGGTAATTGAAAAGAAGCGTAATTAGGGTTTGCTACTTGAAGAAGAAGAAGAAGAAACAAACCGGGAACCTTTTCTTCCCTCTGACTCCCTGAGATCAGAGTTACTTACTGCATCGCCTACAGGTTTCGGGTCTCAATGCCGTAAACGACAAGGATCCATTGGGCCCATTGAGCCAGATAGGCTTGGGCTTTTACATCCCAGAATATCTTATTCTTAACAATCTTTCTTTTGTTTTTTTTTTTCCGTTCCCTCTTAACATAGGAAAAGCTGCGGTGCAAGGAGAAGAGTTCTTTGAAAAGAGAATTAATTGGTCATCCCACCATTTTTAGTAAGAGCAAAATGGAGCGGACCCTCTCTTTAGCCCAATATTATAAAGATTTCTTGATGCAATCTCAACCATCAATCAACTTATTGGTTGTTTAATATCTTTTCCGAACTCGCACCCACCATATCTCGTATGATTTGCATTAACATTCATTTTACACTAAAAAAAAAATCTAAACCATTCCAACTTACTAGATGGGTTTGTGATTATGTTAGATTTAAACCTAGTTTACTCCAATACCATGTAAAATTCCATGTCATTTTGAGAAATTATTTTGTTTTCTAACGA